>OY987333.1:71092936-72292936 GCA_963920685.1 Polydrusus tereticollis | reverse complement strand
TTCCGGGGGAACGGGTCTGTTCCCCGGAACAGACCCGTTCCCCCGGAACAGACCCGTTTCCTCGGAACAGACCTGTTGAACAGACCTGTTCCTCCGGAACAGACCCGTTCCAAAGTTTTTTTCAGAAGCTTCCCCGAACCATGTTTTCGTAGATATAAAACTTCTGCAAAATTGGCGAACTTTTCATTTCCTTCATTTGGACGGTACCTTAACGTAGCGTTTATCTGATAAAAATTCGGCTTTTTAGCTTTATATTCTAGGTTGTAAGTAGAACTTTGATTTTTTTTGTATCTTACATTTGATAAATATTAAATGTTTAACCCTCTTCGTTTTAAAAAGCCGTGCTTGTATCGACTTTACCTATCGTTTTATATAATTACTAATAATCAAATATCAAAATGTACTTATATTAGAAACGGGTGACTAGAAAAACACCAGTTTTGTTAACAATGTATCAACATAATTAGACATCATTGTGTATTAAATTTTAATAATTTAGCTAAATAGTTTTTGGAAAAATGTAATAAAATAAAAATGACTTTTTATTAGCTTCCCCCGTATGCACGTTGTCTTTTATAGAATAAATTAATACAATTTCGTCTTTGGTAGATACATACATTTCTCTCTGATCTATACATAATTTAAATATGTTTATATTATTTCTCGTTACTCTAAAATTTCTACTGTTTCGGTATTCAAACTATATGTATTTTAATATCAAGGCTATCTAAAATTACATCTATTTTATGCAAAAGTTTAGTAGTATGATCTGATATTTTTTTCACAAATGTTATAATCGAATTAATTATATGCCAAGTGCAGAATATATTTTAAAAAATGGTTACTTTCCATGCGTTGAATTGGATTTTTACTGTTTCTCGACAGTACTGTGGATTCCCACAAGGTACATTTTTAGTTTATTTAACCTGTTTAATTTTCGATGTTTGTAAATGTATATACAGTGCTAGTTGTGGGGTTCGAAACGTTCAATATTTGGTCGCTATAGATAGGTATCTTATCTTATTACACGCACATTTTTTTAATGCTTTTATTATCGATACATATTTTTAGTTCAATTTTTTCCCCAATTTATACAGGTGCTTACATTTTATTAAATTGTCTATTGCTTCTTGTGAAAAATTGACAAGAGTTTTCTCTTTAAGGAAATATTCTACATCTTTATATAACTTAAAATAACAGCCTGTTGTCTTTTTTTATTATTTATTTTTATGAACCTATATCAGTATCCATAACTTACCATAGTATTTTCTTGATTGAATATTAGCACTTCTAATTACTTTTTGTACAGAGCAATCTACCTACCTTTTCTTTTGAGAATAATATTTATAGTCTTGACTTTAAACTATAATTATGTTTTATTCTTTTATCACATTAGAATATGAAATATGTAAAGTATTTCTACCATGCTGTATACAGTGTGTTCTAGTAAACCTTAGTTTTTTGGATATTGTTACATACAACTGTGTTAATAAATAATATACATACTTGGATATCCTTGAATGTTTATTGAAAATTTTGAATGATACTTTCATTGCTTACTGTATAATTTTTGCAAAGTACTATATTTTTAGACTAAGCTTTACCTTAATAAATATTTAAATTTTTCAACAAGCCAGCTTTTATTTATTTCCCACGTAGCTCAAACGTTTTTGTTTCCTTATCGGGGTTGTTTTCTGTAACAGAGAGGTCAACAGGGTCTGTTAAACAGGGCCTGTTAAACAGGGCTGTTCAGGTTAACATTGTACAGGGTTATCCAACCAAGACTAGACAAGGCGATTTTTTGACTTTTCCTGTACTTTTATAAAAACTGAAATAGCAATCTTAAGTCATTTTCTCCCGCGAATTCGAATATCTTCAGCAAGAAACAATTGAACATCAAACAAAAGTACTAGGGGTCACTTTGATATTTTTTTAAATGGGATGCCGTATTTTTAATGAGCTTATCCGATTTCTCATATAAATTTTGATCTAAACTGTTGGATTTTTAATTCAAAAACACCTTTTTTCTTCAGTTTTAAATTCGGAAAATGTTCGTCTACCGTAAGATTAATACCTGATAGATGGATACCCGTTTCACCTGTTCACCCTTTAACCTGCTTTAAAGCGTCCGTCAGTTAGACAAAATAATTAAGTTTCAAATTTCTATATATTTTTCACGAGAACGATCAAAGTTAACTTGATTTTATTTTAACAATTATCCGTCATGCAATGAAGTCGTTTTTATTTTTTCCTCGAAAAGGAAGTTATATACGAATAGATATTAAGAGACAAAAAAGTTGTATTTGTAGATGCCCAATCTGAAAAAAATTTAAATTTTTCAAAAAACTCAGTAGCATACATTTTTTTTTTCTGTCAATATTATTCGTGACACTGCCCCCCGAGACGCCACTGGAACTTATAATTTTCTTTTAGTTAGTGCCAACTTAGCGTCTTATTACAATGAATAACTCTGCCAGATTTTAACAAAATCGATAAAAGGATCATTTAGATATTAATAAAAAATCAATTTTTTATTTATTTCAATTTCCATACGGGGTTCCCAAAAGAGACGACTAACAGAACAGTAATCAGTAATCCTAAAAATTGACTTTGTAAGTAAGTATATCAGATTACTGTTGATGAATTAGTAAAATGGTACTGCTTTGACCTTTGACTCGTGTAGGGTGCTTTTGACCTTCTCAGGATTTACCGGTCTTCAAATTTATAATTGCAGGAAAATGAATGGCTTATTTTATAATTTTTAATCTGAAAATATTTTTTGTTTTGTATATTTAAGTAGTACACTGTACTCCAAATATTATTATATACAGGGTCTTTTGAACTTGACGATATGCCATTTTATTTTTGTATTGGTTTTTTTTTATCTGTGTAGTATATACGAGATTAGTGATATGTGTCTTTTTTATGTGTACTTTTATTTTTCCCTCATATGCTGACTATAAAATATTGCTTTCTTTATTTGTAATGTATTTTTTATTTCTATTTTTTATGCTCACTGAAAACCTTTGTACTCTCAGATACCTGATTTATCTCAATATTTTAGCTGTCCATTTAAAGACTATTATTTATGTGTAAGTGAATATAATGTTTTATTTAATTATAGTAATAAAACAGACGTTGTTGGTATTAAGTAGGGTTATTTAAATGAGTAGTTTTTTTATCAGCGGCTGATGTGGTGAAAAGTTTATAGGTTCAGGCCTCTGCACATTTCTGAGCAGAAAATATACAATGAATCCCTAATTCTGCTTTAATTATCATTAAGATTATTTTTTAAACTTGTAATTTTTATGAATTTATTACCGTATTTAAGTGTTTTCTTCAAAATATTACACAATAATTATATACAAGCATTTTATCTAAAAACTAAAATAGAATAAGATTGTTAAATAACCATCTCCTGTATATTTAACAACTAAACAAAATCTCGTAAATATTTGGCTCTTACTCTGAAGATAAGAATATTACTAAACTGTCCGCTAACTCACTTTATAGCTGAATTTTATATAAGCTGGTGACGTAATTAGAATACACTTAAAATTATTTGCATTTTAGTCACATATCATATTGTTACAATTTTTTCCGTCATATAATTCAATAAACAAAATATAATGCATAGGCTGTGTTAATGTCACAGACGTTCACGGTTACCGGTGTAACCTTGGTATTGTACCAGGTTAAATGTTATATACAATTACTTAGTTATCTACTACTCTTGGTATTTTTTAAATATTATTCGAGGAATAAAATGTGCAGTGAACCGTATAATATAAGATATTTCAATGTCGCAACATTTCTCAGAATTTAGAAAGGTCATCTAATGTATATTAACTTATTTTTATGAAGTTCCCAGATCTTACTTGTTTACAATGTACGTCATTATAGGAAAAATTAAACTTAGTCGGGTAACCGGTATAATTATGAAACAATGTACCTATAAACATTATTAATAATTTATCTATATTCCTACTCAACTTTTCGGTTAACCTTGTATATATATTATTATTTATAGAAGCAAACTGCTTTGTTTTTTGTACAATTGTAAATAAATTTAAATATTGATTTCAACGACTGACCTATAATAATTACGGCAATACTATTTAGTTGCGTTTAATATCAAGGTTAACTACATCGAAGTCAACAAACTGATATTTCTACTAATGTTGTAATCGTAATAAATTTAAAACAGAAAATATATTTATTAATAAAATGTTATGGCAACGAATCATACACCGGTTTTTTTCTGAAAAATACTGTCACAGTCATTATTACTGTGCCAAAAAAGGTTTTTTTTCTTTGAAGAATTGAAAAATGTATATTGTATGGTCGAGGAGTGAGCGGCAGTATCGAGTGAAGGCATGGATTTAGATTGTTATCATGGAATATAGCCTGAAGTGTGTCCTGATTTCCCTAATTGAATAGAATGGACTGATTAGAAGCGTTTTTCAACGATCCTTGGGAGAAGGAATGCTCTTTTGTAAATAAAGAATCCTTTTTTTGATATAGGAGCTGAAATAAGGTATGATTACTCTGTTCAAATGCCCATACCCGCCAATGTCTTTTTCCATTCATTTTTTTGTTAGTTTTTAAGTTTGTATATAGATATGCCTTCTTGTGCGGTAATGTTCCTAATATAAATGTTTCTAGTCCTAGTTTTTTAATTGTATGTAGATATGCCTATTCTTGCACGGTAAATGTTTCTAATCCTTAGTTTTAACTGTAAATATTTTTCGCTAAATTTTGAACTTATAATATATTGTATCTATATACAAGATTGGCGATAAGTGTCTTGTGCCTAATTTTTATTTCGTTCAGGTATTATTTTTAATGCAAGATACTTGTCTTATTTTCTCCTATATGACCTTTATATATTACCATAATAGTGCATTTGACTTGAAAACTGCATATATTTCTGGCATAAAACGTTGTTAAATGATTACAGATATGTCTTTTTATTTTACGCTGATTTTTTTATTCCTTTAATGTAATATACCGGGGTGGTAGTAAGTGATATTGTTATGTTGTGAATAAAAAGTTTTAAAATTGATTGATTTTTATTTAATTATACACTCATGAATGGTACTGTTGCGGACGGTTATTACAATATGGCCTAAGCGTATTTTCTTAAATTTTCAGTATTGGAACGGTGGTGTTGCCGTTTCGACAATTTTTATGTTGAATAAGGGGAAATATTGGTTTGGCGACGCCATTAGTACTGGTTTGTCGATAAAATGGTGAATGCATTATAAAAGCTAGGTTTACCGCCATTTTGTCGTCATCGCCACACTTAGGTTTGTTAATAAATTGGCGAAGGCAATATTTGCTGATAGGGGCTTCTGGTTGCATAAGTTCAGGTAGTACTCAGATAGCGGGAGTGTGCGCGAACGTAATTATAGATGGCGTCTGAAAATACTGTTTGCCAAAAGGACATACTAGATCTCCAGTTGTCTAATTACATACCACGCGGCCTCTAACAATGTTCATTGATGACATGTTATGGCCACCCTCCTACCGTTAGGGCATTAGCTATATCAACTTTGGCCCTATTGGCCCGATCAACCCCGTTCTTCTTTTTAAACGACTCATGATGTCACCCTAAACCCGCGATATGTATTTGCAATCTTTCACCCTCCTGCCGTTCGGGCATTAGCTATATCAACTTTGGCCCTATTGGCCCGATCAACCCGGTTCTTTTTTTAAACGACTCATGACGTCACCCTAAACACGTGACATACATCAGCTGTCGATTTTGACATTTGACAGGTGACATCTGACAGGTGACAGTTCTTAATTGACAGGTGACAGGTGTCATTTTCGAGTCATGCGCAAGAACCCATTTCATAGACCCCAGCTACGCATGTGCAATATCCTAGGCCCATTGGTTCCGGAGATATGAGTCATAAAAATCCCTCCGAAAATTAACATTGGAGTTCCCAGCCTGGTTTACCCTAATTTTGTACATTATAAAACACCACCATAACCCCACTAAGGACCTTTTGTTCCAGCAATCTAATCAGATGTGCCCCCGTGGTTTCACGTTGTCTAACATTGTTTAGCAGTTTTAATCTATATGCTCTCGTAGCGTATTTTGCAAGGCTTTGAGGTTCGGCCCCAGAGGATTATGGTTCAAATCCCACCGAGGACAAAAACTTTTTTTCTGTTATTATTATATTTTAAAATATTTTAACTGATTTACAACGTCATACCTACCATCGCGGTAAACAAGATGCCTTATATGAAAAGCAGGTGGCGCTACAGGTCTCAAGATAACAGGTACGTACATCTCTCCCCGTTAGGTGGCACCCCTACAATGATGTTACTATATAATCGGGGTAACACGTGATCTGGGTTCCGTTGGGACAAAAGTTAGGTTAGAATAATGTGTGGGGGGTTAGGTGACAGCAGTGGAGGGTTCCACACAGGTCAATAGGGTCCTATATTACCGACATCGAACAGTTATGACGTCGCTCACTAGGTGGCGATAGTAGCTGGGTCCGCTTGGGTTAAGAGAGGATGGCGGCTTCCAGGAAAAGTGCCGCGCCCCTAAAATGGCACCAAAACTGCAGATTTCAGCTCCATGTTATTTCTTATGGGATTTTGAGCTGAGATTGGTACAGCATTACTACTTTGAAGAGAGCTAAAATTAGCATTCCTGAGGCAGGAGGTGGAATTCCCGAGTTAATACAATTTCAAAATCATCTAAAAGAATATAAATTAGTTGTTTATAGCTATGGATCAAAAGGACGAAATATTATATTTGAAGGTTCAACTGAAAGCAATAAACGGCTGAACTTATTACATTACAAAAGCCATTTTAATGTAATTACATCGCTGACAGCAGCTTTTTGTTCTAACTATTTTTGTGAAAAGTGTTACGTCCCATATGATCACAAAAATGAGCACCGATGTGGTGGAACCTGTCAGGCATGTCAGCAAGCCCCTGCTTGTGAAATAGCAATAAAAATTAAATGCCAGGACTGTCTACGATTTTTTAGAAGTCAAAACTGTTACGAAAATCATAAAAGGGATTATTCGTCAGGCAAATTTACAGTATGCGAACAAATTAAACTATGTTCTATTTGTTTAAAAACCATTAAAGCCAAAAGAGCACATGTATGTGGTGAAATTTATTGTAAAATTTGTAATAAACATGCACCCGAGGATCATCTATGTTATATTCGGCCTGATAAGGGAAAACCTAAGATTAAAGATGTTCTTTTTGTATTCTACGATTTAGAGACGAGCCAAGACAAACTATTGGAAAATTCAACGTTTTTACATCAAGTCAATCTCTGTGTTTTTAAACAATACTGCGATGAGTGCATGGATTCTGAAGCAGATACTTGTAAAAAATGCGGTCTAAAGTTACAAAAAGTCAGAGGTATAGACCCAGCGGGGACATTTACTAACCATTTGTTACAAATGAGGAAAAACTTTAAAGAAATTATTGTAATAGCCCATAATGGTCAGGCTTTTGATCACCAGTTTATATTAAACTACATTATGACAAAGACAGATTTTACACCTGAGTTAATCATGAGAGGTACCAAAATAATTACGATGCAACTTGAAAATGTAAAATTTATCGACTCACTTAACTATTTCCCTATGCCTTTAGCCAAACTACCAAAGGCATTTGGACTTGATGATATTTTTAAAAAGGGCTACTTCCCGCACCTATTTAATACAAAGGCAAATGAAAACTATATAGGACCTCTACCATCAATTGAATATTACTCCCCAGATAGTATGAAAGAAGAAGACAGAGCCAAATTTCTTAAATGGTTTGTAGAGCATGAAAATGATGGTTTCGATATGCAAAGAGATCTGGTAGACTACTGCGTATCGGATGTCGAAATTCTTGCGCAATCATGTTTAAAGTTTAGAGAACAACTTATACAAACTACCAATGTATGTCCATTTACTGAAGCTACAACTATTGCTTCAGCATGCAATAAAATTTTTAGAAGAAATTTTTTGAAGCCTAATACTATAGGAATCATACCAAAAAATGGATACAGATGGAGAAACAGGCAGAGCAAAATTGCCATAGATTGGTTACTTTGGATCGAGAATCACAGAAAAATCAACATCTTACATGCTGCTAATGGTAAAGAAGCTGTTTTAAATGGTGTAAAAGTTGATGGTTACTGCTCCGAAACAAATGAGGTATTTGAATTTCAAGGATGTTATTTTCATGGATGTACTGTATGCTACAAGTTCGGCAGGAACGATCCTCTTTCCGAGGACCCCTCAGAAACGCTAAATTTAAGATATGAAACCACAAAGGCAAAAATTATGAGACTAAAAGATTTCGGCTTTTTAGTTAATGAAATGTGGGAGTGTGATTTTAGAAATTTATTAAAAAATAATCCAGAGATAAAATCCTATACTAATACCCATTACAATAAAATTTTGACAAAACTAAATCCAAGAGATGCTTTTTATGGAGGACGAACAGGAAATACATGCGAATACTATGAAATAAAAGATACGGAAAAAATTAAATACGCAGATGTTTGTTCCCTCTATCCGTACATCTGTAAGAGTTCTAAATTTCCACTATCACATCCAGAAGTGTATGTAGGAGATGCGTGTAACAAATTAAACCTAAATAATATAGATGGTTTAATTAAATGCACAATTCTCCCACCAGAAGAGTTGTACCATCCAGTACTCCCTCAAAAAATAAACAATAAATTGATGTTTATTCTTTGTCGAACATGCGGTCAAGACATGAATTACAACGAATGTAAGCATACCAGCGAAGAAAGGGTACTTGAAGGAACATGGGTTCTGGACGAGGTACTTAAAGCCCTAGAAAAAGGATATAAAATACAAAAAATACATGAAATCTGGAAATATAACGTACGAAAGTTTAATAAAGAAAACGGTGAGGAAGGATTATTCACATCCATGATGAATAAATTCATTAAAATCAAACAGGAAGCATCAGGCTGGCCTAAAGATTGTGAAATAGAGGAAGACAAAGTTAAATACATTGACCAGTTCTTTGAAAAGGAAGATGTTAAACTATAGAGTATACCAAAATTATTGAAAATCCAGGGCTAAGATCACTGGCGAAATTAATACTTAACTCGTTTTGGGGAAAATTCGGTCAAAGAGAGAATCAACCAAAGACGAAAATTGTAAATAAACCAGCAGATTTATTTGCAATGTTTATTAACCCTGCAATTTATATCAATGGGGTCATTCCCGTCAACGATAAAACATTACTTGTCAATTATGAATATATAGAAGAAGCCAGCGATCCGTTGCCGACTGTTAATGTTGTTATAGCGGCTTACGTAACAGCGCAAGCGCGCCTTAAATTATACTCCTATCTTGAAGCTCTCGGTAAAAGAGTCTTATACTATGATACAGATTCCGTGATTTATGTTTCAAAAAATAACGACCCCGATATACCAACGGGGCAATTTATTGGAGACATGACAGACGAGTTGGAGAGTTATGGTTCTAACTCATACATAACTAAGTTTGTTTCCGGAGGCCCCAAGAATTATGCATTTAAGGTTCACTCGACGAAAAGTAATTTAGAAGAAACGGTCTGTAAAGTTAAAGGTATAACTCTCAACTATGCCGCATCACAAGTAATAAATTTTGATGCAATCAAACACATGGTTCTTCAAAAATCCGAACCGATCCCCATCATATCCAGAAGCATACGGCGTAGCAAGGAGCACACTGTGACAACTTGTACTGAAGTCAAACTCTATAGACCTATTTCAACAAAGAGAAAATTTCTATCGGATGGAAGCTCCGAACCATATGGATATAGAAAAAGAAAAACCCATTGAAAATAAAATATATTGTATATTTTGTATGTATTGTATATAAAATATATTATAAATATTGTATATCTAGAACCGCTATGGAGTTTAAAAATGTAAATTAAGTAATAAACAATTTAAAATATCCATTTTGGTTTTTTATTTTTTTCTTTAACAGTAAGAGTTTTCTAAGTATTTAAATAAGTAATTATGTAGATACATATTAAAAAAATATGTTTTTATTTTTACAAAGACACTCATAATTTAAATAGTTTGAAAATATTATCCAGTCATTTAAGTACTACACTTAAACTTAAAGAAAAGTTCTCCGAAGCCACAAAAAAACACTAAGGGAATTGGTTCTTTTCAGCTATTTTTCTGTTATTCTTATAGTAATCCATATTCGTTTCAAATTTGAACGACCCACATGATAGTCTTTTTTTGTGATTTATGCATATTTAATTACAAGGTTTCATACAACTTTAACAAATAAAAGTTGTTTTTTCTTTTATTTTTTTCTTGTCTGTTTTCTTTTTCGGTTCTTAAGAAATGCTAAAGAATCTGTACAAAACAAGTCACGAATTAACTAAATAGCCACCATTTCACTAAATACTTAACACTCAGTATACAATTTTCAGAAATGACATGATTAAGAACGGTTCTAGTCATTTTATACAAGATTTCACATGATTTAACAAATTTAAAACATTTTTTTTTAATTTTTACTAAATTCTAAACACTCAGTATATCATTTTCAGAAAATAATACAATTCAGTACAGTTTTACAAATTTTCACAGGTCTTAATAACATTAAAACATTTTTTTAATTTTTTACTAAATTCTAAACACTCAGTATACACTTTTAAGAAAATAGGACGATTTGCGACTGTTTTAGTCATTTTTACAAATTTTCACAGGTCTTAATAACATAAAAACATTTTTTTTTAATTTTTTACTAAATTCTAAACACTCAGTATACACTTTTAAGAAAATAGGACGATTTGCGACTGTTTTAGTCATTTTTACAAATTTTCACAGGTCTTAATAACATAAAAACATTTTTTTTTTTAATTTTTACTCACTTCTAAACACGCAGTATATCATTTTCAGAAAATAATACAATTCAGTACAGTTTACAGATATTTACAGGTCTTAATAACATTAAAACATTTTTTTAATTTTTTACTAAATTCTAAACACTCAGTATACACTTTTAAGAAAATAGGACGATTTGCGACTGTTTTAGTCATTTTTACAAATTTTCACAGGTCTTAATAACATTAAAACATTTTTTTAATTTTTTACTAAATTCTAAACACTCAGTATACACTTTTTAAGAAAATAATTTAATTCAGTACAGTTTTACAAATTTTTCACATGCTTTTAATAACATTAAAACATTTTTTTAATTTTTACTAAATTTTAAACACTCAGTATACACTTTTTAAGAAAATAACACGATTCAGTACAGTTTTTACAGATATTTACAAAGTCTTAATAACATTAAAATATTTTTTTCTAATTATAATTGCTATTTTCATCTTTTTTATTCCTTAATTATCTAACATAATGTATACAATTTCAAGAAATAGTAGATTTTTAATCCATGTACAAAATTCAAGAATCTAAAATACAATTAAATGTAGGCTTTTTAATTGGCATCTCAGGCAAATTATTTCCCCCAAAATTATCTAAAAAAGATATACCAAAAACATTCTAAAGCGGTTTTTTACCTCTATAAGCATGCAGGCCGATCCGACCCTTGTCGGTTTTATTACCCGCATAAATTAACACAGTAGCTGAATATGGACAGTTCTGGGGCAGCGGCGTTTCACTAAAGCTTTGGTTTCCTACAAAGCGGTACCGCAAAAGAGTGGCCGTAATTTGACGGCGAGCTTCGCCGCGACAAAGCGTGTATGTACTTGCAAATCGGAGTGTGTTCCTCCAGAGCGTTCGGCGCAAAAAAATACGGCAACGTATTTTCTGAAGCGGACGCTCTGTACGTTGGGATAGTGCAAGCACGATTTTTTGACGGTGCGCCAGTGTAGTGATTGTATGTTTTAATTATAATATTTGGAAATTAATTGGTCTAGCGAACAAGATAAAATTTTAATCGAGTTTTTTTACTATATCGCTTTAACAGCGGCGTTTCACTAATATAAATCATAAAAAGTCGGGTTTTATCTCGGGTCAGATCATAAATATTCAGGTTCAAATTAGGGTTAGATAAGAAGCCGCCTCACGAAAGCACCCGGGTTAGGTCATAAAAAGGGGGATGGGACTATTCGCCGTCGCCGTTTCGCCGTCGCCGTTTCGCCGTCGCGACAATTCGCCGGCAGCCGATTCGCCGTGGGCCGTTTCGCCGTCAAATAGAATATAAGTCTATAATTATTACAATTTTTTTATATCTAGCATATACCGAATTGGACCCAAAAAGGTGGATTAGATGCCGTGTTAGCGCTGTTTAACCAATATAAGTCTATAATTATTACAATTTTTTTATATCTAGCATATACCGAATTGGACCCAAAAAGGTGGATTAGATTAGAAACGGCGACGGCTGAACGTCCTAGACCCGAATTCCAATAACCCTAATTATTATTATTGACTTGCCTATGTAGGTATATTTTTATCAAACAATTTTGTTAAAATTTAGCAATATATATTATAACCTTTTTTACGTATTTTTTTAATTTCTATTTGACGGCGAAACGGCCCACGGCGAATCGGCTGCCGGCGAATTGTCGCGACGGCGAAACGGCGACGGCGAAACGGCGACGGCTAAATGTCCTAGACCCCATAAAAAGTCGGGTTTTATCTCGGGTCAGTTCATAAATATTCAGGTTCAAATTAGGGTTAGATAAGAAGCCGCCTCACGAAAGCACTTGGGTTAGGTCGTAAAAAGTCGGGTTTAATTTCGGGTTATTTTGTAAACAGCACCACCGAACCACCCGGGTTAGGTCATAAAACGCACCACCTGCACCACCTGGGTTAGATCATAAAACGCACCACCAGCACCACTGGCCCAGAACTGTCCATATTCAGCTACTGACAACCTTATACAAGCTTACCCTTTTTCTTAATGCATAATAAGAACTGATTATACAATTTAGGGGTGTTCCATTTGAAAATGTAGATTTTTTGTAGTTTTCTTAATTTCATTTTTAATCTTACTGTTTGAACACCCTGTATTAACAGTTATCAAAGTATTATAAAAAAGCTATTAAAGCATGTCACTTTTAACAAGAAAATGAACACAAATTCAATAATAAAGACTTCCTTATAAGAAGAATTAATTGATAATTATTTTATAACTTGCAAACGTCATTTTTTGACATAAAACCTAAATATGTCAAAAACGCTTAGACGTGGGTATATGACTTGATATACAAAATCTACCTAGAATCTTACGTAGAATTCAAAAATGTAAAAATTTGCAGGGTGTTCTATTTAAAATAAGCAAATTGACACCTACTTCCGGTATAACCTGAAGTGTCACCCTATTAAAAATATTTTAGCCGTGTTGCCCCCAGCAACATTAGATCGAAGCGTTTCTCGGTGGGACACCCTGTATATATTGAAAATATACAGGGTGTTATGGAAATGACTTATTATATTTTAAGGGGCCACTCCTGAGGTGGTCTAGAGTTACACTTGATAGTTTTTTTTTCTAAAATCGGAAGTATTTTGAATTTTGTAAAATACCTTAAAACCGGACTATGTGCGCCTTCCATGATAGTTCAATGCCCCTGAACACATGTGTTTTTGACAAGACAAACTGCTGGAATGGTAATTGTTTAGTTTAGTGCAATTAATGTTGAATTTTGTGCTAAAATTTCGTATATAGACTAATTGAGGGTAGCTGATCACAATTTTCCTTTTGCGTTTTTACGGCAAATGCACTGGTTTTGAGAAAAAAAAATGTTAAAGTTTTTCACTTACAGGTTAGGGTATTCTTTTGTAAGGATGTCTTCAATTTCCTAGATTTTATGGTTTTCCCTTCAAAATATGTGATAAAACTTTCACCAAACTATCTGTTCATAAAATAAGAACAACATTTTAGCAAAAAAAACAATAGAAAAGGCACAAATTTAATTAAATTCGTTGTTAATACGCCGTCAAAGTTTTCAGATTCATTGCACTCACGTTGCCAGATTGTTCTTCTTTTTCTTGTAATTATTAATGGCTTCCATCCAGGAGAATGATATGCTAGCTCGAGCCAATAGGATTCATTCAATTAATAAAAATGAATTGGAAAGTATAGGCAATTTATAATACACTAACAATCTGACAACATGGGTGCAGTTTGCTTCTGCTTTTTTGGCCAGCTGTCAGTGAGCTGTCTCCCGTCTTTTTCCAGATAACGTAGAGTTTTCTGTTCGCTTACAAGTTATCCCGTTTTTCAGAGTTTCCTTGTGGCATATTTCGTTTATTTCAACTCAGAAGTGTATACTATGACTCCGACAAGTAATATTTTATTGGAAATATCAACATTTTAGGATTACATGCAAAATAACATACCGGTGAGTTAGAAAAACTTTAACATTTTTTTTCTCAAAACCAGTGCATTTGCCGCCTAAACGCAAAAGGAAAATTGTGATCAGCTACCCTTAATTAGCCTATATACGAAATTTTAGCGAAAAATTCAACATTTGCACTAAAGTAAACAATTACCCAAATCAGCTGTTTGGGTCATTGGCGCGTAGGTGTTTTGGACCTAAATTTTTGAAGGCATTTTTCTCGAATTTCTAGCTTCGAGCGCCATTTATAGCAATTTTTCCCCAATTCGTCTCGACCTATATATTTACGGGTTAAAAAATAATAAGTCATTTCCATAACACCCTGTATATCTGCAACACTACAAACAACTTTAAATATAAAAGATGTACTAAAATATTAAATAAATATTGTAATAGCTATTTATACAACAAGTTACGAAATAAGGGTCTTTTAGGCACGCGACGTGAAAATTGGTGGTATAAAATGAGTCACACTCGAACCTCTGAGCAGTGAGGTTCTTGACAAAGACAGAAAAGTTCTCCCGATATTTTTAAAATATCGAGCTTTTATTCAAGTGTCATACAAAGTCTAATTTAATTTAATCTTTTAATCATTTCTATGGAGGCCCAAAGCGGGAGGAATGCCTCCCTCTTTACTGGGGCAAAGTTGCCAAATTCAGACGACGAACCTATGGCCACGATGGAAGTCCAGCCATTGATCGATAGACGAGCGTATTAAGGAAAACGAAAAATGCATGGAAGCGAAATGGAGGAAAATGCTTAATGGTTGTAACATGGAATGATTGAATAAAACAAAGCAGATGAAGGAGAAAAGTTTAAGAAAGTCAATCGACCTTCAAGAAATGGGTAAAACTATCAGGGAGTTAACAGACGAGATTAGTAGGTACAAATCGAATACGAACTTGACATGCTTACATAGAAATTCAATTGATTTAAATTTAAATGCGAAAATAGACAAAATTTTTGATGGATCATTGACATTCACTGACAAAATTGTAAAGACAGGTACAAAGACCGAAGGTAACAATAAAGATACGGCTACCGTTCGAAAACTAAACAGTGTACAGGTTAATGGTGACGAAATAAAAGTAAATAATGCAGGTTTAGATATGGAGATTGGCTCTGCTTCTGAATCCGATGAGGATAGCGAACGGTGGGCGACTCAAAAGACTAGACGCCCAAGAAAGCGGCCGGCATTTCTGCGTGGCCGAACCGACTTAAATCAGATAACTTGTCATTGAACAAACACCTAACACAAAAGGTGTCTTAATCCAGCCAGGTAGCATCGGGTAGCCGCGCAGAGATACCCGCCTTTCAAGTTAAAAAGACAATAAACGTTGTCACTGATGACGCTTCTGAGACCGGGACACCGTAATTGAGGGTCCCTCTGATCGTCATCGGGGATAAGGCCAAGTATAATGAAATTTCGGAGTACCTGCGTAAAGCAAAAATTGATTTTGGTCGCGCTGTGACCGTGCCAGAAGGCGTCAAAATCCATCCACCAACGCCAGTGGATTGTTATAAGATAATAAAATTCTTAATTGCTAACAAACTTGTTCCGATTTCAGGATGAGAAAGAGTTGTTGTACTCCGTGGGGTCCTGGAAACGTGGACTGAAGTCAAAATCAAAGATGATTTGAAGAAATTGGGTTTTAATCCGTCAAGGGTAATCAGGTGGCATAGTCGCAGCGGGGCACCATAAAAACATTTTTTTTAATTTTTTACTAAATTCTAAACACTCAGTATACACTTTTAAGAAAATAGGACGATTTGCGACTGTTTTAGTCATTTTTACAAATTTTCACAGGTCTTAATAACATAAAAACATTTTTTTTTTAATTTTTACTCACTTCTAAACACGCAGTATATCATTTTCAGAAAATAATACAATTCAGTACAGTTTACAGATATTTACAGGTCTTAATAACATTAAAACATTTTTTTAATTTTTTACTAAATTCTAAACACTCAGTATACACTTTTAAGAAAATAGGACGATTTGCGACTGTTTTAGTCATTTTTACAAATTTTCACAGGTCTTAATAACATTAAAATATTTTTTTAATTTTTTACTAAATTCTAAACACTCAGTATACACTTTTTAAGAAAATAATTTAATTCAGTACAGTTTTACAAATTTTTCACATGCTTTTAATAACATTAAAACATTTTTTTAATTTTTACTAAATTTTAAACACTCAGTATACACTTTTTAAGAAAATAACACGATTCAGTACAGTTTTTACAGATATTTACAAAGTCTTAATAACATTAAAATATTTTTTTCTAATTATAATTGCTATTTTCATCTTTTTTATTCCTTAATTATCTAACATAATGTATACAATTTCAAGAAATAGTAGATTTTTAATCCATGTACAAAATTCAAGAATCTAAAATACAATTAAATGTAGGCTTTTTAATTGGCATCTCAGGCAAATTATTTCCCCCAAAATTATCTAAAAAAGATATACCAAAAACATTCTAAAGCGGTTTTTTACCTCTATAAGCATGCAGGCCGGTCCGACCCTTGTCGGTTTTATTACCCGCATAAATTAACACAGTAGCTGAATATGGACAGTTCTGGGGCAGCGGCGTTTCACTAAAGCTTTGGTTTCCTACAAAGCGGTACCGCAAAAGAGTGGCCGTAATTTGACGGCGAGCTTCGCCGCGACAAAGCGTGTATGTACTTGCAAATCGGAGTGTGTTCCTCCAGAGCGTTCGGCGCAAAAAAATACGGCAACGTATTTTCTGAAGCGGACGCTCTGTACGTTGGGATAGTGCAAGCACGATTTTTTGACGGTGCGCCAGTGTAGTGATTGTATGTTTTAATTATAATATTTGGAAATTAATTGGTCTAGCGAACAAGATAAAATTTTAATCGAGTTTTTTTACTATATCGCTTTAACAGCGGCGTTTCACTAATATAAATCATAAAAAGTCGGGTTTTATCTCGGGTCAGATCATAAATATTCAGGTTCAAATTAGGGTTAGATAAGAAGCCGCCTCACGAAAGCACCCGGGTTAGGTCATAAAAAGGGGGATGGGACTATTCGCCGTCGCCGTTTCGCCGTCGCGACAATTCGCCGGCAGCCGATTCGCCGTGGGCCGTTTCGCCGTCAAATAGAATATAAGTCTATAATTATTACAATTTTTTTATATCTAGCATATACCGAATTGGACCCAAAAAGGTGGATTAGATGCCGTGTTAGCGCTGTTTAACCAATATAAGTCTATAATTATTACAATTTTTTTATATCTAGCATATACCGAATTGGACCCAAAAAGGTGGATTAGATTAGAAACGGCGACGGCTGAACGTCCTAGACCCGAATTCCAATAACCCTAATTATTATTATTGACTTGCCTATGTAGGTATATTTTTATCAAACAATTTTGTTAAAATTTAGCAATATATATTATAACCTTTTTTACGTATTTTATTAATTTCTATTTGACGGCGAAACGGCCCACGGCGAATCGGCTGCCGGCGAATTGTCGCGACGGCGAAACGGCGACGGCGAAACGGCGACGGCGAAACGGCGACGGCTAAATGTCCTAGACCCCATAAAAAGTCGGGTTTTATCTCGGGTCAGTTCATAAATATTCAGGTTCAAATTAGGGTTAGATAAGAAGCCGCCTCACGAAAGCACTTGGGTTAGGTCGTAAAAAGTCGGGTTTAATTTCGGGTTATTTTGTAAACAGCACCACCGAACCACCCGGGTTAGGTCATAAAACGCACCACCTGCACCACCTGGGTTAGATCATAAAACGCACCACCAGCACCACTGGCCCAGAACTGTCCATATTCAGCTACTGACAACCTTATACAAGCTTACCCTTTTTCTTAATGCATAATAAGAACTGATTATACAATTTAGGGGTGTTCCATTTGAAAATGTAGATTTTTTGTAGTTTTCTTAATTTCATTTTTAATCTTACTGTTTGAACACCCTGTATTAACAGTTATCAAAGTATTATAAAAAAGCTATTAAAGCATGTCACTTTTAACAAGAAAATGAACACAAATTCAATAATAAAGACTTCCTTATAAGAAGAATTAATTGATAATTATTTTATAACTTGCAAACGTCATTTTTTGACATAAAACCTAAATATGTCAAAAACGCTTAGACGTGGGTATATGACTTGATATACAAAATCTACCTAGAATCTTACGTAGAATTCAAAAATGTAAAAATTTGCAGGGTGTTCTATTTAAAATAAGCAAATTGACACCTACTTCCGGTATAACCTGAAGTGTCACCCTATTAAAAATATTTTAGCCGTGTTGCCCCCAGCAACATTAGATCGAAGCGTTTCTCGGTGGGACACCCTGTATATATTGAAAATATACAGGGTGTTATGGAAATGACTTATTATATTTTAAGGGGCCACTCCTGAGGTGGTCTAGAGTTACACTTGATAGTTTTTTTTTCTAAAATCGGAAGTATTTTGAATTTTGTGAAATACCTTAAAACCGGACTATGTGCGCCTTCCATGATAGTTCAATGCCCCTGAACACATGTGTTTTTGACAAGACAAACTGCTGGAATGGTAATTGTTTAGTTTAGTGCAATTAATGTTGAATTTTGTGCTAAAATTTCGTATATAGACTAATTGAGGGTAGCTGATCACAATTTTCCTTTTGCGTTTTTACGGCAAATGCACTGGTTTTGAGAAAAAAAATGTTAAAGTTTTTCACTTACAGGTTAGGGTATTCTTTTGTAAGGATGTCTTCAATTTCCTAGATTTTATGGTTTTCCCTTCAAAATATGTGATAAAACTTTCACCAAACTATCTGTTCATAAAATAAGAACAACATTTTAGCAAAAAAAACAATAGAAAAGGCACAAATTTAATTAAATTCGTTGTTAATACGCCGTCAAAGTTTTCAGATTCATTGCACTCACGTTGCCAGATTGTTCTTCTTTTTCTTGTAATTATTAATGGCTTCCATCCAGGAGAATGATATGCTAGCTCGAGCCAATAGGATTCATTCAATTAATAAAAATGAATTGGAAAGTATAGGCAATTTATAATACACTAACAATCTGACAACATGGGTGCAGTTTGCTTCTGCTTTTTTGGCCAGCTGTCAGTGAGCTGTCTCCCGTCTTTTTCCAGATAACGTAGAGTTTTCTGTTCGCTTACAAGTTATCCCGTTTTTCAGAGTTTCCTTGTGGCATATTTCGTTTATTTCAACTCAGAAGTGTATACTATGACTCCGACAAGTAATATTTTATTGGAAATATCAACATTTTAGGATTACATGCAAAATAACATACCGGTGAGTTAGAAAAACTTTAACATTTTTTTTCTCAAAACCAGTGCATTTGCCGCCTAAACGCAAAAGGAAAATTGTGATCAGCTACCCTTAATTAGCCTATATACGAAATTTTAGCGAAAAATTCAACATTTGCACTAAAGTAAACAATTACCCAAATCAGCTGTTTGGGTCATTGGCGCGTAGGTGTTTTGGACCTAAATTTTTGAAGGCATTTTTCTCGAATTTCTAGCTTCGAGCGCCATTTATAGCAATTTTTCCCCAATTCGTCTCGACCTATATATTTACGGGTTAAAAAATAATAAGTCATTTCCATAACACCCTGTATATCTGCAACACTACAAACAACTTTAAATATAAAAGATGTACTAAAATATTAAATAAATATTGTAATAGCTATTTATACAACAAGTTACGAAATAAGGGTCTTTTAGGCACGCGACGTGAAAATTGGTGGTATAAAATGAGTCACACTCGAACCTCTGAGCAGTGAGGTTCTTGACAAAGACAGAAAAGTTCTCCCGATATTTTTAAAATATCGAGCTTTTATTCAAGTGTCATACAAAGTCTAATTTAATTTAATCTTTTAATCATTTCTATGGAGGCCCAAAGCGGGAGGAATGCCTCCCTCTTTACTGGGGCAAAGTTGCCAAATTCAGACGACGAACCTATGGCCACGATGGAAGTCCAGCCATTGATCGATAGACGAGCGTATTAAGGAAAACGAAAAATGCATGGAAGCGAAATGGAGGAAAATGCTTAATGGTTGTAACATGGAATGATTGAATAAAACAAAGCAGATGAAGGAGAAAAGTTTAAGAAAGTCAATCGACCTTCAAGAAATGGGTAAAACTATCAGGGAGTTAACAGACGAGATTAGTAGGTACAAATCGAATACGAACTTGACATGCTTACATAGAAATTCAATTGATTTAAATTTAAATGCGAAAATAGACAAAATTTTTGATGGATCATTGACATTCACTGACAAAATTGTAAAGACAGGTACAAAGACCGAAGGTAACAATAAAGATACGGCTACCGTTCGAAAACTAAACAGTGTACAGGTTAATGGTGACGAAATAAAAGTAAATAATGCAGGTTTAGATATGGAGATTGGCTCTGCTTCTGAATCCGATGAGGATAGCGAACGGTGGGCGACTCAAAAGACTAGACGCCCAAGAAAGCGGCCGGCATTTCTGCGTGGCCGAACCGACTTAAATCAGATAACTTGTCATTGAACAAACACCTAACACAAAAGGTGTCTTAATCCAGCCAGGTAGCATCGGGTAGCCGCGCAGAGATACCCGCCTTTCAAGTTAAAAAGACAATAAACGTTGTCACTGATGACGCTTCTGAGACCGGGACACCGTAATTGAGGGTCCCTCTGATCGTCATCGGGGATAAGGCCAAGTATAATGAAATTTCGGAGTACCTGCGTAAAGCAAAAATTGATTTTGGTCGCGCTGTGACCGTGCCAGAAGGCGTCAAAATCCATCCACCAACGCCAGTGGATTGTTATAAGATAATAAAATTCTTAATTGCTAACAAACTTGTTCCGATTTCAGGATGAGAAAGAGTTGTTGTACTCCGTGGGGTCCTGGAAACGTGGACTGAAGTCAAAATCAAAGATGATTTGAAGAAATTGGGTTTTAATCCGTCAAGGGTAATCAGGTGGCATAGTCGCAGCGGGGCACCATTCGCGTTCCGAAAAAACGATTTTTGATTTAAAAAATCTAGACTCCATGAATAGAATAGAATAGAATAGAATAGAATAGTAGCTTTATTTCAGATATAGTTTCACAATACAGTAACAATATTATAAAAACATGAAATAAAATGGCGTCACAGAACAATATTAAGCTATATATTGAAACGAGTATTAAAATAATCATTTAAGCAATACGGTTCTAGGTCAATCAACAGTTTCTTGGTTTTCCTCTTAAATTCCCTGTAATTTTCAATACTTTTTAAATTGTTTGGCAATTTATTAAATATTTTGATGCAGTTGTAAGATGGATTTTTTTCACTTAAAGTTAGTCTATGAATAGGATAGTATATGTCTGCATTCCTAGTATGGTAAGTGGTGTTGGTATTAAAAGTTAGGAACTCGTTTTTGTTTTTATGTAAATATAAAAGGCATTCATGTAAATATAAGCCATAAACTGTTAATATTCCTAGTTCTTTAAATTTACCTCTGCACGAATCTATGAATCTCATATCAAGTATTAATCTAATAATTCTTTTTTGTACTACAAATACTGATTGTGTTGAGGAACTGACTCCCCAGAAGATGATACCATATCTAATCTGAGATTCAAAGTTCGCATAGTAAAGAATTTTTTTCACTTTATCTTCTACATATTTGTTTAGAACTTTGAGTGCAAAACAAACCTTATTTAATTTTTTCACCAAATACTCGATGTGATTTGACAATTTTAGAAATTCATCAATTATAATACCTAGGAATTTAGTCTGATTTACTGTGTCCACTTTTTGATTGTCTATACATATTATTGAACGTTTCTCTTTGAGTTTATTGGTGCGAAAAATCATAACGTTTGTTTTGCTCTCGTTTACAACTAGTTCATTCTTGTTAAACCATTCCTTTGCTTGCAAATACAGCTCATTGCATTTTACTTCTAAGTTGTGTGGATCTACATCAGCAACCAGGAGATTGGTATCATCCGCATAGTTTGTAATTGCAGAATCCTCCAATCCGCTCGCAACTGAACACAGATCGTTTATCATGATAGGCCCGAGTATACTTCCCTGGGGCACCCCAACCTGATTTTGTAGCCACCCTGATCTAGCAGAGTTATTGTCTTTAGTGATTTCGACACATTGCCATCGATCTGAAAGGTACGAGGTTAGCCACTTTAAAGCACTTCCCATTATACCATAATTTTTTAGCTTTTCTTTTAAGTAATTTCTGTTAATACAGTCAAAAGCTCTAGACAAATCGATGAAAAGCCCAGCGGCTAGTTTATTTTTTTCAAGAAATTTCAGTATGTTATTTGTAAATTGAAAAATTGCTGTTTGAGTTGACTTACCTCGTAAATATGCATGTTGCGATGGACTAAAAAGATTACAATCATAAAAAAAATTTAATAGTCTAAGGGACATTGCCATTTCAAAGATTTTTGAAAAGCTATTTAGCAAACTTATGAGTCTGTAGTTTTCTAACTTTTCTGGATCTCCTGTCTTATAAATCGGTTTTATTAAAGTTACCTTTAGTTGGTTGGGAAAAATGCCAAATTTGAATGAATTATTTATAATATAGGAAATTACATTCTTTATGCTTGGAATGCTGAGTTTTACAATATTTACAGGTATGTCATCAATGCCACTGCTCAGTTTATTTTTAAGTTTTTGAGATATTTCAACGATTTCCTCTGGAGTGAATGACCTTAAGTATATAGAAGCATTGTTTTTATGGTGTCGCAATTGAAATTAGTACTATTTTTTATTAGGTTTGGAATTAAGTCAACTAGAAAATTATTGTAATTATCGGCTATTGATACAGGTGACCCAGAAATTTGGCAATTTGAATCTTTGAGAGAGTTGCCCTGAATATCATTACAAACTGTCCACATTGCTTTGTTTTTGTTATCCGATGTAGTAATTTTATTATTATAATGATCTTTTCTTAATTTAATTAAGATATTATCATACCTTTTTTTCCGCTTTATACAATTCTTTACATCTACAATCATTCTTACTTAATACTAACAACAAATCTAAACTCTGCTTATATGCTGCTAGATCAGGGTTGTTATAAAATACCTTATTTTTTGATTTGTGTTTTAGAGTATTTTTAGGAAAATTCTCGTTAAACAGTCCAAAGAAGATTGAAGCAAAACCATCCCACTGACTATTTACATTGGAGACCTCTGTTGTGTACACTGATTCCCAGTTTTCGTTTTTTAATTTATTTACAAACTCTCGTTTTGACTGCTCTGAAAATATTCTCACTGGTTTACTTAAAATTGTTTTGTTATTTTCTATGCAAAAAGAAATTTTTTGCGCGTAATGGTCGGAAACATGATTTGAAATTACACTACTAGTTACATGATGCTTAATGTTACTAAATATATTATCAATGCAGCTTTTTGTATTATTTGTTACCCTTGTGCACTCCCCTATATGTTTACATAAGGAGAATGAATCAAGTAGTGATAAAAACTCTGTTTTATATTTATTATCATTTGTAAGTTCAATGTTGAAGTCACCGCCTAAAACAATTGTTTTATTTTCAATCTGTATCTTATTCAAAAGTTGTTCTAAGAGTCTTAAAAATGTTTCTTTGTTCCCATTATATGGTCTGTACATTGCTATAACTATAAATGTCTCTTTGTTGATAGAGCACTCTACTGCTGCACATTCCATTTCACCTTTCACTGAGAGATCACTAATTTGTTTTCTTGGTATATATTTCAGACTAGAACTTACAAAGACAGCTGCACCTCCATGCTCATTCTCGCCCCTACACCATTGTGCTGCAAGATTAAAGTTTTGTATTGGTAATAATCTTAACTGTTCTTCTGTTTTCCAGTGCTCTGTTACGAGAAAAAAAAAATACAATTGTTTTCACTTTGTAAAAAGTATTGGATTCTATCCACAGCATTGCCCAGGGACTGAATATTCTGATGGATAATGCTTGTGCTTTGTTTACCTTGCAATAAAGTGTTTTCTTTTTTATTTTCTTTCCTTTGCAGATTAAATTCTAGGCAAGAGTTTGGGCGTTCTTGATGTTCTAAAAATTTCCTAAGGGCCTGGATTTTTTGTATATCTTAAAATTGAATCTTTTTATGCCTACATTTGCAGGCCAAAATTCTGTGTCGTATAGTTCGTCCTTTCTGCTAAGAGGGGCTGTTACCACAAAACATTTCCAGTTATTTTTTTTTACTGTGAGTTATTTCTTTTACAGTAATACTTTTCTCTTGAAAGTTTGGTTTCTTTTGAATATATTCCAAGACCATGGCTTCCGTTACATGTGACTGTACTCGGTTAATAAAGAGCCATGCCTTTCGATCCTGTCCACTGAACCCTTTTTCTTCTCCATTATCCTCTATTTTACCTGTGCCTAGACGTTTAGTATATCGTCTAGCTCGGCTCTTGGCTTGTATGAACCCTTCTTCCGAGCCCTCGTTGATATCTTCATAGACATTATTGTGGTCATTATTATGTATGATTTTCCTTTCCTGTACCAAGTTAATGTATTCATCCATCTTTCTTCGTTGTTCTTTCTGCATTTTGGCCAAGTTTGGGTTTAGATCTGCTTCAACTTTTCTTTTGTCGGTCCTTAATATTTGGTTATAGGTTTTGTTTTTACCTTCAGTAAGGTTTGCCCCATTTGGGTTTTCTTTATCTGTGACGCTATTTTGAGGTATATTTGAATTTATCGGTTTTGTTGGATTCTGTTTTGGGTTATGTTTTTATAAAGTAGAATTTGTTTTTCTTGTAATTCTGTAATTATTTCTTCTTTAGCTTGCAGAAGATTTGTTAAATGGGATAGTTCTTTAGCATTTGCTTCAGCCAATTTGGTTTTACCAGCACTTTTTGCTGATATTTGTGTGGTCATGTCCTTGCCCTTCAAGCAGCATTTCACTAGATTATCCCGTCCGATCGCGATTAGGCCTTGTACCCTTAAAGCACAAGAAGTATGGTACACATTTTTACAAGCTACACACTCCGCGATCGATTTTTCAACGCTTTTTCTGCAATATTTGCAGTAATTTTTTCCGTCGTTTGATTTGACGTTTTCATCGCCGTCCATCTTGGAACTATCCTTGTCAATTAAAGTAGAGACACAACGCGCGCGTGCAACAATTTCGCAATGCCACCGCTGCCAGTTGTTTGGTCATTCGCAATTTCGGTGCACTGCACCTGTTAAATGTTTAAAATGTGCAGCTGAACACTTTTCGTATCAGTGCACTATATCTAGGTTCTTCAATGTTTCTTTACGTCAGGAGAAACTCCTTTGACATCTGTTGATTATTCATGATTACTAATTAGCTCTATGGTTTGTAGGAATTTGTAATAAGCTCTTTGCTAGGATGTTTGTGATTCTTACGGATTTAATTTAGAAGTTTTGTTGCAAAAATTTTGGCGCCTTTTAAATATAAAATATTTGTGCATGTCAATTTCAGTGCTTCTCTACTATTGTGGGATGGGATTTGGACCAACAGGGAGCCAGTCTTTAGGTAACTTGTATGTCCCGATTTGTCTTGATCTTGTATGTGAGTCGGTAATAAGTTGGTTTGTCGATACGTCCGTACGTTCGTAATAATTTCTAATAATTTTCAAGAAAAATTCGTTAACTGTCAACATCTTAAAGTCATTATGTAACACTACATTCATAATGTATCTGGTCGCGTTCGCGATAATTTTCAGCGCTTTGGTCTGAATCACCTGGAACTTATTAAGCTCCGTTTTGCTTATGTTGCACCACGTAGGTGCACCATAAGTTAGAACCGGCCTGACCAATACCTTGTAGAGGTTGACCTTAGTCCTATTAGCAAGTCTACTCCGCCTGTGAAGCAGGGGGTAGATAAAGCCCAACTGTCGCAATGCAAGTTTTATTCTATTAATTGAATTTTGCCTCCAATTCAGCCTTTGGTCGAAAATAAGTCCCAGGTATTTCACCTCCTGGCACCAGTTCACTTGGACTCCATTGACCCGTAGCCTTGTTTCAGGCCTGCGGACGGTGCTTTTCGAAAAGAAGATTACCTTCGTCTTGGAGGGATTCAAGCGAATCTTCCAAGCCGAAAGCCATTTTTCCAGCTCGATTATATGACGTTGTATCCGGCTGACGACAATTCGCGGTGATTTAGTAGTCGAAGTAATTGCTGTATCGTCAGCGAAAAGATAGAGCTGCGTAAATCTATCTCGCGGAATATCGTGAGTATAAATGTTATACAACATCGGAGAGAGAGGTGAACCTTGCGGCACTCCCGCCCTGATGTGTTTATTCAAAGACAGTGCGTTTTCTGACGAGACTGCAAAACTTCTATTCTCCAAAAAGGAAGCTACCACCTTGATTAAGTAGTTCGGAGCACCGAGCCTTATCAATTTTAACAACAGGCCATTGTGGCAGACCTTGTCAAATGCTTTGCTTACGTCAAAGAAGACCGCTGCCGTATGCGCCCTCTTGTTAAAGCCTTTAATAATGTTTGCAGTGAGTCGCGTGGTCTGCCTAACTGTGCAATGTTCGGGCCGGAACCCAAACTGTTCGGCAGGCAGAATATTGCGCGTGAAAACAAAGTCGTTGAGCCTACTCAAGATTATCTTCTCGGCAATCTTCCCTAGGCTCGACAGCAGGCTGATCGGCCTATAGCTAGCCGGCATCGTAGGGTCTTCGCCTTTCTTATAAATAAGAATGACTTTAGCGCGTTTCCAGACAGTTGGAAAGTGGCCTTCTCTGATTATCGCCTGGGATAAGCTTACTATGTTCCCCAAAGCTCGGTCTGGTAGATTTCGCAACGCCATATTCCTTAAACCATCAAAACCGGGGGCTTTCTTAACATTCAACACGCTTATTAGGGACTTAACCTCGTTTAAGGTGACTTGGGGAAAGGCCTGAAACGGGTGATTAATGGTTTTGTAAATCTGTATCGTCCTTGAGACCCTCTCATCTCTCAACACGTCATTAGTCGGGTTTTCACTGAACTGGTCACAGAGTTTGTCTGCGAGCAATTCAGCTTTATCCTTGGCATCGGTTAAAACCGCACCTGTTTCCTGGTTTTTCAGGTGAGACATGGGTGCTCGTGCGCCTCTGGTCAAGGCCCTAGTCATTCTATAAATAGAATTATCCGCCATAGATAGACCTTGGACCTTGTCGTCCCACAGGTTCGATTGCCTTTCGCTCAACAAATCCCTGATTACCTGGGCTTCCCGATTCGCCTCCGCCTTGATGCGAGGATCACCAGTACGATACGCCCTATTCTTTAATCGGTTTTTAATTCTAATGCGGTTCTTAATTTCATCGCTTAAAGTCCCGTATTTTGAAAATCCGGACACTTTTGTGACAGATGCTTGGGCAAGAGCTGCGTTAATGTCATCTGTGATCTTGCTCACTGCGTTATCAATGTCCAATGGACTATGTGGGGGTTGTAAAACCTCCACATTTTTCAAAATATTGTTATACCTAGGCCAGTTCGTCGAGGTGCGGGTAACAAAACCTCTACCTTTCTCAAGCGGATTACCCACTTCTATGACGACCGGTATATGATCAGAGGTCAGATCACAGATAACTGATGACTGTGATAATTGAACAGCATTTTTGATCACAAAAATGTCTAAGATCTCCGGAAGACCCCGTGCAAAGCAATGCGTGGGCTCCTCCGGTGGTAGAATATGGTAATTTAGCGCTTCAGAGAATTCATACAGTGTGCGACCCCTTTGGTTCGTAGATCTACATCCCCAAATCCTGTTTTTCGCGTTGAGGTCGCCCCCAATAATCGTTCTACTATTATTATTGAAAATTTTTCGTAAGCAATTGCCGGAAAAACCTACCGACGGACTGCAGTAAACAGATCCCAGGTATACGCGTTGACCATTTTTGAATCGAATAGAAATGAATGTCCCTTCAATATGGGGACAATTGTCAGGACCTGGCACAACTTGAGCTGAAATGTGTTTCTTAACCAGAATCATAGTTCCGCCCGCTGGTCTACCGAGGCGATCGTTTCTGAATATTGTGTAATTCGGGAACGAAAACCTATCTCCCTTATCAGTGCACTAAGACTTAGGAGGAGAAAGCTAAATGTTCAAATTGTGGGTGACCACCCTGCTAACTATATGGGCTGTCCAAGGCACCCAAGCAATCTGAACAAACAAACAAAAAGTAATGGAGACTCAGTTAAAAAACATGATGAGTGCTTTTCAAAAAACCGCAAGTTAAATGACGGCGCAACCGGAAACGGCATGTATTAAACTAGCAACGTTGAACGTGAACTCAATAAAGCATCGGAACTCGAACTTATCGAGTTTGTCGAGAGAAATGAGATAGATGTGATCCTTATCCAGGAAGCATGGTTAAAGGGAGATAGGTTTTCGTTCCCGAATTACACTATATTCAGAAATGATCGAATCGCTAGACCAGCGAGCGGAACTATGATTCTGGTTAAGAAACACATTTCAGCTCAAGTTCTGCCAGGTCCCAAAAATTGTGCCCATATTGAAGGGACATTCATTTCTATTAGATTCAAAAATGGTCAACGCGTATACCTGGGATATGTTTACTGTAGTCCGTCGGTAGGTTTTTCGGGCAACTGGTTACGAAAAATTTTCGATAATAATAATAGAACGATTATTGGGGGCGACCTCAACGCGAAAAATAGGATTTGGGGATGTAGATCTACGAACCAAAGGGGTCGCACCCTGTATGATTTCTCTGAAGCGCTAAATTACCATATTCTACCGCCGGAGGAGCCCACGCATTGCTTTGCACGGGGTCTTCCGGAGATCCTAGACATCTTTGTTGTCAAAAATGTTGTTAAATTATCACAGCCATCAGATATCTGTGACTTGACCTCTGATCATGTACCGGTCGTCATAGAAGTGGGTAATCCGCTTGAAAAAGGTAAAAGTTTTGTTACCCGCACCTCGACGAACTGGCCTAGGTTTAACAATATTTTGAAAAATGTGGAGGTATTATAACCCTCCATAGTCCATTGGACATTGATAACGCAGTAAGCAAGATCACAGATGACATTAACGCAGCTCTAGCCCAAGCATCTAGCACAAAAGTGTCGGGATTTTCAAAATACGGGACTTTAAGCGATGAAATTAAGAACCGCATTAGAATTAAAATCCGGTTAAAGAATAGGGCGTATCGTACTGGTGATCCTCACATTAAGGCGGAGGCAAATCGGGAAGCCGAGGTAATCAGGGATTTGTTGAGCGAAAGGCAATCGAACCTGTGGGACGACAAGGTCCAAGGTCTGTCTATAGCGGATAATTCCATTTATAGAATGACTAGGGCATTGACCAGAGGCGCACAAGCACCCATGTCCCACCTGAAAAACCAGGAAACAGGTGCGGTTCTAATCGATGCCAAGGATAAAGCTGAATTGCTCGCAGACAAACTCTGCGACCAATTCAGTGAAAACCCGACCAATGACGCGTTAAGAGATGAGAGGGTCTCAAGGGCGATCCAGATTTACAAAACCATCAATTACCCGTTTCAGGCCTTTCCTCAAGTCACCTTAAACGAGGTTAAGTCCCTAATAAGCGTCTTGAATGTTAAAGAAGCCCCCGGTTTTGACGGTTTAAAGAATATGGCATTGCGAAATCTACCAGATCGAGCTTTGGGGAACATAGTAAGCTTATCCCAGGCGATAATCAGAGAAGGCTACTTTCCAACTGCCTGGAAATGCGCTAAAGTTATTATTATTTATAAGAAAGGCGAAGACCCTACGGTGCCGGCTAGCTTTAGGCCGATCAGCCTGCTGTCGAGCCTAGGAAAAATTGCCAAAAAGATAATCTTAAGTAGGCTCACGCTCAACGACTTTGTTTTTACGCGCAATGTTCTGCCTGCCGAACAGTTTGGGTTCCGGCCTGAACATTGCACAGTCAGGCAGACCACGCGACTCACTGCAAACATTATTAAAGGCTTTAACAAGCGTAAGCAAAGCATTCGACAAGGTCTGGCACAATGACCTCTTGTTGAAATTGATAAGGCTTCGTGCTCCGAACTACTTAATCAAGGTGGTAGCTTCCTTTTTATAGAATAGAAGTTTTGCCGTCTCGTCAGAGAACGCACTTTCTTTGAAGAAACACATCAGCGTCACATAATCGAGCTGGAAAAATGACTTTCGGCTTGGAAGATTCGCTTGAATCCCGCCAAGAAGAAGGTTATCTTTTTTTTTAAAAAGCACCGTCTGCAGGCCTGAAACAAGGCTACGGGTCAATGGAGTCCAAGTGAACTGGTGCCAGGAGGTGAAATACCTGGGACTTATTTTCGACAATAGGCTGAATTGAAGGCAAAATGCAATTAATAGAATAAAACTTGCATTGCGACAGTTAAGCTTTATCTACCCCCTGCTTCACAGGCGGAGTAGACTTGCTAATAGTACTAAGGTCAACCTCTACAAGGTATTGGTCAGGCCGGTTCTAACTTATGGTGCACCTACGTGGTGCAACATAAGCAGAACGGAGCTTAATAAGTTCCAGGTGATTCAGAACAAGGCGCTTAAAATCATCGCGAACGCGCCGTGATACATTATGAATGTAGTGTTACATAATGACTTTCAGATGTTGACAATTAACGACTTTTTCTTGAAAACTATTAGAAATTATTACGGACGTACAGATGTATCGACAAACCAACTTATTACCGACTCACATACAAGATCGAGACAAATCGGGACGTACAAGTTACCTAAAGACTGTTGGTCCAAATCCCATCCCACAGTAGTAGGGAGGCACTAAAATTGACATGAACAAATATTATGTCTTTAACAAAAAGGGGCCAACATTTTTGCAACATAACTTCTAAACTAAATCCGCAAGAAGCACAAACATCCAAGCAAGCAGCTAATTACAAATTTTTGCAAACCATACAGCTAAATAGTAATAACGACTAATCAATAGATGTTAAAGGAGTTTCTCCTAACGTATAAAAACACTGAAGAACCTAGGTGCTATACAATATTTTTTCTACGGGCGTTTTATAATAAAAAACGTAATTTATTGTACCAAACATTTTATTACCCGTGTTTCATTTACACCTATCATGTCAAAAATATTGACACTTGTCAAAAAAAAAAATTGAAAAGAATTTTTTTCTCAAAAACTGCGGCAAATATTAAGTAAAAAATGAGTGAACCTTGTTCCCCAAAAATCAAGGAGTTTGTATGAGGGCACATACGAAAAATTCAAAAACTGGTGTGAAGAAAAAAGGTAAAAAACTTTAGAAACATCAGAAAAAGTCGTTTTGGCATATTTTTCAGGATTATCCGATGCCTATAAGCCATCAACTTTGTGGAGTACTTACTCAATGCTTTGAACGATGGTTTATTTAAATAAAAATGTTGATATAAAGACATTTACAAACCTAATCGCGTTTTTGAAAAGAAAATCTACGGGGTATAAGCCCAAAAAGTCGAAAGTTTTTTCCAAGGAACAAATAGAAAGATTTGTCAAAGAAGCAGACGATAAGAACTTTTTATTGGACAAAGTCATTCTTATTGTGGGAATAATATCGAAATTTCGGAGTCTTTAATTAAAATAACCGTTCCAAACACTAAAACAATAGTTTAGTTAAAATTATAGTTTAGTTTTTAATTGTAAATATCTACTTTTAGGAACAGCGTACTTAAAAAACTTTTAAGTACGCTCTGCCTAAAAGGAGGTTATTTAAAAATCAAAACGACAATCAAAAAGGGGTTATTATAAAACGTCAGTAGAAAAAAATATTTATTTTTTATATTACAATTTTGCAAAAACCACAATATTTTATAATATTGCGAGTATGTTGACAATATTGCCACTATAACCAATATTGCATATTAGATGTTGCCTTAATATTTTGGCAATATTGGGTGCTACTAGAGTAGTTAGTACATTTAATTAAATATCAATAATAAGGTCTGTTTTTAGTCTGACTGGCAACAATTATTAGTGTAGTCATTTTTGAGATATTGCCAAAAACTAGAATTCATCCCCTTTTCACAAATATTTCTCGAACTTTTTTGATGTAAAGGCAACTTTGGGGTTAAAAATTGAGTATACAAAACCCACCTTATAGTCTGCTTTGCAAAAAATAAAATCGTGAGATATGGCGTAATAAAACTAAAATAAAATAAAGTATACGCAAGGTTGAATGTAGAACTGACACCACTTTGTTGCAGATCGGCGTTATATTTCTCGATGCGACGAAACTTTCACTGATCTTTGCAGGTTTACAATACCATCGGTACCATCACTCCATCACAAGTAGGCTATGCAATGCAGTATCAGACTGACCCATCTTTACCTTGTAAGGATTTTACGCGAGGTGTCATGCGCTAAACCCTTAATGAATAAATTCCCGCTTAAAATATTGCCAAGTTTTTATGTGAAATTGCTGAAAATGAACCAGAAATATTATAGCTGCCGAAGCTATATTTTCTGTATCTACGATAACCTGAATTGACAAAAAACTGCTATTTCCTCAGGGTCATATGTCTGCGCCCAAAAAAAGTGAATTTGACAAGAAAGAATGAAAATGGTTTAAAACCAAATAATTTTTTGCTTTACGATTTACAATTCATATTGTTGCGTATAATTCTAAACTGTGATAAACAAAATTTTTTAAAATTGTGTTATATATATGCAAGTGCTCACAGATTGACTGTAACTCTAGTAATACATAATCCAAGAGCTAAACTAAATTATCGATTTCATAATGCACTTCACCCGAATTAAATAACTTAATTCCTACACTTTCTTTATAACAACACTTTATTAATACAAAAGCTCTATTAACGATATTTAGTTTTATTTTGAAATCAAAGTATGAAATTAATACAGACAAATATGACTTAGCTACTAGAAGTTCGAAAATCAAGTCATATTTGTCTGTATTAATTTCTTACTTGGATTATAATGTAAAACTAAATATTGTACTAATAAAGTGTTTTATAAAAACAAAATATACGAATAAAGTTATTTAAATGGCGCAGTCATGCAGATCTTAGACGATCAGAATTTGCACGTTTAGGAGTTTGGTCGAATAACCTCTCTGAGACAAGCAGTCTGGCCGTTGGTTTCAACCATTTATCGAAGAGACCTACCCCAACCACCACTGGTACTTTGGCCAGAAATTCACAGTTACACAGACGAAAACCTGTCGTAACTGATATTTTCCTTTCCATGCCCTAATTTTATGTTAAAATTGGTATATGAATTTAACGTCCTATATATTTTTATTCATACATATTTTTAAATTGTATGAGTATATCAAACGATAATATTGAAAAACTTACAAATCTAATTAGCAGTATTAATTAAAAACCAAATGGCTTCTCTGACAGCAGCCAAGGAAATTGCTTATACCTTAAAGACATTTTCTGGAATATCAGAACATTTAGAATTTTTTAATAATTGTATTGATAAGTTTTATGGCAGATACTACGCTCAAACTCAAGGTGATTCTCTTACAGAATTTGTACTTGCTACAATTTATTCGAAAATTGTAAATGAAGCAGGCGACTACGTTCTGTGTCACCCTGCATGAACTTTCAACTTGGTCCTTAATTAAATTACAACTAACACAAAAATTTGGCGACAAAGTCAATAAACATACTTTAGCTCAACAACCTAACTTTCTTACCAGAAACAAACATCAATATGTTCTAGAGTTTTTAGATCGTTTAAAAATTTAAAAAAACCCGAATAAATTTAAAAATAAATTCAGAAAATTTAATTGAAGCCACAAAAACAGTACTAATAGAACAAACTGAGCAAGCACCAAAAACCGTTTTGCTTGCTAATGTAAATAGCGAATTACGGACGAATTTTATTTATCAACCACCCCAGAGAACTTGATGATACATACAAACTTATATTAAACCATTATATTGTTGAACAGCAAGTTAACGCCAGATCACAAATGTTTAGATACAATCCAACGTTCAACAACCTATAAACACAAAACAACACATTTAGAAACCAAGAGCTCAGAATCTTTCATTCAGTCAATTAACGTCACGTTTTAATAATAACTTTAACACGCCTGAATACCCAATTAATCAACACCATTACTATAACAAAAAATTTCGCATTTCTCAGTGAACCTATAAATGTTTAACCTAGACGAATCCAACAGAACTTTCCATCTTACCAACAAGTATTCGGAAAGTTACCAAGCGCTTTTCCCAAGTACAGTCCTCAACGACTTTTAGACCCACCAAAACCAATGTCCGGCGTAAGCATTTAGCCGAAATGAAGTTTTCAAAGATCATTACCCCAAAACCAAAACTCTCATATAAAACAAAATCCCTGGAGATAAAACCCATGTAAAACCTCCATAGTCTTTACTGAATTGACCCATTTAAAAAACAATTACCCAGTTTTGCAAGACAACTACCCACAATATTTAACTAACCTAGGGCATCTGGTTATGGACGGCCTGATGATGAGGCTCGTTGAAACTAGCTTCTGCGCATAGGCATACGCGGATGATGGACTTGTGACGGGGAAGTTTCTGGTTGTGGTGTGCAACAGGATGCAGACGGCCTGCAGGATACTGGAGGAATGGCGTGAGGAGACGGGACTATCGGCCAATCCAATTGTACGGGAAACAGGGACGCGCCAAGTATTTTCGGCGCCGTCGGCGTCGTGCGAAATAATGATAGGCGCCTTTAACCAATATTATAATATTGAGCTAAAATTACCACCCTTCTTTCATAGCTGAACGTTGAAATTTTTGAAGAGAACTCTATACTTCTTAGTACTAATGTCTATATTTTTTAGTGACAAACAGAAAGTACACAAAAAATATTAATAGAATACGAAAGAACAGTTAAACAAAAAAACAGTATCAAACTTACAAAAAATTAATTCAAAATATGTTACTTTTCAAAACTCACTGATTGGTTGACGCAGAAGAAGAATTATATAATTCATGAACGGTTGAAAAAAAAATTATTACTAGAAATATTGGATTTCACAGCATCGTTTATGACAAGGTTCAAACTGTGGTTACAACAAGGTACAAACATTGCTCGTGGATTAATGTCAAACATTCTTTTTTGTATACCTTGATGTTTACCCTTCATATTTGAACCATTATCATAACCTTGACCGCGCATATTATAGATGTCTAAACCATAATTCTCCAAAGTTTTAAGTAAAAAGTTGGTTAAACCTTCACCTGTTGTATCACAGATCACTTATAGGACGAAATGTTCAAAAGCGTTCTTCGACAGTAAATTTATTGTTTCTTAAATCAACGTATCTTAAACAAACAGAAATCTGCTCCTGGCGGCTCACCTCTGGAGTACAATCAAGTAATATAGAAAAATACATTGCGTCTTTAACTTCGTTTAAAATATTATTTCCTATATTGTCACCTATTAATTTAATGGTTTCGATTTGAATTTTATCTCCAAGGTAAAGTGGAATATTTTTTTGAGATCTATTAATATGTGCATACATGACTGGATCAAACTTTGCTATCATTTCTGTACATTTTAAAATATTTCCATTATTCCTTTCAAATAATTTGTAACTAGGACCACGAAAAGTCAAGTTTTGTTAGCCAAAAATTAAATAGTATAAATTATTCTTTCAATGACACTGCGCCAATGTTTAGTTTCATTTTTTAATAAATTTTGCATTTCCGAATCAACGGTTCGATTAGTTTTTAATCTTTCTAGTAAATCTGACCAGTAACGTAAATTTTCAAAAGAAGATTTACTTTTTTCGTGGATTTTCAAATGTTTGCTTAAATGATGTCAATCATTGAAACCGTCTTGGTTACTTAATTTAGTGTTTTTAAAAGTCAATGGATTGTTGGGGTTGGGGTCATTGAATACAGCAGAAGCAGAAAACTGCATTTTTTTCAATATAATTAGCAAGCAATGACGCTAAACCTTTTCACCATTTAACAAAATTCGAGTAAAATATATACCGGAAAACTTATGTCCACTTTTGTCTTTAGGATACATAGTTTTATTCTGATAATGCACTGGACCTTTCTCGACAAGCTTGTGCACCTAGATTGGAGACAATAGACTCGGCCAAAGACCTGGATCGTTAGAAAGGGGCGCTTCTTCGGATAATTAGTCTTGCTTCCTCGAACATGATGGTACCGACATTGACTGAAGCGTATCAGGATCTAATTCTTTTGGATCTTCATTCTCATTAGCTTGCTTTTCTAATTCTGAGGATAAGTTTAATTTTGTTGAATGTAGAAAATCACTGTTATTAGAAGTAATGTCTTGTGTGGTCTTTCGAAAAGAGTTACTAATTTTGAAATTCGTTTTCTCCCAGTCTTCCTCCCATTTTCGCTTGTTAAGCAAATTTTGGTAACCAGACAATTTATTTTTTTCTTCTCTTTTGCACTCTAAATAAAATAAATAAAAAATATTAAACACTAAGCCTTATTTGTTTCATAAACAAAAGTTATTAAAAAGGAAAACATATATTTGCATCCCTGTTAATTAATTTACTCAATTACTTACTTACCTTATTTGTAATTATTTTTCACAATGGCGGTAAATACGTAATAGCAAATAAGGCACTCTCTATACGTCTTATGCGCTTGAAATGAAAAATTAACCTGCTACGTCGATTACTAACACGCAAAATTTTGCAAGTTTAAATCAGCGCGCCGAACGCACGCGGATTTTCGCGCCCCCACAGGAAGAGGAATAGTAAAATTTCACCACTGGTACTGGTCGCCGACCGGCGGTCGGTGTTGGTGAATAATGCATTTTCACCTCCGGTATTCATAGATAATTTTTTTAGTCTTACGTAAATTTGTGTTTAAGGCCTGGCGCCGTCGTGCGCCGCACGACCTTGCCCATTTGGACGACGCGTCCCTGATGGGAAATCTCTTACATTGACGCCAAAAGTCAAATACTTAGGAGTCACTTTTGATCAGAAGCTGACGGTGTCGACAATGTGGTAAACAAGTCGATAGCGACTCTCTGGCAACTCCGACATGCGGTGGGTGCCAGCTGGGGTTTAAACCCCCGTGTCATGCGCTGTCTCTACACGGCGGTCATCAAACCAAGAGTCGCCTATGGCTCTGGTGGTTTGGTGGCCTGGAGTGAAAAGGTCACCGTGCGCGCCAGGCTGGCAAAAGTTCAGAGGCTTGCAGGCCTGGGCATAACCGGAGGGAAGGAAAAGAAAATGGAAAGGGAAATCCCAATACTTTCCTTCAGAGCAATGCCAGTTGAAGGAGTGCTGAGGCTGAACAGGCAGTTCACTCTCACGATCCCTAGCACTTTTACACGACGGCATTGAGTTTGAACAACGCCCGCGCCCTAACCTCCCAGTAAAATAAAAATATATTTGTAATAGTAATATTCTTTTAATAGGTACATTGGAAACTTATGATGCTATTCTGTAACTTCGCTTCATAGCGCTGTAATAGTACATCGCCCTAAAGATATAGCTGGATGTAAGGACCAAACTTATAGTGGACTCTCCTATTCTGTAACGTTAGATATAAACTGCTGAAATACATTTCTGTCTTGAAGCAAACTTTGTACGATGACCGATTAACTCTAAAAGAAGAAGAAAGTCCAGGAAAGTATTTATTTAATAATTAATATTTAAAATTTTCTTATATTTGAATCGTAATACAATAACCAATATGTTAATTTGACTAGTTAGTACAATAGATATTTAATTTTATATTCATAATCCTGTTAAGTTGTACTCATTAATTTGAGACAACTCACGTTAACAATTTCATTCAACTCGATGTTGGTATCCCCTGAGGGTTAACGCATAAGCGTTTGAAACATGTAGGGAACTATTTATTTGTTTTAACAATTATTAAGTTGTAGAGGAAGACTGCATTGTTTTATTTGCACATATTATTTTGCTTGGCTTATAACAGATAAAGTGAAAATATGAAACGATGGATTTTTTTAATTCCAAATAATTAATTTTCAGTAGTAGCCAATAATGACAAATTAAACCTACACAGGGATTTACCTGTTGCTCTTTAAATTTAAATTAGTTGTCCTTGTCTGGTTAAAACTAGCTGTCTCCCTTACAGCGGGAAGGTACCTATAAATATTAATTAGTAATAAAATAAGTGAGAACATTTATTAATTGATAATTAAAGTTAGTTACTTATTTAAATTAAAATTAATTTAATATTTAATCAATTTGCCACACGTTTGCCCTTTTACGGGCAATACATATTTTTATCCACGCCTCATTTAAAGATACTACAAAAGTTATCAAGAGCAAATCGTGATAGTTCCTCCCAAAATCATAAACAGCGTGCAAAGAAAAATATGAATAGCGTGTAAAAATAGTAAAAGTAAAACCATTGTAATTATTCTAAAAATATATTGCACCTTTTATAAAACTTATTGACTTTTTGTTTTTTTCTATTGGCAATATTTGGCATTGGCCTTTACTGCTTAGTGGAGATCGGGGTAAATCAACGATTTCAACACAAGCTTCTATAATAAGAGGTGCGCAAATTTTGACTATATAAAAATTGTCTGCATGAGAAGTATCGATTATACAGGATGATTCCCAGTGGATATAACATTAGACGTTTATAGCAAATTATTTAACGGCGCGCTCCAAAAATGTAGTACTTTGCATAAACAAACATGCTCTACCCATCTAAACTATATTTGACAATACAATATTACCGTTTCTACTACAACGTTATTGTCAGGTTGGGACGTAACTCAGAATGTTATAAATTTAGTAAAGTTCAATAATCTTAAGAAAATTGATTTCGGGGGTCCTAACCAGTTAATCAAAACATGTATTTCATCTATTTTTCTTAACTTATTAAATAGCAAGAAAACATAAGCGGATTCACACAAGATAATTATAAATTGGTTATTATAAATTGAGTTAAATAAAATAGAACAACCAAGTAAACGTGTGAGAATTAAATTTTCTTTCAGAAAGAAGGAATAGTCTAACGACTCATTAAAAGGATGGTAATGTTTATAAGTCGCCAGGCTTGATCCTCTCCAAAATAAAACTTATGTGAAACTATAATTATACATTCTTTCCTAATAAACTAAATAGTAAGTGAAATACAGGAACCGTTACAATGAATACACTATGTTCGAAATAGAAAAATTTAATATTAGTTTTATTATTTGCTATAATTTGGCTAACCAAGAAATTTGATAATTTACTAGGTTCTGTAGAAGGCCCACCGAAGTCTTTAATCCAGTGTAATCCCTTAGCGTCCTCTAATTCATTCTTGAGAAATACGCATCTTTAGATAAAATTTTGATCATATTAACCTATATTCAGCGCTTTATCTGTAACATAAAAAACCAAAATAATAAATTATGTTCTCATTTGACTATTGAAGCTTTAACATCCGCGATGGTACTTCTTATTAAACATGTCTTTACTTTGCTGATTAAATTTAAAACTTAAAAAGCAACCGCTTACTTTCTAAACCTTTCCGAAAACTTGAAGCGTTTCTGGATAAAAATGACATTCTTAGAGTAGGTGGAAGGTTTAGACTCACTGAATTAGAGTACAAGACCAAATTTTCAATTATTTTACGGCAATGTGGCAAATTGATAGATCTTATTAGTGAAGATATCCATCCAAAATATTGTCATCTAGGATTACAGACTTTACATTCTTTACTCTCACAAAATTATTGGGTACTTTTACCACGACGAGCAATTCGAAAGGTGTTATCAAGTTATATTAATTGCTGAAAACTTAATCCACTTCCTTATCAACCTCCAATGGAGGATTTAGACGCTAACCGCATCAAATAGGTAAAACCATTATCTATTGTATATATATTTGATTTGAGGGACCTTATTCTGTTACCCTGGAAAAAATCCGCAAAGCGAAGGTAATATAAGCATATATCTGCGTGTTTGTATGTTTCGCTACTAAAACAATACATATCGAATTAGTGCCCGACTCATCAACGGCAAATTTTTTGCGCCCCATCCAGGCCAAGAACTTCTACAAAAGGAAGGCGAACATCCATTCACAATTAGTAACTACGAGATTCATTAACCTATTTTCAAAAAATAATAAAATTCAGTCCACTTTTCTATACAATCCCAAAACAGACTATATTATTTAGATCATAAATAAAATAATAAAAAATTGAGCATTGGTCGAGAATTTTCTTAAATTTAAATCAGTAATTAAAGCTCGACCATGGCCCCTAGGTCACGGGAAATTACTATTCCAGATTTTTATCTTTGGAGTCATTTATTGTGTAAATTGTACAGCGAGAAACCGAGAACCTTAGAGAAACTCAAGAGGAACATCTGTGCTGAAATTGAGGCTATCCCGGTGGTTGTTCTTCAATGAGTATTTTCTAATATCGCTTAACTGTTACATGAATGCATTGAGAATAACGGTGATCACTTGAAGCACACTGTATTCCATTAAGTAATCTCCTACTAATAGTAATTATTATACTGTTTCATTGTCTGTTGACAGCTTTATGAATAAAATATAATTATTAAAATTGAAAAATGGACCATTCATTTTAACGGTCCTTATATCTTATGGAAATCAATGGAAAATAGCAAGTTTCGGGTGCTAGGTTTGCCATTTCGACAGTAACAGAAAAGGTAAACTTTTGTGATTTAAATGAGTTTTTTTTGGAAACCCAAAAGGGCAGAGATTTTCCCTTGCGCTTAGTAATGTAAACAACTCCACTTTGTTAACGATTTCTAAGCCTTTAAGTTAGGAAAATTTGTTTCCTTTTTGCTGATCTTGCCTATTTCTTGCAAACTTGCAGAAGCTCACTTGGAGGAAGATCTTCAGACCCTCCTATTAAAAATGAAACCCTTTATCCCAACCGATTGTACATATTACATTATTCTTTATTACCTATTACATCCAACTCCTCCCACAAGTAACACTACAGCAGCTGTCATTGTTTATGTTTTTATATTGAGAGTCGTAGTTCCATAAACAGAATTTCTATAAATGATGACTGCGTGCTCTAGCCCTTAAGGGTACCAATCTATATCCGACAATATTTTAAACGGAAGACCCTGTACTCAACCTTCCGGCGGGCGCGTCTTTTGGTGTTTCATTAGCGGGCACTGTGTGGCATTTACACCGCACATTAACATTTCTACATTTTTAACCCTTAAATTGACTCTGCTTAAATTTTAGTGCCCTAACTGTGAAAAGATGCAATTCAAAGAAAAGGAAAGTCGCCATTCAGCACGGAATACCAACTGTCCAATATATAAAAGACATTAGACAGGTACACGGACCAAATTAATTACACTGACTCTTTTTTATAGAATAGTCTAACAAAAGCAATAAACGTAAACAACCTCAAGCAATTAGTAGTAAATTTATCATTATCCATCAAAATGTTCAGTTGATCGGCAACTATATTGATTTACTTGAAGATCTTTTACGGGAAAACGATGACTGCAGCTGCTTATGTATCACAGAACATTGGAAAACTTTACATCAACTATGGCATTCAGGGAAATTTAGTTACTGCAGAAAGAAAGAAAACAGACACGTTGGAAGTTCAGTTTTTATGAAAAAGGAAATTTAAATTAAACAATGTTAGTGAAGAATATGAATTTGAGTGTTGTGGCTGTGAGACAAATTTAGGTGATCAAAAAACCGTTATTGTTTCCTTATATCGTCCTTCTAACGGCCATTGTGACTTACTTTTAATTAAAATCGAGCAACTATTAACAACTTGCTCTAACAACTTCAATAGCATTTTAATAATTGGCGGGGATCTCAATATAGATTTTATGTCCACAAACCGAAATGTCTTAGATTTCAAATCAGTTATTAACTCATTTACTATCACATTAACTATTTCAGAATATACGCGTATAACCAGTACAAGTAGAACCTGTATTGATAATGTACTGACCAACTTTAACGGCGATATGACATCCCAAACCTTGCACACATTAATATCAGATCACACTGCTCAAAAACTGATAGTGCATATTGACAAACCAAAGCTCCTTTACACAGAAAAAAGACATTTTGAAGCAGTAAATAAATCAAATTTTAACAATGACCTACAAGAAATATACTGACACGATCTCTATGTAATAGATGGACACTTAGTAAATTAGCAATACTCTTCTTTTATAACCCCCTTTCTAAAGAAATTTAATGAATGTTTATCAGTTACCAAAGTACCACCAAGGAATTTAAAAAAATCTAAATACGTAATGAGCAGTTCTGAAATTAATGAGTGTAAAAATCAGTTAAACCTTATTTATATGATAAAAAATGTAAATAGTAGATAAAAGGTTTTATACATTAAGAAAAAGAAAGATTACGACAATCTGCTAAAACAGTGCAAGCGACAAAATTATGTTAATAGGTTAAATAATTCAGACAATAAAAACCAATGGGCTTGGGCGATTGTAAAAAATATAAAGGCACAAGATAATAGTCTAAGTAATATAAAGACAGAGAATGACAAAGAAACGTTAGCAAACGACTTTAATGACTTCTTGGTGAACATAGCGCCAAATTTGTTAACACAACTTGAAAATGTTCCCTTCAGTTCTGACATAAAGTTTAATTCAACAGCAAAAATAAAGTAAGGTGCGTCATGACCGCAAATTTCAACCAATTTAATAAAATCTGTCATTACCACAATATTAGAACCATTGGTCTTTGTAGTAAATAATTCACTCATATTTGGAATATTTCCCGAACAGTTAAAACATGCTATAGTATTATATCTTATTATATCTTATTATTTATTTATTATATCTTATAAGTGTCTTCAGAAAGGGCGATCATAATAATATAGAAAACTATCGCCCATTTAGGCTTCTTCCGTCTTTCTCCAAGATATGTGAGCATGTCATTTGTAAAAGAATCCTGAACTTTATGTTTAAAAATAACTTATTAAATCAAATACATCACGGATACTTACAAGTGAGATCTACCTAAAATGCAATTTTTGTGTTTGTACAACATGTTCTGGAAGCATTAAAAAATAGCGACATTCCTCTGCAGTTGTTTCTTGACCTTTGACCTTAACAATTTAAGTCATGGCATTCTAATTAAAAAATTAAACTATTATCGAATTAGAGGAACGACCCTAGAATGGATAAAAACATACCTGTCATGGAGGGATCAAAGAGTAGTGTTAGGTAAAGGTAATAATAAAATCTTGTCAAAGACAAAAAAGTTTCAGTAAGAATACGCCAAGGAAGTGTAATGGGGCCAATTTTATTCATTATGCATATAAATAAAATCACAGAATTACATGCTGTAAATAATAATTTTATTGTAAATTAACCAAGTATGCTGATGACACGTCTTGCTAACATGCAAAGACTTGACTACTTTTGAGTAGGATATTAAATTGCTGATGGTAGGAATTAATAAATGGTTCACAAAAAATAAGTTAATTGTTAACTCCTCCAAGACAGGTCTAATTGTATTCAAAACAAATAGCCACGAATCGATCAACCTAAAAGTATAACTATAGAAAATGATTGTATTATAGAGGTAAAAAATAACACCAAGCTTTTAGGAATGTTTCTGGATAATACTTTGTCATGGGATTGTCATATTGATTATGTCATTAGTAAGCTAAATAAAACATGATATAGCCTTAGAATATTGGTTAGATATGTCCCAGCAGAAACCAAGAAGATATTATGTCATGCTAACTTCAAAATTAATATAAGATAAAATATGGCATAATAATTATGTATGGAACTTGCAAAGACATAGCCAAGGTATGTCAAACAAGAATGCTTAGGGTAATATTAAATTTAATGTTCCAAGTTTCGTGTAGAGGAAAATTTAGAGAATACAAGATATTAACAGCTACTGCAATTTTTATACTGGAAACTGGAATGCATATTATTTTTCTTTAAGAACAGGGACCTTCTTTATAAATGGCGAGACACAACAAGTTTACACAACATGAACTTTAAATTACGTTTATCCAAGGCATATAGCCATGACTGAAAGGGGTGCATACTACCAAAATCTTTAATAATATCAGAAAATAAAGGGAAACATATTTAATTTATTGTTAGAACTAGAACCCTATGATATAGAATATAGATGAATACCATAATTATTTCGATAATACAATAAATCCACAGCTCGTCACTTAGTATGTTTCTTTTTTTTCTTTTGTTTGGGATAATAATATGTCGCTTTTTGTTGTTCGTGATTATGTTAACACTATTCAATTGTATTCTCTCTTTTCATACTCTTAAATAAAAATTATTATTAATGTTATTATTATTATTATTATATAGAATATTCGAAAACGTGGGTCGAATATAATTTGCAATATTTCTATTAGTAATATATTGATATTATCTTTCATTTTAAGGTTTGAAAGATCATAATTTGTTTAATGACACACGGTATGCAGAGTTCTAAAGAATTCAGTGATATACTGGAAAAGCCGAGAAGTACGAGGCGATGTCAAATTTAGTATTTTTTAAAATAATCTGTTTTAGTTACCTTATGACAATCCTTTGTAGCATTTTAAAAATCTTACTTACTTACCCTAATAAAATGCTACTGTGTTAGCTAATAAAAAAAGGATACAACTTTATACTACTGTTTATTTCCACCTTTTTTTGCATAAATTATAATTTGTTAAGTAATCTTCAATGTTGATTGAACTGAGATTCCAGTACATCGTAACTCTCACAGCATATAGTTTCGGTTTCTGGAAATGTAAAATATTCAATAATGACTATTTTTATAAACAATCCTATAAAAGTTATCATTTTACTTATTAGAACAGTTAAGATACCTTACTTGTTTATTCTCAGTCTTACGAACCTTTATATCAACTTCTGACATGGTGAACACGGAGATTGTGTTATGCATTGCAAGCATAGTTGTAGAGGCTATAATTTACTAAAATTAATATCTCCAAACCATCTGCAATAAAAGATTCAATATTAAAATACTTTTAGTAAACAAATACATAACCTATAAATTCGAATTATGTAGTATAATACTGTACTTTATTTATTAATTACCTGTCTTTAAATGTATTAACATAGGAACGTGGAACGTTCAAAGTATGTACGAATCTGGCAAACTGGCGAATATTGTACAAGAAATGGATAGACTCAAAATATCAGCTTTAGGAATAAGTGAAACCCGATGGCCTGGATCGGGAAAATGCAATACCCAAAACAAAACCCTCTACTATTCAGGTAATGATGACAGAAACCATAGAAATGGAGTGGTAATAATCGTTGATCGGGATATAGAAAGGAGCGTCACAGAGTTTATTCCATATTCAGACAGAACAATGATGATCAAAATACATGCAAAACCACTAAATATTAACCTGATACAAGCCTATGCCCCAACTTCGGATAAACGTGACGAAGAGATAGAGAGTTTTTATGCTGAAATCAAAGCGCTATTAAACCTTACGAAGCCACATGATATCAACATTATTCTAGGTGACTTCAACGCAAAAGTTGGTTGTACACCGGTTGAAGAGGTAGTCGGTCCCTGGGGATTGGGCGAAAGAAACGTTCGTGGGGATCGACTCGTTCAGTTTTGTCAGGAGTAGAACTTTAAAATAACCAATACCTGGTTCTGTTTACCACCTAGACGACTCTATACCTGGAAATCCTCACAAGATACACCTGACAATGTAGTTCGGAACCAAATTGATTTTATTCTCATTAATAGGAGATTTTCCACGTCAGTAATGAGAACCTGCACTTATCCTGGGGCAGATGTACCGTCTGATCATGTTCTCCTTTTATCTTCATTCAGACTTAAACTATCGCTAGTAAAACGCAAATCTGGTAATCAAAAAGTCTTGGCAACTGAAAATCTTATGAATAATACGGTTAAGACGGAACTAAAGAATGAAATTAATCAAAGACTGAACGAAATTAAAGAAAAACAGAAAGAATTAGACAACAACCGATTGTGGGAAGAAGTAAAAATAACCTTAAATACGGTGGCACAAAATAAGTTAGGTTATAGAAAGGCAACCCCTAAGAAAAAATGGGTAACGGATAATATTCTTTAACTAATGGAAGAAAGAAGACGCTACAAAAATCTAGATACGCAAGAATATTGACGATTAAATAATGTTATAAGATCAGAAATTCGAAAAGCCAAAGCCAACTGGCTAAGGGAAGAATGCCAAACAATAGAAAATCTGCAAGCTTTACATGACACCAGGGGAGAGCACAGTAAACTAAAGGAAGCTGCTGGAATATATAAAGCCAAAGCACCTACAGTACTTGTCAACAAGGATGACGTGATTATTCTCGAAAGGGAGGAAAAAGCAAGACAATGGGAGAACTACGTTAAAGAACTCTTTCAAGATAATGAAAGAACAAATTTAGAAGAAGACAACAACGAAATGAATAGTACGGGTCCCGCAATAACAAAGGATGAAATTCGCCATGCCTTAAAACAAGCCAAAAGCAATAAGGCAGTTGGCCCTGATGACTTGCCAGCAGAGATTATTAAACTTATTGGTGAAGACAATCTTCCTCTTCTAGAAGTAATTTTTAACAAAATTTATAATGAAGGTCGTTATCCGACAGACTGGCTTAGATCTACGTTTATTCCGCTTCCAAAGAAAAACAAAGCAAAGAAATGCGAAGACCATCGTTTAATTAGTCTAATGAGTCATGCCCTTAAGATATTCCTTAAAATCCTACACAATCGAATTTATCGCAAGTGCGAGGCCAATATAGCAAATACTCAATTTGGATTTAGAAGTGGGATGGGAATCAGGGAAGCACTTTTCAGTGTGCGTGTGCTCATTCAAAACTGCAGAGGTGTTCAGAAAGATGCCTTCATATGTTTTGTGGACTTTGAAAAGGCCTTTGACAAAGTAAGGCATGATAAACTAATTGACATATTAAGAAAGGTAGACTTAGACGACAAAGACATCCGTTGTATACAGAATCTGTACTGGCATCAGACTGCTCATGTAAAAACAAATGACGTTAAAACTAAAGATATTGCCATATGTAGAGGCGTAAGACAAGGTTGCATATTACCACCTCTTCTATTTAATCTCTATTCAGAAGACATCTTTAAGGAAATCATGGAAGATAAAAATGTTGGAATTAAGGTAAATGGGGTATATATGAACAACATTAGATATGCAGATGACTCTATCTTAATTGCAGATAATATTGAAGAGCTGCAACAAATGATCGATGAGCTGAATTGTGTTGGTGCAGACTATGGTCTTAAAATAAATAACAATAAAACAAAGTTCATGATAGTAGGCAGACGCAAACTCCCATACAGCGATGCAAGATTAATAGCAGACGGCCAAACCTTAGAACGTGTAACACAATACAAATATCTGGGAAGCTGGTTGCATGAAGACTGGGATAATGACAGAGAAATTAAATGCAGAATTGAAATGGCCCGAAATAACTTCTTTAAATTTAAAAACGTACTAACTAGTCGATACATTAAATTAAAACTAAGATTACGATATGCCAAATGCTATGTATGGTCGGTGTTGCTGTACGGTGCAGAGACCTGGACATTGAAGGCATCGTCCATCAACAAAATAGAAGCATTTGAGATGTGGATGTATCGTAGAATGCTGAGGGTGCCATGGACGGACAGAGTAACCAACGACGAAATTCTAAGAAGAATCGGCAGAGACCGTGAGTTAATGCTCAAAGTCAAAAAGAAGAAAACATCGTACTTTGGTCATATAATGCGAAACTCAAAATATCAACTGCTGCAACTTATTGTCGAGGGAAAAATAGAGGGAAAGCGAGGCATGGGCAGAAAGCAATTGTCATGGTTAAGAAATATAAGAGAGTGGACGGGGTTAAGGACGATAGGAGAGTTGGTCCACACAGCAACCGACAGAGAAATGTATGGAAATATGGTCGCCAACATCCAACAATAGTGGATAGGCAGTCGAAGAAGAAGAAATGTATCCATAATAGCCATAAATAATTATAAATATCTATCGTATTGTTTTATCAAAATTTAATATTGCGTTCTCAATCTTATTTACAAAAATCGTTGAAGCTGATTGGTCAGGTCACATTCGCATTTTCGCCACTACAGCACAGAACAATAAAGGTTAGTTCAGGGTGTCACGATCCTACTAAGTAAAGTCCATCTTCCTAATTTGTCTTCTATGGTCTGCTCGCTGCTGCCAACTTTGTTATGTCAAATATCAGATGTTTCCGGTGCGAGAATTTTCGAGTTTATTCTAAAATTTTCTACATAACAGGAAGTTATTTTTTATATCCGAGGTTATAAAAAGGAAATAGGGACGCTTTGTCGAGGCATTTCGCCATAGCTACACCTTCAAGAAAGGTAGTCTTTTAGCGCACTTTATCCAAGTGTTTGGATCTCGGATGTGTGATGGCTATTTCAAAATCAAGGAACTAAAGGGAAATTCCCGTAGGATGCTCTAAATAGAGAACATTAGGACCTAATAACCTCGTTCCTCAAGTCATTCAACCTTCCACACTAATATCAATCTTCAATTCAACTTCAACAATGTTCAGTTAGCTACCCTTAACCTTCAGCCTTCAACCTTTTCAATATTATGTTTCTCGTTTAATCATGGTTTAAGAAGAATAGATAATTTCAAGAAACCAGTCAGTTTCACTATGTGGTAAAGCTACGTGTATTAATTGGAACTTCACCTCTACCTTGATATTAGGAAAAAAAGGATGCATGGTATCTGCATAGCCACGTGTCGCCGAAGATCACAGGGAAAAGGCCAGTTTTTAATATTATAAATTTTTACACCATTTTACCATTTACTAATATCGTCATTTCAAGAAGCTAAATTGAAATAAACTTTTCTTTAATTAAAAAATTAAATAACAGTTGTAAAAAGCATTTGGTACTAGAACATAAGATATAATTTTAATCAAGGTAATGCGCCCAAGAAAATTCTAGAATTTTTGCCAGCGTTTAAATCATGAAGTTACATATTATTCAATTATAGGTACCACCTGACTTTATTTTTTTTATCATATGTAAACACATTCAAATAGAATAATATAGTGAAACCTGAATGGTAATTTTTCAGAATAACAATTTTTATTAAATGTGTTATGGGTATATAAATTCTTTTATTTCTGACCGGTATATTATTAGCTTATAACGTCTTAGTTACGCGGGAATTATAAGGGTCATAACTCCCTTGGGATATTAAGAAAAATTTGACATAAAATCAAATGATTGACATCTAATGTCAATTTGATTGTCATCTATTGAAACATTTATTCCACTTTAAAAATGAACAAAATGTTACTAAAATCGGTCAGAAATAAAATTATCTATGTATCACTGGAATTATAAGGGTCTCAATTACCTCGGGCAATTGCTGTCCCTCGGGCCAAAGGCCCTCGGGACGTAAACTTTGCCCTCGGTAATTAAGACCATTATAATTCCCTAGATACATAAATAACTATTATTTCTACAAGCTCTATAGACATAAGGTTTCTGTTTTTACCTGGAATAATACCGTCTAAGAAAAACAGTGGCGCAATTTCTAACACCTAGATAAAACAAAGGTTTAAATACAGTTACCAGCATGCCAAATTGCCAAACCCACTCGAGTCTCATCTGGAGCTAGCGGAGGCCGTATAACAGTAAGTATGTTATACCTTACTTATAAGGTTAATTATATTATTACAACTTTATACTCTGATAAGAAAAAAAGTTTTTTTTTTCTTAAGTTTAGCTTTATACCCGGCTTTATAGCAGATTTAGAGGAAAACAACATTTTTTGTATTAATCCAGCTTTTTGGGACTTTCATTAGAAAAAAAGATCCGCACAATGCAACTATTGCTTATATACATACGGAGCAAAACCAGAAATTCTTGTTAATAATAAAATTTTCTAAATTAATTAAGAGTCTTTGAAATTAAACTCCCAGGCGACAAATAAGGTTATAACATGTTATTTATTACAGGTAAGTCTGTTGCCTTTGACTTTAAGCATATTTTTGAAAATTTAATAACAAGTTTGACACAGTAATCCATATTTGTTACTCCTGAGGAACGTACTTACGCTAGTGACTTACATGAACACAAGGAACAACCCACGCTGATATTGCTCTAATTTTCGGGAAAAGCCAAGGTGCAATTATTTCAGAAATTCTCGCCAGTTCAGGTGAGTTTCTTCTCCACGTACAGTGTTAAATTTCTGTTAGAATGGTGAAGCTGTTTACGAGATATTAACTAATTTTCATTTATTTCCCGAAAACTAAGGCAATTTAATTTAGTTAGTAGTTAGGCTATGTCCGGAGGATTTTATACTTTAGCCAAATGTTAGTTGCATTGTACAGCTTGATTTTAAATAACTTATATTTTTGTTCCTGAAAAAAATGTCTAAAAGAAGAATTTTTACTGGAACACCCTGTAGATTATTCCACATTTGAAGCGCTCCTGAAATTTGTTCTTCATTTTTATGCACACTATCCCTAATATATCTAACTACACCGACAATATACCAACCCTACCACTGACAATCGTACAATCTTTGTTAACAATCAAACCCAATGTGGTAGTAACACGTTTGGGGTATGCTGCTCCTAAATATACCCTGAGACTGCTCAATTCCATTAAAGAAGAGCAGATTCGCTTAATCGACGACCATGATCTGACAAATCACCTTGAAACCTAGAACATCGAAAACAAGCTGGTGACTTAAGTCCCCTTTATAAATATTTTCATGGCAAGTGTTTAACTAAGGTTGCCCTCTTGCTTCCACTCCACAGCGCTGCTTGGTAGAAATAAGCGACGAACCACTACAGCTCATCAGTACGTGGTTTAGCTTAGTGTCACTCGAGCGACACAGTCCAAAAATTCTTTTATTTGGAGAATGTCATCACTCTGTGACGACCTCCCTGAGGTCTTGTATCCTAACGAGTATATTCTCCAACGATTCAAGACAGATTTGCTACCTACCCACACGTACTGCTTGTAGAGCGCCATAGAGGTTTTATTCAGCAATGCTGTGCCTGATAAAAAAAAAGAAGTTTCTGACTTAACCCTTAAAGCATTTATTTAAAAATGTTCTTGGAGATAATTCTCCTTCGGTTTATAATAATGAAAATTGCTAAATCAGTGAAATAGAATAGTTGTATTTAAATGGATGCTCAAAACACCAACAGTCGTAGTGGCAAATTTAATTTCATTTGGATTTTAATTTTGAATTGCTTGGGTAACCCGATGTAGCCAACTTTCCTCCTAAATTTATTGATGATTTGTAAATTTTTCTTTAAACGTACCCCACCGAAAATAATCTAATGGAGTGAGATCAGGTTATCCAGGACCTCAGGGAGGTCGGTCCATAATAATAGTAGTGCTATTAAATTTACGTAATGTTTAGAAATAAATCTCTTAATGAAAAGTAGTAAAGCCTCGTTCATTAATTACTTTATTCAAGTTCTGTTAATAGGGAGAACTACTTGTTTGTGAGCGTGGCAGTTTGAATATCTATGATTTTGTGATTGAACAACAAAATTCATCGGTGCGTTTATCGATTTTAGAAAACATACGACCTAACTGGGTTCTTGATGCTCAGTCCGTTGTGCAAGATAGACTGTAGACTATACGTCAGAAATGAATTTAGAGACGAAAGTTGAGACGGTTAAAAAATACGCACGACATTTCAAATTTTACGATAACGCAACTGCAAGTGTTTCACTAAAACTGGGCCCGCGTCTATTGATGTCCGCTCTAGGCCTAATGCCTAGTACAGACAGAAACAAAATATGGAAACTGTTTCTAGACTGTTTATAAACAAATTATTTAAACATATGGGAAACTAGGTTGTTTGTCAGATCATGGTCACCGATCAAGCGAATGGCTTTTCTTTGAATGGAATCCAGCAATCTTAGGGTATGTTTAGGAGCTGAGCCCCAAATATGAGAACAGTACTTCAACGATGGTCGAATTTGGGCTATATAGAGCTTCCAAAGTTGTTGGGGTATGCAGGTCCGTAGTTCGGACAAGTATCCTAAGCTTCTGCTTGACTAAAACGAGCTACGCCAAGACATATGACTATTCAAATTGAAGCCCAATAAATCAATTGATGAAGCCAAAAGAATTGAGTGTCCCGTCATGACTATATCAGGTTCTTTAATATTAACTTTTTTAGATGATCGGCACTAGTTAGTTGTTTGTTCAGTGCCGAAATAAGGTTGTGGTCAGCCATTCCTAACGGAGGCTCACGGTGACAGTGTACAAGTCGGGGCTTAAAGCTAAGAAAAGATTCAACAAACTAAGAAATAACAAAATCACCATCTCTGTCGAAATCCTAGTTGGTTTACTGACGAGAGCTGATGGCAGAAAATTCGGCTTCGCGACCTTGCTCGTCGGTTATATTTGAGTATTTCAGCCAGTTGACATTATGAACGTTTAAGTCGCCAAGGATGACAACTTCGGAATTAGGATGGTGGATTTGCAAAAAGTCGAAAGTATTAGCAAGTGAGGAGAACAAGTCTCTATAACGGGTATCGCTTGACGGCTGGTAAAGGCAGCAAATGAATTTAGTAATACTCTGCGTTGATATTTTTAACCACATTACATCACAGTCATTTAGCTCAAGCGTCTCCACCCATTGACGAGACGAATAAAAAGACAAAGGTCAAAATTGCGTCTAAATCGGGGATAAAAGTCGTACCCAGGATGTAAATAGCTGACCGTACTAATCGATAAACTGACCTTTGTTTCGGTTAGTACGAGTACATAAGGTGTGGTAGATTGCAGATGTTGATGGACTGCATTGATGTTCGAGTTCAGTCCTCTTATATCGAAGAAGTCAATTTGGAAGCTGCTAATTTTGGGTCTTTTAACAACTTTAGTTGTCACACCATCTCCATTTTGAATGTTGTTTGAGGAACCCGCCTGGCTGTTGGAGTAGTGGATGATTAAATAACTTCGCTTGATGATGCGCCAGGATCAGTCCCCATCCGATCGGGGGGCGAGATTAGCTCCGGTGATGTTCTGGAATGGTCAATAAGTTCCGTATTCCACATGTTTAAACCTCGCATGCTACAAACATGCTGAAAGAAAATCGAAAGAAGCGATAATCTCCCATTTGTTTCAAAAACATGTCCAGATTTGTAAACTTTGTTTCATGTGTTCCATTTTCGACGCGAACTCAAAAACTTTGAAAGTTGTTTCGAAATTATTTCACATATCTTGATAAACTATAATACTGAAAAAAATCGTAAAAATTTTCGAAGCGTGCTGAAAAACAGTTTCTAAATAAAATGTTCATGGGTATGTATTAGGCATAAGAAAGCGCGCATAATTGCTGTTCCGTACAATAATGTCGGCCATGCAAAACCTAGACAGTGCGATTATTCTCCGCTACCCGCATTCGCAGACAGTCTACACCGCGCCTAGCAACACCGTCTGCGATGGCTTGAAAGTAACGCATCAGAACGCGAAGGGAGAGCCTTGCCATAACTCAAGCAGTCGCAATTCGATTATGAGTTTAGTTGTTCCCCAGACAGTCAGCACCTGTTTCCGCGATCGATGTGAATGTCAGAGACTGTCAAACGTGGATGCATCAGGCGCTCTTGATGCGGTAGCATAGTAATTGTCTATTTTAAGTAGTTTATAACGTTCACATGTTTTCTAATGCATTTAAATAAATGCATCAAAGTTGTATTTATTCAATCAATCTCGTTTTGAATGAATAAATAGTCGTGTGGTTATCTGCGTAAAAAGTTTCCGAACCAGGCGAAATAATATACAGTGCACTCATCAGGGAACCACTAACCCATAACAATTGTAATTAAAAAACGATTGAAATATAGGATATAAAATAAAACACACCGTTTAAATTGTGTTCGTTAACTTCGAGGACCATAACGTGATATCCAGACTAGGTTCTAATACAGGGTGTAACTAAATAAGTGTAAAACATTTAAGGGGCTGATTCCTCATCGAAAAAAAGATAGGATCTTTCATATAAACAAACTTTATTGGAGCATCCCTTATTAAGATACAGCCCCTTAAAGGGGGTACATAAAATTTTATTATTATTATTATTATTATTATTATAGGTTTTTGACAGTAGACGGAGAATCCGGTAAACTGCCATGGATTTTTGTCGAAGTGCTGAAAGTCGCTCTATGTCACTCATTTGTTTAACAATTTTTTTCACAAGCACTAAAAAAGTTACAATATTGAAATTAACCTGACATTTCCTACTACCAAAAAGACACTTAGCCAGTAATTTATTTGGTTTACCCCATGGTTGTAAGGGGTGGAAAACGCAACCCCTAAAATTTATTTCCAATGCAACGTTTTGCCTTATTATTTGTTTACCATTTAAAAATTAATTTCCGATAGCCTGTTTCATTCTAAACAAAAAATGTCTCTTGAATTTTTTGCCCAAAATAAACCAGTTCGCAGCAAAAAATTATTTTACGACCAAGATACATATCGCCATAAAACGAAAATACGAAACTAATTTATCTAGTAGGCCGCTATTAGCGATAGTGACAATTAAATTGGTATCAAGCTGTCAGTTTGTAAATTTTTGAGATTGAGGTAATACTAATTGTGTATTGTTGTTGTGTTCTTAATTTGTTACTTTCATAATTCACTTGTTATGAAAATGGCATACACAAATGAGGAAATGGCTGATATGCATTACGTTTACGGTCTGTCGCAGGGGAATGGGTTAGAAGCTTCTAGAATATTTGCCCGACTTCATCAACGATTACGAGAATATGGTTCATTCGACAAAAAAAAAGTAAGAACACCACAGCTTGAGGAGGCAGTACTTAATTTGATTGAAGAACAACCTACTACCAGTACTAGAAAGATTGCTTTCCAGCTAAATGTTGATCATATGACGGTATTTCGAATTTTATAGGAACAGCTCTTATACCCTTACCATCTGCAACGAGTACAGGCACTGTTACCGCGAGACTTTCCGAACCGTCTTGAATTTTGCAATTGGATGCTGGAAATGATTAGAAGAAATCGTGACTTTCTGGAGACGATCTGATTCACAGACGAATGTAGTTTTTCTCGGGCCAAGATTATTAATTTTCATAATTACCACATATGGGCTGATGAAAATCCTCACGCTATTGTCGAAAGTAACTATCAAGAACAGTTTCCTCTTAACGTGTGGGTCGGAGTTATTGGGGATTATTTAATTGGGCCTCATTTTCTACCTCCTCGATTAAATGGTGATTCATACGTTCAATTTTTAAGAGAAGTGCATCCCGTACTGCTGGAGGAAGTTCCTTTGGGCGTTAGAAGGGATATGTTTTTTATGCATGATGTGGCTCCCGCCCATTTTAGTCAAGTAGCACGTCAGCATTTAACTGAAACATATGCAAATCAGTGGATAGGTCGAGGAGGACCACAGAATTGGCCCGCTCGATCCCCGGATCTCAATCCTCTCGATTTCTCTACTGGGGGCCATTTACAGCATTTGGTTTATCGTACTCCTGTTCGCGATGTAGAGGACTTAAGAAACCGCATCATCGATGCATGCAGGGTAATAAGAGAGACTCCAGAAATATTTGAGCGAATACGTGGCTCAATGCGCCGACGTCTAGACGCATGCGTAATGTCTGAAGGTAGACATATTGAACATTTACTATGATTTCTACATGTTGTATGTTTTGTTATTAATAAATTAGTTTTGTTTGTTCCCCTTTCATCATTTAATGCAGGTAGTAACTACAAAATAACAATAAACCCAGTTCGCATTTATGACGATGTATCTCTGTAGTTGTTCGTAGAATAATTTTTTGCTGCGAACTGGTTTATTTTGGGCAAAAAATTCAAGAGACATTTTTTGTTTAGAATGAAACAGGCTATCGGAAATTAATTTTTAAATGGTAAACAAATAATAAGGCAAAAAGTTGCATTGGAAATAAATTTTAGGGGTTGCGTTTTCCACCCCTTACAACCATGGGGTAAACCAAATAAATTACTGGCTAAGTGTCTTTTTGGTAGTAGAAAATGTCAGGTTAATTTCAATATTGTAACTTTTTTAGTGCTTGTGAAAAAAATTTTTAAACAAATTTTATGTACCCCCTTTAAGAGGCTGTATCTTAATAAGGGATGCTCCAATAAAGTTTGTTTATATGAAAGATCCTAACTTTTTTTCGATGAGGAATCACCCCCTTAAATGTTTTACACTTATTTAGTTACACCCTGTATAATGACATAAGTTGCAATTAGTTAGTGGCGGCTCGTGGGTTGGCATGTAGGAAATGCAGGAGCGCCGAAGGCGCAGGCAAAAATTTATGGGGACCACGCTCAAATTTAATTCTTGCCTACTGTTCAAATATTTGCTTTGAACAGATGTATGATAGATTATTAAATTTCACGTCCATTTTTTGTTGTTTCCATGCAAAAAGGCCTAATTCGCGCCTGGTTCGGTATATTAGTTTTGTTTCTTTAGATATCATAACTACTAATAAAATAAAAATAGAGTTATGCGATTCTAACTACTCGCTCTGACGAGAAATTGGATACTATAAAAAAGTTTGGAGTTTTTCCATGATGCAAAATGGCGATAAAATGGTGAATCATGGCATAAAATTGAGATACTTTTCGCAAAGTATTTTTAGAAAATTGTTTTCTATAAAGTATTTACCAATGATTAGTGTGACAAAATTGACGGTCGTTCCCGGTTAAATGTATTACGAGAATAAGAGTAGACACGAAAAATCTCGCTCATTTGACATAGACGTGGGTGACAATCAAAATAAGTCGAATAGGTAAATGTTTTATTTTACTTACCAAATAAAATATATCAAGTTTTAGTTGACTGGGGTATATGCTTCTTGTGGAAATATTATGGTTTTGGGGACCTCGAACTAGTTAGCCCTACGGATTTTGCTTTTTCCTTCTTAATTTGGCAACAAACTTGGCCAAGAAAACAGTTTAATTTTTGATAAACCACATAGATCTGTGGTTTCACTCCTCGCAAGCCATGCATATTTTTGATACCATTTTTCTGAAAATTAACTGTTAGGTAATCCCCTTGTCTCTCTCTCTCTCTCTCTCTCTCTCTCTCTCTCTCTCTCTCTCTCTCTCGTGTTAGTTAAATTCAACCTTTTAGGGTCACGCGACCATTGTTCTTTAATTTGATTTGTTCATCAAATGACGAAAATCAACATTTTAGACTTAATTCTTTTGTTTCAATAATGATTATAGAAACTTCAAAAGCAACAGATCGATAAACAAAATCTTTCCTGTCGATAATGAGTATTAGACATAACCACAGCCTCACAATACATTTAACGGCAGGTTCGTAGTAGACTGGGTTTTAACTTCGATACATGGTGTATGTTTGGAAGCCTATCTTGAAGAATAACATTCGAGTCTTCGTTACTGATATTCTTTCGGCAGGGTAGGAATGCCGACGGCAGCCCGGGTTACTTAAAAAGTAAAACAATTTATTTTATGTCGGCTGTAGTTTGCGAGTAAATCCACTATGACGTTCGGGGTGACAAGGGTGATTAAAAAGTGGAGCGGTTATTCGCTGTTAGTTTGAGTCATTAAAATTCAAATTGATGTAAATAAATAAAAAAAAAATAATGATTGTGTTGTCTGTTTGATACTGGGTCGGCACTGCCGCCCTGCCGCCCTTAAAAAGTCACCACTGCAATTATTGCAATTTTATAAACAGGATTTCATTTTCTTTATTCAAAATCTATGGGACTCAAGCGACCATCTTTCAAATGTTCCACAGAATTAGACTATTATTACAGTATTTTTGCATCATTTCCGATTCATTTTGTCAACTTGTTTATAACAACTAACTCTAAGGTAAGTTCTTGATGAAACTTGGGAGTGCACAGTAAAAAATATCCACCTGGTAAAAATAATTTCAGGAGTGGTAAAAAAAGTAGTGTTAATGTTAACACCCGGATCAACATAATTTACCACATATTTACACTTATATGGGATCAAAGTTGTATTAAATTTGTTTATGAATTTAACTATCTAAAAAGTTAATTTTGTTGAATGGGTGTTATTTATTCCATTTTACACTCTATCAAGAAAATTAAATACAATGACAATTAATAACACCAAATAAGCGTGTAAATAAACCCGGCTAGAAGGTTAATTTTAATTTAACACATTGAGTGTAAAACTTATTCTTTACTCGTGTTTTACACGTCCCGTGTAAAAATACCTAAACCCGTTTTACCGAAAAGACGCGGCAACAAGTAGTGTGAAATTCTAGGAATTGACACATGTCGCCGACGCTACATGCAACTTCAACTTTCAAGTCGGTCTGATTGTGCTCTTTGAACGTGAGAATAGTGTTATATTTAAATTAAAATACATAAACAACGCAAAGTTCTGTAAAGTGCCAAATGAGAGTGCCTCTTATGAGGATCTTGTTAAATTGGGTAAGCATAATAACGAAATTTAATAGAAACCTTACTAATAAGTACGCTATTTTTAAGAAACGAAGTAGGTATTTACATTGTTACAGTGTTCCCTTTAGCTTTTAAATTATTCTGATATAAGCTTTATACTTTATATAAATACTTAGGTACCTATCTACATATTTTAATTCATAGATCTCTAAATAAATATATGATTAATATAATACTCGTCATTTTCATTCTTTTATATTGTTCCAAAGCATACTTTTATTTAGTTATTTAGTGTTCTAAGTATACATATATTTATTATGTTATTTGTTTAGTTAAGCTTAACAATGAGGTACATTAAACGTATATATAATATATATGTTTAATTTACTAAATTGTTAAACTATATAGTAGGTATGTCATTTTGTTCAACTAGTTATAATAATAAGTGTAAAAAAAATTACAGGGGTTTCCAGTTCTGTTGTAACCATCATTTTGTTTATAAATAAACGATAAATAATACTCAATATTTTCATTCATTTAACAAACCTTTTGTAAGCGATCTGAAGATTTATATATATTAGGAGCTACGACTTTCGGCTTTGATCAAGTCATTCAATCATGTATCAAACTTATAATTTTTTACATTTTAATTATAAACGCCCGGTTAGTTTGATACGGGATTTAATGGCTAAAACAAAGTGGAATGTATTTTAATCACTAAAGTAAAGTCACACCTAAATAAAATAAAATTTACACTACAATAATAAATGATATTTACACTAATTAATCACAAAGTACCATTAAAAAATGGTTTACTTACACCTCTCATTATTTCTTTTATACCTTAGAAGGATAGGTTTACAATCTGTGAGTTTAATTTACACACGATATTGTAAATGTACCTACCCATAAATTAGAAGAATTAACACTCATCAAAAAGTAAAAAAAAAACATTCAAAAATATCTTTTTTACAAGATATACTGATTGGTTAATATACCCTATTGAGTGTGGTCCTATATGTACTACCATTGAGTGTTAAATTTAACACTCAGTTTTTTACTATGTGGCACGAAAAAATTTCTTGCCTCCGTCATAATGCCTGCGGTGCTTTCTCGTTTCAATACCTCGCCGCATGGCACTGGCTTACTATAATGGAATATACTATTGCAAAGCTACTACGTTTATGGATACGGAATCTCAATTGAAATGGCCCTTGTTCAGGTTAGTTTACTTTAATCCTTTTCGTCTGATCAGAAGTAATTTTTATTTCAGGTAGTATCTATGCCAAACATCCTTGTAAATATTTTTTTGACAAGTCATATATAACCAATTATCCAACTGGCGTGTATCAAATTGTTACATAATATAAATAAAAAAAAAAACTTAGATACCCATTATATTCAAAATTATTCTAATGTGTGCAACCTTACTAAGTGTATTGAACCTGGATGATAATGAATCCTTAAGTTGAAATAGTTGTCGGAAGTTACCTAGATGGTTACATTCATGTTAAATATCATGTTATTTTCGAGGTTACCGCAAGAACAAGACAAAAAATTAGTATTCGTAAGCCTCTTAGATATATGCGTGACCAACCAAGGTAAAATGAACAATAAATTGCTGGTAAAAAGGTACATTTTGTGGCAATAGTATGTAAAGTTAACAATATATGTAAAGTGACCTGAAACGTTCAATTCAAGACAAAATTTTCTATTAACTTTTTATCCCCTGATGGGTCTCTATTCTCAAATTAATAAATAATCACATGCGGCGTAGATACCCGTAAATTCCCAGTATTCATTTTCGGGGCACGATTATATTGATTTCTAGGTAAGGTTAAATCAAAATAAGATAATTGTAAATATTTAGAAAATCTCCTATAGAAGGTATTTTGGGAGATTGAATGTCAGTTTATATTTCTCAGTGTTCAGTTATGTTGCAATATAATTTTACATTTATATTATAGGTATGAAACAGCATTATGTGGCGTCCGTGAAAAAACACTGACAGAGCTTCTTCAAATATTCCGGTGTAGAAAAAGCATTCATCTCTCGATGCTAGGAACATTGCAAAAACTGTTTATGGTTCTTTACTTAACAGGAAACTAAACGCTAGTGCTGCTGCGAGTGAAACTAGTAATTTGACTACGATACCTCTGACTATTGTGAAAATAATCGTGCCAAATCCCATCAAACCAAGAAAAAAAGCGTAAAGATGCCGGGTCCAACAAATATTTCGATGACAAGGACTTGAAAGGCAGAAAGTCTACACCATGTACGAAGAGCAACGCTCACTAATGACGAAACCCAAATAGGCTGTAGCATCACTAGCCTTTGGAGAGTCTTGTTTAAAATGACCTTCAGATATCGCACAATTGACAAAAAGCATGTACCTATGGAATACCAGCGATTACAAATATGGCGTCGTGAGAATATAACGTCGATAAGAAAATGTGGTTCTGAAAATCGTCCAATAATTTACCTGGATGTGACATTATTTGACACGCATGACACACCATCCAAAGGATGGTCCGATTCTTCCGAAGGTGTAAAACAAGAGCTCCGCCAAATTAAGGGTAAAGAATTACCATTTTACATGCCGAGTCAGAAAACGGTTGGGTCCCAAATGTCTTTTGGCTTTCTGCAATGGAAATTAAAGACTCCTGCATGGACTACCATGAAGACACAATGGCAAAATATTTTGAAGAATGGTTTATATATTATCTTTAACCAAACCTTCCTTAGAATAGCGTGATAAATGGATAATGCGATGCTATCACAGCCACCAAATATATAAAGCTCCAGGTTCAAATAGTACGAAATCGGAGATTCAAAACTACATGGCGGCGAACGAAATATTATTGAAGAATGTTATAAAAGAAGTGAGCTTTTAGAAGCTTTAAAGGCATTCTGTATAAAGAAAGTATATGTTTGTGACGCAATGGCGGATGAAATGTTACATGCTGTGCGTCGGCACCCACCGAATAATTGTATTTTTTATGGCGTAAAGCACATGTGGCACCAATTAAAATCAATTATTGTTAGGTCAGAAAACACTTCTCCGATTTTAAGTTATAGTGTTGTAGAATTAATAAGAAAATGTGTTAATGAATTCCCTCAGGTAGTTGGAAACATTCAATCCATAATATAATTACTGTAGAAAATTCTAATATTACTCTGCATGATACAATTAAACCGATTATAATTAATTTAAATGAGGATAGCGACGGTAAAACAGAACTAGATATAGAACAACATTATACATGTAAATAAATATAAGTAGTACTTAAAGATTTATAATATTTTTTTTTTTAATTTCAATAAATTAATATAAACACATCATACGAGTATAACTACATAATGTCCTTAATCCGACCCTTTGCCGCACCTGCATACTTTACATATTTATTGTCCACATGATGGGATGGACTCTTTAGTTTTATTGCAGTTAAAAGGTCAAAACCAGGAAATATGGATCGTGGTAAAAATTTAAGCGTGGTGAAACTTGTCAAACGTAAGCTCCTCTCCAAAAGGAGAGTAAACAGATCGCAGGTCGCACCGCACAGCGTGGCTTCCTCCTTGAAGGTTCCGACAGAAAAGCCACGATCAAGTTTTATCTCCCACAACGGCAGCTGACCTGTCAAATTAAAAGTTATTGCCAACTTAAACAAAGTAACCTAACACAATAGAAGAACAATGAAATACCCTACTTGATCCTACGACGGACCAGGATAATATTAGAGTTTGGGCATAACCAGAATTTAATTAAATAAATAAATGCGAATAGAATTATTCTGAACCAATTTTGTTATAAAAAAAACTGATAAGACTAATACGTAAGCGTTCTGCAACTTAACTAAAATGCAAACGGGAATACGTGAGCTAACCTATTAGTTAAACTTAGTATATTTCACACAGAATAAATCCACATTATCCTGTTGTTAGTGACAGCTCGTGAACTCTATTAGTAGGTGTGCTGCATAGATAACCTGCATTAAACGGCCGGTTATGAGTTCCCCATAAAAATAACGCGGCGAGGAAAAAGAATTTTTGAACGTATACAAATTTTAAATTATAAATTTTGCCACGACTTTTACCCGCAGTTCCAATATTTAAAATCGGGCATAGGGCGACCACGCTTTTCCACAGCTAATTGTTTTTCATACGCAAGTTTCAGTGAGTCTCTGCTATTGCTGCCAGATTTAAAGTACATTTTGCGTGCCACGCCCTTTCTTGTTGACGAATCTTGCTTCTCAAGTAGGAAAATTAATAATACCTAGATAATAATAATATTTTTTAAAAAAATACTAAACTTATCTATTTTTTATAAAGTAAGTCTATCCTACGTTCTTTTCGGTTCGCAAAAAAAACGAGCCCGATCGTGTTGCCCAGATCAAAAATTATTCAGCGACGGGGTAGTGTCGGTACGATATTCCATAGTATGTACAGTCCGCCACACACACGAATCTAGAGCTGGCAAAACAATCCGAGCAAGAATTCATACAATTGAAATAAAATATATTTTATAGATTATGTAATTATTAATATTTTTCTTATATACAGTAAAATCTCCCTTAACGGATACCTCTTAATAGCGGACACCTCACTTAACGGACACTTTCATTAGTGCAAAAAACATTTCTATTGAAAACCTGTATAAAAACACCTCCCAATAGCGGACACTCTATATAGCGGACGCGGACACTTTCTTAAAAACTTCCCTATCTAAAATACATGTATTTTTACCTCCCTATAACGGACACCTTGTTTGTTAAATTGTTTATCTTTATTTATGGTAATTTAAAACGTCTATCGACAACCGACGCGGTAATTACTTAATAGACCCTTTTATTAGGTAGGTACCTTTTTTTCTGGGTTTTCCGTTTCTGTAAAAATGGTGTCATAAACATTAATTATGATCTTACTGCGCTATTCAAACAAAACATTAGCATAAAGTGCCTTTTTGAAATCCTTGTTTAGTTATTGTTATTCATTTGATATTAAAACTTTGTGTCTTTAAGTCTGAAAATATGTCGTTAAAGAGAAAACGTTTGTCTTTGAAGGAAAAAAATGAAATAATAATGGAAAGTGAAAGTTATGGGGCAAGTGTCAGAAAACTAGCTGAAAAGTTCAGTGTGGGAAAAACACAAATTTCGGAAATAATAAAAAACAAGACCGAGCTAAAAAAGCTGTTTGCAGAAGGCGGAAATGAAGAGTAAAAACGGAAGTTTCCCAAGACTAGTGCATTAGCAGTTGATGAGGTAGTTTTTAACTGGTTTTGTAAAGCAAGAAACAAAAACATTCCAATATCTGGGCCTGTAATAAAACAAAAAGCTTCTGAGGTCGCAGAAAATCTGAAAATTTTAAGGCTTCAAATGGCTGGTTGGAAAAATTTTGTCAAAGACACACGATAACGTTTAAAACTATCTGTGGTGAATCAGCTGACGTAAATTTGGAAGATGTAGAAGCCTGGAAATTAAAACTTCCAATAATTCTTAAAACATTTGCACCAAAAGACATTTACAATGCCGACGAAACAGGTCTCTGCTGCCATGCCAAACAAAACTTTTGCAGAAAAAAGCGACAAATGTCTAGGAAGAAAGGTCCCAAAACAGAGATTAACCATCTTATTCTGTGCAAATATGGAGGGAGAAAAAGAAGAACCCCTTATAATTGGTAAAAGTAAAAACCCAAGAAGTTTTAAAGGATCTAATGTTGAGAAATTACCTTTGAAGTGGACATCCAATTAAAAAAGCCTGGATGAACACAGACATTATGACAACTTGCTTGCAAGAATTCGACAAGAAAATGAAGAAACAAAACAGAAATGTGATTCTATTTTTAGACAATCCAAAGATAACATTAAAAAATGTTCAGATTATTTTTCTGCCTCCGAATACAACATCCCACTGTCAGCCGCTTGATTAGGGCATAATCCAAAATTTTGAACTATTCTATAGACATTACTTAGTTAGGAGAATTTTGTCATTTTCCGAGAACGAAAATTATTTTAAAGATGCTGAAAAAAGCATAAATTTAACCAGTGCCTTAGTTTAGATTGCTGCTGCTTGGAAAAAAGTTTCACCCAACACAATTAAAAAATGTTTTTCAAAAGCTGGATTTATGAAAAATAATTTGGAATATGACGTTGATGAAGAAGATGATATCCCACTTGCCCAGTTATTTCCATCCATAAAAGAAACATTTGTTAATCTTAAGTAATATTCCCTGGTTGACCATATTGCTTTTACTGAAAATCGTGGCATCACCATACCAGAGATTATTGATGAACTAATGCCTGACAGTGACGATGAGAGTATTAGCTTAAATGTGGACGATAATGATATTGAAGACACTGAAGAACTGAAAGAAACTGAAGAACCAAAAACGACCATAAAAAATATGAATGAACTATGTGCAAAGTTAAGAGAGGCCCAACAATTTTTGTTAAATTATGGTAGTGCTGACATGGCCTTAGAAATTTCCAATGTTTTGTTAAAGTGTGAGTCCGAAGTTTTAAAATCGAAACTTAAGAATATGAAGCAAACTTCGATTGTGATGTATTTTAAAAAGCTGTAGTATATTTTAAATTAAGTGTAGTCTGCTGTTATTGTACCATGTTTACTTTGAAATGTATTTTGTATTTCTAGATATGTAAACAAAAAAAGCACAAAAAATGTATTAGTATATTATTTAGTATTAATATAGAGTTTATATAATATGCAAATAATTTTTTTTGCCGACCCTCCCAATAGCGGACACCTCTCTGTAGCGGGCACTTTTCGGGATTTTTCAGGTGGCAGGTTTTACTGTATTATACGACGCTGACACTAGCTGACGGTTCTTGTGGGCTACATCAGGTATGTAAAAGTACGTGGGTATCTGGTATTATGAATTGGAGCATTGCAATTTAAGTTTTCTAGAAACGCAGTATCGTTTGAAACGTTATTCACTGTTTTATGAGATTCCAAACATTATGTGTTGCAGAGTGATGATGACGGGATGGAAAAATCATACATGCCCGTTTCCTTGAAAGCAGAACTAAAAATACAGTAAAGAAGCTAAGAAGCAGTAAAGTATATACGAAGTCAATCGGAATAGCAAAAAAATTAAATTCGGGTTATCCGTTATCGCCGGCAACTTCTTTCTGAAGCATAGGCGGCGTGCAACGCTTGAAATGGAAACTATTTTACCGAATTACCTAATTTTATTTTGTGTATACAAAACCAATTGGAACAGCATAAAAACTATTGAGGTCGGCATTGTAGCGCAGCATTTAAATTATAATTATAAAAATTTATTCCCAATAACTTTCATCTAAATGCACGGATCTATTTTTTTTTAAATATATTATACAGGGTGTCCCACGACGATTTTTCCAGCATATTACTCAAAAACGGAACCAGATAGAAAAAAAAGTTCAGGAACAAAAATTGAGGGCTTGTAAGGGAGCATCTAGGAAGGGTAATTTTAGATATACAGGGTGTTTTAAAATTAGTAATATTGCTGCCAAGTCAATTTTTTTAAATGGAACACCCTGTATATTGTTAGTTTTTCGAAAAGCTTGTTTCAAGAGAAATTCAACCATACCATACTTGTAACGTTTCTATTTTAAAATGACTGAAATATGAGCGATTAAATGATCAATTATGTAAGCATGAACAGATATGCAATAATAACGATAACCACCAGCGAAATATTGAAGAGTATGACGGGGGCTGTCATGTCACGAGTCAGAAGTAGTTTCATTGTTAATCATGTTAAGTAGTGAGAAATGCCTTCGCTTTTTACATGTGACGAGTATGTCGACATGCTCCTGATATACGGAGAATGTCACAAGAATGGAAGACGTGCTCAAAATCTGTAGAGTCAACGATACCAGAATCGTGAAATACCCAGCTATAGAACGTTTCGTAATGTTGAACAAAAATTAAGAAGTGGTTCCTTTCCCAGTAGTAGGGCGCAAACACCAAGAAGAAAACGAGTCCGAACAGAAGACAACAATATTAACATCTTGGCCTATGTTCAAGTGTATCTACATGTCTCAACTCGACTCCTCGGAGAAAAATTAGGTATTGGAAAAAGTACAGTTGAAAGGACACTAAAAGATTATAAATACCACCCCTACAAAATTCGCTGATGCAGGGCTTAACGCCTGAACATCCTGAACGCCGCCTAAATTTGATTGCTGAGATGTCAATGAAATTTGAACAAGACCGTCTTTTTTTCAACAAAATTTTATGGAGCGATGAAAGTAGGTTCCACAACAACGGCATAGTAAATCGCCACAATTGCCACTACTGGTCATCTGTAAATCCTCACTGGATGAAGGAGACTAATTTTCAGGTAGTTTGGGGGGTTAACGTTTGGTGCGGTTTATTTAATGGCTATCTTATAGGTCCTTACCAAGGGACACTAAATGGAGAACGATTTTTAAATTTTCTTCAAAACGAACTTCCCTTATTACTTGAAAATATCCCAATCAATGAAAGAGCCTCTATGTGGTGGCAGCAACATGGAGCTCCCCCTCACTTTGCCAGGCAAGTTACAAATTATTTAGATACCACGTTTCCTGCGCGCTGAATTGGCCGAAATGGTGTCATCCGGTGGCCACCACGGTCACCGGATTTGACCCCTTTAGATTTTTTTCTTTGGGGATATCTTAAAGAAATTGTGTATGTAAACCAACCTAGAAATGTCGAAGATTTGCAAAACAAAATCATAACAGCTTGTCGAAATGTTACTCCAGCGTGTGCCAGAAATCTTATAAACAGATTTGAATATTGTATTAGTGAGAGTGGTAACCAATTTGAACATATTTTGAGAAGAAGTCGTAATTAATTTTGTTTAGTTATCTTCTTATTTTCGATTGATTGGTACATAATTTAATAAAGTGTTATAAATCGCTCATATTTCAGTCATTTCAAATTAGAAACGTAACAAGTATGGTATGGTTGAATTTCTCTTGAAACAAGCTTTTCGAAAAACTAACAATATATAGGGTGTTCCATTAAAAAAAATTGACTTGGCAGCAATATTACTATTTTTAAAACACCCTGTATATCTAAAATTACTCTTCCTAGATGCTCCCTTACAAGCCCTCAATTTTTGTTCCTGAACTTTTTTTTCTATCTGGTTCCGTTTCCGAGCAATATGCTGGGAAATTCGTCGTGGGACACCCTGTATATAGTGATGATAAGAAAGCATTTACCCGTTTATCATTATATTCTATTTCCTGCGAATTTGATAAAAAGTCAAAATTCACTATCCGAATTTTCAGAGCTTGAGTCCGTAATTGGGGATATAATATAATGGGATCAATTGCCGGAAAAATTCAAAAGGAAGGCGTTGGCGGGAAATAATTCATACGCGGTCTAATCATCATAAAATTAGGTCATTTCTATTTAAAATTTATTGGTAAACTTAGCAGACCCGGTACATGAGTCTTTTTTTTAACTGTTTGGATTGACTTCGTGTAGGCTATACCACTAACCACAATTTTGACGGATTTTCTAAAAGAATAAAAATGATCTAAGTGCTTAATTAGATTATGGAAAAATTAAAATACAAAATGCATTTTGGAGAAATATGACTAAAAAATCAAGGTCAATTTATTATTTTCTCAAAAATTACTAGTGGGAATTTTAAAATTGGTTTATTTATCTATCTATTGCTATTTCCTTTTCTTTATGTAAATCAGTAAGATGATTGAATGCTATGACTTACTTGTACTTTTACCTTCTACTTATAATAAAATGTTTTATTTCTGTTTAATAAATTATAGCATCTTGATTATGTCAACTTCTAAAAAATACTACTTATACTAATACACTTTACATATTGTTTGATATTGTCAACAGAATGGCAGCCCCAGGAGCGGATCCACAACCTCGTTTTGGGGGGGGGGGGGGGGTCACTCACAAAAAAGTAATATATTTTTCTTTTGTGTATTAATGCTATTATATAATAAACCTCCAAAATAATAAAAGAAGTTTTCATAAATCATTTTACGGATCAATATAATTAAATTTTATCATCCATTGGAAAATAATATGAGCAAAGTAAATATAATATATACTATTTTTTTGTGTTCCTATGTTTGTTTGGGGGGGGGTCATGACCCCCATGACCCTCCCCCTGGATCCGCGCTTGGGCAGCCCCCACACTACAATTACATTTTCACATCTCTAGACCACTGTGTCACCCAATGTCAAGTTCACTCAAACCATCATCAACACTTTCGGTGCATAAATACCTAAACATCGGGTGTACAGGGTGTCGATTTTTCGATGTAATTGCAGAGAGTTTTTTAAGTAGAATTCAGTGGCGTGCTTTTTTTTCTTCTGGGAGTCGTACTTTTCGAGATTTAAAGCAAACATACATTTTTTAAATGGGACACCCTGTATATTTTTCCCTTATTTGATTGGCGCTATTTTTAAACTTTTACTTTTCAAAAATATAATATAATAGTTGATAGTTACCATTAACAATAAACGCAAAAAAGCGAGAAATTTAGAAAATTAGGATATAACATAGGCCATAAAATCATTGAAACAAACAAAAGAATATGTATCTGGCATGTCTATTTGTCAGAATGTATAGGGAAAAATAACGTTTTGTTAAAATACATGTCACCATTTCACTAAAGTTTAAGAAAATGGCAAAAATGTAGTAGTATGGAAAATTTTGAAAGAGAGAAGGCATCCCAATGAAGTAACATTTTCAAGTTTAATAATTAATTTAACTAAGAATCGATCATTTATAAAGCCAATACCTAAATCATATACAGGGTGTCCCACGACGATTTTCCCAGCATATTGCTCGAAAACGGAACCAGATAGAAAAAAAAGTTCAGGAACAAAAATTGAGGGCTTGTAAAGGAGCATCTAGGAAGGATAATTTTAGATATACAGGGTGTTTTAAAAATAGTAATATTGCTGCCAAGTCAATTTTTTTAAATAGGACACCCTGTATATTGTTAGTTTTTCGAAAAGCTTGTCTCAAGAGAAATTCAACCATTTCATACTTGTTACGTTTCTAATTTAAAATGACTGAAATATGAGCGATTTATAACACTTTAGTAAATTATGTAACAATCAATCAAAAATAAGAAGATAACTAAACAAAATTAATTACGACCTCTTCTCAAAATATGTTTAAATTGGTTACCACCCTCACTTATAATATTCAAATCTGTTTATAAGATTTCTGGTACACGCTGCTGTAATCATAGCGGGAGTAACAGTTCGACAAGCTGCTATGATTTTGTTTTGCAAATCTTCGACATCTCTAGGATGGTTTACATACACAATTTCTTTAAGATATCCCCAAACAAAAAAATCTAAAGGAGTCAAATCCGGTGACCGTGGTGGCCCCCGAATCACACCATTTCGACCAATCCAGCGCGCGGGAAACGTGGTATCTAAATAATTTGTAACTTGACTGGCAAAGTGAGGGGGAGCTCCATCTTGCTGCCACCACATAGAGGCTCTTTCATTGATTGGGATATTTTCAAGTAATAAGGGAAGTTCGTTTTGAAGAAAATTTAAAAATCGTTCTCCATTTAGTGTCCCTTGGTAAGGACCTATAAGATAGCCATTAAATAAACCGCACCAAACGTTAACCCCCCAAACTACCTGAAAATTAGTCTCCTTCATCCAGTTAGGATTTACAGATGACCAGTAGTGGCAATTGTGGCGATTTACTATGCCGTTGTTGTGGAACCTACTTTCATCGCTCCATAAAATTTTGTTGAAAAAAAGACGGTCCTGTTCAAATTTCATTGACATCTCAGCAATGAAATTTAGGCGGCGTTCAGGATCTTCAGGTGTTAAGCCCTGCATCAGATGAATTTTGTAGGGGTGGCATTTATAATCTTTTAGTGTCCTTTCAACTGTACTTTTTCCAATACCTAATTCTTCCCCGAGGAGTTGAGTTGAGACATGTGGATACACTTGAACATAGGCCAAGATGTTAATATTGTTGTCTTCTGCTCGGACTCGTTTTCTTCTTGGTGTTTGCGCCCTACCACTGGGAAAGGAACCACTTCTTAATTTTTGTTCAACATTACGAAACGTTCTATAGCTTAGTATTTCACGATTCGGGTATCGTTGACTATACAGATTTTGAGCACGTCTTCCATTCTTGTGATATTCTCCGTATATCAGGAGCATGTCGACATACTCGTCATATGTAAAAAGCGAAGGCATTTCTCACTACTTAAAATAATTAACAATGAAACTACTTCTGACTCGTGACATGACAGCCCCCGTCATACTCTTCAATATTTCGCTGGTGGTTATTGTTATTATTGCATATCTGTTCATGCTTACGTAGTTGATCATTTAATCGCTCATATTTCAGTCATTTTAAATTAAAAACGTAACAAGTATGGTATGGTTGAATTTCTCTTGAAACAAGCATTTCGAAAAACTAACAATATACAGGGTGTTCTATTTAAAAAAATTGACTTGGCAGCAATATTACTATTTTTAAAACACCCTGTATATCTAAAATTACCCTTCCTAGATGCTCCCTTACAAGCCCTCAATTTTTGTTCCTGAACTTTTTTTTCTATCTGGTTCCGTTTCCGAGCAATATGCTGGGAAAATCGTGGTGGGACACCCTGATAAATAGAATCGCGAAAGGAAATGAAGGTTATGGCGTCTATACAGGCACTAGAAGTTCGTGCAAAGTCATAGAAAAAGATCTCGGAGCAATAAAATCTAGTCTAAAAAATTATTAAATAAATATCATTTGAAACCCTATAAAGTAAAGGTTGTGCATGTGCATCATTACGTACTGGGAATGCTGTGCGACGACTTATTTTTTACAACTGTATCTAAATCGATTACGAGTCGAGAAGCAGTTTATACAAAAGTAATATGGTCTGACGGACATTATTTTATGAGCTCCGCACAGGTATTATCAATCGTCATAATACAAAATATGGGTCACCAGTTGTAAATGTAATATTAGTGTATTTTTACATAATATTTATTTTAGCAGTAATGCCATATTCTTTTGTTTGTTTCATTGATTTCATAGCCTACTACCCTGATTTTCTAAATTTTTCAATTGTGCGTTTATTGATAATAACTATCAGCTATTATACATTTTTGAAAAGCTTAAAAATAGCCCAATCAAATAAGAGAAAAATATACAGGGTGTCCCATTTCAAAAATCATATGTTTGCTTTATATCTCGAAAAGTAAGACTCCCAGAAAAAAGTAAAAAGCCACTGGATTTTGCTTAAAAAACTGTCTTAGAAACAGTCTTCAATTTTTTGATAAGTTAAAAGGTAACCGAAATACAGGGGTTGGTCGAAAAGCAAACATTTTTGAAAGCACCCTGTAGCTTAAAAATTAAGAAAGCTATGACAATTCTGTTTACGGAATCTTTTGCTTCACGAAAATGTTACGCAATAACGCAAAAACCGCAAGTCTCTATCTTTACATAGGTATATATAAATTATAGTATTTTTGAGGCATGCCTTATTGTTGTTTTTTGTTTGTTTCTTGGCCTCTGCTCATGTAGTCATGCCCTATATTTTCAGGAGTTAATAGTTTATATAGATTTAGGTTTTGAAAATGTAGTTTCTATATACAGGGTGTCAGTTTGAAAACTTTCAATGCAAATATCTCGAAAACAAAAAAAGTTAGAACAACGCGATTTGGAGTTAATATTATTTGGGTAGGGGGAACTAGAACCACCATACTTTAGTCAAGGGGTCAGTCACCCCCTAGGCGCCCCACACCGCAACTTTAAAATTTCAAATGGCACCAGCCCCTTGTTATACCTCAAATGAAAGGTCTCACTGAGTAGTATTTAGCTGCACAAAAAAAAAATCGATAGAAAAGAAAATTTGTAATTTGAATAAAACAAAACTTTGTAATTTACAAAAAATATTGAAATATTGAATCTTGTTGATAATATAGCAAATTTTCATTTAAGTTCCTATTTTTGGAAATATTCAGCTGATTTTGATTTGAAAATAGGTTGTACTATTGTTTACAACAAAATGGAATGCAATTTGAGCATTGAATCAAATAAAATAATGTTTCATTTTTTTAATTTTTAATTTTATTCAAATTACAAATTTTCTTTTCTATTGATTTTTTTTGTGCAGCTAAATACTACTTAGTGAGACCTTTCATTTGAGGTATGACAAATGGAGCCTAGGGGGCGAGTGACCACTTGACTAAAGTATGGGGTTCTAGTTCGTCCTACCCATATAATACTTATACCAAATCGCGTTGTTCTAACGTTTGTAGTTTTCAAGATATTTACTTTGAAAGTTTTCAAATTGACACCCTGTATAGTCCGATGTACGAGTCTACAGCTACGGAACGCATTTAAGGAATGTGACCTGATAATAAACATTTTTGCCGTAATGCTCTGTTTAAATTTCCATAATAAACTTATTTGTATGTACTTTAAAATATTACATAAAACAATTAGACGTATGCATATCCCTGTATGATGTATACACCCTGTATCATAATCTTCCGATTATATCCCCTCTTACATTGCTAACTATAATCGCATATTGTTAAGGCGGCGAAGATAATATTTAAGAAAGTTTAATTAATCATTTATTTTGGTAAATTTAGCAACCCACGTCTAATACAGCGCGGTTTCCTGGGCGACAAGTTATCACCTGAGCCTTGATACTGATTTTGTCTCTTTTTATCATATATATTATTGAATTTGTGAAAAGGTGCTTGTCATCATGACATCTTCAGAAATTTTACAGGTAGTGGCGGAGTTTAGAATTATATTATTTAATTTATAATTAATAATTAAACTTAAACGTATGTAGTTGTTTGTAAAATTAATACATATGTAACAGGCAAAGTTATCCGTAGTCAAGCTAAGGAAGTAATTGCCAATGTTGACCAACTTCTTTAAGTTTGCTTAATCCCTTTATAGTTATTTACATGCATCCGAATAATGATGTTGTTTAAAAAAAAACTTCTAACGCAGAAAATTTAATTTGGAAAGATCCTAAGTACAAAATAACTTAGACATCGTGAATACAAATAAATACCTTGGATGGCCCGAACACAACCCGATTACGAAAAACGCACAACACTATTAACCAAAAAAGCCGATTGAAGCAATTAGTATTACTCTTGATGATCTAACGAAAGCGTATGATGGGCTTTTATTAATCAAGAAGGAAAACCTTGCCAGTTTATTACATAGTTACTAAAATATTCCACTAAAATATGTAAATATCTATACAAATCTTAAGAGTGAATAATTAAGACATACATAAAAATTTTATAATAAGACATAGTTTATTTAATAAACAAGTTTTTTCCTTTCAGTTCTACTTTAATATTAATAACGTTGTAACCGCCTTATTTCCACAAAACAACGTTGTAACCGCCATATTTCCACAAAACAACGCTGTAACCGACATTATTTTATCAAAATGTAGCAAGTAAGCTCATAAATCCCTATTCTGTATATGGCCAACTCAAAGAAAATTAAAGTTAAGACACTTTATATTTGTCAAGGCAATTAATATGTAAAAAAATGTTTTTTTCTATTTCCCTACAAAAAAAAATTCCGCTTACACCGTTGTTCCAGGTTCCAGCATACCATTCAACTATGAAATTAGTAACTGCACCTGACAAAATATATCATGTAAAAAGAAGCCTCTAAGTTATTTAGTTTTAAAATTATTTGTAATGATTCCATTTTTCAATGTGTTATTAGAAACGCATGGAAATTTATCTAAATAAGTCTTTTAATTACATTTAAGCATTAAATGTGTCGATTATTATTTTATTTTTGTATAATTGCAGTGCGACAAATTAATGTAGTTTAAACTTGCCACCCTATGGTTTGTTTGAAAAAAGCAACTTATGGTGTAATCCGTATAATATTATGTATGTTATAAGTTTATGTTGGCTTTAATTTTCGTATACGCCGCTATTTTCGGCGCGCCGTTGAAACGAATTTAAGTTTCTATAGGTATTTGTTATATTATTATAAGTTCCTTAAGGATTAGTACCCAGGATCATTTTTTTTTCTATAAAACATCCTTGTTATTAATAAATCAGTAGGTATTTGTTTTTATATTTTATCTAAAAAATTAGATCATTACATTATGCTGCCACCTTCGCGTCATAGCGAAACTTTTTATGCATTTTACCACCCTGCCCCCTCAGGCGTTGTAGTTCTAGAACCATAAGGCGAAGTATACCTCCTCGTGTTTTCTTCTAGTCTTCTAGTTTCCCTGGGTTTGTTTAAAATGTGTCTCTAGGCTTATTCTAGGCGTGTTCTTATCAGGAGATCAGAGGCGTTGGAAGACCAGTTGTTGTGTTTAAAGCTCAACACACGTGAAATTTCATGTGTGGATTTCAACACATGGTATTTTTGCGAGTTTTTGCGGATATATGAGCAATGCGCATCCGCCGCAACACTATCAAATTTCTGTACCCACTTATTATGACGTTCACAATAACTTGGCAACGCAGCACTCGACATACTAATATATCAGAATTGTATCCGCGCTCCCGCCAAGATCTTGTATTCTTATGTGCACATAGAGGCTCCGCACTTTTTTTAGGCTACACACCACTGCCAGAAACAGATTTAGAAATTCCTCTTCCTCCTCTTTATTTTAAGAAAAACATTTTAAAGAATTATTGTCGAAGAGTGTCCCTAACTAACCTAAATCCATTATTAAGTGCTCGCGAGAAAAATGGATACTGTTATACCCTTTTTGAAGATTTAAAATTCCACGAAGACAATTTTTTTAGTATTTAATGAACTATTATCTTTGCTGTGAGATCACTAGAAACATTAAGACACACGATAGGGAAAAAGCATTACTCCCGCCGAGAGACTAGCTATTACATGTATGTATGTAATGTTGTTATAGATATGTAATTTTTAGGTTTGTACTTTAATTTATTGTCTTTTAGATCGGGGTATGTTTGTGATACAACGTTTCTGTTAATGTTAGGTTAAGTGCCCGGAATAGCTACTGTAGCTGAACTTCGCCTTATTGTTTAGATAACACAACTGTAATATATAAGCAGTGGCGTAGCCAGCATTTTGGGGCGGGGGGGGGGGGGGGAACTATCGTAGGGGCGCAGATTTGGGAGCTGAAGCGCCGTAGGCAAAAAATTTTTGGGACCACGCCCAAATTTCGTAGGAATTCACCTTCTTCATGCTCCTTAGGGAACAGGGGTCTGGCCCCAAATGAAGTTAAAATCCGCTATATAAAAAAAAATAAATTTAATGTGATGGGACGCTCTCAGAACCTTACGTTATTAAGTTTATTCCCATCGCTCTTCTTTACTAAAAATAAAATAATACCGATCCTGTTTTTTAAGAATTCAACTCTCTAAAAAGTTAATTTTGTTAAATGGGTGTTATTTATTCCATTTTACACTCTATCAGGAACATTAAATACAATGACAATTAATACACCCTATTGCGTGTAAATAAACCCCGCTAGAAGGTTATTTTAACACATTGAGTGTAAAACCTATTCTTTACTCGTTTTTTTACACGGCCCCGGGTAAAAATACCTAAACCCGTGTTACCGAAAAGACAGGCGGCAACAAGTAGTGTGAACTTCTAGGAATTGACACATGACGCCGACGCTACATGCAACTTCAACTTTCAAGTCAATCTGATTGTGCTCTTTGAACGAAATATAGAATAATTTTATATTTAAATAAAAATATAGAAACAAAGCAAAGTTCTGTAAAGTGCCAAATGAGAGTGCCTTATGAGGATCTTCTTAAATTGGGTAAGCATATTAACAAAATTTAATAGAAACCTTACTAATATGTACGCCATTTTTAAGAAACTAAGTAGGTATTTACATTGTTACAGTTTTCCTTTTAGCTTTTAAATTATTCTGATATAAGTTTAAACTATAAATGTATTCCTTTTTTATATAAATACTTAGGTACCTACCTACATATTTTACTTCATAGATCTCCAAATAAATATAGAATTAATTAAATACTCGTCATTTTTATTCTTATATATTGTTCCAACGCATACTTTTATTTAGTTGTTTAGTGTTCTAAGTATACATATATTTATTATGTTATTTGTTTTGTTAAGCTTAACAATGAGGTACATTAGACGTAGATATATACGTATGTTTATTTTACTTAATGGTTAAACTATATAATAGGTGTATCATTTCGTTCAACTAGTTATAATAATAAGTGTAAAAAAATCACAGGGTTTTTCAGTTCTTTTGTAACCATCATTTTGTTTATAAGTTAACGATAAATAATACTTAATATTTTCATTCATTTAACAAACCTTTTCCAAGCGATCTGAAGATTAATATATACTAGGGGCTACTACTTTCGGATTTGATTAAGTCATTCAATCATGTATCGAACTAAGCAGAGGTTAAAAATGTAAAACATCTTGAATGCATAATTTTTTACATTTTAATTATAAACGCCCGGTTAGTTTAATACGGAATTAAATGACTTAAACAAAGTGAAAAGTATTCTAGCCCTGGGTAGATTATTTTATTACACTCACTATAGTAAAGTCACACCCAAATAAAATAAAATGTACACTACAATAATATGATATTTACACTAATTAATTAAAAATTACCAATAAAAAATGATTTACTTACACCTCTCATTATTTCTTTTACACCCTAGAAGGATAGGTTTACAATCTGTGAGTTTAATTTACACGCGTAGTGTAAATGTACCTACGCATAAATTAGAAGAATTAACACTCATCAAAAAGTAAAAAAAAAATATTCAATAATGTGTGTTTTAGAAGATATACTGATTGGTTAATATACCCTATTGAGTGTGGTCCTATATCTACCACCATTGACTGTTAAATTTAACACTAAATTTTTTACTGTGTGGGTACATCCATTATTAAGTGCTCGCGAGAAAAATGGATGTTCTTATACCCTTTTTGAAGATTTAAAATTCCACGATGACAATTTCTTTAGTATTGTAACTATTATCTTTGCTGCAAGATCACTTGAAACATACGATAGGGGAAAATCATTACTCCCGCAGAGAGACTAGCTATTACATGTATGTATCTAATGTAGTTATATGTAATTTTTAGGTTTGTACTTTAATTTATTGTCTTTTTGATCGTGGTATGTTTGTGATACAACGTTTCTGTTAAGGTTAGGTTAAGTGCCCGGAATAGCTACTGTAGCTAAACTTCGCCTGATTGTATCCAACCCTAATAGAGACGATTTATTATTATTATTATTATAAGATAACACAACTGTAGCATATTAGGTACACAGTAATGATAAGTGTGCATGTGTATGTGTATTCATATTGTAGTGAGCACGATGACTTTTGATTTCCGATATAACATTGTCGATATCATTGATCGATCCCAATACTCCGGCAATAGATAAGCGAACTATAAAGGTGCAGTAAAGGGTCGGACTAAATAATACAAGTAATGATACTTATATACTCGGTCCTCTATAATAATATATTGATTTAATCAAATGAAAAAAACCCAAATAATATAAGTTTTTAAATATTACCTACCTATATTTATTTAAGAAAAGGAAAACTTATTTGTGTTAATCACACAATAATTTATATTTCTGAAAAAAGTAATCCTCGAGCCGGGATCGAACCAACAACCTCTGCATATCCTCTCTTTTCTCTTTTAAATCTCTTTATTATCCTATTGTTTCACAGATCTATTCCTTATTACTAACTTATACCTAGCTTAGCCTAATTTACAATTTAAACTAAACCTAACTAAATATATACAAGTGTTGGGCGCATTTTGGGCCGTAATTGCCGAAATAAATTAGAAAATAATTTTTTTCCATCTTACGGGGGACCGAACCAAGCCAATATGTCCCAAATGGCCGCAAATAGCGTAAATCGACGTATTAGACAGTAAACAGGTTTCCGTCGATTTGTTGATCCATTGGAGCCTTTAAAAAAAAATGTATGTACCCAAATAATTCGGAAAAAAATTATTATTAAATCCAAAATAGCCTAATTGGAGATTTGAGGCCGATATGGGTATAAATAAATTCTGTGACATACTAATGCCCTTAAAAAAATTTTAATTGCCGAAATAAATTAGAAAATCATTTTTTCCATCTTACGGGGGACCGAACCAAGCCAATATGTCCCAAATGGCCGCAAATAGCGTAAATCGACGTAATAGACCGTAAACAGGTTTCCGTCGATTTCTTGAGTCATTGGAGCCTTTAAAAAAAATGTATGCCAGGCGGCTGATGTACATGGCCTAGGTAAAAGGAAGCAGACACTAACTCACTGCGCACTGTTCACACACGTACCGGCAAGTGCCACGGCGAGGTGTTAAGGGCATTAATTCACCGATGGCGATAAAATAGTTTAAAAACTACCATACTTTTATTTAATAACAGTTGACAGGTATGGAAAACAAAAGGAAGCACTCCGGGAAAAGTTGCAAAAAACCCGGTCAGATTGACTATCACAGCTCATATTGCGTTCGCCTATAGCGGGCAATCGTAAAAGCAAGGATTATTCCTTTCCGCTGTGGGCGGAGCGAGGCAACAGTTCTGGGGGGCGTGTCTAAGTCTGGGGCGGTCGGTGTCTGGTAAGTCCGTCCCACCGCCGTTTGTCGTCTCTGTACTGTGAGTTTTCAGCGGATTCCAGACTGCAAAATCGCCAAACGACCCGGTGATGCTGGAAGCCTAGCGATTTCCACAGTCTTTCGTCCGCATTAGTTTATTTTTGTCTGTTTTAATTTTTTAATTTAACTTTAGCTTTATTCCCAACTGACTTATGTTTGTACGTTTTATGTTATTTTATGTCATATATGCATATCCAGTGCAACGCGCTAATCAATTGCGCTATCAAGGATGTAGGAACTCAACAGCTTATTGGGAATCAATTTGCGCTACTCCTGAATTAATTTGTTTATGAACATGTGTGATTTGGAGAAGGAAAAATATTTATCCAGCGATACAACAGAAAAAGCATTTGTCTCGGTGTTTTCTAAGCAAGAAAAACGAAAATATGTAAGACAAAAAATAAAAACTGAGAACAGAGACGATGAGGAAACAGGGCAAATTGGGTGAGTTTGCAATTAGGGGATGGAGGGTGTCTTAATTTTTTTTTTAAACTTTATTTCTTTTCAAATAAGTAATTATAAGTCTTAAATTATAATTTCTCTAAATTTAGCACAACAGCTTATTGGGAATCACTTTAATCAGAAATTAAATCGTACTGTCGTACTGAAAAGGGTTAGGGTATAGTTATTTAGTAATTCATTTTTGGACCAATATCCTATAGACGACATGGTTAAGGTTTGACCACAAGAAGTCAACGGAAAAGACCACAGAATTATAACTATCGGTTATTCTCATTTAGAGTGGAAATTAAAGAAAAGGGAAAGTTATTTGTGTTAATCACACAATAATTTATATTTCTGAAAAAAGTAATCCTCGAGCCGGGATCGAACCAACAACCTCTGCATATCCAGTGCAACGCGCTAACATAATAATGTTATTTTACGTCTAATTCTGTTTGACCCTCGCTATCCTCACCTACATTAATTATTATCACAAGGAATCATTACAGTCCGCCCCCGGCAACAAACACTGTAAATTTAAGGGTATTTATGACCACACTGCACTGCCACACTTAGCACCCACTTTATTGCACTCATTAAATCAGAACTATTCTTCGTGAAAAAAACTTTACAAATCGGTGGTGGCCACTGGCTACGAGCAACAAGACACGGCTATAGTACGACACACGATAAATGGTCATGACTAACTAACGCCTTTATACTTTTACCTGCTTTTGACAAATAAACAATTTCGGTCCAGGGTGGTAGTAGGAAGAATGTTTGTATATTATACAAAAATTTATTGTGTATCGCTGACTCTGACGTAAATTATTAATATGCGTAAAGTAGTAAGCCGTAATATATAATTTTTATTATACAGGGTGTCATACGTAGAAGTTCCACCCCCTTTATTTTCTTTAGTTTTTGAGATATCGGAATAATTTTTTTTTTGTTTGAAAACGAACGGCAAAGGCTTTTTTGACATCTGTGTAATTACCGGGTTGAAAATGCGGATCTTCTACATGGAACACCCTTTATACAACCGTATGAGTAAAATGAGTCATCTCAATAGTTTGAACCTATAGTATCACTATTATCCACTGATATAATTAAAGGTTTTATGTTTTCCCAAAATATTTTATAATTATTTTAGACTTCAAATAGATGATTAACGCACGCCCTCCAACTGCTCTCTGCTATTAATTCACACTGAGTTTTAATTATTTCAATTACATTAACGGACATTTTTCGGTTTACATTATTGCGTCTAACTTTGTTTTTGTTAATTAATTTAAAATGGTAGGGGGGCAATCTAAGTGGTATGTTACCGGATGCTTTAATATCCTCATCTACGCAATATATTTTATCATACGATTTGGTTTTTAGTACCTCAACTAGTTTTTTTTTGTATAATTATCTCCAAATAGAGGCTATGTTGGCTAAGGAACTCTTGCAGTACCTCTTTTTTGCTGCTTATGGTTGGTATTCTTAAATGATTTAATAATAATTTGACAATTTCTAATCTGTCGGCAATACGAACATTATCAAAATAGAAACATAATACCTGCCTGTTACTGAAAAAGGCTTACAAACCAGCTCTTAATTGCTTTATGGGGGGTAAAGTCACCCAACCGTTATAATTTTCAGTTCACAGATTTAAGAAAATGACTACCTGCCTTTAGTTATCACCCATCATAAAATTCTTTGTTGAAAGGGTTTCAAGGATCATAGAGATAATGATTTTATTATCCAGGTAGGGACCGTACTTGGCCGTAACTAGTTTACAAGGCCTTATTAAATAATGGAAAAAAAATAAGTAGCCAAATCAGTGTTGCAAAACCAGTCATTTTATTAGTTCGCCACATTGACTGAAATTTCGGAAAAAAACAGTATGGAAAATTGTGAATAAACCCATCACCGAAAAGAAAAGAAGGACATATTCTGGGACTTGCAAAAAATTAGATCGCAGCGATGAAGATTTAGTCCGACGCAAAATTTATAAGATGTATGAAGAGCATACGGTACCAACAGTGGATAATTTACTGAAAAGACTTGAGATAGATAACATGGATATCAATTGCGGTAGGACAACGCTGTGGAAGTGTCTTCAACGAATCGACTTAAGGCATGGCGATTTGAATATTTGACAAAAACCGCTCAGTACAGAAGTGAGAGCAGACCTATTAGATACTTAGATAAAACCTGGTTTTATACCCATGATACCCCATCAAAAGGTTGGGTTGATTCTAGTGACAGGTGTAGAACAAAGCCACCATCAAATAGAGGAAAAAGAATAACCATAGTACATGCAGGGTCCGAAGATGGTTGGGTACCAAATGCATTTTCATTGGCAGCTAGGAATATAAATAGCTCCTGTTTGGATTACCATAACGACACCACAGCAGAGGTATTTGAGGATTGGTTCGTAAATAAGTTAATTCTTAATGTTTCCCATAGAACACATATGGCATCAATTAAAATCTGCCGTTAGACGTAATAATGTATTACCCACTATAAACGGTAGTGTACTGAATATTATTATTACTGAAGTGGACAAAGTGCCTGTGAGTAGCTGAAAAAATTGTGTTTTGAATATTAAAACTGTTGAAAATTCATACATTTAAATTGGGAATATTACAGGAAGATTTAACATAGGTGTTAATAGTGACAGTGAAAATGAATTAAATGAGTAAACTATAAGTGCATTAATTAATTATAATATATAATTATAATATATTCTATCTAAAATTGTTTATTATTTGTGTCAAATCATCCATGCTTGAAATACAATTCAGTGCGGGCCTGGGTATACCCCAATCTGGTTTTAAACAGGCGTCAACACGAGTCGGTAAGCTGGGCCGCCGCTAAGGTGTTGGCCGCCCGTGTGCAACTCAATATTTGCCGCCCTTCTTCCCATCTAGGTAATATTAAACGAAATTTATAAAAGTTGCATAGTTACTTTTTTACATATGTATCAATAGTAATCACTTAATAGGTAAATACTTACTCAAAATTTTGAAGTAATATCCAACATCCAACACAGTCAAATCTAGGAAGTCTCCAAATTTAAATACAAACGTCCATTAAAGTAAAATATAACTAAATAACATAAAAAGTAATTAAAAACGAACTTTTCGGGTTTTCGTTTTGGAAAACTTTTGACAATGTCTTTAGTATCCAATGTCGCACACATTTCATGTTCGATAGATAACATAGCTAAAGCAGAAAGTCTATTTTGCGTCATGGAGGATCGTAAATAGTTTTTAATAATTTTAAGTTTTGAGAACGACCGCTCACCCGTAGCTACAGTAACCGGTAGCGTTAGGAATATACGTACGATTATAGTTAAGTGTGGAAATGTTGATAGAAGATTATTTTCGTAAATGTATTCCAAGAATATCACTAGAACTTTTTTCTGTGGTAAAATATGGTTCAATAGCTTTAATTTCTTCATATAAATCGGTTGCACTAATGTCACTCTCTGAGCTGTTCATGTCTGTAAGGGATTGATGCATTTTCTCACAATTGATTTTAAGTTCGTTATCATTCTTAATTTTGGTTATACCATATATTACATTAAAATTATCTGTGTGTTGTTGTAGTAATTGGAATCGTTCTTCAATTGTCGTTGGCAGCATCCAAAATCAATAAAACATAAAGGAATTGTAAACAATAAAGCCAATAAAAATTTTATCATAAAGAATTATTAAAAGATAAAATTAAATCACCCCCCTCATTCCCATCACTATCTGCAGAAGAATTAATTTGTTTTGAACTTTTTTCCATAGTTTGGATTACTTTCTCGTAACCCTCACAAAGAACTTCTTTTGAAGTTGAAGGCCCTAAATTTTTAACCAACTTTTCTTTATTTTCTTCTCTGCCTTTGATCAAAAATGATTCCAGTGCACCTCTAAGTTTTTTTTTTCTCCTCAATTTTCAACTATTTTTTTCTGCCTATATTAAAAACCCGAAAGTCGTATAAGTTTTCTTTCGGACATTTTAAAATAATCACAAAAAATTTCAAAACAAAATAAGGCAAAAAAACTTTACGTAATATTGTTTGTCCAAATTAAATAATAACCGTACCGTAACCCGTACCAATGAATAAGAATATTTTTGATAAACACTAATAATAATTGGTCTCTATTCAACGTACTGTTTAAACCAGTTGCCGATAAATAGGTAACTAAAAATTAAAAGAAAAATGATAATATTATTTTTCCTTCGGATCATAACATTCAAAACTACAGTTCGGTCGCGTTCGGCGTACTATATTATAAACAAAAACATTTAAAAGCCGATAGCCGCCCTAAATACAAAAGTGAAATTTATTGCTTTAATTTGCTTTACATTTGCCGATGACGCGGCCCGGCGAGCAAAACGGCAAAATCGGCAGTTTCAAAGCTAGATACTTTAAAATAATATTTCTGTTTGGATTAGGATGAAAGAAAGAACGATAAATAAAATGCATTTCAGCGTTATATAGACTAAGGTTATAAAATAATTATTGGTAAGAATTTAGAGTTTACAGAATAATTATTATTTAACTTATATTAATTTTTTCGTTGTTTAGGAACAAAAAAAAAATCAGTGGGGTCTGCTTTGGCCGCCCCTTTTTTTGGTCGCCCGTGTGCGGTGCACACTTTGCACACATGGTAGCGGCGGCCCTGTCGGTAAGTCATTCTCTTAAATCTGTGAACGGACTTTACTGGCGTAGCGTGTAGCTCGAACGGGCCCATAAGAAATGTGTACACTATACCGTTCGCAGCGTGTGGCGGCCACCGGTGGTGGCCACAAGTGGCTATGTTTGCGAGCGGCCTTAATGCATTTGTGCATATTTCACGAAAAATTTTCTAAAATCTTGGCTAAAATTTATATGATTTATTAACATTTCAACTTTAAAAACTCTCCATATTATTCTCTTTCCTTCTATAGATAGAGGAAAGCAAAACTTTTATCACAGTCCTATACACCCCCATTTGGACGTCCTTCATTTAATTCTATAATAACTAACTAACTGATCAATAAAAATATTTTGCTTAGTTGTTAAGATTAGGATGCTTTAGACACAAATAATAATATTCCATAAAATTATAAATTAACCTAGATAGGGTGTTTTCTATTAACTTTATACTAAACTAGGCCACGTAATGGCTTACGTGGCCCTAACGTGGCTCCTTATTGCTTTATTGACATTAATTTATTTTTACTAAAATCAGCTATAAATAAAATTTCATATTGATTAACGCAGAGCTATGGGCGAAAATGGACAGTTCTTGCGTGCGCTACGTTAAAACTATGACAGATTCAATTACGGTATGTATTGGAAATATGATGAATGCTCCTCGGACATACACGTAATAGCGACCTCCATCGTGATCTTCGTATCGCGCACATTACTAGTGAAATTTAAAAAGTCGAATACTTCTCAACAACGATAACCTAGTAAAAAACGGAAAAGAACCAACCCTTTGAACTAGTAATAACCTACTTAAAAAACAGTGCAGGATGTAAGAGAAGGAATATACTATATCATGTAATAATGAATGTAATGACAGCACGCTAGAAAACCATCAGGACTCCATTATGTTTTAAGAATTTATGACAAATTACTGCTTGATTTAATAGACTAGTTTTAAACGTTTCAAAAATTTTAAATATAGCTACATATTATAGAGGGTATCCGCAAATGCGGACCTACAGGCTAACCTTGCTTTCTGTTAATACAAGTTTTATAATAAGTGTTGAAAATGATTTCCGTTTTTTATTTTGCATCCCCGAACACGTTTTCTCATTGATCTTCTAGCATCTCTAAAAATAGCAGGTTTATTTCTTAAAACTTCACCACCAGCGAACACCTGCTGCTCTAATTCTTTAAAGCTGCGAACTTGTACTTTCGTATATATACTTTTAAGTAGTCCCATAAAAATAATCTATTGAGTTTAAATCCGCAGAAAGAGGTGGCCAACCTACAGAACCCCCTCATCCTATCCATCGCTCAGGATAAACTTTATTTAAATTTGTCCTTACATGAAATGTGGTGGAGCCCCGTCTTGCATGAAGTACATATTATGTCCTTCAATCCATCAACCAGGTCTTGTAGCACATTTCGTAGAAAGTCTAAGTATTTGATTCACCGTGTAATATATTTGGTCAAAAGTAGGGCAAAATAATTAAAGAGTCACCAAATATTCCCGCCCAGACATTAATGGAAAATTGTTCTTGGTGCCTTGATTCAAAAATTTCATATAAGTTCTCATTTTCGTTCACACATGGGCATATGTGATAATTGTGAAAATTTATAATTCTGTCTCTAGTAAATCCGGCCTGATATTGCAATCGATCCTCCACTTTAAAGTGTCTGAAATAACGGGGATTTTAAAAAAGCATGACTTTCATCTTTATAAAAAGCTGGTTCAATAACAATCGCCGTTTGCAATTTTGCGAGTTAAGGAGTGAAATAATCATTTGAGTACCCACAATTTATTTTTAACGTTTGTTTCTCCGATGAATACTTTTTTTTATGATACTGTCAATCGACATAATTGTAGGTATTGTTCATACTCGTCATCCCGAAAAATGAGCTGGCTGGGCTGGAATTTTTGGGGGCCGTACTGTTGGGCAGTACTTTCTACTTGGTAATTTAACAGGCGAAATGTACCTAAACTTGTTAGAAACCACTACTAGCCCTTCTTTAACGAATTCCAATAAAGAAGAGAACCGTTATCGGTCAGCAAATATAATTTTCAGCAAGATGAAGCACCCTCTATCACTATGCGTTTCCTGTAAGGCAGTTTCTGGATACAGTTTTCTAGGTAGACGGATTGGGAGAAGAGGTCTTATTAAATGGCCAGCAAGATCTCCTAATTTCCTGATTTGTCGCCACAGGACTTTTCTTGTGGGGATATTTAAGATCAAGAATTTATGCCACACAAACCAATTATTTATGAGACGTGCGTCAACGAATAGTGTACGACAAATGAGTCCCGCAATACGCTATGATAATCGCGAACATATCAAACAGTGCCTTTATAATTATTGCATTGAGGTTGGAAGTTAGTTCATTTACTTCATTATGACACAAGTGGTAATACATTTTGTTACTTTTACACTTTATTTTTTTGTAGCCTTATTTCTCAGGAACTACTCACTCGATTTCAACGAGCAGTTGAAAAGACAATTCAATTTAATTTCCCTCATAAGGTATCACTAGACCCCCCCCCCCCCCCTTCTCAGTTCAGATTTTAAGAGAGCCTGAGAAATAACGTATAAGTGTACGAGCGTATTTTGATTTATTCATTTACAAGACAATAAACCCGGGTGGAAAGTTTTCGATGCTCCACCCTGTATAAACAAAAAAAAATAGTTAAATCTAAATGCCGTAACTATGGCTACGAGAAACACTTTGTTCGCTTGTCAACATTACATTCACATTGATAAATTTGTGAGGCGATATTTCTTATAATATATTTGCCATTTAACGTACATAACTTACGTATAGCTATTTTCAAATAGACTGGTCGGGCATTAATAATCTTATTTGCCTCCGAAATAGGCAATCTGTAAAATTATGAAATACGTCTATTGACAGGACATCCATAAAATAATCGATATCGCCTTATCTTTGTCAATTGCAAGTGATTTATAGCGAGAATTAAAATGCATATACCTGTTGCACGTATATGACCGAGAAACGTTGTGTAAACCCGACTGATGGCATGTCATCAACACATAAATGCGACATCCATATGTCATTATTACGGCACTAGAGTCCTTTTTTAGGAACGACTGCAGTTCTCGTTTCGCTTATTTTTATTGTGATGAACTTGGAGAATGTTAAAAATGGGAGTTGCTCACCTACTAAAAGGAAATTTATTGGCGGCGGTCGCTCTGTAGACTGAATTGCATAATGCATAATGAATGCGCTTAATTGAGACCGGTATTGTTTTTTTTATTAGCACACACTGCATTTATCTTATTTTATTCCTTTAGTCTCATCTTTTGTCCGATAGTAGCGAAGATAAAATAGACTAGGAAAAATTGCAACGGAACAAAAAACGCTACTTTATGCCTGAACAGGAGGATGCGTGAAGGTAGCCTGACGACCTTTTTTGTCACCTAACCCTGTCACATCTTTTATTGTTACCCTGTATTTTTATGATAAGGCACAGCACTGCAGGATTAATCCTTTTTGGCGCTTTGCGAGCGGTGCGCAGAAATCAATTCATGTTGGTCTTGAATCTTTGGGAAACACGGCCACAGTGATGACGTTCTCCAGATGAAATAACTTTTAAACAGTGTCGTTCGAGGGACACTAAGCTGAACCACCCGTAGGGCTGCAGTGGCTCGTCGTGTATATCTACCATGCACCGCCCTGGGTTGAATCAAGCAAGCAACCTCAGTTGAGTACTTGCTATGAAAATATTTGTAAAATAGACACAAGCCGCCAACCTGCCTTCGATGTTCGAGGCTTTCCAGGTTGTTTATCAGATCATGGTCATCGATCAAGCGAACGGCTCTTCAATGAATGGAATACAGCAATCTTAGGGTATGTTTAGGAGCAGAGCTCTAAATATGCGAAAAGTACTCTAGGGATGGTCTAATTTGGGCTTTAAAGGGAATCAAAAGTTGTTGGGGTGTATAGAGGTTCTTAGTTCGGAAAAGTGTTCCAAGGTTCTGCGAGGCTGCCTTAGCAATGGCCACAACGTGACTATGCCAAGACATATGATTATCCAAATTGACGTCCAATAAATGAGTTGATGAAGCAAAGGGAATCGAGTATCCCGCCACGATGTCCGGTTCATTAACATTAACTTTTTTAGAAAAAACTGCCGCCTGAGTTTTTTAGCGTTAAATTCTACCTGGTTTCTGTCACCCCAAGACAGAATTTCTTCCAGGTCATTGTTGAGATGTGAGACCTCTTGCTGCCTATAGGGATGTGTATTGGCAGTCGATGTTCGAGCATCCGAAGTAAGAGACGAAACAAGTGTGTGGTCATCAGCGAAGCTTTATATAGGATTTGTAGTTTTTTTAATACACAATACAATATAGAACCTAGAGGGACTCCAGCATTGATGTTTAATGTGTCTGAAGAAAATCCGTTCATCGCCACTCGCAGAGAACGGTCTCTAAGAGAGCCGTCATTCCGTACGCTTTCACTTTAGATAGGAGCCCCCCATGCCATACTCGGTCAAAGGCCTTGAAATGTCCAGTGCTACCGCCCGGGATGATGTTCTATTAAGTTAAGTTAGTCCAAACGTGAGTAACATAAGCGAGAAGGTCTCCTGTTGATCTAAGTCCCTAAGTTTAGAGTGCTTTTTTTAACTGCGTCTTTCTGATCAGACTCTATAATCTTAAAAGTGATTCCTTATTCCTGTCTGTGTCTCTAGCTCGTAAACCGCCAATCTAATCAAATACTTGCATTGTTTATGTTTTGTCTAGAATCTTAAGACATATTAAAATTTATCAAAAAAATGCGATGTTGCCATTTAAGAAAATAAGTTTTTTTTAAATGGTGCCCAATCTGGCAACATCTCGTTTATTTTTTATACATATTTTTCTTAGTTTGACTAATTCCTAAAACATTGCCTTTGAAACTATTTATAGGTCTGTCTCTTCAAATAAAAAAGTTAGCCTCTCAAGTTTTAAAAAAATTACCCTGTATATTTAAGGCTTGATAAAATAAATTTAATTTATAAAGGATTATATGAAAATTTAATCATTTATTATTTTTTGAAATGCCCACGCCACTTTATATCATTCCCCTGACGTCGCACAACCCGGAGCTCTCTAATAAAAATAATAATATTATAATATTAATAATAATAATAAAACTCCGCCAACGCCGGTCCTAAGCCCGGGTGAAAAAGGAGGAAAGGGAGGAGTAACAACCTCGTTAAAAAAACCAGGGTTTATCTGGCCCGGATGATGCCAACCTGTAAGGGCCCCTGCCTAGGCTTACAGGCAAAAGCCCTCGAAAATGGAGACCAGAAGTGGTAAACGCCTCGGAAAAAGGTCGTTGCCTGGGGATCGCCAGGGCAAGTCTGGAGCTGGCGCTGGACATGACAGCACACGGACCGCCGGTGGCAGGGTATTGAGGAGGCGGGCCCCTGTCATGCAAGCAGCTACAGCCCAACAGGAAAAAAAGAGGAAGAAGCAACGCCAAGGAGTCAAACAAGAACCAGTACTCCGACCGCCAAAGCTGCTGCCCAAGAGCTACAGCCAGCGCTCACCCAAGCGGGACGTCCTAGACAGCACATGAAGTGGACAACAGCCATTAATGAAACTATAATACGTATTTTTTACAGGGTGACGCAACTTGGACAAGATACGACCGTACACCGTCAAAGACTGCACGCTGGTTTCTGCAATATATACCCACACCTCCAAGTCTCAGAACAAATAGTAGCAGATCAGTACAGAGTAATATTCAGAAATAGGCTAACTCCAGAAACTAGATTAAATACAATTAAAAGAGAAATTGAACGAGAAATCCAAGAACAAGAAGAACTAGAAATCAGCGAAAAAAATGCAAGAAATACAACAAAACCCCCACTCATAACATGATCTCACATGTCCACCCCGACCCAACAAAATCATATGGAGTACGCGAGGATGGCTCACTCCTGCCCTTCCTGCGCCTCCTCCTCATTCACGATAATGAATCCTGCAGCCATGGTCCACAGCAAAACTACTTCCCCACTGCCAATTAATTGTTCACTACCTAAATTAATTATGTATAACTTCAAACAACCCCCAAATGAAGTCGCGCTTAACAGCAGCACAGTGAATTAACAGAAGTCTATAGTAAACGACCGACTTAAAAAGACACTTATGATCCCATCATCAACACCATGAAAAATATGTTATAGCCAATGTTAAAATATTTTTTTCTGAGGAAAACATCCAAGTTAAAACTTAAGTATACCTATTAGCTGATTAAAAATTGTTTAATGTAGGCGGACAACAGGAAGGAAGTGGTAAGCGATCATATAATTATATACAGACGCAGACGTCCAACCCATGGATCAAATATTAAATAACTTGACCTTGAGACCTATTTATTAGCAGTACCATACCTTACGATGAATATTAAGTATAAATTATCTACAAATAGGCAAGTACTTGCAATACTTTTCGACAATGGATTTCAAAAATTTTACCAACACGGAATAATTTGTGTTTGGAAATGCTTAGTTGAATGATCAGTGAAGTTTGTAAGCGAAGTACCTAAAAACAGCAAGCAAATATCTTTCAGACATACCTACCCATACGCATTAACAAGACATTTTTTGTTTTCTTTACAAGATATTAAAGAATTATTCTAAATTCAATAAAATATTTTTTAATTAAAATTCCGAGGGCCTATATGTCGAACACGAATGGATTAATTGTGCTTGTGTTGTTGTCACTTATACGAACTGATAATATTCTATAAAAATGGTTTAATACACTAACCAAGAAAAATGTCTGATTTACAGCGAATTTAGATCAAACACAAAGTGTATGAGCATCGATGTCCTTATAGCAGAATTCCTGATGACAAAACTTTTGCAGCTTTATTCAAGAACTTAAGGAAATATGGCCGCTTTGTTAAACTGAAACAAGATGAGAGGAAAACAAATGATGAAAATACAGCCCAAGATTTACAGCAAATTAATGATAATCCTACAACTTTATTAGCCAAAATCAAAGAAAATACTGGTGTTTCCATAAGCTCTTCATGAAGGATTTCACACAATAAGTTTAATCCATACAAAACCAAATTAATCTATACGACGACCGGAATTCTTAGCAAGATTTTCTGAATTGTGTTGCCAAAATGTAATTATCTTGTCTAGTATTTTATGGAGCGACGAGAGTCGCTTTCATAATAATGTAGTCTTGAACCGACGTAATTGTCGCTATTGGTCTCACAATCATCCTCGTTGGATTAGAGAAAAAGGAAATCGACGCGTTTTTGAAATTAATATTTGGCGCGGTTTATTAAATGGATATCTCGTTGAGCCTCATTTATGCGAAGGCAATTTGACTGAAGAACGGTACACTGAGCGAAATATCGAGTTGATATAACCCAAATATGAGTTATCCTAGACCGACGCGTGTTGCTAATAGGGGACAGCTCAGACCTCTGAATTACGGCAACTAAATCGAAGGAATTGCATCAAATCTTTGTTCATGAGTTATAATAGCCCTGAAGATGGGTTGTTTTAGCTAGCTAGCTTAGCAAATCGTAACTGGGTTTGACGAACAGATGCGGCGTGGGCTGCAGCAATTCATTGTTTAAGCTGCCAGATACCAATATGGGAATTGTGATGCGCTACTACTCGCGCTAGATTAACTCGTGATTCGAGCTATCAAAACTGAAGCTTTCAGTTGTTCTAGCTTACTTAACGACTATAGATTTAATCTGTCCTAAAGTTGGAGTATCCTGATTTTCACGCACCTGTATGAGAACAAACTCTGGACAAAAATAAAAAAAAGATCCCTACGATCAACGATTGCGCGGATAGCAAGTCCCGTTATGTGGTTCATGACAACGCGACGTGCATGAGGTATTAATAACAATGGGATGAAGTTACCGCGCCAAATCGGCACGAGCGCGAATTCGGAACTTTCCGTGACCTTTCGATCGGTGATTAACCCTCGACATGGGTTTTTAGAGCACTCTTTATGACTTTATTTCAACTCAAAATAATTTACGCATGGTAATGAGTTAAAATAATGCACGTCTGGGTCAAAGCGGCACTTTAAGATCAGTTGGTAAGTTTTTCCAATCCAAAAACTGAGTTCAGGTAACTCATAAAATGGTTACAAAATGAAGGATTGTGGTAATCCCAAATGTGTTTAAAATGTTGATATTTCTGTGTTGAGGCGAAAAAAAAAAGCTGAGTTATTGTAGCGTTTTTAAATAATTTGTGATAATTCGTAGGCTCAGTTTGAATAACATAGAAACGTGCGTTAAAGTAGCTCTAATTCTGCAACCCACGATATCGGTAAATCCATTTGTGTCAGTGTATTTACATTTTTTTCAAGTTACACTTGCAGAACTGTTAGACAAGGTACCATTTGTGTACAGACCGAATATGCGCCTGAAGCAGGATGAGGTTTCTGCTTGTGATGCTCAACTTTTTGGACCATTTGGACAAACAGTATCCCAATCGATGGTTTTGAACCAGCGGACCAATAGGATAGCCAGCAAGGTCACTTTTTTTTTTTTTTTTTTTTTTTTTTTTTTTTTGAGAGGGGTTTAGGAAATCTGTTGGCAGACTATCCCCGTCTGTTGTTCTATCGACGGGGGGTGTGTCGGGTTAGCATCTCTTTTCTAGAGGTTGCCGACCGACTAAAACCCTTTCCCCTCTGTCTCTCATCCGTCGCACTGGGAACCGCTCTCGCATAACTTCAGTGCGGCAGATGGTACCTCCTCAGATCAAATCATGTGTATGTCCCCTGTAGTTCCTTTTCTTCATCTATTTTCCTCTCTAATATTTTTTGTACCATTGTTTGGACTGCTACCCAGTTTTCTTCCTTCTTCAGCATTTCGTTTATTACATTGTCTGCATTTAGGGATATTCCCGTTTTGTTGTTGCATTCTTCTCGGATATCTGTCCAGTTACGGCATAGAAAAAAGGTATGTTCTGAGTTGTCGGTTTCACCGCAATACGCGCATTCATCATCCATCGTTTTTCCAATTTTATATGTGTATTCTCTGAAACAGCCGTGGCCAGTGAGCATCTGAGTCAAGTAGTAATCGGTATCACCATGGTTTCTGTTCAGCCACCGTTCTATTTCAGGAATTAATCTTGCAGTCCATCTGCCCTTTCTGCTATTATTCCATCTGTCTTGCCATTCCTCTATCGAGCTTTCCCTAGCCTCTCTTCGTGCCGTTTCGCGATTTAGCCTTCGATTCTGCCATACGTGCACTCGTTCTTTGACCAGTAAGTCGATAGGGGGTTGTCCTGCAATAACCAGGAGAGCTTCACTTGAGGTTGTTCTGTAGGCGGATGTGACTCGTATTGCTGCTTGTCGTTGTACCTTGCCGTACAGGTTTCTGTTTTTTTGAAATTTCATGGCAGAGTGCCAGGACGGTGCACCATACAAAAGTATTGACAGCATCACCGAGCAAAGAAGTCTCCTTTTGCTAGGGTGGGGTCCATCCACGTTTGGCATAAGTCGTCCCAATGACATAACTGTCTTTCCGGCTTTTGCTGCAGTTTTCTCTATATGCGAGGTGAAAGTGAGTTTGTTGTCTATCCAGACTCCTAGGTACCTTATGGATTTTTTGGGCGTTACTTCTGCATTCAAGACTCTTAGTATATTTTGTGGGACTCGTCTTTTCATGGTGAGTATGACGATTTCGGTCTTTTCGGCTGCCAGTTGAAGGTAATTTTCTTCTAGCCATTCCTGTATTCCAATCATTGTATGGTCTATCTTGAGTTGGATATCAGCCATATCCCTGCCCAGTACCACCATAGCCACGTCGTCAGCGTATCCGACAAGGGTCACTTCCTCGGGTAGGGGGAGATTCAAAATACCATCATAGAGAATGTTCCACAATGTCGGGCCTAAGACTGACCCCTGGGGGACTCCACAGGTCATTTTAATGTATTTCCTTCCTCCTTCAGCTTCCAGGACAATAGATCTGTCGCTTAAGTAGCTCTGGATAAGCTTACGGATATATGGTGAAGCTCCTCTTCTCTCCAGCTCCGATACCGTTTCTCTCCATGGTGCCGAATTGAAAGCATTTTTAATGTCAAGTGTTACTAGGGCTCCGATTCGCCGATGTCGGTGGCTTCTTTTCTGTATTGCCCTTCTGGTGACCTCCAGGACTTCTTCGAGGGCATCTACCGTAGATAGTCCGCTTCTAAATCCGAACTGTCTTTTTGATAGTGTCTCTTTTAGATTAAGATCTTCCCTCAGTCTTTCCAGTATGATATGTTCAAAGAGTTTCCCCACGGTATTTATAAGGCAGATGGGTCTGTACTTGCTATTTTCGTGTATGTCCTTTTTGGGTTTCTGTATTAGGGCTAGCTTTGCCTCCTTCCATTTCCTAGGGAAGACTCCTTTTCTAAGCATCAGATTTAGTCCGTTCCGAATCAGGTCTGGGTTTGTTTTTACAGTTAGTTGTATCAGCTCTGATGGGACTCCATCTAAGCCTGGGGCCTTGTTGGGTTTCATCTTACTGCATGCAGCTTCAAGTTCTTGCGTTGTGAGTTCAGGAATATCTTCTTCCGTGAGGTTTATCTGGTTCCATATTATAGGGTCCCTGCTGGGGAACAGCTCTTTGGCTGTGCTTAATGTTTGTTCCATTGTTAGCGCCACTTTTCCTCCTGATATTTTGAGTTTTCCAGTAGCAATCTTGTATCCTTCTCCCCAGCAATTGTTGTCTATTTCGGTACACAGTTTCTGCCAGCACATCTTCTTGGATTTAAGAATTGCCGATTTTAGTTCTTTTTTCCGTTTGTTATATCTCTCGATGTCCTCATTTGTTGCGGTACGTCTCTTATTTGCTCTAGTGACCTTTCTCCGAATCTCATTGCAGGCGGCTCTTAGTTCTGCAATTTCTTGCGTCCACCAGTATACACATCTGTTGTGGTTTCCTTTTCTCTTGATTGGCATTGACCTGTCACAGATTTCTTTGAGGGCGCAATTGATTTCTTCAGCAGATTGCGGAAGTCGTCTACCAGATATTTCTATAACTGTTTTCTCAAGTTCTGTCGTATTTAGTTTTTTGATGTTCCAACTATTTCGGGGATTGCACTCGCACTCAGGGCTTTCAGCAGTCGTGTTTGCAGAGCTTATTTTGAAGTAAATGTATTTGTGATCGCTGAGTGTCTCGCAGTCTAGCACTGTCCATTCATTGATTTGTGAGCCTACCCCGCCTCGACTAAGCGTCAGGTCGACTATGGACGACGAATCTCCCCTCTGGAAAGTGGGTTCTCTTCCTTTGTTGATAACCATCATGTTACGTGTGGCCATCCATTCCAAGAGCAAAGTTCCCCGCCTGTTTGTTTTCTCCATGCCCCATTCTCCGGCACTTGCATTGAAGTCGCCTGTAATAATGACGTCCTTTTTTATTTTATCAATAGTAGTGCCAAGGTTTTCGAGAGCGTCCGAGTATTCATCAGTTGTTTTGTTTGGGGAAAAATAACAGCTGAAAATCACAAATTCCCTAAATTCCATCCACACGAAGCCAGCTCCTGTTCCATTTTGTTGGCATGGGATGAGCGGGTTTGTTATTTTGAGTGCGGTGTCTCTGTTCGTGTCTGTCAACCACCCTGTTTTAAGCAGTTCCTTTTGGTTGGGCTCGGATACGGCTACTATATCAATGTTTAGTTCCCTTATATTAACGTCCAGTAGGTCATGAGCGTTATAGCACCTGTTTAGATTGATCTGTAGAATCTTGGTTTCGTTGCAGCGTCTGTTTTCCATCTGTTGCGTCTTAATGTCGTTGGTGTTCTTCTTCTTTTTTTTTTTTTTTTTTTTTAATTTACTTTTACTTTTTACTTTTTAACTTTTTACCTTTTTACTTATTTGTTTTTTGGACATCTTATGAATCCGGTTCGATGACCATTTTCATTGCATTCTAGGCAAAAAGGGTCTGCCTGACACTCCCTGGCTTGATGGCCTTCTTTACCACATTTGGTGCATAAAGCCCTCCTATCTGGGCCTTGACAGTTTCGTGTAATATGCCCTGGCATCCAGCACCTATAACATCTTTGTTCCTCGGTCCTTTCCTGTATTCTGCATTTTGACCAGCCTATTATAATATGTTTAAGCTTCGAGAGGATACTCCCTGCGGTTGAAGGGACGATTACCGTCGCATTTTGCGTGCCACCCCATGCTTTTCTTAAAGAGGTCACTCTTATATCATCCAGTTTGATGCTCGTTTCTGAGGCTATTTTGGCGGCGACTTCGCTTGCAGTCGTTATTCCATCTAGGTCCTTGATGTGGAAGACTTTTGAGGAAGTCTTTGTTGTTGCTTGAACACCCTTCAATTTGCTAGTGATTTCATCTTTGAGGCGGTCAGCCTGTTCCTTTCCTCCGTTCAGTGTGATTAATAGTTCTCCTTTTCTGGTTTGTCGAGCTCCTCTAATTTCGAACCCGCTTTGCTGTGGGTCTATTCCATCCCTAACTGATCTGAGGAGGTCCGCGTAGGTCATTGATTCACCTTTAACAATAACTGCATCATGAGTGCGTATGGTTTGAGTCGGTTTCGGGTTGTCCTTACTGTTGCTTATTAGGATGTCTACGTCGGTATCATGGAATACAAACTCGAGCATTTTTGGTATTATTTCCATATCGCTTCCTGTATCTTGTAGGATAAGGCACTTCCGGTCTTCTTGAAAGACTAATTCCTTTAGTTTTGTAATACTCTGGTACGCTGCTTCTTGATTTACACGGCCTTGTTCGTCAAGCATAATCATACAGAACAGGAATTGCATTTTTCTATCTATAATGCCATTCTTGCTTGGGACTTCAGTTGTGTTTATGACGTATGTTGTCTCCCCTGGTCCATGGCCCTGTTCTTTTAGAAGGTCGATTCCACTGAATCTCGTGCTAATTTTTTGGCTGTCTTTATCAAGCGTCCAGTTTGCGTCTATGCCGATCAGTACATCTCCCTGTAAGGAGCTATCGAAAATGTCCTCTCTGGTTCTCTTGACCCTCTTGTGTAGTCCGTGTGGCCATGTCCGTGTTGAGGCTTCTTTAAAGTTTTGTAGGCCACCCTTTGCCATTTGCTCAAGTATGTGTCTTTTGCCCTCTTCTTCTGGATTTGTAGGGTCTGTTTGGCACTCAGTTGATGTGGTTGATGTGTTTGATGCTCCGTCCGTTTGCGTACCTGCGTCTTTTACTTTACTTGTTTTAGTCTTGCCGCCTTGTTTTACCAAATTTTCGAGTTTTTTTGCTAGATACGAGATTTCTCCAACAGCCCTCTTGAGCTCACATTTTGTGTTAGTATTGGCCTTTACAATTTGTTGTGCTTCTCTTGCTTTGGTGGCCATCTTGGCAATGATTTCTTCCATTTCACTTGCCGCGTTCTCCTTTGTGTCCGTCTTCTGGTTTGTCTCCATTCTCTTCCGCTTCATCTGCTGTATCATAGGTGGCGAGTCCTCCAGATGAATAGTTGTCTCCTCCGGTTTTTTCATCAATGGGGGTGTCCTCTGCAGGGACTCCCTTCTTGTGAATGGGTCTACATCCTTTCCAGTAGTATTATCTAGTGCACCGTCCTGGTCTACCGTCTGTGCTGCCATTGTATGTTTTTCTTTTGTTTTTTCCATCCTGATTGATGCACCACTTGAATGGCTCCTCTGCCGCGTGAGCGAACTCCTCCGTTTAAATGGGTCCGCTCTCCCAGTCCAGTCCTTTCCATGCATTTCGCAGTTGTCCGACGTTTGGCTCTGTCTCATTGCCCTATCTGCCTGCGCTATCGCTTCTTCCACGTCAATTTCTATAATATCACTTTCCATTTAAAATCCCACGAGTCGGGTCGAAATATTCGTCCAGTACGGCAGTGCGCCCTTACCGTACTGTGGCTGTAGTCCCCTTTGGTTCGCCATCTCCTCCGGGCATCGCTAGAGACACACTATTTCCCCTGTGCCATGCAGCTCGTCGGCACGATGGTGCTACACCTTGAGCTTAGGGTTTTTGCTGGTTTTGGCCCGCCCCGGCACATCCACCGGTACCTCCCATATCTGGGAGGCGTTCCCCTATCCGCCGCCCGGGGAGGCGCCCGGTATGGGACCAGCAACCCGGTCCGGGGCCAGCAAGGTCACTGAACTAACCTGAACTAACCTGAACATGATATGTTAATTTATTTTTAGTTTGAATTTAAATAAAAAATGTATATAGTAACATGCAGATTGTGTAATTATTTCCTTTTCAAATAAAAAAGTTGTTTGAGTGTCTATAAAGAGTAAAGACCGCCAGTATTTGAAAAAATTAATCCTCCTGGTAATAATAATACAGTGTCTTAGAATGCAATACACCCTTTTACATGGTAGAATTATGTATCTAGGGAGTATCCCGCACCCGCCTCTCACACATATCTCGGTCTGTAGACTGTTTAAATTAACTAATTTCGATAAATTTTAGATCTTTTTCTTTGGTGTCACTTAAAGGATATTGTCTAGTAAACACCAGTTGAAGATATGGACGATCTAATAAACACACGTACATTACAAGAGGAGCGCTTTTAAAAGTTACCCACGGCAAACTTTTAAAAAATTTTGACAGTTGTATTCGCGCAGAAGAAATGAATTTTAAACAAAATTCACTGAATTATTATTAAGTTAATCTTATTATTTTACTTTTACTATTGATCCATTTTCAAAATTAATTAAAAAAAATAAATAAAACCTTGTATTAGGTACTTAAAAACGAGTGAAGTGTAGTCCGCCTCACGAGTCTGGGGCTACGACAGCTGAGGAGACAGGGGGGTAAAAGGCGTAAAAAAGTTAGTTTTAACTGTAGCGGTATTATAGGCGTCCGGGGCTTCATTTCATATTAACATTTTAATAGGTATTTAAATTCGTGAAAACATAAGAATAAAAAAAATCTCCCTAGATTTATATCATACGTTTTAAGGGTTGCGATTTTATTTTGACAAGCACAGCTACAAACTTTTAAATATAATTATTGATTATAAACTAAACATTATAATTCTAAACTCCGCCGATGCTTGTCAAATTTCTGAAGATGCCATGATGACAAGCACCTTCCCACAAATTTAATATTATATACGATAGAAAGGCACAAAGCCAGCATACAGGGATATGCATACGTCTAATTGTTTTATGTAATATAATTCAATTACATACAAATTAATTTAGGAGTTAAAAAACCCAAAGTCTTGGTCTCAAATTTGAGACCAAGACTTTGGGTTTTTTTAACTCCTAATTTATATCAGGTCTCTTTGGGAATTATGGACCGACTCTTTATTCATACAAATTAATATTTTATGAAAACTTAAACAGAGTATTACGGCAACAATGTTCCACATTCCTTAAACTCCTTTCGTAGCTGTAGATTCGTGTCTCGGGCTATAATCGAATTCGGGTGAATGAAAAAAAAGGCATTACATTTAAAGTACTTTCAATCAAGTCCCTACATTCGATTTATCTACACGGGGTTGGGTTATGATTGGGTTTCAACGTCAGGATATTCCTTTGGCATCTGTTCTTTGATCGAAGACTTTTTGGGTCTTATTGCTTAAGTTTTAAATCGTTGTTTGGCTATCGCTATATTTATTTGTGTCGTGTGTCGTTTATGAAGACTGGAAAGCTGTATACTGTATATTGATAGTGCTGTTAGAGATTTATGCCAATGGGGAGCCAATCTTTCGGCAGTTTATATGTAGAGTTTGGTCTGACCGTCGTGTGCGAGTGCGTTATTAGTGTATTGGTCGATACGTTCGCACGTCTGTAATAGTACGTGATCACTGTGATCATTGTTAAAAATAAATCGTTGATAGTCGGTATTCGAAAGTCTTGATGCAAAACCACGGTTTATTGTATATCTTGAGGGATTTGCGATGAGCTTTAGCGCACTGTTCTGAATCACCTGGAACTTATTCAGCTAGGACTTACTTATACTGCACCAGGATAGTGCTCCAAAAGTAAGTACCGGCCTGACCAAGACCTTGTAGAGGTTAACTTTGGTTCGATTGCTAATTAAATTAATTTATTTTTACAACAAATTATTGTTGCTCACTTTGTGAACTGTGAACAAATACCAACGAATTTTCCAATAAAAATATGTGCCACACTTCGATTTTTATCCGGTTTAAAACAATAATAATTGGGGGAAAGTGGGGAATATGTGCGCAACGCATAGCGTTTTCCGCCTAAAGAATCAATATTACCAATATTCCCATCTGGGATCAGAGCTTCCACCTAGCGCATATTGTATGAAGTGTGGGCGAATTGTTACCAAAGTGTTAGTTCAGGTTAGTTGCTTAGATATCGACTCCAGTTCAGTTATTTTATGAACGCTGTCAACATAATCCTACCTGTGGTTGCTTAGCTATAATTTTTTAGTAGTCAGGTGCACCGACGTTTTTATACAGGGTTAACGCCAATTCAAGGATTAACAATAATTTCTAGTTCACCGCAATTGAATCTCTGGGTTAATTTAAAAATAAATCACCACGACACTTAATTTAACTCGTCAAAAACGACGAGTTAGAAGAGAGTTAACAAATCGTTTGCTGCATTGTGGTTACGTTTAGCAGATATTTGCCAAACATGCCATTATTTATAAATAAATAGAAATCGAGAATTCAAAGTATTCAAATAATATGCCGCAGCCGCAGATCTAAGAGGAAGAGGACATTTTTGAGGATGACATGGAATTTTTTTTCAAACTTTATGACCGGAAGTTGATACTTTTGGGAATATAATAAAAAAGTACGATAGGGACATTAAAGACGTTTTGCTCTAAGACGTATCGTTAGAAAGCCAAAATATAATTTTTCAAAAGTCGATATCTCGATGCACATAAGTACTAAAAAATAATTGTTTATTTAATTTGGATCCAAAAGTATTGTAAAATATAGGGTGTTCCATTTAACAAACAAAAAGTTGGTATTAACTCCAGCTAAACGACTTGTAATGAAAATTTTTGGTCGTTGAGTGCCAATTTCTTACCTTTTGTTGCTTTGCTAGCTCAGGGCAGGGCGTGGTAAGTTCGATTTAAATTTTAACAGTCCCTTCCCGTATAAAATAAAAACACTCTCAACTCAACTTAACAATTAGTCTATTTACATAAGTGTAGTTCGACAAAGTTTTTTTTTACAAAGGAAAATGTAAAAATAGTTTGAATGATAGTCTATTTACATAAGTGTAGTTTGACAAAGTTTTTTTTTACAAAGAAAAATTTAAAAATAGTTTGAATGATAGTCTATTTACATAAGTGTAGTTTGACAAAGTTTTTTTTTGCAAAGGAAAAGTTAAAAATAGTTTGAATGACTTTCTTTTGAAATTATCAACTATTTTTACGAAAGAAAATTAAAATAATAGTTTCAATGACTTTGAAGTAATTAGTAATTTCAATGTTGATATATCCAATTAGGCAAAAAAAAAATAACAAAAGTAAAATAAAGATTTTTGAGAGGTTTTCTATGGTGACCCACACACAAGGGGTCAATTACCTTTACCCCCTCTGCAATGGTGGTTTTCGGATCCCTGTAGAGATATAACCAGTTGATGTCAGAGCTTCGGGTGAAGCTTAGGAATCGACTCTCTACAGGTATAGGCGAGTAGAGCTCAACAGACTTTGGGCCACTGTCGTGACGTCACGTCAGCTACGTTGTCCGGCTCCAATAATGAAGTTCCGAAGTTGGGTACCGAGAAAAGACAAGGTGTTAGACTCACCAGATGAAACCTTATTATTTTTCTTGCTCTGCTTGAAAAGGAATAGTTACAGAACCAAAAAAAGAAATATATTTTAATTTTAATTAATTAATTAATGAAATAATAAAACTGAATTGTCAAATTGCAGAGATACTCCTTTCCAACAGAACCAGGTTTAAGTAAAAATAATCAATAACCTGACAATGATAGTAATTTTATAAAAAAGATAAAAGCTATAAGAGCATAAAATAAAATAGTGTTCTAGTGGAGACTATTGCAACAGAAACAGGTTTAAATAAAAATAATCAATGGTAATTTTATAAAAAATAGTAGCTATAAGAGCCTATAATAAAACAGTGCTCTAGTAGAAACTACTGCACAGAACCAGGTTTAAATAAAAAAAAATCAATGGTAATTTTATAAAAAAAAATAGTAGCTATACAATTTATAGAAACACAAAATGAAATGGTGCTCTAGTAGAAACTACTGCACAGGCAAGGCAGGTAATAGGTACTAGATTAGCAAGAAATAAATTGAGATTTCATCATAGAACCCCTGAGACAAATCATCAGATTTGATATTAGCACAAAGAAAAACTCAGTGCCCAGTGATCAATCACCAAAGATAGCGTAATGTATAATGGCAACTTAAAACTTATGCTCGGTTCTCAAAATTAGACTCATTGGGAGAAACTACAAAAATGGTATAAGCCGACTCTATATTAAGAGCAATTAGTCCCTTTTCCAAAATCTATAAAAAAAATAAAAACCAGGGCAGTGAAGCTTTTTTAAAGTTGTACAAAATATGAAATAGGTAATGAACCTCTAAGATGCAAAACCAAAGATAGAGGTGCCCATGTGCATATGCACAAAATGGTGACCAGGTAAGTCTTTAAAGAAACAATTTATTTCCTTTAAGACAAGATAAGTAGGTAAAATGATTAATCAATCTTTAGGGTAAAAATAAAAGATAATTTTAAAGTAAATAAAACAATTGAGCTCGGGGTTCTATGATGAAATTCAAAAAAAAATAAAAAAAAATAAGCAAGAAGTACTTTAGTACTTATTACCTTTCTGTCCTCCTGCCGAAGAAAATCCCCTCTACATATCCCTGCGACCTCACTTGGACCAATTAGAGATCACTATTTAGGTCACGCACTATCACAAAAAGGTCTACACCTTGCCCGATTCGCTCGCGGGTAAAACATCCATTTTAATTATTAATTTATTAAACAAAAAGAATGAAAATTCAATCTTTGCACTAGAATCACATTTCATTAAATTATAACAGGTTATGTAAGTATAAACGTGACTATAAAAGCCACTAAAGAGACGATAAACTGTATACATTTTAACAGTGCGGAAGAAAAAGACGAAAAATGCTAAACATGAATACTTTTAATGTTAGAAAGAGACAGTCATGACCCGGACTAAAAATGAGATCACCCTGGTTGACCAGTGCCACTTAATTAAAAAAAAATAAAACCGGTACAGCCAGGTTGCAGATACCCTAATTGAAATTCAATCCCGTCTCAACAGGTGGCGGTAGTTTTACTGAATTTGAGATTTATATTTAAATTTAGGGATGTTTCGGTAAGTGTGAGATTTACCGTAACAGACTTTCCCTGTATACATATAGATATAATTAAATTCAAATTTATTTACCATTAATTAATTTTTCTTATGACCTTTTTTTCATAACTCTTACAGCTTCCGAGAAAGGGTACAGGGCCATCTTACGCTGACCACCCTGTACCCGAGTTGATTTTGCAGCTGCAAATGAAATAAGGACGTTAGTGATTAAAGCAGTTGCAAGCGACGAACTTGCTGGTAAAATCCGAAATAGCGGTGATGAAAATGACGTAGCATCTGCGTTGGTTGACCAGTCTGTAATTTCGTCGCCTGATAGACTCTCAACACCTGATCCTCAACCTTTCACATCCCGCGAAGTACTTCAAATAACACCTCAGAAAGTTGTTCCAATTCAAAATCTTTACAAGCCGGCAATCTCGTTCTATGAAGAGAAAGTATCAAAGTATCATATATAATAAGTAGAGCTCCGAAATACCGACATCACCTCCTCTTAAAGATCAGTTCTAGACAGTAGAAGAGATCAGAAAAAAACGACAGAAAAAAAGCTGTAAAGGCTGTTAAAAGAAACTTAAGCGATTTCGATGCCAGAAAAAAAAGAACAAAAAAAAGTTGACAATAAAAAAGAGAAAAAATGAACAACTACCCCAATCAAGTGAAGAATCTAACCTAAGCAACGATCTTTGTGATGATGACGATAAAGATGAGTTCGATCTTTTTCAAGAGCTTAATAATGCTTGCAGACCTGAAGGGTCTAACGAACTCTATAGAACTGGCAGCAATAAGGTCGGTCACAATAGGCATCGGTGTGTTAACTGTTCAACTTGGAATCATACGGCATTAAACTCCTCATAGTAATTTTTATGTTTAGTTCGATTTAATCGAAGAACAAGGGTTGCTTTTTCCTTCTGCCAGAACCACCCCAGATGCGTTTCGGCGTATAACGGCGAGTCACTGAGATGGAGCCATCTGGTTTGATTCTCTGTTTTTTAAATAATAAATGGACGGCGATTAATCATTTATTAAAATAGTTTTTATGTTAAAAACCGACAAACACGATGTTGATTATTAGGCTTCTATGCTTCTATGCTCCTCTGCTATCCATCATTTGTTTTCCCAAATCGCATTAAGAAATTGAGTTTGCGGCAATAATGCTTAAGCCGGCCACTCACGGTCCAACGCCGCAGTACGATTTCGTTGGATACGACAAAGTCGAATGTAATTTGATCGAGTATTTTCGCCCGGCGATCAAGTCGGAGCAATTTGACGGTAGACAGGCATGTCAGTCTGCAGCAGTACAACAGCGTTGAGTGAATCGTTTATTTGATCGTGTATTGTGGCTTGCGATTCCATCGTATGATTTCGCTTATTGCAAAATAAGAAACATCTAAATATTCTGACATTAATTTCTTACGTGCATTTAAAAATGGCCAATAGTGAGGTATTGCTAAGAGATTTGAATTGTATAGAGAACAAGAATGTCTTTAAAAAGTAAAATCACCACTACCTATATTATGACAAAACTAACTAACTCCGCTGCACTTCCTTTTGTGGGGTTAGCTCAAATCGAAATAATTGTAGACACTTGTAGACAGGCCAAACAATCTGCAGGAGTTGAAAGAAAGGATCAGAAGAGAAGTGCGTGCCGTAACTCCAGAAATGGTTGAAATGTGCAAAGAGAGTTTATTGATCGCCTTGGATATTGTCAAGCCGTAAATGGCGCACATGTTCAACATTTAATTTGATTTGTTGTTCTGTTCTCAGAGCTGATTTTAGCAGGAAAAAAGTCTTGTTTTAATAAATTCTTTATTTGTAAACATGCTAACAAAATTACGTAATTTTAGATTCTTGTGTTTTTAACATAACTACCTTCTAAAACAATACACTTTTTAACAATTTTTCTTAAACGTACATTCACTTTTCTTGAAGTTTGGTGAGTAATTTCCTGACACGCTTGCCTAATTCTAATGCAATTTCTATTACGCCGCCGAGTAGGATACACTTTATTTTTCAAGTGCCCCCACAGAAAAAAGTCACAAGGGGTAATATCCGGCGATCTGGGAGGCCATGGTTCTAAATGAGAATTTCTACCATTCCACTTCATAGGGAAAGTTGCATTTAAAAGGTTCCTAACTATCATAGAATATTGTGCGGGGGCACCATCTAACTGAAAGATTAAGTTTTGTCTCTGTGCTAAAGGCAATTCCATGAGAAAATCATAAAAATCATTTAGTAAACAATGAAGAAAATTTTGTCCGCTCAAGTTATCCAGGAGAAAAGGACCAACAATTCGTTCGTTAAATATGCCACACTACACGTTCACTTTTTCACTGTACTGGTTTTAACAATTAATTACCCAATTCGGATTTTCGGCTGCTCAAAACCTACAATTTTGACTAGATACCACACCGTTTGTCGTAAACGTTGCCTCTCCAGTAATTATAATGTTCTTTAAAAAAAGTCTGTTGTTAAGATAGTTACCTTACCTTGCAACCATAAGCAAAATTCAAACCGCCGTTCAAAATCACCATTTAACAGAGTACCTATGTAGAAATTTTGGTTTAAATGCCCTAATCCTATTGCGTTTCAAACACCTCCATACTTTGTTTTTCCTTAAATTCAGTATCCTCGCAACTACCCTTATACTACTATTTGGGTTGTTCTGCTAAGATACGTTCGTCGTCTGGATAATGTCTTTGATTTAAATTGTACCTCCTTGGTCTTATCTTGAAAACCGCTCCAGTCCTTACGAACAGTCTGTTGATTTTGGCAACGGTATCGTGAGTAATATATTGGTACTCGATCCTAATGCGTTTCATTGAATATTGAATATTCCAGCAACCTGACGCGTAGATCTTTCATTATTACCAAATAAGCGGATAATTTCTACTTTTTCTCCAATGGTAAGAACTACTCTTTGGTTTTGTGCCATCTTATTAACAGTTAAGTAACACTGCTTTACTTATTGACAATTCGTACGAATTACTTAATGTCAAACAAAAGCTGTTTGTTTCAAAGCAGTCTTTGCTTAATTTGTTTAAAAACAAAACAGGTCAGCATGCCAAGGGTAACAGAGCGCGTGTATCTTAGCAAAATTTGGAAAAAACCTAAATCGTAATTAGGATAATTGAGATTTTGAAAATATGAATTAAGGGGTTTCTGGGGATGCTGATTCTAAATCTGATAGAGACAGTTATCTAAAATAAGCCCTAATATCCTTTTCCAAAAAAAAAGCCTTTTTTGCCCCACCAACACTGCACGCCAATGGTAAATAAAAATGTTCACTACGCCAAATAGATTCATTTTTCCAACATTCAATTACCACCCAAATTTCAAGACAATCTCATTATTAATAACTGAGACATTACGGTCTATTCATGAAAAGCGGGACACACTGTATATGAATTCACCTTAAAAAAACACATTAAGAAATAAAAATCGACGGGTTCGAGTGTTTTTCCAAAAAACACACCGCTGAATTTTAAATGAATTTAGACATTACTTCTGGTACTCACTGTATATTACTTCTTATTCGTAAGGCGTACAATTTATTGTGACTATCAATATCAATACATAAATTCGGATCTTTTTCTTTGACTTGTTTTCTTTATCCTACTTTTGGAAAAACTTCTTGAACCACTTTGGTGTATGGAAGTTACAATTATTTTAAGTTAAAAAAAAATAATAAAAATTTATCGAACCTTTCGTATTCATAATTCGGTTTTACCCAACGGGTTATGGATGCGTAAAAAAATGCCAAGTTCATTTGTGATAAAAATTATCTTTTCTAACCTTTTTTTAAATAAAAACTAACCTGGCCATGATTTTAATCTTATTTAAACGAGTAGTCACCATATTTAAAATTTTTTAGATTTTATGTAGTTCATAACTTTATGATAATATTCTGGTAGGTACTAATAATTGTAATGTTTATCTACTTTATGCAAAGCATTATTGAACCAAGGTTGAAGATATGAATGACTATTTTGATATTTTATTATCAATTAACTTATGAAATAGGTAGCTTATCAAATGTATTTTCTTTGGGCACCTGTAAATTTGAGTATATCAGTAAAAACCGACAAGCATTAAAGCAGTTTCATAGTTTGGTACACAATTTACTTTTATTGTTCAAATTGAAAGAGTCAGATTAGTTCATAATTATACAAAGATTCGTATCTGCAGTAACCAAAGGCTTAGGCAAGGAAGTCCTAAGGGAGCAGTATAATTAAATATCTGCCCTCTATAGTTGGGGTCAAGCAAATATTTGACGCGTGACACTTCCATATTGTCATGGGTGTCAAATACGGCAGGCCACTCATAATATAAAAGTTACTAATGGCTAATTTATATTATAATAATTACCACCCACTCGAAGTATTGTATCTTTATCCTTTTATATGGCTAAAAAGAGATATACATAAACCGAGTTACCTTCTCGTCGATTTGGTCAAATCATATGGGCTGCAGATCCGCATTTTATTTATTAATTTAATCGTTATACACTACTAATCGTTATACACTACTAAGATTGCTTTTGTTAACACCTGTGATATTAATGGTCAATCCCGAATCCCACCATTACAATGCACGGAATTTATCAAAACAAATTTATTTATATTATAATTCATATTCTTAGACCAATTTCCCAGCAATCATTTCCTGCAAAGGTTTATAAATAACAATATTCGTCAGTCCGGCCCTGACTAAGTATCAGCTGTAATAAAGTTCCTGAAATCGAAATAACCTAGTATTGGACAAATATGACAAGATGGAAGTGTCACGCGTCAAATATTTGCTTGACTCCAACTATACATGACGAGGAAATACCTACTAATGAAAAATGGACTGGTATTTAACAATTATTGGAATTTTTTTTTCATGCACTAATATAAAATTATTCTATTATTAGCAGCATTGCAGGATAAATTCTTTGTGGTACTCTCCAAGCGGTGCGTGTGCCCCGGGAGCTATTCACGTTGGTCTTGAATCTTTGGAGATTATACTCGTCGGGAAAGATCTCGGAGAGGTCGTTCCAAAGTGACGACATTCTACAAATAATGTTTAACCAGTGTCGTTCAAGGAATACTAAGCCGAACCACGTACGGGTGGGCTGCAGTGGTTCGCCGTGTATTTCTACCATGCATGCAGTTTCCATGACAATATTTGTAAAATAGACTCAAGCCGCCAACCCGCCTTCGATCTTCAAGGCTTTCCAGGTTGTTTGCCAGATCATGGTCGCCGATCAAGCGACTGTCTCTTCTTTGAATGGAATCCAGCAATCTCAGGGTATGTTTAGGAGTAGAACCCCAAATGTATGAGTAGTATTCCAATGATGATCGAATTTGAGCGATTATAGAGCGTCAGAAGCTGTTGGGGTGTATACAGGTTCATATTAGTTCGGAAAAGTATTCCAAGATTCTGTGAGGCTGCCTTAGCAATGGCCGCAATGTCACTATGCCAAAACATATGATTATTTAAGTTGGGGCCCAAGAAATGAATTGAAATGAATGAAGAGAATCGAGTGTCCCACCATAACTATATCTGGTTCTTAAACATTTACTTTTTTAGAAAAAAGCGTTAAATTCTACTTGGTTACTGTCACTCTAAGACAGAATTTCTTTTAGGTCATTGTTGAGATGTCATACTTGTATTGGCGTATGTGTATTAGCAGTCGATGTTCGAGTATCCAAAAAAAAATACCTTAAAATTCATTTTCATGAAACAAAATTCTGAGTGATTTGAAGCATTTAGTATATTTACATAGGAGTTTTCCACGGCTTGTATGGATGATTTAGTTGCTCAGGGCTAGGTTTCTCATATTGTATTCCAGTGGCGGCTCGTCGGATGAGGCAACTGAGGCAGCGTCTTACCGCCTCAGCACACAAAAAGACAGAAAGTAAATTATTGTGTCGGATTTTTCTTTTTATATAGGTATTCAACATTGTTTTTATGCAGTTTTTGTAGTTTTTGCAATTTATTTTGTCTTGACAAGTTGGCGGAGGAGTAAAGACCGAGCATGGGATTGCAAATTACAAGCTGATGTTTCTTTACGTTTGTCTCTAATTAATCGGCTATGTCTTACCAAGCGAGTGAGTTAACGGTGTTTATTGGTTAAGATCGTTTAGGCAACCAGGATAGAGATATGACTTTCCATACGTCTCTCTTTGTTTTAAGACGCCAGGGTCGTAATTTCGCCATGGAATACGGCGCTCGGTCTTACTTCTCCTTGGATTTTTATGGCGTTGCCAGGCCAGAGAGAACATTTTTTCAAGAATCTACCGATATCGAATACAATGTATAAAAGTTGACATAACAGGAGTGTGGCGTGGCAACCATGATATTGACTAAACAGAAACTAACAATTAGTGCCGAACAGCCTCCTAAGCCACCCAAGGTCTGGCATTATACATCAGCAAAGTGGGATGACCTAAAGACCATTTTCGAACCTTTCCGTGGCGAAACGTTTGTTTTACCTCCGATGATCGATCCTTCTGTGCAACAGAAGTATCGGAGGTTATCCTTACTGGCATGCAAGTTTTCATCCCTTTCTCAAAAAAGTGCACTTCTAACGGAAAGCCTTTGTTTACCAAAAATTGCGAACGAGCTGTTAAATCAACAAATTATTTTTATCGACAATCGTACCATCTTTGTTAACGCTCAAAACCAATGCAAGCAAACGATAAACCAAAGCAAAGAAGTACACAACCAGAGGATCAAAGACAAACTTCTTGAATGTCCTACGGCTCAAGATTATTTTGGTCGGTAGCTAAGGCCGTCAGTCAGAACTTTACCAAGCCAACCATTCCACTTCTAACACGTTCTGATGGCACCATTGCAACGAAAGCACAGGATGCAATGCATACATAAGCAAACTTACTGGCGGAACTATTCTCTTCACATTCAACGGTTAATTTTCAGGGAAGAACTCCACCGAACATTCCCTCTATAGAATCGAGAATGTCCGAGATTGTTTTTCGGCACCGCCATGTTAAACGAATCTTGAGGAGTCTTAACACCAAAAAAGCTTCTGGTCCTGACGAAATTCCAGTGATCGTAATTAATCGGAATTTTGTGGGCTTTTTACCTTATCTTAAAAAAAAGGAATATTTCCTTCTTGCTTGAAAACTGCGCGAGTCCAGCCCATACCCAAAAAAGGCAAGAAGACCTTGCCAAACAACTATCGTTCAATCGCATTGCTTTCGATTATATCAAAAGTTATGGAGAAGGCTATCAACGAAAAATTATTAAAGTACCTGGAAGGCTTTAACATTATTAGTGACCGCCAGTATGGATTACGTAAGTCTAGATCAACAGGATACCTTCTAGCTTATGTTACTCACGTTTGGAACAACGCAATAGAACATCGCTGGACATTTCCAAGGCCTTTGACCGAGTAGGAGGGCTCCTAACTAAAGTGAGAGCATACGGAATACCGGTTCAATTTTATTCATGGCTGTCGAGCTTTCTTAAAGACCGTTCTCTGCGAGTGGCGATGGACGAATTTCTTTCAGACACATTTAACATCAACGCTGGAGTCCCTCAAGATTTCATATTGTCGCCCACCCTCTTTTTACCATACATTAATGATCTTTTGGAAAAAACTAAAAATCCTATACCGGGTGTTGCATCGTCGAGCGGGACATAGGAAATCCCATGTAATTTTAAATAGGGTCAATTATTGGCTTCCCTAATTATTTTAGAGAAAAATTCTATTTAGGTTTATTAAAGAGCACTAAAACCCACATTCAAAAGAATAACTTTAGATATTTTTGATGAGCCGGTTTACGGGTTATCGCCGATTTCTTTTTAACTATTTCTCCTTTTTATGGCCCCGTATTTGTTGTAATTTTGAAATGTGTGCTTTATTGTTATAAAAACTCGTACATCGAAAATATTAAAGGTGTATTTATGAGTACAAATTAATCTGAATAAAACTAAAATAAAGTATCCAATTACAAGGTTAATTATGACATTTTACGTGTTTCAATATTTTACTAATTAATAGGTAGGTACTATTAAATTGTTAGAACTATAGGATTTAAGAAGATGTTGCTGACTGCTGGACAATAACCGAGGCGATCATAAAATTCTCTTCTTACATTCGCTAGTTGGTAAATTGAAATTCTATTGCATTCGGCAGAAATAGCATTTTTTAACTCGTCTAGATTTGGGTATTTTTTATCTTTGTATATCCTGTTTTTTAAATGGCCCCAGAGAAAGAAATCATTTGGCAATAAATCAGGAGACCTGGCTGGCCAATTTACTGTATTATTTAAGCCAATAACATTTCCATTAAAAGCACGGTTTAAATATTCCTGGACAGCCAGGGTACTATGTGCCGGGCAGCCATCCATTTGGTACCAAACTTATACTGGCGGCACCTCTATACACCCCAACAAATTTTGATGCTCTATAAAGCTCAAATTCGACCATCGCTGGAGTACTGTTGGGGCTCTGCTCCTAAACAAACCGTTTTCTTTAACGGAAAAAAAAAATGAGGTTATCACATTTGACTTTGACAACTGGACAGAACTTTGTAAACAAACATTAAAGTTCTTGATTTGTTTAGATTTTGTATATTATTTCGATTGAGAAAAGAAAAAGAACGCAGGTAAATATATTAATAAAACTTTTATTAGATATTTTACAATTATTTTTAGAGTTCAACAGGTAAAATAATAGATTTTTGTAGGATTCTTTGATGTACATGCAATTTTCGGTAAAAATAGGTAGGTTTAATTATATCAACAGCAGCGAAGGAAAATATAATCTTTAGGAAATGGATTACCTAGTTATTGTTCCCTCATGAAATAAACGTAAGTAAGTAGAAAGGAAGAAACATCCGGTCTGGGTAGTTGGGTACATACCTTAAGAACGATACATCTTTGTTTTTTTGTTTTGTTTTTACGCCTGTTTAAAATAATGTAAAATATTCTGTTTTGCCTCGGCATTGTCACAAAATGATCACACTTCACACACACAATCAAAATTTGCAGAAATGTAAAGATAAACAGTTCACAAAATAAAAATCTGTTAATAATAACAAATCAACTCGATGAAACGAGCTGTCAACCAAATTAACATTTGCTAAAGATTTCAAGGATATGTCGAGCAAAAATGAGACGTTGTCACGTTGTCACCCTCCAGTTATATAAAATTGTTATTTGACGCGTTTTAGTTTAGAAATGGAAACAAAAAATTTGAAAACACTTGGAAGTACGGACATATTGATTATTTTGCAATTTTTTAGCAAGATTCGTGGTAATTTTATCACTTTTATCATTGCTCAAGGCTCACTCTTCTGCCCTGTTCTAAAGACATAAAAGTACATTTGGCAATGCCCTTACGGCGCATGCGCACAGGTCGAAATGACCCTGGATCTCTGTTGTCGCTTCAAGCCATATAGTACTAATACATAATAATATATGGTTTGTGTCTTAAGACTTTTGGTATTTTAGTGCTTCTTGTGTGCGAAAATGAATCCTCTTCAGGACATTGCTCTGTCGTTGATAAAAACGCCTTTGTCAAGGCGTTACGAAGTGGAGAAAAGTGAAATTCTACATGGAGAAAAACCTACTCCCCCGATAAGCACCCTAGTTAAGGACAAAAAAAAAGACGGCAGGAAATATACATGAGCCTTTCAAACGTCTTGGTATAACACACATAAGTGGAATTGCGGAAGCAATGTTAATCAACGTTTACGTTGTTGGCCGTGCTTGCTTTTAGTTATAATTAAAAACATTTGGAGTTCGGATGGATATGGTTGTAATATAAGACATTAATGTCAGCTCGTATAATAATGTAATTGAATTATGATTATTCAGTACCTATTTGAGCATATTGGAAGAAGATATACAGGGCTGCCAAGAAGTCCGAAATAAAATTAATATAGCCTTAACCTGTAACTTTTGGGGAAAATGCTCAGACACACGTCAATTTAGTTTTATATATGCTCACATTTTGACGTTATTCGTTTGTTTTTTTATAGACATTTGTCAAAGATATGACGACATCAATCTTTTTTTTTAAATGGAAACATACAGCTTGTGATACATCATTTGAAATATACGAAGTCAATCGGAACAGCAAAAAACCGAAATTCGGGTTATAGGCGGCACCATCTTTCAGAAGCATGGGCGGCGTGCAACACTATGAATGGAAATTATTTTACCACATTAATTAATTTTTATTTTGTGTATACAAAACCAATTGGAAGAACATGAAAACTATTGAGGTCGGCATTTCGGGGCAGCATTTAAATTATTTCCAACTTATTCCCAATAATTTTCATATAACTGCACGGATCTAATCTTTTTAAATTGACATCACATACAGGGTGTTAATTAATGTGATACAGATATTTCAGGGGGTGATAGTACTCGTCAAAATAAGAAAAAAATGCAAATATATGCATGGTCTAAAACGCGTTATTTTCGTTTTACAGGGTGACAAAGTTTCAATTTTTTTTCTTCTGTGATAATTGTTTTAAATTTGGAACATCAACCATTTTTTAGAATCTCTACAATAAAGTATCAAAATTGTCGGTCGCAGTATACAGGGTGTTACATTTTCTTAAATCGGCTACAAGGTTATCTTTCAGAACTTTTTTTTGAGCTCCTTGTATGAATTCCGGTATGAAATTTGAACTCTCTGTTCCTTTGTTTAGCGTTCTGGTCTCTTGAACTATTCTCGTATCTGTGATCGTTTTCGATTTGTTTGCAAAAATAGCCGTCGATGGTAATTAAGTGTAGGCGAAATAGCGCAATAATAAATATGAGAAAAAAAAAGTAGGCTGGGATAGGCAATTGTTAATTCTGTTTATTGTCCTTCTAACATTTTGTAACAAATATTTTTTTTGTTTGACGTTTCCGGAGTTGTTTTGAACTGGTTAATGATGGTTGAATTCACAAATCAAGAATTTGCAGAGATGCATTTAATCTATGGGCTTGCCGATGGCAACTGTTATGAAGCCAGACGACTGTATGCACAAAGGTATCCAAATCGAATACTGCCTCACCCACGGACATTCGCAAATCTACATATTCGACTATGTGAAAATGGATCGTTCAAGAAATCCACTCATTTAGCAGGAGCAAACAGAACGGTTAGTTTAGGACTCCTGAAGTCGAGGAAGCAGTCCTGAATGCAGTAGAAAATGATCCTGCTACTAGTACGAGAAAAATTTCCGCAACGCTTAACATTTCATTTGTGCTCGTCTGGAAAATTTAAATAGACAGCTTACTGTATCCTTACCACATCCAAAGGGTTCAAGCTCTTCTCCCACGTGACTTTCCACTACGTTTTAATTTCTGCCAATGGTTCCTACAAATGCTAGCCCAAAATCCGTTATTTGAAAACACGATTTTATTTAGCGATGAAGCAAATTTCTCAAGGAATGCCATAGACAATCTTTACAACAACCATTTTTGGGCAGAAGAGAATCCGCATTCGATACGTGGAAATAATTTCCAAGAACAGTTTTCAGTAAATGTGTGGGCCGGCATTATTTGAGAACATTTTTCCTACCAGCAAGGCTAAACGGACAATATTATCGTCAATTTCTTAAAGAGGAACTCCCAGGGCTGCTAGAACAGGTACAATTCTTGTCAGAAACCAAATGTGGTTCATGCACGATGGTGCACCACCGCACTTTAGCATAGAGGTGAGAAACCTTCTTAATAAAATTTTTAACAACCGTTGGATAGGTCGAGGGGGACCTCAGCCATGGCTTCCTAGATCCCCAGACCTGAATAGCTTGGATTTCTTTTTCTGGGGACACCTAAAAGCACTAGTGTATCAGACCCCAGTCCAGACAGAAGAGAATTTAAGAAACAGAATAATAGCTTCATGCGACATCATTCGCAATACTCCTGGAATATTTGGCAGAGTCCGTCATGAGGCGAAGACTTGATTCGTGCATTTTAGCAAGAGGCGGACATTTTCAATAGTTTTTATAATTTTGTTTTATTTTTATTGGATTAACTAATTAATTGTTTTGTTTTAATTTATTTTTAATTTGTAATGTTTTTATTTGATTGTTGATAACCCTGTCGGTTGTTCTAAAATAAAAATGAAAATAATTACTTAGAATACATACAAATAAAAACAGCTTTTTACTCTGCTTTATTTCGCCTATCCTTAATTTCCATCGATGGCTATTTTTGCAAATAAATCGAAAACGGTCGCAGATACGAGAATGGTGCAACAGACCAGAACGCTAAACAAAGGTACAGAGCGTTCAAATTTTATACAGGAATTCATACAGGGAGCTCCAAAAAAAAGTTCTGAAAGATAACATTGTAGCCGATTTAAGAAAATGTAACACCCTGTGTACTGCGACCAACAATTTTGATACTTTACTATAGAGATTCCAAAAAATGGTTGATGTTCCAAATTTGAAACAATTATCACAAAATATAAGAGAGAAAACGCAAAATACGAGAAAAAAAATTGAAATTTTGCCACCCTGTATAACGAAAATAACGCGTTTTAGACCATGGATATATTTGCATTTTTTTCTTATTTTGACAAGTACTATCACCACCTGAAATATCTGCATGACATTAATTAACACCCTGTATAGTGATGATAAGAAAATACTTTAATACCCGTTTATTATTATATTTTATTTTATGTGAATTTGATAAAAAGTCGAAATTCACTTTCCGAATTTCCAGAGCTTCAATCCGTATTTGAGGATATAATAATGGGATCAATTGCCGGTAAAATACAATATTTATCCTACTTGTCTATGACTTGCGGGATACATTTTATCCATGTACCACTGTCGTTTACTTGATCAATAACTATGCTTATATTTTCAAGTACAAAAGCATTGCCAGTTGAGGGTTGGTTATATTATTTTCTCAGTTTGTTCTTGACTGCAGTTCAAATCATCTCGATTGGAATATATATATATATACAGTAATAGGGGGGGAGGCGTAAAATAGTATGACCATGTGCTTCGCATACTTTGTCGATTACATATTCCTTTTTAAAGTTCTCTTTTTTTACAGCTGCCAATAACATCTTTTTACTAGCATTTTGAGGAATTTTCATGTTTCTACTTTCCATGAATTTCATCCTTGTTCTTTGTGCTACTGTTAGGAAGCTTGTTATGTAGACGCGAATGATATATAGGATGCATTGTCCATATCAATGACAGAATTAGGGGATATATTTAGCAGTAATTGCGCAATAACTTCAATAAACCATTTTTCGAATAGACTGGCGGTCATATCTTTACGGTAGTCAGCCGATAAGTGCTTATTATATTATATAGTATATTTTCGGCCAACAACAATAAAGCGTTAGGAACATAACCCTTAGTATTGCCTGCGTGTAGTATGGTAATTCGTTTACCGCGATATCAAGGTCCATTTAGTGTGCACTTATTACTAAAGTCTGTGCGTTTTAAGAAGTCCGCTAAGCCATAAAACCTCTTGAGCATTATGTCGGTGGCTCTCAAACAATAAATTATATTGAAGGTAATTTTGGATGTTGATGAATTACATTTTCTAAATAAAATAATTTAAAGTAAATAAAAAATTAGTTTAGGTAAAGAAAAATAATAATTTTTTAGCTTTTGTAGTATTCAGACAAATTAGTTTTACGAATTATTTTTTATAAAGTTTTGGTCTAAAAATAACCGATTTTGTAGTCTTGCGACAGAACGTACCTACTTGTAGATAGGTACTACTAAAAGTAGTCTTCCTCTGCATTTGAAATTTCACCCATGCTTTCAGACTCATCAGAATCAACATCATCGTCATCATCATCATCATTCGTAATAATTAACGGTCTTACTTCGTCTATAACCTGTTCTGTCTCATAAGATTTAAAAATAATTTTTTCTGTGTGTTCAATGCATTTCCGCCATTCTTCTTTGCCCGCTTGGCTAAGCGCCTCCTCCCATAACTTTATAACGCTAGGCTTACCGATATTTTTACAGGCATGTGCACCAAGACCGTCTATTAGCGCACCAGGTACCCCTACGCCCAGAGTATATGATACGGATAGTGATAAGGAATCGTATATCTTCGTACAGACGAACCCCACAACAACCGCGTTTTCGTGCCCAACACAGACAAAGACAGAATCTACTGCAAAATCTGCTGAGGTGGTGGGACTGGCTTCGTCTTCTTCGGTTATCATTAATAACGACAACACGCTGCCGGTAAAACCTAATACTCTCCACGACAAGGTTCTGCGTCCTCGAAGCGATTCCAAAACTAAATCAACTGGCGGTGCTAAGGATGACGGCTCACCTCGGGACGGGCCTCCTAGAATCACGAGGCTATACTCCCAAAAGAGTAATAATGCAAAGTAATTAAATTGTGCTGTTAATAACTTATTATGATTTCTTAGTAGTAATCTTAGATTTATTGTCCTCACTATGTACAGGGTGATTGTTTATATTTTACTCGATGGATATCTCGGTTACTATTGGTCTTACAGAAAAGTTTAAATTAGCAATTTTGAAGTACTTTTTATGGGCATTCAGAATCCGCCATCGGAAAAAACAAAAAAGCATCAGAAACTTAAAATTTTCAAGTCACCTGGTATTTTTTAAATGGAACACCCTGTATTTTATATTTTTAGTCGCTAGATATCGTTCTCCTGAGTTCAAATATATATAGTTTATTATGGTTATTTTTGTTAGTTTACGAAAAAAATAGACTTTTTCGTATAAACCTAAGACAGCGGTGGAAGGCCATTTATACGAACATGCTGATTTGTTTTTATCAAAGTAGCCATGGATAATAAAACAAAGAAATATTGTTTAATTTTATTATTAACTATTCATTAAAGTAGTTGTTCAAAATGGCCCCCATTTACATTTACACACAAACGATATCTTTTCTTTAAATTTTCTATAGATCCTCGTAAAATTTCCGGCTGGTTGTTGAGATTATTAATTTCTTCTTGTATTTTGAGTTGCATTTCTTCGATAGTTCGGGTTCGGTCCATATAAACTTTTGATTTTAAATACCCCCATAAAAAAGTGTCCAAGGGGGTTAAGTCTGGACTGTTGGGAGGCCAGGAAATAGTTCCGTTCCTGCCAATCCATATATTATAATTTGCATTTAGGTATTGTCTAACGGCTAAAATGCTATGAGGTGGTGCCCCGTCCTGTTGCCATATTAAGTTTCTAAATAAATTTAAAGGTAATATACTAATTTCTTCCTCAATGTCATTTTCAAGGAGCTCCAAGTATCTAATACCTGTTAAGGACCCATTATAAAATATTTTACCGACAACCCGATTGTTTATTATACCGCACCATACACTTATCGACTCTCGACCAGATCTTTTTATTTCTAAAGTTTTTTTTGGATTTTCCGCTGCCCAAAAATGTAGGTTCTTTAAATTAGGTGGTGCGGCCGTGTTGAAATTCGATTCGTCGGTCCAAAGTATACGATTAAAAAAATCTGGATTTTCTTCTAAGTGACGCAACATAACTCTACAATATTCTAAACGCTTTTGTTTGTCCATGTGAGATAGATTTTGAACCTTGGTAAATTTAAAGTCGTGCATATGATATTTTTTTAAAGTTTTTTGCACTTTCCAATAAGAATATTGCATGTCTCGACTACAATCCCGTATGGATTTCATTGGACTTTCTAAAAAATTTAATTTATTTCACTCGCCTGATAAAAAAAGTATCAATTAAATATATTACCTTGAAAATATAGAAGTATATCTAATTCTTGATCTTCATTTAGTCGAACAATTTTGGGTTTTCGTTTCAACGAACTGGTATTTCTAAAACGCTTATACAAGTTAACAAATGTTTTCTCACTAGGAGTTCTCCTGTTACGATAAATTCGTCCATATTCTTGACGCGCCAAGCGTTGATTTTGATTACTTTTTATAAAAACTGACACAATATTAACTTTTTCTACCTCAGAATATATCATTGTCGACAGCTCTTAAATTAAATGGAAGATAAATAGCTGTCAAAAAAATAAATTTCTTTTGTTTTATTACCCATGGCTACTTTGATAAAAACAAATCAGCATGGTCGTATAAATGGCTTTCCACCGCTGTCTTAGGTTTATACGAAAAAGTCTATTTTTTTCGTAAACTAACAAAAATAACCATAATAAACTATATATATTTGAACTCAGGAGAACGATATCTAGCGACTAAAAATATAAAATACAGGGTGTTCCATTTAAAAAATACCAGGTGACTTGAAAATTTTAAGTTTCTGATGCTTTTTTGTTTTTTCCGATGGCGGATTCTGAATGCCCATAAAAAGTACTTCAAAATTGCTAATTTAAACTTTTCTGTAAGACCAATAGTAACCGAGATATCCATCGAGTAAAATATAAACAATCACCCTGTACGCATATGTACAAAACTTTCAAATTCAATCTTTGAGCACACTTATAGCAAGTACCCCTGATGAGTGTAAGGGTCTTTTATACAGTGGTGAGAAGTTGGATATCAAGGTTTTTCATAAAAATATTCGAAGCCTTAATAAAAACATGGATGAACTTTCGACTCTTCTGCATGAACTAGATGAGGATTTTCACTGTATAATCTTATCTGAGACATGGTCACTAAATAGTGAGGATATATTTAAAATGAATGGTTATGATATTTTATATAATAAAGGTACGATAAATAAGAGTGATGGGCTGGTAATTTATGTCAGGGACTCTTTACCATATACTCATAAAATTGTTAATTTAGGTGTCATCAGGGCCTTGCAGGTGGAGTTGGATTTTAATGGAAAGGCTGTTTTGGTAACGGGAGTATACAGACCTCCAAGTACAAGCATAGATAGTTTTAACATAGATTTATCGATTTACTTGCGCGAATGCCAAAACAAATATGATATACAACTCTTCATGGGAGATATTAATATAAATATATTGAGCGAAAATGATTTATGTAGTGATTACTTAAATATTCTTAGTGAGGAGGGTTTTATTTCCGCTATTAATGCAGGTACAAGGATACATGGCCAGTCAGTGACTTGTATTGACCATGCGTTTATAAAATGTAACAAAGCACCCAATGTTTCCTATAAACCCATAATTCTTAAAACTGATATAACGGATCATTATTCACAAATACTCCAAATTATCTATCCTGAACATAAAAAGAACAATGCAAATAAAGCTGCAAATATTTTTAAAAGTTATATAAATAAAAATAAATTAAAAGAACTATTATCGAACGAAAGCTGGAATGGCATATATACAGAAAGCAACACAAACGTATGCATGGAACAATTCTCGAACAAGATAACCTCATATATAACCGACTGTACGACAAAAACAAAAATTACTTACAGACAAACTAAAAAATCGCCTTGGATTACTAACGGCCTTTTAAAGTCCATTGCAACAAAAAATGCGCTATTTAAAATTAAAATAAAAAATCCTTCCGATGAAAACGTAAACAAATATAAAGTATACAGAAATAAATTAACTAGCCTAATTAAGTCAACTAAAATTAAATATTTTAAATCAAAAATTACGCTAAATAAAAACAACTCAAAAGAAATATGGGCATGTGTCAATGAACTGTATACTTCCAACAAAAAATGTGATATTAAAGAAATTAAAACATCTCAAGGACAACTTACTACAAACGGTAAAGACATAGCAAATACTTTTGGAGACTTTTTTACAAATGTGGGCGAAACCATGGCGAGTATAATAAAAACATGTGATCAAAGTACCCTTTTGAAAAAACCAACTTCGAGCGTGGTAAATTCTTTATATCTAAAACCGACCGATAAAAATGAGGTTATAAAAATGATCAGTACCCTAAAGAGTTTTAAATCCCCTGGCTACGATGGTATATCCAACGATTTGCTTAAAGACATAGCTGTCTACATAGCTGACCCTTTGTCTCATATAATAAATAAGTCATTTTTGGGCGGTATATTCCCTAATATTCTTAAAATAACTGTAGTAAAACCGATTTTTAAATCCGGCGATAAATTGAACGTTACAAATTATAGACCGATCTCATTAATTACCGGACTGGCTAAAGTGTTTGAAAAGATTATTAAGGAACGCATTACACAATTTATAAATAAATACAACTTACTATCGGATAACCAGTTCGGATTCAGGGAGGGTAGGTCTACAACAGATGCAATGTTATGTTTGACTACAAAAATATACCGGGCTCTGGATGCAAGGAAGCCTGCCATTGCGGTTTTCGTTGATCTTGCCAAGGCTTTTGACACTGTTGATCATACTAAGCTAATGAGTGTACTTGACGGTGTCGGATTTCGCGGACCGGCACATGATCTTATGCGGGATTATCTCAGAGACAGACCACAAAGGGTACAAATTCAGCAAGACTTTAGCGATGAAAAAACTGTTAAATACGGTGTTCCTCAAGGAACAGTCCTGGGTCCGCTGCTGTTCAATATTTACATCAACGGCTTATTTTCACTAGATGTGGAGGGGGATGTGATGAGTTTTGCAGATGATACAGTTATCTTTTTTGAGGATAATAACTGGAACGACCTCAAACAAAAAATCGAAACAGAAATGTCCAAATTAATTCATTATTTTAACTACAGACTCTTAACGGTGAACGTATCTAAGACTTACTACATACCTTTTACATCATACAGTACAAACCTCCCTGACTATAACTTTTTAACACTTTCTGACCACTGTCCCTGTCGCACATCTCGAATTGAACAGGCACTGCAGGGCAAGTATCTTGGTATTATTATTGATGCCCACTTAAAATGGGATCATCATATAAAGTTTGTTACTAAAAAGATTAGATCTCTTTTAAGCAAGTTTAAATACTTTAAAAACATTTTCTCAGTATTACACCTTAAGATACTCTATTTTGCTCTGATAGAGCCTCACCTAACGTATGGTATACTTGCATGGGGAGGAGTAACTAATAATTATTTGGGGCTACTTGAAAAAACTCAAAAATGGATTTTGAAAATTATTTTTGCTAAAGAGTTAACGTACCCGACAGAAACACTCTATAAAGATTCTGGAATGCTTGATATTAGGCAACATTTCTGTCTGTCTTCTTTAGTACGACAGCATGCCAGTAAGAATTCTTCCCTTCCTGTAAACCATATCTATAACACGCGACAAAGGACTGATACACTGAGAGTACCCAAAACAACAAAAACTATAACACAAAGAAGTTACTATTTCCTGGCACCTAAAATATATAATGTTATTCCAGCGGAACTAAGAATATTGAATTCTAGTTTTTTATTTAAAAAGAAAGCCCGCAAATGGATACTTAGTGAAAGTAGGAATTATATACATAGTATAATAGATATTAAAAACTATTATAATTAACGAATAAATAGGTAGGAATTCATGGTTTACGTCGTCTGTTGTCGCATTTGCAGTCTTAATTTTATTTTTTTTTTTTTATTTTTTCTAAATGGGCATGTGTTTGGTACCTAGTAGGTATATGTGTTGGATGTTGATGTATTATCTTTGCATTGTCTGTATATTGTATATTGGATATGAATAGCATTATTATTTTATTTTATTTTTTTCTGTTTTTGTTTAAATTTCTACTAACAATATAATTTTGAGTAAATATTGAACGCTCAATATATGAAGGATAATTTGGCACAAGTCTATCAAGACTTTAGACCTATCTTGAGTATATTTGCGTGCTATTGGTATAATATTTTTATAGAAATTCTTTATATTTTTTTTGTATGAAAAAGTACGTAATATATACTATTATTATATTATTATTATTATATTATTATTATGTTTGTCATAATAGTTCTTGCTAATACCCCATACCAATTCAATTGCATTGTAATAACAATGGTAGGGCGACTCATATAGGAAACCCATATGTTTTAAGATGATGGACAAACTGTTAGTTCCAATATCGCAAAGTTTTTTCTGCTTTATCTTTTCAAGAATAGCTTTGAGGGTAACATATTCCTTGGCTTTATACATATCATAAACAATATTCCTAATAGAGAGTTTTATCCTTGGGATAAATCCAAGGTTTTTGAATGGAGTCGAACCCTTTTATATGGTCTGTCCAAATCCTCTTCACTCTTTTTTCGAAGTCTTCTTAAGGTCTTCTCTGAAATGCCGCAAGCATCAGACGTTCGTTTTTGCACTGCCAAAACAGACTCTAACGGGCCCGAGTTATCTTTTTCTAAAGTAAAATTACGTTCCACTTGTAATATCAAACGGCGTTCACCTGGAGATAAATGCCTTCTAGGCGATGTGCCACCTTGCTAAACATTTTCCATAACTTTGCTTAATAACTGATTTTAATTCACACACAATGAGAAACAAACTAAAAGTGAAAAGCACAACTACTTATTTAAAATAAAGTAGAACATACCATCCCGCACTTCAGCAAATTTTAATTATTTCTTGGAAAATAGTAATTATTATGAAGATTTAATTATAATAATCCCAAAATAATGTCATTATCGGAAAAGCATATACCTGACAAAATCTTTAACATATTTAACCATCCCGCACTTGAGCAAATTTTTATTGGTTCTTGGAAAATAGCGATTATTATATAGATTTAACTATAATAATAGCAAAATAATTTAATTATCTATTTAATTATTATTTATGCTCAACGCGTAATTCTAAGATAATTTTGTTTTGAAACCTCTGATTTCGCCCAGTAATAGAATACAGTAAACCAGTGGGATGTTCGGTGTGATCAAGATGCGAAGATATTGTAACTTAACCGACTTACTGTTTTAAAAGCGATAACATCCCTTGGTAATTTAATCCGATATCGGACTTCTTAAAACGCACAGACTTTATCATCCACCCAACCATATACACTATCTCCCTTTTTAATTGGCGATATACCTTAAGTTTACGAAAATATTCTTGCCGCCATGCTACGATACGAGACGATTCCCTTATACCATTCTTTTGTTCAATTTTTTGAAGCCACAATCTAACAAAATACTACGTAAGGTGCCCAGAGATTTATATTCATAATCAGAATAATCCCGTAACTTATCCCGAATCATTTCTAATGTCGGGACTTTGTTTTTCTCGTCAAATTGATATACAACTCGGCGTATAACTTCCTTGTCACATTATCAACTTTTTTAAGCTTCTGATTAGCTCTTTTTCGCTAAACGAAATGGTCGACAATAACTCCTGCTCTAATTACTGTGTGAATTGTAGTTCGAGCAAGTTTAGTGAGCTCACAAATCCTTCTTAATATTTCGTTTTGGGAAGTCCCAGGACTTTCACTTTTTAAGCAGGTGTAAATATTTAAAATAGGTCTCTGCGTTTGAACATGTCAATCTTTATTACAAAATTTCAACGGCTCCGCCACGGAATCGGCTTCCACATTGTTCGTTTCATTATCAGAAACATCAAAAGGTCTTCACAACGCCATCTTGGTTAAATATTTAAATAATAACAATATCAACAAGAACGGTAACAACAGCAACGGCAACAACAACAAAATACCTTAGAAAACACTACACTCGGGCACACTCTTAAGATACTTTCTAAAATTTCCAATAACGAATAAAAGAATAAACTGAATTTACTTCCCCCTATTTTAATAATTAAAAACGGCGAGGAACTCGTGGGCGAGAAAAAATTCATATGCAGTCTAATCATCATAAAATTAGGTCATTTTTATTTAAAATTTATTGGTACAGTTAGCAGACCCGGTACATGACCCTTTTTGTAGCTGTTCGAATTGACTTCGTATAGACTATACCTACAGTATGCTCATAATTTTGACGCGATTCTGTCAAGCTATTTAAAAATGGCGACTGTTAAAAGTTTTTAAAAAAATCCCTATTTAAATAAGCGGAAAACATAAATCATTGATTTTTTTTTACCTTTCAAGGTAAGAAATCTTCATTGTTTCACGTTCTGACATTTTGTGACATTGTGAACTTGTAAAATTAATTTATCTACTTTCATTTAGTAATATGAATTTTACAGTTCTGTAAATCGTTTTGTAAGGGCATCTATTACAGCACTAGTGCTGTAATAGATGCCATTACAGCACTAGTGCTGTAATAGATGCCCTTACAAAACGATTTTTAATAGCAGGTGCATTTTTATTTTTAAAAGTGCCTTTTGCCAAATATTTTTATTCATAGATGAAAGTAGATAAAATTTTGTACAATATTCTTGTTGTAAATTCATATAACTACACTCGATGTTTTATTAAACTCGGCTGACGCCTCGTTTAACAACTTTAACATCTCGTGTTGTAATATGAATCTTTACAACACTTATATCGTAAATAACTATTAGGTATTTCCGAAGTATTATTTTACAATTTTCTAAACAAAAATGGTTTTGTCGGAAAGGCAGCGTATCGAAGTCTTGACATTGTTAGGGTGTGGAATGTGGAGATAAAATAAGAAGTCAAAGTGAAGTGTGCACTTTATTCAATGCTAAATATCTGAAAAATCAAATTTCACAGGGCACTGTTAGTAAAATATTCCACAAATTTGATAAACATGGCACAGTAAAGGACTTGCCTAGGAATGGACGGCCACGTGTTTTAGGCGACAATGAAAAATTGGCTATTGCATTATCTCTGTAGGATTATCCGCATGTTTTAACAGTTTCATTGGCTCAAAATCATGATACATCTAAAGGTACTATTGGAAGATTTTTAAAAGCAGAAAAATACCACCCTTATAAAGTATGTCTTGTCCAAGAGCTTTTAGAAGATGATTATGATAGGCGTTTGCAATTTTGCGAAGAAATGATGAGACGGTGTGACGAGAATAATAGGTTTCCACAGAACATATTATTTTCGGATGAAGCTACTTTCTATTTAAACGGGATGGTTAACAGACATAATTATCGTTTTTTGAGTCAAGAAAATCCACGATGGATATTTGAAGCGCATACTCAGCGGCCCCAGAAAGTAAGTGTATGGGCAGGTATCATTAACAACCGAATTTTAGGGCCATTCCTTTTGGAAGGAAACCTCACAGCTGAACGGTAAATGGATTTCTTAACCTCCGAGTTGAGGCCTACTCTAGCTGTAATTTTTCCCAACGAAGTAGATCCAGATATACCTAATGAAACAATTTGGTTTCAGCAAGATGGTGCTCTCCCGCATATTGGTGTCAATGTGAGAAGATATTTAGATCAGTTGTTTCCAGGTCGCTGGATTGGACGACGTGGTACAATTGAATGGCCACCGAGGTGCCTAGACGTAACGCCTCTAGACTATTTTCTTTGGGGATATTTAAAAGAAAAAGTTTACCAAAATAGGCCAAATAATATTGAAGATTTGAAAAACAAAATTAGATTGGAGACACATAACATACCGGCTGAAGCCATTCGAAATTCCGTCGACGGATTTTACCATCGTCTGGGAGCATGCCAAGTAGAGGGTGGAGAACATTTCCAGCATTTGCCACGTTAAACCACCTTTTTGTTGTGTTTTGTTTTGCTTCGTTACATTTTTATTTTTTTTTTGACAAAATAAATAACAAATAAACCATAGCTTAAGTCACAATGTCACAAAATGTCAGAACGTAAAACAATGAAGATTTCTTACCTTGAAAGGTAAAAAAAACATCAATGATTTATCATTTCCGCTTATTTAAATAGAGATTTTTTTAAAACTTTTAACAGTTGCCATTTTGAAATAGCTCGATAGAATCGCGTCAAAATTTATGAGCATACTGCACGAGATATTAGCTTTCAAATGATGTATCACAAGCTGTATGCTTCCATTTAAAAAAAAGATCGATGCCGTCATATCTTTGACAAATAGCTATAAAAAAACAAACGAATAACGTCAAAATGTGAGCATATACAAAACTAAATTGACGTGTCCGAGCATTTTCCCCAAAAGCTACAGGTTAAGGCTATATTAATTTTATTCCGGACTTCTGGGCAGCCCTGTATATATTCTTCCAATATTCGCCTCATGCTCAAATAGGTACTGAATAATCATAATTAAATTAGATTATTATACGAGCTAACATTAATGTCTTATATTACAACCATATCCATCGGAACTTCAAACTTTTTAACTATAACTAAAAGCAAGCACGGCCAACATTATAAACGTTGTTTAACATTGCTTCCGCAATTTCACTTATGTGTGTTATACCAAGACGTTTGAAAGGCTCATGTATATTTCCCGCCGTCTTTTTTTGTCCTTGACTAGGGTGCCTATCGGGGGAGTAGGTTTTTCTCCATGTAGAATTTCACAGATTGAAGTTGTGACCTGAACTAAAAGGTGTAAGAAAAAGACTTGCCTTAGGCATATAAATCCTTCATCCTCTTTATTCATAGCCTTCAAGCCCGTGGAGAGGAGGACAAAGGACATTTTTTAATCCAAGAAACCGGGACTTTGTGTTGGTTCTTTTGGTTGAACATTTTTTTATGTCTACAATTTTTCGTTACATAATGTTCAATCACTGCACGAGGGCACGAGTGTCCCACAAACAAACAAACAAAACAGCAATATATAACTTTTAAATCCCCACATATTTGCCATTTGTACCGGTTAAGGTTTATTTTATCTAATAGGATGCACATATTCCCATAGGTTTCTTTAATTGTCACTAAATGAACAATTGGTATAGATGGTTTTAAATTTCCAATATGTAATAACAAAGCCTTTAAACTATATTTCGATGAGTCTAAGAACAATCGCCACTCATAAAATATTATTACATGGTGACTTTAAAAGCAAAATATGCAAATAAACGGTAAAATTGTGTATTTTTTGTAATACACTCAGTTCCAAAAAAAGTGACGCACCTAATTTTTGTTGCAACTTTGAAGCTTTGTCATTTCTGAACAAATGGACCGATTTTTATTATTTTTCCATTTGTTGGTAGGTAATTCCGTTACCTTTAAGAACAAAATAAACTGGTAGACATTTTTTCAAAGCCCCCTGGATGATAGTGGAAAAACTCAAGCCATGTTATTTTCTCAATTTTTGACTCACCCTGTGCGTTAATCAAGTAAATGTATAGAAAGCGCTTACACTCTTTATGAAAGTCGCTTCTTTTACGAGCATTTTGATTTTTTGTTAATTAATTTATCTCTAAAATTGTCCGAATTACAGCTTTTTTGCTGAAACCTTGCATATTACCAACTTTGTGAATTTATCGAGAAACAGTTTTTAACAGATACGAATTTTAAAAAACATTTTTATTAAACACAAAATTATAAACTAGGATAACTGCTTAATACCGTGTATTGCCTCCCCTGGCAACTCTAAGAGCTTCTAATCTACGCGGCATACTAGAAATTAGGTTTCTTATCGTTTCCATTGGTATACGATTCCATTCTTCCACTAATGCATACGCTAATTCTGCGAGATTTTCAGCAGGCCTCTGGCGAAAACGTACCTTTCTCCCTAGTTCGTCCCACAAATGTTCTATAGGGTTCATATCGGGGCTTCTGGCAGGCCACTGTAATGGGGTGATATCCGTAGCTTCTAAAAAGTTTCGAACAATTGCTGCGGTGTGTGGTCGGGCATTATCCTGCATCAACATAAAATTATTGCCCACTAACTCTGCATGAGGTAAGACATACTGCTGTAAAATGTCAATATAGATTAGCGCTGCCATCGACTGCCTCAATGGAAAAACATGGAGGGGTGTCTTTCCATTCATTGAAATCCCTCCCCACACCATAACCGACCCACCATTATAACTTTCACATTCTGTTATTAAATTCTGATTAAACCTTTCACCTGTCCTTCTCCATACTCTTTTCCTTCCATCCACCATGATAAGGCAAAACCGTGATTCATCCGTAAACAAGACATCTATCTAGGGTGGCAGTCTAGTACTGGCAAGAGGTTACTAGTACTTACCTGAAAGTTTCTAATTTAATTCATATCAGTTTTTCAGTAAGTAGGTACCTACATATTTTAGAGCAATGTTAAATGTCATTAAACTATATGAAATAAATATTTCTACAGTATAGTACTGTTATATATTATAATTATTATATTATTAAATATTTCTATTATAAAAAGAAATCTGTGAAAATATTTTTTCAATATTGATGTGCTACTAGGGAAAGACCAAAATTAACCCTACTCGGTGATTGAAGTCGTACCCAGGATATAAATAGCTGACAAAACTAATCGATGATCTGACCCTTGTTTCGGTTAGTGCGAGTACATGAGGTTTGGTAGATTGTAGATTTTGATAAACTGCATTGATGTTTGAGTTTAGTCCTCTTATATTGCAAAAGTCGATTTGGAAGCTGCTAATTTTGGGTCTTTTAACAACTTGTGGTGTCACCCCATTTCCATTTTGAATGTAATTCGAAGGACCCGCCTGGCTGTTGGAAACGGTGGATGTTTGGATAACTTCGCTTGATGAGGCACCAGGACCAGCCCCCACTCAGAGATCCGATCGGGGGGCGAGTTTAATTCCAGACCATTTTAATCTTGGAACCACCATTATAGCATTTTCTATGTTCCCCACCCTGGAAACCGGAGACATCGGCATAGCGACGAAACGTTAGCTCAAAGAACAACTTCACGCCACCTAAGCCGATGCGATGATATTTCACTGGGCGATGTCGGGTGAGCCAACATCTACCATCTTATATACCATATCAATATTAATGCCAGATTGGCCATAGGAAATCCCAAGTAAATTTTGTTACCCTCAAATATTGGCTCATCCCCTATTCATTTTACATTAAAATTGTAATAGACTTTCTTGAAGGTCTCGCATATCTAATAAGCCAACTAAAAGTTATTCAGGAGAAACTCTTCGTAAAATTCCTAAAAATTAAATACGCCTCTGATACATACCCAAATGACCTTCCTAATAATTATGATAATGTCCAATGTTACAAGACGTTTTATTTTTTATTAGTTTAAATATGTTTTATAGTAAATAATGGCAGATGTAGCCCTTAAGCGACATCTCGTGGCAATCAAATGCATCACCTGGCCCGTCTAACAAGAATCAGTCAGAAACGGAGATTTCCACTGACGAGCTGTTATACAGCGAAACGCGTCTCGTGATGAATCCGGCGAAGAAAAGCAACTAACCTTTAGATTTCTAATTGTTTGTACTCGGTTCGTATACCGAATTGGCTTTTAATGCTGCGCTCCTGGCGGCGACCCCTGTGAGAATACCGGCTCGCCAGGTTTTTGCAGAAGTTTGCTTCTCCGTTTCTGACTGATTCTTGTTAGACGGGTCAGGTGATGCATTTGATTGACACGAGATGTCGCTTAAGGGCTACATCTGCCATTATTCATCCATCTTTCAGGGTCAAGTAGGCTCTTTAGTGTTGCTTTCTTTTGTCGGATTCTATAGCTCCACTGACGAGCTGTTATACAGCGAAACGCGTCTGGGGATAAATCCGGCGAAGGAAAGCAACTAACCTTTAGATGTTTTATAGTATTCAAGAAAAAATAATGAGTTGAACCTAATACTTTAATAAACCCAAGTACCTACTTAAAACGAAATAAAAAAATTACTTTTAAGTCCAGCTGATTATGGCTTGGTCTTGCTCATTTAGTCTTGCAAATTAGACCAAGACCAAGACTGATTTTCCTCATTGCACCACTCTAGCTTCGAGTTAGTTAAAATTAATCAGTTGGGAGAAAATAGAAACTTAACATATTCACAAATTTGATTAATGCAGATCTTGGATCTTATTAAGTTATGATTTCGTAACAAATAATACCACCAACTGCTCCAATATATCCGTTTAACTGATCTTTGATGTAATCCTAATCTAGGATGTCCATATTAAGTTGCAATATATAGATTTCAAACTAGAATTAATAGTTAACTGTAAAGTTTGAATTTGCTTTGTTCATGGAAAATAAGTTTTTAGTACTAAACGTAAAAGTTTGCGGCTTTTTCGTTTATTCCCAATTTTAAATTGACGGCTTCGTTGATTGATGAAAAGCGAAAAACCTAATTTTGGCAATTTGTAGACTTCTGTGACGGTTTTTGCAAACGTGCACAAGCCCGAGTTAATTTTCTTTGTAAAAACAGCGGTGTAGCTAATAAAGTTCTTATTAAAACATTGCCGGGGGGTAAATGCATTAAAGATTTTTATTTAATATGGGATCTCATTCCTCAAATTATGACAAAAAAACAATGTTTTTGGCTTTACTCTTTAAATTATCCCGAATCCAAAGCTAGAAAAATTTCTAACCTATATTCTGGCGGTAATTTACATACCTGGGAAAACCATTTTGCCGAGTTTACTCTATGAAAAAACATCCAGAAAAATAAACTAAATTGTTAGTTGAAATCAAAACTATATCAGCTGCCGTTAATATGCGTGTTAAACCGCAAACAGCGTCCGTTTAAACTAATTACAGAATTATGCGGTTTAATAGTCAAACTTAAGTATTAGTGCAACAAAAATATTGTTGTATATCCTGACTTATTACTAATCTTGGTCTAAATCGGTTGGTGCAACATAGAATAAAACTATTTCTCAAAAAGTTATACTAACATTTCCAAAATACCTGTTTCGTCGGACTTCCATTGTCTTTATTTTGTTTAGAACACAACGTTTCGTTGGTACAGTTACCTCAAATAACCCTATTCAAGTGGAAACTAAGTTAGAGTTAAGCTGGATTTATAAACTCGAAAAGTTGGTGAGGTTGAAGTTATGATCAAGTTTTTGAGGTTAGATATTCCGAACTCCGAGCATAAAAATTGGTTATCTCGAACTACCCGGGAAGTTTTCGAACCTTACATGAGCTTTACATGAACAACATAAACGAGTGTATTAATGGAATTGAGTGTTCCCTTTACTTTATTGAACTCCTATTTCCAACAGCAACTGAACCTCAACCTCGCCAACTTTTGGAGTTTATAAATCCAGCTATACTCTACTAATGGAAACGTCGTGTTCAAAGTAAAATAAAGACAATGGAAGTCCGACAAAATTGGCAATCTGATAAAATTCTAACTTGGCTCTTAAATAAATGTATGATCAAAAACAATAATATAATAGAGAGGAGAAAGGAGCCAAGGTCCTTTCTGCTTTTGAGATACTCCTGGGGAAATATTCAATAAAACAACTCTTAATGTAAATTGATAAATATATTATTGTGGTCATTTTTTACAATACAGTTGTATGTACACAGAATAAAATTTTACAAAAGGACGATATTAATAAAAATTAAAGAACAGTATAATTGCGGGTATTAGGTGAAGAAAAACTTAACTAAACATCGATAGTATTTTTCTAGCAAAAAGGCATAATATGGGATGTTCAAGGAAAAGCCACTTAACCTTATTACTAAAAAAACAATCGATATATCTACAGCCGGAGAGCCAACTATTAGATTTACTATGAATAGGAGACACAAAAAATGTTGCTTGTGTGAGGTAGCCGAATAATACAGAGCCATCGCTCGTTTGTCACAACTGATTACCTTTTTTAGTGTCGACTTAAGTCATCACACACATAAATCCCAATATTAAAGCTAACTCACATAAACAATAAAATTGTATTTTTTTTGTATATTATAGGACATTTGACGATCGCCAGTCGGCTCTTGGACTACTGCTGTTTCAATATAATCACACTCAACTAAACCTAAATTAACTAAAGTAATTATCTAAGTATTCACTTAATAGTTATGACAAAAATACACTTTGGTTCAAGTAGTTATAGTATATATTAATACCATATTGAAATACGGTCGTCTGTCAAAAAATATTTTTTGACAGAGTAAGGAAATATCACAAAACAAACATAGTAAGGAAGAACTTAACTAAGATAAATATTTGCAAAAACGTAAAAATTGTTTTTCTTTTTGGGCTTCATAATTACTACTTTGTGAAACGCAAAAAACTTTAACAATGCTCCACTATATGAAACCGACATTTTAGTTTTAAAAGTAGGTTTACGATATTACTTCAACGTAAAACGTATGTTGGTTGCTTAACACGGAAAATAAAATTTGATGACTTTACCAGTCATTTGATACTATTATCAACATAAAATGTGGGCATACAAATTTACACAATTTGTATGGTATATTTTCTCTTCAAATATGGATTTATTATTGAAATATTCAAACAAAATTGAAAGAATAATATAAAGTACTTGTCCTGTCAGAAAACTCCGCTCAAGCGGCTCGTTTTCTAACATGGAAGCGTGCGCTAAAATTAGGCCATATAAAGCTTGCACTCTTATATATTATTGTTGTGTAGGGAGATACTGATAAATTTAAAACACTCGGAATTTGTTGAACTTAAAATAGGCAATTAATAAGCTAAATATATTTCTTGTTTAATTAACGGCCAATGCCATTATAAACAAAATAATTAAAATGAAAAAAAAAAATTAAATATCATAAAATGTCCTAGATTGAAATCAAATTCATTTAAAATTTGTAAGCACAAATAATAATATTTCCAAAGCGACTGAGTTTAAGAATTGACTTCTCATGGGCTAATCCGATGTCTGTATAATTTACTTGGAATTATTTAATTGGTTCAAAAATTGCTAATTTTTAGGCAATTTTATTTGAAGTGTTTTATTATAATTATTTAATAGACTATACTGATCTAAAAGCAAATCTGTATAATATGTGAAAATGTGCTAGAAGCCGAGGCATCCCTTGTCAAGATGATCTTACGATGTCAATCGAGTGAACTTGCGCTTGCTTCTTACAATGAACAATAACTCTATATCACAAGCACAGCACATATCACAGAATTGTTGGGGGGTCTACGTTGATAATAAATTGACATGAGCAGGTCATCTCAACTACAGTCGAAACGGTGGTTCTTTGCCGGTGCGTCATAGATACGCGATCAAGAGACAACATGATGTACAACTCCCCATCTTTATTTATTATAGCGTTAAAAGTGAATAAGAACATAATAGAGCGTCTCCGGGGTTACGCAATACGTCTCGAATTCAAAGTAACCGTGATCGTTTCGATCTATCAACTTTAATTTGTTTTTAAACTTTTTGTGCCTTGAAATTCAATTCTATAAACTGTTCGTTTCAAAGCCATATTTATCGTACTATCGTGTTGGCGGTAAGTAATTGTGGATATTTGTTATTATTATTAAGTCCGAACGCTAGCTAAGAAAATTTTGACGTTTAAGTATGAACTTAGACTATGTTTTGACTTTTTGAACCTCGTAATTTTGATTAGATAGATTCATATGGTTTTAGTCTTATGGAAGTAATAACGCACTGGCAAAGAACGACCGTTTTAACTGTATTTGTGTAGTAAACTATATATAAGTTCCATGTGTTTTTTATTTAGGCAATTAGGAATGAATGTAAATCAGGCCACACTTATATTAATGTACGATGGGCCCGGTTTTATCAATTATTAGTTATCGCCTGTGCAGTACAATTGAGAGGCGCAAAAGATGCATTTAAAATATTTGTGCTGCAGAAGAAAGTACTAAGATGTATGAAATACCTCACACTTCAAGAGTCCTGCAGGAAATACTTTAAAGAACTCAGGATACTAAAGCGGCCAAGTTTGTATATTATATTTTTGTTGGTGCGGCACATTAAAAAGAATGGAACTAGTTGTACTCGTAGAAATGAAGCATACAACTATCCCATACGTAATGGAACTCTTTTGCACCTCCCATACAGCAGACTGGCGATTGGTCAAAAGTCATTTGAACTTATAGGAATTAAATGTTTTAACCGCCTCCCGGAAAGTATTAGAAATATTCCAAATCCTAATAAATTTCAATTTAGTGTTCAGCCTAGTTCTCCGAGCTTCATACTCTCGTCAGCGATACTTATCTGAGCAGAAGCGACTGACGGAATACCCCTAACCACTTCCCAAGTGTAGTGGGCTGTCGTAGGACCGCTTCCATTGAAGTTGAAGTAAACCAACTCCAGCAAACGAATTATGACAACAAGAACTAATAAAATTGACAATTATTGACAGTGACAGTTCCCTTTCGGACCGATTTGTTTTGTGTAGCACGACATTGCGCGCCCAATTTAGTGTCGTGACGAAAGTACAAAGCAGTGACGCAGCCACGGGGGGGGGGGGGGCGGATTTTAATTGTCTCGTATTTTACTTTAAAACTTTGACGTTTTTGTAAGGTGCAGATATAATTTTCTTATTATTAGAAATTATTTGATTTGATTTGAATCATCTTTAGAACGATTTGGTCCATGTGTACCTACCTATGTAGCTAAACTAAAAATAGTGTTACATGTCATAATATAGTTCAAATTATTAGAAAAATGCTTTAATGACCAAGATATTAATAGAATTTGTGGTGACTTTAGTGGTTGATGATGTTTATTGCTGCTAAATAATGGCAACATAGAACCTGGATATCTATATGTATTTTTTTTTCCAAAGTTTATTTCTACTGGGTCATCCAACGAGTACTGAACATGATTTGAAACTGATTTATTTAAAAATTAAGATAAAAAATTTATTGTTTGAATTATTATGTGACACTTTTTTCTTTAAAAGGTTTAGTTGTTTCAGTTCCATGTGACTTACCTTTTTTACATTACAAACAAGTATTCATTTAACTGACGAAAAAGCTATAGTATTGTTACTTGCTATAAAATTAAAACCTATAGCAGTCTTAGAAATGAAATGATCAGTTTAAAAGGCACAGAAATAAGGTGAAAATACTTAGTAAGGCACTTTGCTAGCTTTCTGTTACAAAATATTGTGTTTTCCTCGACTAAAAAAATAGTACAGTAGGATGCGCCGCCAAGAACATCCAATTGAAAAAAATTGAACTATATGTAAAATTCCTAGAGAAAAGAACTAGTACTCTAGTGCGGAACTTTCTATTGTTTTTCCTTAAAGACAATTAAAAAGTAAACAAAATAAATCACTAACAGAAAAAGTTAAATTAGATTTATCCATTGGAATACCGGGTTGTAAAGGTGCGTCCAGACTTGTGACAAAACCCCGTGTCGTGACACCGTCACCAACCTCGTCGCGTGACGTCGTTGCGTATCGTCGTCGCGTATCGTCGTCGCGAACTTAAATGCGTTCCGCTCATTTTAATAATTAATTATTAATTAATATTCAAGGCGTAAAGCGGGCTGATTACACGCGGTAAACGCGGTGTTTTGTCACAAGTCTGGACGCACATTTAGGTTTTTCCAACGAAAAATATTTAAATTTGCATTTTACTAGGGTTTTCTGTCTGCAATAAATTCCTTAAATGTTCAGGTTATTTACATTTTTTTTAATGTTTATACCGGTCGAAAGAGGGCGTCAAGGGCTTTTATAACATCAATGCTAAGCAACAGCCTAGTTAATCACTTTATTAGGTTTCCCTTTTGACGGGAGCACTATAATTATAGAAGAAACGGAAAAGCCATCTTGTGAATTCTGTTTTGTAGAATTTAAATAAATTCTTAAACAAAACAACTCACAACAAAAGAAGTGTGACAATAAACAAGCAGTTTTTTTATGAAACACCTCATTTTTTACATCCTAATTTCGAATCGCCCAAGATTTTCAAACACATCTTGTTAAAAATAATAATATTTTAATTTTATTGATTTTTAAAATTTTTAGTTTACGTTTCTGGAAAATCAAAAGTAACAATGCTTACCTGAAATATTAATAGTTGCAAAATTCTATCAAAGTTTAGTAAATGGAAGGTACAGACGACGCAAAGCCTCGGCCTAGAAATGTTCTTTATATATTTTTTGATTACTTACATGTTTCGTTCGGAAAAGAACATCTTCACACATATAGATAATAATTAAAAAAAAATTAACATTCGACATTTTATAATTCCTAACCAAAGAAGGTAAAAATGATACTATTATCTATTTTTTTGGGTCTGTAGTTTGGTTTAAAGTTGTTAAATTGTGCGTAGGATTTTGTCGAAAATACAATTTTTTAAGCAACGATTTTAAATAGATAGAAAGTAGTTAATTTTTATTGACGCTGATATTAAGATTTAATTTAAATAAATTTTCGTTTGACATTTTTACGCCTTCGCAAATACTAAGACACATAAAAGAGAGCTAAATTAAAATTAAACTATAACTACATAAATAATTTTTTCATCTGAGATTTTACATAATAAATACCTAAACTCTAATAATAATTGGTTCCTTAGTTAGTGGCAACTCTACTATTTTCAAAAATGCTCTTATTTGGTAAAAATCTTTTTAGAACTCTTTAAATATTAATTTTAGTATCTTGAAATGTTAAAAGCTCATTTTCTCCTACTTTTCTAGCTGGTTAAGTTTCTAGAAAATTAATGCATGACAGAAAGTAGGTATAATTTAAAAATATATGTTGCTGTAAATGGAAGTATCTACCCTAAAAACAGATATATGTACCACGATTCTAAAGTATTCCTAAATTTTTAGGAAAAGCTTTTGAGGTATTGTACAAATTTAGTTCAAGTTAAACAATAAGCTCGACAATAAATCACTAAAAATTTAGGAATTTGTGTTAAAAGTTAGAATGACCCTGTAGAGCAAACATCAATTTCATATTTTTATACGGTAACTATTGAGTTGCATATTTTTAGACGAGATACTCCCTATTTATAGTGACACGATATTTGTATATTAAATATAGGAAAATTTATTAGGATTTTTGTTTATTCGCTTTCAAAGCATATAAGTTATTTGAAAAATACGAACCTTAAACATTTAATGTTAGTTTTAGTATAAATACTTAACTATAAGCGTAGTTAAATTCTATAATGTAAATTTTGTTCTTAACTCTAAATATTAGTGAAACGTTAAAAAAGTTATAAGTTTATAACAATGTAAAGTTGCCCAATAACTTTATTGAATAATTTGAAAATGAATCAAACGTAAGGCCCGTTTCTGGAAAAATGTGTTAAACTAAGTTAAGGTACTTTAACATGATTAAATTTCCTTTTAGTAAAGACATGTAAACCCTGTTAATCTTAACCAACCGACCTACTCAATAATCGCTTGTTATAAAAACGACGGTTGTGTTTATCAGAATATGAAGCGCGACATAGCAAAAGTTTCCAGTAAACGAGCTTTTTGCCAAACGTCAAATGTATGTCGGCACGGCATTTAACCCTACTTTACCTTTTTGTTCTGGATGTTAATAGGCAGATTGAAATACTTATGTTAGAAATAAGAAAAGTGTTAAAAAAAAACATCGGGATCGAAGCAAAGTATTGGATTTTATTTACGCTCGAAAACATGGCTGCCACACAGGTTGAAAAGAAAATTAGTGATCGCTACTGTAGCGTCACGTTCTCAAAAGCGCGACCGACGTAAGTTAGTGATTCATAATACGCATATTTAAAGAAAAGTTGGCACTAACTAACCATTTAACTTTCTTATTATAAGAGCTACGAATTCGATTAAAGTAGAAAAGTAGCGTATGATGGCGGCTATATTTAAACAGCAATTCAAGATCGGAGTCACCTAACATTAACAAATTGCAATTTTTAAAAATGAAATGCCCTATATCTAACCCACACAGCACACTTCCTTTAAAAAAATATCTCTGATATAGTTCCAATATCTCAAAAACATAACCTTCCATATCAGTATTTCTGAAATATACCCAAAATGACAGTTGACACACCCTGCCTTTGACACTTGACGGACACCAGATGCAGAAAAACCAACCTGTTCCCCTTATTTTATGTTTCGTTTGTGTAATGTTCAATTAACAATACCTAATTATTATCAGGCATCCCTATTTGGGGGTGAACTGTGCTACTACCGAAAAATTATATTATGGATAATTAAACTGAGGTACCTAAGTCTCTATTTTAATAATATGTATATTATTAATTTTATGTTAGGTTCATTTTATGATTTTCCTCGCTTATTTATTAAACTTGAGTTGTTACTGTAGTGAATTAGAATATTGAACAGTAAAGGAACAGAAGAATGAAAAATTTTGAAATTACAAAAACAATTGTAAAATAAAAGATGCAGTAAAGGACCATCTCCCTCCCGGAGAGAACTAAAGGTATAAAAAATTGTTGCAATGTGGCTGTCGCCGTGCAAACTTCGGTGTCCCGTGAATTGTAAGAACTTTAAATACCTATCCTAAATAACCTTCTCTATCTTGATAATGGAATATGTACTTTTATTAGTATATATGTAGGTATCAAGCATTGATATTCGCAGCATCCTTGATATATTAGAGATTGGTATTTTTCTACCAGGGACCTAAATATAAAGGTCGATTTGTAAAACTTTTCGCCACCGCTCCAGCTCCTTGTCACCGTTCCCGCTCGTTGTCACCGTTCTTGGGGTATTTATAAACGACGAACTGCACCGTTGTAAATTGGCGAGAGCAGTAACGTAATTTGAGGTTGGAATATTAATTTTCCTTGAAAAAGTGGATAATGTGACCAGTATTTAATATTATTAAAATGAGATAAGTTAAGCCAAGCCCTGGGTATTGGCCATAAATGCTGAAATCGTAGAAATATGAAAAATGTTTCTATGTTTTTTATCAAATGTGTCAAATTTCTTTCTTCCCATTGGCTAAAGCGCGAACGACGAACAGCACAAGGTCAGCGAGATAAAAATTGATCATGTTGGAACTACGAACGGTAGCCGTAGAGGGTGTTATAAATGCATACATTATTCCGGTTTAGGTTAAGTTGAGACGGGAACGGTGGCGTCGGGCGGGAGCGGCGACGAAAAGTTTTATAAATGCACCTTTATACTCAACATAAAATTATTATGAGTCATACTTAAAATTATTAATTTTTAAATTTCTACTTTCAAGGCCCCATAGAAAGAAGAATTTCAGAGATAAATAAGGATCCTATTTTGTATATTCATATTTATTACTTAATAATAGTTTATATGTTTAATTAATAAATATGTTTTTGATATTGAATAATATTATTACATTTTATATAATTTCAGAACTACAAGAAATTTTTTTGAATTTTTCCAGAAATTCAATTATGTAATATTTCAGAATCATAAAATGAAATATTACTTTTATGGGACATTTTTGGGTTTCTAAAAGATTTCATCAATATATCATAAATGTTTCGAAATATTTATGGAATATTTAAAATCCTTCGGAGAAACTAATATGAAATATTTCTAAAACGTGATTGTGCTGTATAGGAATTTACGCGTTCTCTAGAGCATTTAATTAAAAACTCAATTTGTCCTTTATCATATTATCTTAAAATATATATATATTACTAAAGATATTTAGATTTTAATGCAGTTTTCCAAATTTATTTGCAGGCGTTCATAGCAAATTGCGGATTCATAAAATCAAAGAATATATTTGATTCTTACAGAAAACAATGCGTATCTCCGGTGTTATAGCGTCTTGCGCCTTCCGGTTTCGAACTGATATGTTTTTTTTTACTTCCGCCTATACACGTGGGTTTTGGTCTTCCCCTCTCTATAGGCACCCATTTAAGAATTTGTTTGGATTATCGGATTTTATCTTCCGCTATTCATTCTTTCAACGTGTCCATACATTACACGTTATCTTTGTTCGGATTTCATCGATTGTTGTTTGGTTGACCTTTATTATTTATTGTCTCTCTCAAACGCCCCTCCTAATACGAGGAGAGAAGCGCTTGAAACCGCCTAGCGGCGACTACTGCGATTGTGTGCAGGTCCCTCTATGACTTCTGAACTTTTAGGAGTTCCTGTTGGTTTGGGCAAGTTAATGCATTCAAGATACCACATCTCGCATTTGGTCATTTATATTTAGTGGTCTTTTCCCTCTCGTCAGATCCTATAGCCCTACTGATGGGTCGCGATACGACGAAGCGCACCTGGAAATGGATCTGGCTAAAAGGAAAAGCGAACCTTCTAGACATGTAAGATATTTATGTACGTTTTAAAATCTAATTGTTTCGGGGCAATATCTATGTTATTACCATATCGCCTTTTTCCATATTTTTAATACCGTTTCCACCGAAGCAAGGAACTGAATAAAAAAATTATTTTTGAAATAGTATATTAGGTAATAGTGATGAATCGGTGCACATGTTTTGAAATTTTCATAGCCGCCTGAGATAAGTTGCGCTAAAGTGCATTATTGTCTTAATATCTTGCTGACTATATTAGTTAGCAGAACAAAATGATAAATGACAATTTTTTATTCGAATTAGATAGTCTATCAGACCTTTTCGAATTCGCAGCTCTTATAATAAGGAAGTTAGCATAGTGCCGACTTCATTTCGAACAGGATATAGGCAGAGGAAAAATAAAAAATTAAATACCCGTTCATAAAATAATGATATAAATTAACATACAGTGAAAACATAATACAACATGAAATAAATTCTGTATTGTCACTTTGGTAGATCTTTCTTCAAATCGCTTGGGCACGTGAACTATTATTTTTATTGCGCATTTTATGAACTGAAATACGCGTATACAGGGTGAGCCAAGAAATACTTATCATGGCCAACTTTTCTTTTTGATGGAAATCCCGTCTTTTATTGATTTTTAAAGAACGCCTAAAGTTGTATATTGGTGCCGAGTTTAACTTTTCCATCTTTAACCGTTATTTATACAGAGCTAGTAAAATATTTGCTAGAATTCAATAATGTCTTTAATAAAATATATTACGATTTCTTTAAAAGGTGTTGAAAATGTCGTCCGTTCACTATACGAGGCCTAGTCGTGATAATCTTAACCAAACATTTCCAAATATATGGATTGGCAGGATGGGTTCAATGGAATGGCCACCGAAGTATCTGGATATTACCCCACTTGATTTTTTCCTGTGGGGTTAATTAAGAAGTAAAGTTTTTAAGACAAAGCCCGAAAGTATTGAGGTGTTAAAAGAACGATGAGTGTAGACATATTACACCAGCAAAGGTTATTCAGAATGGAAGAAATGGATTTTATATACGGCTAGGTTGTTGCTAGCAAGTGAACGGATGACATTTTCAACACCTTTTAAGCTACGTGTTAATACATTTTATTAAAGATATTTTTGAATTCTAGCAATTCTTTTAAATATCCTTGATGATATATTTGATAATATTTCTCGACAATCAGTTGTTCAATCTATAAAATCCGTTAAAATTTCAAATATTTTATAAAAGATTTTGTATCAATAAAATATATAATATCTTTGATAGGGTAATACCGGTCTGAGAAAACTAGAAAGTTATTTTACAAATATTTAAAAAATCTTCGACCAACTTAATTTAATGTATAATAAATTAAATTTTTTCTTCTTACTAATATTACCAATGTAATACCAAATTTGTGCAAAAATGTTAGTTTAAAGAAAATAGATACATATCTGTAAGCTTGTGGACAAAAGCGTTTGGTTAAATATTAATATTTTCACATAAGGGATCTGTGGTCTTTATGCGTAGGTACCATTAATTAGCGGACATCCCGTATAATATGTCGTTTTTGAAACAAGCGTATCAATTAAATTTAAGTGTTTCTTACATGATCAGACACCACAGCGCCTCGGTTTTTGCACCTTAAAAGACATTTACCGTCTTAGGGCAGAAAAGCACTTGGCTACCAGTAATACCTACTACTTTGATTAAAAAATAGTCCAATTTATTACTACCATACATTGGCATATCTTGTCAACCTATAATTGCTCCATTTTGATCATAAATATAGGCTTAAACATTTTTTTTTAATAAATATTTTTAGGTATCGTGATGGTATAATATCTCAGTCACTCTCAGTGGTAAAACAGCGTTTATGCTTTTTATCTTGGTCGGCAATTTTTTAACCAGGTTTACGCGTCCAACCTAACGGTTCCAAAATAATTTTAACAATAATTATAATAGTTTAATTAAATAGATTAATAATTTTTTTTTAATTCAAAAGTTTCAATTTTTTTGTAATTCAATAATTACTAAATATAATGTTATCTTTGACTAAAAGTTTTTTTGATCTAAAAATATGTTAAATAAATAAAGTGTTTGCTTTTATCTACATATTATCCCTAGTTATTTACATTTTGGGTTCTATAGTTGGTTTTGTGGTCGTAATATACTAGACAGATCAAGATTTGGTGATGTTAAATTGTGTGGATTTAAAATTTGGTGCTATGCTTAGTAATGTTGCTGCGAGACGAGATGAGATTTGCTGTTTTCTCGATCTCGAATCATTCCCATAGCGAAAATCTCGATATCGAAGACCACTGGCTGCTTATATAGCCTTGCCTATTCTTGTGGTCGTTTCTATACGGGATTGATTGATTGTTTTAGGTTTTGTTGTGAAGAAATTTAACTGTGACTTTATTAAAAATTTTTGTGATTTCAGTAAGGTATTACAATTTCGTCTCGTCAGGCACTGAAATAAAAGATTCGTATGTAAGAGGTAGTTGAGGCCATTATTTGCAAAAGTCGCCCTATGCTTTGAAGTTAATTGTTCAGGAAATGAAAAAAACGCCACCAAAATTTTGGTGGTATAGACAGACCTTGTTTTCTTTCATAATCTCGCCACAGAAAATGGACTACTTCTTGAGTCATAAATTTTAATTAAGTTTATTTATTTTAATGATACAGAAAACGAAAAAAAAACATTTTTTTTCTAACGAAAATAAATGTAATAAATTCAGCCAAGACAAAATAAATAAAGTCACGTGATCATACTAACGCACGCTGTTGGTTCTAACGCATTCAGCGAGTTTTGCAACTAATTACGTGAAGCATAGGGCTAGTTTTGCAAATAACTAGCTTGTTGATGTTACATTTAGGTATCAAAGAGCTTGTTCTGAGCGGAACTGACTTGACCAAAAGATTCGCTTTATGAAACTGAACATTTCTGACATAAAAAACAATTTTCAGCAAAAATGTCGATTAGCGAGTTTTGCAAATAATGGCCTCAGTTGTAGTCTTCTGTTTTTGTTTTGTTTTTCAGAACGTTTTTGTAAATAATTATAGAAGGTGGTTCTCTAAGGGTTGCAAGCGACTATATTTAAAACCGTATAAGTCATAAAGTTTCAGGAAACAATTTTTTATAGACAAACTGGCACAGAGAAAACGTTGCAATTTATTTTTAAAGTTGTACGACTGCTACTAACTGTACCTAACTGTTGATACAAAAACCTACATAACGGAAACGGAAAGATTATCCATATTTGCGGCAGTTTGCTTAGTTTTTACCAGTGCGTCATGGATCAACGATCAAAAGACAACGTGATTTACAACTCCCCATCTTTATTTATTACAGCCCTAAAAGTGAATACTAACATAATACTGCGTGTCCGGGGTTGCGCAATAAGTCTCAAAATCAAAGTAATGTGCTAGATAGAGACAAAGATATTAACTTTAATTTGATTTAAACGTTCTTGTGGCTTAAAATTCAATTTAATCCTAAAAATTGTTCTTTCAGAGCTATTTTTATCGTCTTATTAGAGGTAATTATTTATATAGTTGTTATTATTTATTTAATTCCGAACGCTAGTCCCGTTGGCGTTTATGAACCTAGACTTTGTTTTGACTTCTTAACTCTCGTAATTTTGATTGGATTCATATAGCTTTAGTCACGTGCAAGTAATGAGGCACCGGCAAAGATCCACCGTGCCGACGGTATACGTATTTTTATTAATAAGGGTGGGGGAAGTTGGTAAACAACTTATCTTTAAAGGTACTGTATCTGTCACACCTTCTATCCGATTTTTCTAAACTTAGACGCGTTGGACAGAAAATTTCATAATTATTAGAAAACTTGTTTTATGCTGGTCGATAATTCGTATTGTGCCTCTCAGAGGTTGCTTTTCTAATTTTCTTAAAAAAAAAACTAAATTGTACGGTGTACTTTTTACATACCTAATAGTTTTGAAAAGCACAAAAATAGCTCAATTTTGGCGAAAACCGCAATTTGATATCTTGATTACTTTTTAAGTTATTTCCAAACTAAAATTTGGATTGGAAATGGAAGAATTGGAATTTGCTAGTGACCAGCCTGGTGGTGCCGTATCTAATATGGATAAAATGAAAATTTTCTCGAAGTATATTGGAGATTCCGGTTTTCAAGCGGAAGTAGGAGAAGATATTGGTGTACAAAACTTACCTGATATCAATTGTAAACTAAATATTTTGTAACTAATTATATTTAAATAAATAAATAAATAAACATCAAACATCTGTACCAAAGATTGTGGGCGAGGTTACAAACGAAATAGTAGTTTGGGTCAATTTTGTAAATAATTTGAATTTTTAATTTTGCCTCAACAGTTACGCTCTCTAGCGGCAATCGTCTAACTTTAAAAATAATTTCCAGCGTTTTCGTACTGCCGTTTTTTTTTCTGATTCCACTCATATATTGTGTATATGTAATAGGTACTGAATTATTAATAAATTGAAATTTAAAAAAATTACAGTGGAGCTTTTTTCCGTTGTCATTACAATCCACATTACCAGTAAATATAGTTTTAACAACATCAAAAAATACGAATCATTCATTGTAAAAATCATGTTTATAAGTAATTAAGTTGCTTTGTTGCTATTGTTATTCGACAAATATTCTGCCTAAAACCGCTAGTGCTTTCAAATTAACCACATAATTTTTCATTCGAGCGTGTTTTCTGCACACGTTTTATGAGTAATTTTAAAGCACTCGTGGCATAACCTCCGAAAATGTATAACCGACAGTTATTAAGATGTGAAGGAAGTTTCATAGAAATGGAAAACAATAATAAACTTAGACGAAGTTATCCAGTTTCAGATTGAAGGTTTTATTAAAACAGTGCTTTAGGATTATCACGAGAACTCACTCGAAGACCAAAAATTTCGTTAATTTATGTAGTGCAGTCAAAACTTTTCAAAAACAAAAAAAAAATATTAACTGAAAATGAACAAAAAATCCTACAACCAAGCCAATACCTATTCTTCTATATCTGTCTAAAAGACACTGACATACATTTTATAATAATTATCGATTCTGCGGTTTTTCAAAAGTAGTCGTTTCCAATTAAAAATGTATTTTTGAGAGACGCATTAATAAAGCTTCAAGCGATTCCAGAAACTCATGGTCATTTTAATATCCCCATCAGTGATTGACTTGAAACTACACCTATTTGAGATCTCGTTCCCGTTATCTCAAGTCCATCTAGATAACCTGCTTTGAGATGATAATATAATAATAAATAATAATAACTATCTTGATCTCGGCTTATGGGACGAGACGAGGTCGATACAATTCTCATCTTGGTAGCAACAGTAGTGATACGTAATAATAATTTGCTTTTAGTATTTTCGTGATACCTTTTTGGATTTAGATCCAACGGTGCCTAAATTTGTGAATGACAATATTTTATAAATACTAGTACTAGTATATTAAAAACCACAAAATATTCCTTATATTTTCTTACTGATTAATCGGAAATCGAAGAACAACTGTTGCAATTTTCCGTAGGACTTACATTACCGTTCTTAGCCTCAGGTGTAGTCGGTTTTGAAACGTTGTCGTTGTCGTCTTTTTCCTCAACAATTTCCGGTTCTATCAAACTGTTCGCTGCGGCTGTTTCCATCCATTTTACTCGGTTTTCACGGACTCCCTCTACGAGAGGTTCGAGTTTGTCGGATAGCACTGCAAAGCCCTAAAAAAAAAGTTAAACCATATAACAATAGGGTATGTTTCTTGGAACAGGGCTTCGTACTTGGCATAACGTCTAGCTCTGCATTCGCTTGAAAGCGCTAGAAACCTTTATTAAGCAAGTTTTATGGGCCAATATTTTAGCTACGATTACACCCATATTTGAAAGCTTTTAGATTTTAGTTGGAAAATTAACAACCAGTACCTATCTACCAGTAGGTATCTGCCCTCAATGAGCCGCCAACGTTTGTACCTATATGGATTCTCACTATCCTGGTTGGGTTGATGCGTGTCATCGCCATGAGATGTAGCCACGTGTTGTAACTCTCGTCTTGTTTATTTACATGTCTGTGTTGTAACAGTACTTTGAGGCCCCTTTCCTTTTCGTCAGCACCGGAGCTTTCCTGATGAACCTTTAAACGGCGAAACGCGTCCAAGGATTGCGTCTGACGGAAAGGATAAGGGACAACTCTACTCACAAACTTATTCTAAGTTCCTCGAGACAATCCCGTGGTCTAAAAGTTAAGAGGCCACACCATGAAATATTAGCATATCATTAAGGAACAACCCTGTATAGATAGTCATTTATTGTCTTGAAAGGGCTTCTTGGTGTTGAAAGATATAGTTTCAATTGGTACTCTATTTTTTTTACTCAACAACCATTATTAAAAACAGAAAAGATAAGATAACAGTTGAAAAAAATTACAGTAATACGGTTCTCAAAAGAGCCAAGTTCTGATTTATTTGAAATGTGTATTGATTTTGAACTGATAATTTCTTTGCACGTAAATTAATTAACTTAGTTCGTGAGAAGAAAAACCGCAACTTTAACCTCAAAGAAGCCCGCGAAGTTCTACGTGAAATAAATTTGTTCAGAATAGAGCATCTTCAATTTGTCAATTTTTCTTTGTGTTGTTTATTGGCCTTTTGTACCTACTTCTTTTACCTTTCTATTTTATTTGATGTTCTTATCCGATTTTCATTTGTTTTCAAGCAATAGCATAATAACAAATAAACAAAATTTCATACAATAACATATTGTTAATCATAGCGTTCTTTTAATAAATGTTCAAAAATACCGCTATTGATCTCTTAACATTTTCTGCTTCGTATACAAAAAGCGCCTGTTGCTCTACTAATTGCTTCATCCCTTTATTCTTTAATATTGGCGGCAGTATTACTAATGCGTCGCATTAGTGCATCCCGAGTGTCCACTTTTACTCTATATACTTCATTTTTAAACCAGCCTCATAAACATTAATGTAGTGCTGTGAGGTCTGGCGATTTTGGAGGCCAATTAATCGGACTACCGCGACCAATCCAAATCCAAAAATCTTTTGTCCAAATGTTGCTTGACCAGACGAGCGAAATGTACCGGAGCTCCATCGTGCTGATAGTACATTTGCATTCTGATGTTTACAGGAATATCCTCTAGTAGTCTTTGTAGTTCATTTAGAACAAAATTGTGGTCTCCTGTGAGGCGATTATCCAAAATGAAAAGGCCTATTAAATAACTATCGAGCATACTACACCACACGTTTACCGAAAACTTTCGTTGAAAAATAACTTTCGACTGTTGCGTGGGGATTTTCGATTGACCATACATGAAAGTTACGAGTATTATTAATACCGTCACGGGCTGCTTCATCTGTAAAAAGTATACGCGCGATGATCATTATTTATCCACCGACAAAATTCCATACGTTTAGCATAAATCTGACGGTTTTAGGTGTTGTACTCCCTGTACACGGTATGGATATAAGCCTTGCTCATGGAGTGTGTTTATTACTCCTTTTCGTGTAATGCCCAATTGAGTACCAATTCTTCGTGAGCTGATCGTTACATCTTCTACTAAATCCAGAATAACTTTAGACCACAAACTGACCTGGAATAAACACGTGAAAAAAACAATCCGGAAGTCGGAAGTAACCTTGGCAGTTACTAGACGGATGTATGGAAAAATATGGGGACTCTCACCCAAGCTGGTGCATTGGCTATATACCTACCAGGGTAGTGAGACCTGCAATTACGTATGCAGCACTGGTCTGGTGGCCAAAGACACAGCAGAAACCACCATATCAAAGCTAGGAAGCCTACAAAGACTGGCCTGTTTGAGCATCACAAGGGCAATGAAACCGACCCCTACATCCGCAATGGAAAACATCCTGAATCCTGGACCTTCCTCCACTTCATTTGGTGATTAAAGGAGAGGCAAGAATGTGACTATACCGACTACAGAGTTCTACGTCACTTTCTGGGTGGCACAGAACTGGACACGTACTTCTATGCGATATCATGAGTTAGAAATGAAATCAGACCACACAAACCCTGCACATCGCTATGACATACTATTCAAGACCGTAATTGACGACCGGGATGCGTGGAACAATAAAACACCAAGGACGGTACAGGAGTACGGAGTGAGACCGAAGAGAGATGCTTATTTCTCCCTGGGTAAGTCTCCCACGGTGTTCCAAGCGGAAATTTACGCCATTCTGCAGTGTGCGTATGAAAACAATAGGAGGACTTATTTTAATAAGTGGATCCACATATACTCCGACAGCCAAGCAGCCCTTAGCGCGCTAACATGCAATAAGGTGACATCAAGACTGGTATGGGAATGCCAAGAGAAATTAGTGGCCCTGGCAAAAGCCAATAAAGTATTACTACAATAGGTACCGTGACATAAAGGTATTACAGGAAACAAAAAGGCCGACGAACTTGCAAGAAAGTTGTCGGAGAAAACAATTATTGGTCCAAAACCGGCACTCGAAGTCCCAAGGTGCACAGTACGAGATGTCATAAAACGATGGACAAGGAATCAACACAAAATCTACTGGAACAACAGACAGGGATTAAACCATAGCAAATCTTTCATTGGGGACCCAGACCCGAACCTAACGAAACAGCTACTTCTGATGAGCAGAAATCAGCTGAGAATTACCACAGGAATTCTGACAGGACACATGGCCGTCAAGAAGCACCTGCACCATATGCAACTGTACAACGGAGACCTAAGCTGCAGGTTATGCGGGCGAGAAAGTGAAACGGTACAACATATTATCTGCCACTGCGAGTCATTGGATCGGAAAAGGCAGCAAATACTCAAGCAACCAAGACTAGAACCAGAGGAAAAAAAAACCTTGGCGAGTAGGACGTTCAGATGTTATGTTAGCACTTTTATATAAGGATGTCTCTGCTGTGGAATGTGGAAACCGTTGACCATATTTTTCAACAGCAGCTGTAGCACTTCCATTACAGAAACCATAAACAAACACCATAATATGGTGCATATTCTAAATTTGACTAGATGTGTGGCATCTTGTAACCCTTTAATCATTTAATCTTGAAAGTAAAGATTCAATTACTGTCACAGTACACTGACACATTGTTAAAACAAAACAACAAAGTTATCAAATGTTTTTGAGTTTTGAATATAGCATACTCTAATTATGCAAAAATTTGGATACAAGTGGAACGCTAGATAAAAATTTTTAATTACGCTATTACAGTTGAAAACAGGAAATCGGATAAGAACATTGGGGGTTTTCACTCTGTTTCCTCTTGTATAAAACACACCTGGAGTTTAGTTCGTTGAATAATGAATAAAAGTAAAAGCCAAATCTGGCTAACTTAAGAAACTGACAATATAACGACCTTCCGACTCACACTGTATAAGCAGTCAATATTGAATTATTTACCTCATAAATTGGAAGGCAGATGGAATCTATAAATCCAACTTGCATGAGTGGTAATTGATCTTCTTTCTCTCGATTCATTATGTCCTAAAATAAAATACAAAAAAATGTTAAATAAACGTACTGAATGTAAGAAAGTAATAGCTGTAAAACTGTGTTTTCCAAAAAAAAAACACATTATATTCCTAGGTATACTGAAATGACAGAAAGTTTTTGTTATCAGATGTTTACTACTCATGTATAATTATTATTTGACTGTGATTTAATGTCTACAATATAATGCCCATTCAATGAGGTTTAAAACATATGGATTATACCCACTTTTAATTAAATCAATCTACTTACAATTGGAGTGATGTTCAACTTCTCCCTCTCAATATCGCCTTGTTCGAAGAACTCCGACGACACTAGCACAGCGACTCGTTTCTCAATATCCCACGGTTTAGTTATAGCTGCGAGATCACATACGGTCATTAACATGGCCCTTAGCAACTCTCTGTGTTCCTCTATTGCCCAGCACGGTCCGTCGCGGACAACATTAAAAAACGCTCCTCTTTTCCTATAAAATAAAGAAAAAAAACAGTTAAAATGTTTTAATTTCAATATCTACTACAGTTTTGGTAAAGATATTTTCACACGTGGCCACCGAGTGTTCCATTTTTACAAACATTTTAAAGGGTTTAGTGCGTGTGGTGGTTCTTTTCTTGCCGACACGAACCAGAGGATTTTAATAATACCTCAAAGATTGGCTGAATTCTCTTACCTAAAATATACAGCTAAATCAGTCGACAAAATAGCCTCTTCTAATACCCTGATAACTCTTGAATACTCCTCTGGAGATATATTGCCTAATAGTTGGTTCCCTGGAGAATTTAGAATCATAATGCATTGGTCAAAGTGATGGTGTTCCATCGTGGAGGTGGAGTATAATTGCGCGAGAGGCGAAGAAGCCCTGAAATAAATATCATTAGGTAGTTTTAGATAAAACATATAACCAAAATAAAAATTTTCATTTAAAAAAATCTTCGATGATGTCTTATCTACTACATGAGTTATCTTGTATAATAAATGTTTATGCCAAAAAATGCGCAAATAAAAATTATTATATACGTATCTCAGGATTTTTCCGAAATATTTTTAAATTGATGAATTAATATTGAACTTGTTTCTTCCTTATGTCCATACTCTATAAATGAAATATTATCTTTTATCAGGCGATGTTTTCGGAATATCGGGGTAGTTCGGGACTTTTTGAATAGAGTGCATGTTTGTCCACCATATTGATGCATGACTACTTATTATTGCAATCTTGTATTTTATCTTTTTAGAGGACGAAAAAAAATCTGGCATCTTTTAAGAGTTTCACTGATATATTTTTAACGTAAAAGTACACTTCAATCCCTACTTACATTTGTATTGTTTAATCAATTGTTAATCAGGATGCATTAATTAGAACAAAGCTTTTCTAATGCATCTATCAGGAATTATGAAAAGTGTTGTTATAAATAAAATCTGAGCTAATCCCCCAATCTGACAATCAATATATCTGCCTACTTTGCGAACACTTACTTGATCTGAAATGAATTATTGGTTCCCCGATGGTCCAAATCATGGCACAAACATCCAATTAATAACGCTAAACATTCTATTTCGCCAAAAATGTTCCACCACTGCGTCGCCTACAATTTAATTTGATCTATTAGTAGTTTTACTTATTACTTACAACTACGGCGTAAATTTCATGGTAAATTGCAACCCCATTTTTGTGAATACGAAATGGAAACAGATGAGTGTTTTCAAATAATTCTATCAAGATTTTTGAAATAATTCTATTAAGTTTAGGTTTCTAGCTTTCTTGCTATTATACACTTTGTAAGAGTTTAAGCAAAATTGTTACAAACTCCTCAAAACAAAATATTTGTGTACGAAATACAAAGGGAGGATTTTTGGGGTACAGAAAATTTAGAAAAAAGTATTTAGAATCGAAAGACTTACACAAATAGCGAAAAGGTCAACTGGGTAAAAAGCAAAGTTATAAAAATAACAAGAGATTTTTTAAATATTTGCTGTTTTTCTTTTAAATTCAAACAAACTTTTCTACCTTTTCTCGGAAACTGTAAGAGTTATAAAAAAAAAGTTCAATAGAAAAATTAATTGATGTACAGAAGTTTTTATTTTATTATATTTTTATGTATACTTACAGGCTAAGTCGTTTGGCTGGAGTTGATACCAACTTTCGTTTTTTAAATAGAATACCCTATATCTTACAATACTTTTGGATTCTACATGAAATAGTAATTATTTTTTAATAAGTGCACTATAAGTCTAAACTTAATAGTTTCCGAGATATCGACTTTTAAAAAACGACATTTTGAAACTTTGACAGCTTCTAGCTTTCTAACGGTACGTCTTAGAGCAAAACGCCTTACATATCCCTCCTATCTTACTTTCTTATTTTCTTCCTAAAAATATGAATTTCAGGTTGAACCGGAAATACTACAATTCCGGCTTTCGAATTACATCCGGTGTAACAGGAAGTTTGCACAAGATAATAAAAAAGTAAGATATGGACATGTAAGCCGTTGTGCTCTAAGATGTACCGTCAGAAAAGTAGAACCTGTCAAAGTTCAAAAAAGTAATTTTTCAAAAGTCGATATCTCGGAAACTATTAAGTTTCAACCTATAATATACTTACTAAAGAATGATTAGTATTTTAAGTAGAATCCAAAAGTATATAGTATAAAGTATTTCATTTAAAAAACGAAAGTTGGTATCAACTCCAGCCAAATAACAATAACTTACCCTGTGTACATAAAAATATAATAAAATAGAAATTTCTTTACAATCAATTAATTTTTCTATTGAACTTTATCTTATAACTTTAGAGTTTTCGAGAAAAGGTAATGGGTCATCTTACGTAAACCACCCTGTACATAAATCCCTAAGCAATTTGTGTCAAAAAATTTAGCTTTAAATGTTGATAAATAACTGGAGTTGCAAATTTGCCATGTAAAACTCTATGGTTCGTCTTAAAAGAAATTCACTAGCAAAATTTAAAATTTGAATAAATTATTCGTCAGAAATCTATTTCTTAAATAAAAAATGACGAATCGAATTTTCAAAATGGTGGAATCAGGCCACCATTATCAAATTTCAACTTAATTAACATATCTTACCGTTAAAATAGAAAACATCATCTGGGCTACGTTAAACGCATGCCTCCAATTATGATAGGTTACGTTTCGGTAGTTCTTTTTGACAGAGCACAGCCATCGACATAAGACTTCGTAGTCCATGTGAAATCTTTCGACTAGATCAAGATCAAGGAACATTCTAATACAAGCCTAAAAATGTATAATGAAAAAAACATTTAAAATAAAAGAGGGTTTTATACACAGTTTTAAAAGAAGCCGACAAGTTAATTTTTCAAAATGGTTTCATTCAGCCGAACTTAAGCAATCTTTTAAAAAACCAAACCAGCCTTGGCTATTGATTACATTAGGAACAATCGAATACTTACAGTAAGCGTTTCGTCATCATCCATATTGATGTCATCAAACGCAAAGTCATGCAACCTAAAGTGAGCTGAAGAAGGTACCCGTAAACTCTGAAAATAAGGAATAATCCTTTTAGTCATACCGCGTTAATACTTGAATGGATTTACTGACGCTAATGGATACTTGCAAGGACGTTTTTGAAACTGTCAAGAGTTGGTAAAATGTTAACTTGTTCATGTATTTGCATGAAAGTAGAACGAATCAATGTCACATATAAACTTGTACGTTCGTCAAGTTGCTAAAGTTAAAATAAAATATGGGGAATATATTTTTGTTGTTCGATGTCAAAAGCAGCTTACATTTCCATAATTCTTAATATGTTGTAATTTAGAAAGTTCTTTTGTTGACTTTTTATGGGGATTTTTTTCACGGTGCGCTTTTTTTTTAGGTTGAACTTCGGATTCTAGGTGTTCTTCCAACCCTATACAGGGTGGCCCACTCTCAACGCAGGCTTCCATAGCATCTAAACTACTCAACTTCTTAATATATTTTAATAACAGAGTCATAGGGAGGCATTAGGCCTACAATTTAAAATTATTTTCAAATATACCGGATGTCCCAAAAAAAAAGATTTTTAGATTCATAAAATAACAATTATTTTTTAGTAAGTGCAGTAAGTCTAAGTTTCTGATATATCGAGTTTTGAAAAATGACATTTCTGAACTTTGACAGTTTCTAGCTTTCTAACGGTACACCTTAGAGCAAAACGGCTTGCATGCCCCTATCTTACTTTTTATTATCTCTTCAAAAATGTAAACTTTTGTTAAACCGGATATGACTCGAAAGTCGGAAATATTGTACTTCCGGTTTAACCGGAAACTTGTATTTTTAAGAGGATCATAAAAAAGTAAGATAGGGACATGCAAGCCGTTTTGCTCTAAGACGTACCGTTAGAAAGCTAGAAGCTGTCAAAGTTCAAAAATGTCATTTTTCAAAACTCGATATCTCAGAAACTATTAACTCTAGACTTATAGTGCTTACTAAAAAATAATTGTTATTTTATGTAGAATCCAAAAATATTGTAAGTTATAGGGTGTTCCATTTAAAAAAATATAACTTTGCTATGGATCTTTTTTTTGGGGCATCCCGTATATTTCAAAATAATTTTAAACTGTAGGCCTAATGTCTCCCTATGACCCTGTTTTTGAAAAATATTAAAAAGTTGAACAGTTTAGATCAGCCATGTCAAACATGCGGCCCGCGGGCCGCATGCGGCCCACTGAGCATTTTCCTGCGGCCCCGAATCAATTTTGAAAACAGCCATGTAATGCGGCCCGCGAGCCTGTTAAAAACCGAAAATAAAGTACTGTTACGATTGGTAAAAAATGGCCCAAATAGTGCCATCTATGTTTAGGAGCATGAACTAAGATGCGCGCTCAACCTAAAAGCCTGGCTTGTTCCGGAAAGTTCTATCGCGCGAGAATACAGATGACGCTACCTGAACATTCTGGAAAGAACTGTCGAGAAATCACAATCCGTATATAAGCCAATACCGCTCGATTGAGTTCAGTTGTTCAGTTAGTTATGAGTCAGTTGCGATAGAATTGCGAGTTTAGTTGCGTACTTATTGTTACAACACGTAACAGTACTTATTGTTATTTATTTCGGATAAAGTTTTTAACATGTCTGTTTCAAAACCAAGTGGAAGTAAGAGGAAACTTGGAGCTGAGCATCGTATCTTTCAAGAAAAGTGGGAATTAGAGTTTTTTTGCTGTGAAGTGAAAGACAAAATTATTTGCTTGATTTGTAACAGTACAGTCGGTGTCCCAAAATTATATAATATAAAACGTCACTATGATAGTCATAAAACTAAGTTTGACAAGTATACAGGCATGATTAGAAACGAAAAGTTAAAAGAGTTAAAATCACGGTTAAAAGATCAACAGCTTATGTTTACACGTCCAAAGCAAGAAAATGAATCTGCCGTTCAAGCGAGCTACGTACTGTCGGAGTTGATCGCAAAACACTCAAAACCATTTGTTGAAGGTGAATTTATAAAAGAGTGCCTTGTAAAGGCCGCGGAAATTGTAAGTCCCGGGAGCGTGAAGGCTTTTCAAAATATATCCTTGTCCCGGAATACTGTCGCTAAAAGAGTTACCGAGTTGGCTGCCAATATAAGCGAACAGATAAAAACAAAATCAGACTCTTTCATTGCATTTTCTATTGCCTGTGACGAAAGTACAGATGTGTGTGGTGTGGCGCAACTCGCTATTTTTCTTCGTGCTGTTGATAGAGATATCAACGTTTATGAAGAATTACTGGAATTAGTACCATTGCATGATACAACAACTGGGGAGGATATTTTCAATGCTGTTTATGGACTTCTGCAAAAGTACAATTTAGATTTGTCAAAACTGTGTTCCGTTGCAACAGACGGAGCTCCTTCAATGACTGGAGTAATGAATGGCTTCATTAAAATATTACAAACAAAGATCAGAGAAACGGGCAGTGACAAACCAGATTTTCATCATGTTCATTGCATAATCCACCAAGAAGTTTTATGCTCAAAAGTGATCAAGTTGGAAAGCGTTTTAAAGTCAGTGAAAAAAATGATAAACTTCATAAGGTCACGTGGCTTGAATCAGCGACAGTTTTCTGCGTTTTTACGTGATTTAGAAAGTGAGTACACTGGTTTACCTTATTATGCAGAAGTGCGATGGCTTTCGTGTTCTATGGTTCTCGATCGGTTTTGGAAACTCAAAGAAGAAATACGCCTTTTCATGGAAGTGAAAGAACAAGATGTCAGCTTATTATCCGACGTACCTTTTTTACAAGATCTTTCATTTATGGTAGACATCACAAAACACTTGTCGGACTTAAATACGAAATTGCAAGGACCACGTCAAGTTATAACAGATATGCATGATCATGTTAAAGCTTTCAAGTGTAAGATGATGCTGTGGAAAAACCAGTTAGCGGTGGATAATCTGTCACATTTTCCGACTTGCAAGGCGTATCAGGAAAGTACAAGTGGCCCAATATCATACAAAATGTATACAGAGAAAAAGGGAAGCCTTCTGTCAGAATTTGAAAAGCGTTTTCAGGATTTTAAGTCCCAAGAAAACAATTTTTCTTTATTTACTGGTCTTTTCACTATCGATATTGATAAAGTTCCCCCTCACTTGCAGATGGAAGTGATTGAGATTCAGTGTCAAACCCATTTAAAAGAAAAATTTGATAGTATTGGTACATTCGAATTTTATAAGTACTTGCCTTTTCAATACCAAGAAATGAGAAAATTTGCCTGTAAAATCCTGTCAATGTTTGGAAGTACCTATAAGTGTGAACAATTATTTTCTTTGATGAAAGGAAACAAATCTCCCGCAAGATCGCGATTGACGGACGCACACTTGGACGCAGTTTTAAAAGTTATTTCCGCCGATAAATTCACGCCACAAATAGACAACTTAATTAAAGACAAAAGATGTCAAATATCTGGCAAAAGAAGTTAATGTTTGTAAGTTTTTGTAATGTCCTTTTTATTGGAAATTTAATAAATATACTTTTAATCTAACATAATAGTACTTTTTTTCGTTAAGATTTTCAGTAGTTTGTCTTCTTTAAGATTAGGTTTTGCGGCCCACCTAGTCTATGGTCTTCATGCTTTTGGCCAACCAGTGATTTTGAGTTTGACATGGCTGGTTTAGATGCTATGAAATCCTGCGTTGAGAGTGGGCTGTATATACCAGGTCTCAGGGCAATTCCAACCCGGGGGTGCCAGGGGGGCGGGTCACACGGACGGCAAGTCAAGGGGCGGCGACAGCCGCCCGGTTAAAACAAATAAATTTAAAACGTATCTATTTTTTTTAACCTGTGCTCGCCATTGTGAGCTTGTTTGTGTCCTTAATGTAAAGTATGTGATTATATTATACAGCTCTTGAAAATGGTTTAAGAAACCGAAACGCGTAGAGCAAAATATTAAATATTTATGAAGAATTTTGGATTTTTCTTTCCTCTTTAATATTAAAACTAATTTATTAGTTAGTTGACTAGTAAAATAATCAATATAGAAATATTATCATTAAAATAGGTAACTACTTAGAGTTAAAAATGCATTCTGCAAGTAGGTATAACTGAAAATAAACAAAATAGCATTGGTTCTAAAAACGCAACCCCACGTCTCAACCACTTGGGAAATACATTGTTCGTTTTTGTTTTAACCCATCATTCCATCAAATCGCGTCGCATCGCCGGCATCGCGTCGGTGCGGGCGGTTTTTGTCAGGTTGCAGGAAAATACTCGTTTATTCCCTGAGCCTATAAATACACGCACCGGGATAATTTGCGCTATATTAGTTTTGAACGTGTCAATCTCAACCACTGAAAAACAAAGCTTTTGGTCTCTAATTTTTGTGCTCAACTTTATGACTGCTGGCTGGCCAATATAAATATTTCACAAGTAAGTAAACTTGATAATATTTTTTTCTTTTGCGCGCTTAAAAATTAAAATAATACGTTTATGGTGTTTTGATAGTTGTTTTGCAAAAAAAAGCGAGGATTTAATACTTAATTCTATTTTACATGTTTTAATTTTGCAGATGTAAAACATAAAGCAAATATACTACAGGAAGTATAAGCTTGAATTTTTGAACTGCATTACGTTATTTTTTTAACGCTGCGTGAATATGCAGAAATCGGGAAAGTACGAATTTTTTTTATTAAGGGGGAATTATTTTTAAAATATGAACAAAATTAAAATAAAATCGATTTGGAACGTTCGAACAACTAAAACAACATCACACAGTTTTCAATTTTCTCAACGACCTAAATAATTTCCTTAAAACAGATAAATCAAATAGGTCTACAAAATGTAAATCTGTGGAAAGTATGTTACATGATCCATCTAAAAATGAAAAAGATATTATAGTTAAAGATTTATGCGATGAAATTGACAACGTTGCACCCTATATTTTCCTGGAAATGAACGCGTTAAATGTGATTCAATACCTATTTACAAATAACCTCATCAATCTGTTTCCAAATTTAGTGATTGTCATTCGAGTTTTTTTAACATTACCTGTGCAGCAGAATTGCAGCAAAAATTGTAAAAGATTCGAAAACATGTATATTTATAGCTTAACAACCTTTGTTGTAAGACAAAATATGTAAATTAAGTTTCTTTGAAAAGCGCTGAAACATAGTTTTAAATTATCTCTCATTATGTTTCTACTATTTTCTTATTGATAGTGTATAATACCATGGCTGAAGTTCCACCTCTTGGTGTGTTTTGTTAAAATGAGTTTTAATTGAATCAGTGCTTAAATAAATGAACTAGCCTTATACTATGGCCCCAGAAAACCAAGTTTATAGTTTTCTGTGCTATGGCGCATAGTAACTAATGACGGCAAGCCGGAAAACCTTGTCCGTACAATAGGTTCGGTATTTTGTTTTTTTTTTAATCGTCAATTAGCTGCATAGGGTAAGTAAACCATACTGTTGTAGATCTCTTGTTGTTTTTTGTTGTGTTATAAAAATAAAATGAAGACAATGTAAGTCCGAAAGTACCTCTTCAGTTAAGAATAATTAATTTTGCACATTATACTATTATTAATAAACTGCTTTCAAAAAGTTATCGTATATCGTACAGTGGGCCACAAATAAGATGGAAACATCTCACTATGGTGTCTATTTTAAAGGATTTCAGTTAATATGTGACAGACTGTGTTTCTTGTGTTCACAGTGATTTTTTTTAAGTTACCAGGAACTTTTGAAATTTTACTTACCCGTAGCTTTTGTGCATCATCTATACTGGCAGTGGCGTGATAGGATAATACATCTAATGTAACATTCTGTTTAGCAATGGCCACCATTGCTTTCTCGTACATATGAGTGTTATGGATTCCCATGCCACAAAATATAGCAAATGCCTAAAATATACAAAAATATTTTAATGGATTAGAAAAACATCCAGATGTAGAAATAATTATTGAATAAGAATGTAATATTCATTATAAAACGAATTTACTTTCAATAAAACAAAATTTGAGGTGAATTTTTTGCAAAATACTTCCAACTAAATTTAACAAGAAAATATTTGCTTTATGCCATTGTAACCGCAGGAATATCCAAAACAAAATTTAAAAGATGAATTCTTGCAAAATACTTTAAACTACATTTACCACGAAAATATTTGCTTTATGCCACTGAAACCGCGGGAATATCCAAAACAGAAATATTAATTATAAATTAAGAAAAAACATACCGTCATGAAAAAAATTTACTGAACCGTTCGGTTAAGGCCACGGTTTCAGATAAAAAAGGACAAGTGTAGGACGGGTGCGATAATGTATCAAAACCTCATGCATCAAACGAAGAAGAAAAAAATCCGAAATAGGGAAGAAATAAATCTGGTGTTCGCCATGAAGTTGATTACTTTCCAAAGAAATGTATATCAACCCAAAAAAATCCAATTAGTTAAAGTCGCAGAAGATGAGAAAAATAATTAATAAGAGTGAAAGTTTTATTAAAACTATCTCAAGAAGCTATCCATACAAGAAAGTTGACTACATAATATGGGAACACATTTTATTATTGATACTTTAAAAAAAATCTATTTTGACGCGTGCCATGTGTGATTTAATTAAAAAAAAAAACGAGTTACTGTTTTTATTAATACAACTTTTTTCTTACCTCCACAAAATTCTCATCATTTTTGGTAAAAGGGAGATCATTGAATTTATTAATTAACTGAATGACACCTATAATATCACCCGAGGAATTCTTTATGGCCATACATAGGATAGTCTTGTGCTTAAAATTCGTGCCCTCGTCAACGTTCGGATCAAACCGAGGATCTTCTTCAGCTTGGGCAATCGTAACGGTCTGAAATATGAATGTAATTATATTTAAATATATGCCTATTATTTTATTTTATAATTTAATAAATTACAAAAAGACCTTTGGAAACTCAGCTAGGGGCAAATAAGGCCCACCTCAGACACAAAATGCTTTATTTAGCTCCTAAATATAAATAACAAAACCAACAGTGCTTTGCTGCTATTCGACTATTCATTTTCAATTTAAATTAAAACCGGTATTGTGACGAGCTGTCAAAAAAATCAGTGAATTGAACAGGTTCAAAAATATTTAACAAGTTTAGAATGTTTTAGAAATAGTCAGATAATACATATTGTTTTAAAGATATCAAACCTAAAACAGAATGAAAAGTGACGAGTTTCACTAATTTCATAATTTCTATTCGACTTAAGTCCATATTGTAAGATTTTTTCAGTTATGTAACTTCATTTCCGCCCACCCTAAAGTTCTTAAACTTTCGTTTACTAGCTCATATTTGCTTTAGCCTATTATAGTATTGCTATAGTTTCAATTATGCCGACAATAATAATTTTTTCCACAGACATTTTTCGATGAGTAGCGCTATCCGTAGATGAAAGGATCAAACCTTGGTGGGTTATCCTTAACATTTCCCGTGACACTAAGGGCGGGCATTTATGCTTCTGATTAACTTATTTGGTAGCCTGTTATAACAATCGGGGTTTTGAATGTATCAATGCCAATATAAATTTGTAGGTTTTGGTACATCATTTAAAAAATGGGCTTAGTCTTGTTAAAGAACGCTCTACAAAATAGAGAATTTAGAGAATACAAACAGCATGAGAAAAGTATAAGGAATCTAGAACTTTGAGGTAGCTAAATGATTTAGTCGCAAAATTACAAAGTGCATAGTTGCAACTAGGGTTGGGCAAAAATTCGATATATCGATAAATCTATATACGAATAAATATTTAAAAAATAAAATATCGATACACCAGGTTGCTTCCTTCTTGTAGAAATATTATTGGTTCTTTTGCAAAGCTCCAATTATCTTTATATTGAAATATAAACTTTGACAATAATTATAACTGCCGTTAGCCGTGGTTCGTGAGCCATCTGATAAGCCTTAAACAACGTGTAGGGCAATTTTAACTTTACTTTAATTGTAAGTTTTTAAAAAATGACAATACAGTATACAATACAGTCTTAATTAGGCATGGACAGAAATTCGATATATCAATATATCAAAAAACGATATTTAAAAAATAAAATATCGATATATCAAATAGCGATCGTTACAAAATAAAATATCGATATATCGACTATATCGATATTTTTTAAATATCGATACTCGATATTGGATTTTCAATATCGGCCAACGATAGTCGCAACATTTATAATTTTTTCATATTTTATCTAGTATTGCTGGCACTTAGAAAATTGGACATTGTGCTAGTGTGGCAGTTTATAGTGACCCAAAAGGAGGGAGTAAATAATTAATATTGGTGGAATTTATGCAACGTCTTGGGTCTTGATATCCAGAGGGTGATTTGATATGCCGCAAGTATCTTAATTCAAAAGTCACCAACATTATTAGTATAGCAAATTATTACTAATTAATTAATCAAACAAGAATGAGGGTAGGCCACCCTGGAGACAATGAAACTGCATGAAAAGTAATTGTTTTTATACGCATTTATTACATGTACCTACCTTAAATTGTTTTCTCTTTAGTTTTGGATACACTTATGTTTCGGGTAGCGATGATTATCCGATTTTTAACAACATTGACCGGTGATTATTTAATATGTGCCTTAAATCGCATAATTATGAAAATGAGGAGCCAATATCGCAATAAATTGGGCAATATTAATAAGCTGCAAATCCAAATTTGCTAAATATTTAACCAATTTATTTATTTTAAATTTTAGTTTACCAGAATTTACAACAAATACTTTTAAATATTATAATTATAAACATTTTTAATCTTAGTTTAAAAGCGCCTTTTCTGATTAAGGTTACTTTACGTTCTTTAATCTTTAATATCAACTTTAACCGGTCATTTATGGTCGATGTAGTTCATTCAAAAATAGAAAAAAATGTATTAAATAGAAGACTAGTAGTACTTAGTAGTTTCAACGTTGTCTTGGAAATAACGACATTGACAAGAAAATGATGCTATTGTCCGATTAATCTTAGCAAGGCCCAATTTATAATACTGTCCGTTATAGGTGCGTTCACAAATAAATTGTGTAACAAAAAATATTGGATGTGCGCAGATGGTGGACTAGATTGCGTTGCCAAAGTTTATCTAAAATCAAAATACTAATGATTTTCTTGTTTAGTAATATAATATTATCTATCATGTGGCATAGCGTATTTGTTACAAGTTCCACTATTGGATCTAAAAAAATTATAGAGATTTTGATTACCGATAAACTTGGCACAACAATCCTCTCCACCATCTTTGTGCGTCACTGAAAAGGTGCTTTAGCATACGATGTAAGTACCTATATTCCCACTATTTCTTAATATTTTTAAAACAATTTATATTTAAGCTTTCAAAATAAAAAGAATAATACATGTAAAAAACTAGTTAATAATTTCCATGTATTTTCATTGGCCTCCAGATGGCCTACCCATAGTACTAGTATAACTAACCTAAAGCAAACAAGTGCATTATTGCATTTTACTGAAAACTAGTTAAAATGGTTGCTTACCTCTCCTGTCGTGGCCACATATCCGGTAATGCCAATGTTGATGGGAAACCGACTTTCGAATGGGCTGGAAACATATTTGAATTAGTAAATTACCGGAGATAAATCTAAAAGACAGTATTTTGCCTTTTCTTTACTATTTTCACCAAAAATTAGTAAAAAAATTAATGTAGTGTGTTCAGAAACGGTTTTAACAGATACAAGGTGTTTTTTAATAGGTGTCCGATATTTTACAGGACAATTCCTCAATTATTTCTAAGATAAAAATTTCATATAAAGATGTGGTCCAACACGCGGCGGGGGGAGGGGGGGGGGGAAAACGTTTTATGAACCCGAAAAAACCACCGCCCTATAGATCATATTCGACAGTAGTAAGGCTGCGTTGTAGATATTGTAACAATTATTGAATATATTAAATATATATTATCAAAAATACCGTGTATATTTTTGTCTTTTAAACAAAAAAGTTAATCATAGGAAAAAATCTTTGTATTTATATTTTAAAATGTACGGCCTAGACTAAACCAGTAGGCCTCCTTATTTTTATTTTTTATTTTTAAATTACAAATATATTGACGTCAAGTTCAACTATTTTCTTCGACAAAGGCTTCCATAGTAGTAGAACTGAAAAAATGTACAGAAATCCATTTTGGTCATCTGATTGCTGCCAATATTTTCCGAGTTACAGCCCTTGAAAGTCCAGAGATTTTGAGATACCGATCAACAAAAAAAAATTTTCGCGCGGTGCACGATGATATCATTTTAATATTACTAATGTTCAAAATTATACTTTGACACAATAATGCTGAGTTTGGTCGCTGTTGGGTCGTTATGGCGCACCAATGTTATGACAATAATTACATAGCCATGAGTAAATTTATCCCTCAAATAATAATTATCGTTTACAGTTTAGTCCCAGAGACTGGGGTTTAATTCTGTAGAACGAAATCTGTGGGAACGATTGATGATGATGATATCCTTTGTTTGCTACATTCTGCAGAGCAGTACAACTTTAACTATGGAGAACTCTACGGTAATTTTTTTTCCTTAGGCCCGTCCTTAACCCGTCAGTAGGCCTATTGTGCAAACCTTCGTTTTATTGTATCCACTCAGTTATCTTGGTTCCGTGTATTAGATTATACACGTCAACTGCTGATTTAGTGGTTATTTAATTCAGTTTCAATTTTACTCTCCCAAATATGGCATAGCGCCTACGATCCAGGGATTCGCATTTACAGACTATCCTTGCCGCAGAGCCTACAGTTAAGATCCCCATTGCATATCTTCGTTTTGTTCAGGTGACCCTTGACAGCCATATGTCCTGTTAGGATTCCCCTTGTTATTCGTAGTTGATTCCTGCTAAGGTTAAGCAACTATTCTGAGAATTTAGGACTAATACTCCCCATAACTCTCTTGCTATAATTGAGCCCCTGTCTGCTGTTTCAGTAGACTTTGTTTCCATTTTTGGTCCGTCGCTTAATAGCTTCTCGTACTGCGCACCTAGGCACTCCCAGGGCCGGCTCAGGATCAATGTATGGTGCAGTTTCTGTCCGCCAGTGTCCTCAGTTCATTCGGGCATTCCCAGACTAGCCTTGATGTTATCTTCTGGCTCATGAGAGCCTTGAGGACCGCTTGACTGTCTGAGCATATTTTATGTAGATTCGTCTATCTTAGTAGGCTCCTTTATTGTTTCCCCATGCACATTGTCGTATGCCTGAAATACTGTTGGGCGTTTTCCCAAGGGAAAGAACAAGTCTTTCTCGGTCTTTAATCCGAGTAGCACAGCCCCTGTACCCTCTTCAGTGTTGGACCCATCAGTGAACTACACCAGAGCTCCAGACAGACAGGTACACTGTATACAGGGTGCTTCATTTAAATCGCCAGTTCGAAAGCTTAATAATTTCGGCACCAAGTATCCTATTGCTAAAATCCAAATGCCATTTTATATAGAGTACATGCCAGAAATTTTGTTCTTTACATCTATACAGGACTTATCACAAAGGCAAAAAGGAGGAAAAATATTAAAAACTTTCTATTCAGGAAAACATACGTACTAATCATTTCAAGAAAATAAGGTAAATCTTTAACAATAACCATTTAGGTAAAGGTAATGATAATCCCTTAGGTGTTTTTTTTTTCATCAGTGTCAGATAAGAGTTTTGCAGAACAGTTCTATTTTAAGTATGGAGAGGTACACCGTAGAACAACGCGTTTAGATATATTATTATTTTAGATTATTATAGAATTATAAATAAAACTAATTTTGAAAATGGGTTTTCTGCTAATAACACATATCGCAGTATTCATGATTATTTTGGCGTACCTAATCGTTCTTCAGGAAAAAATATTCGCAATATAGTGCGCAAATTCGAAACCACCGGGTCTGTTAAAGATGCCAAATTACCAGAACATGCACGTCGAGGTGGTTCGGTTGCTAATGTTGAGGCTGTTCGCGACAGTGTGGTTGATAAACCCATCCTTACCAGATTCAGCTAACATGGGAGCTGAAACCAGGTTATGACTGGCAACGCTGTGCGTTTGCTAATTGGGTGCTTGAAATGAAGACAGTTCACGATAATTTTTGCGACAAAATCATCTTCAGCGACGAAGCCCATTTTCACTTAAGTGGGTACGTAAACAAGCAGAACTGTCACATCTGGGACAGTGAAAATCCTAGGGAAATCCATGAAACGTCAAAGCATTCTCAACGTGTCACAGTTTGGTGCGGTTTTTGGTCTGGGGGTATCATCGGACCATACTTTGATGAGAGGGAAGACGGACAAGCAGTTACGGCACATGGAAAGCGATACCAAACGAAAATAAACAATTTTTTATGACATGAAATAATGAATATGGGCTTAAACAATATATGGTTCCAACAAGATATTGCGACATGCCATACAGCAAGAGAAACAATGGATTTATTGCCTACAAAGTATAAAGGGAGAATTCACGAAATGGGGACGTTAATTAACCGCCTAGATCATGCGACCTGACGCCGCTGGATTATTTTTTGTGGGGTTATGATAAAAATAAAGTATACGTAAACAATCTCCTAAACACTTGAAGAATTGAAATATAGGATTAACCGCATAACTCGCGAGATAACACCAGAAATGTGCTCAGCTGTCTTGCAAAATTTCTGCAAAAGAGTCGCGTCGTGCTAGAAAAGTCGCTGTGGTCATTTGTTAGATATTGTGTTTCACGTATAATTGTAATCAATCATGCTACTTATTGCAATTAAATTTTAGCTTTTTGTTATCAGACTTTCTCTTTATTTAATAGCAACATCCGGAAACTCTTATTCGAATACCCTTTACAAGATTTTAAAAAATAGTTAGGTTTGGGTAACAGAATAAGATGCAAGGAATATAATAGGCCCCTGGTAATATGAGAGTTGACGTAACCCATAGAAGGCAGCTAAACAAATTAAATATGCCTACATTTTATGAAAAAATTTGAAAGTGATCACACAAACTTATCACTAACTGCCGCGCGTGTTTGGGGGTTGTTCGAGCGCTCTTGATAATGGTTATTATTTGCATCCATTATTTGTATGTGTAATTACCATCTGACGTTTATTGAACTTTTTATTTCACGCCCACAGCTATGCTAGACTGCACCAACATATGGTGTGTTTAATATTATTTGTCTTTGTTATGTTCTTTGTACATTTATTTGTAGTAGTTTTTTTTTCTCCTTTTTTTCTTTTTTTTTCCTATCTTCAATAAGATTGTTATTTATTTCCCTTTTTATAAGGATAATTACAAGTTAACTAAACGCATAAAGGACCCTGTACTGTATAATCGTGCCAACGCACAAAAAAATCGCATTTTGAGTTACATTACATACGTGATCCTGTTCAGAATTATTTAAACTGCAAGTTTGTGTTAATTATTTGTGAAAATTGTTTTTATAAACTGTCTTACTTCGCAATCTGCGTTTTGCAAAATTGTATTAAGAGGTTTCATACACAAATGCAAAATAGGCTGTTTTTAAAAATAATATACCTAATAATGTAAAAACCATTGAACTAGTACACGTTTGCGAAACATTAAGAATAACTAATTTTACCCTCGATCAGTAAAAGTACACAATATTGTATAATATTTCATAAAATGTAATTTGTGTCGAATCAATATTTTAAACAATAATTAACTAACCAGGTAACTTTGACTGTGACATGAGTGATATTGTCAGAAATGATTTTCTTACAATCAGAGTGACCAGGTTACTTTAATTCTTGTTCTATCAGTCAGACACTTTCATCGTGAGTAAATTAAATCTACTAATTAAGTCGCAATCAAATTTCCCAAAGAGAAGAAAAATATTATATTTGTTGGCGGCTAAAATAATTTGCGTTAAAACACGTATTTTGGACCTACTTGAGACTTTGTTAATAGTGATAAGATAGTGTTTTATACAATAATTGTTTAAAATTTGGGTACAGGGTGTATCCAGCAAACCTGGGCAATTGCTCGTGTGGTGATTCTTTATCCAAAAATAAGACAAATAGTTTCTGTCAGCATGGGTCCGCAAATGCTGTATTTTTGAGATACAGGGTGTTACAACTTTTAAGGGGAACAAAAAATATGAACGCCACTGCCTTTTTTCTTTTTAGAAGCACAGTTATTTAGGCAGTTCGATATCTTATGCAACGTGCATTTTGATAATTTTTTTATTTGGACTTCTATTAGGAGATAAATGCAATTTTATCAAACTCTGATATGGGTACAGCAATATGCACAAAAATGCAATTTATTTTTTTAAACGAAAACCGTTGGTCACACGAAGCAAAGTCTTGGGACCGTTTTTGATCATAATAAGCGCGGACGACACTGTTGTCACGGACGAACAGCAAATATCCCTAAAAAAAATGTGTTTTTATGCTTAGTACTTACTAAAAGTCAAAATAATGTCTAAAGCACTCTCAAAAATATTAAGAAAAAATCGTTTCTTTTTTAATTTTCAACACCCTGCATTTCAAAATTAAAGCATCTGCGGACCCGTGTTGATAGAACGACCGATGACACATATTTTTTGAAACATCCTGTATAATAAAATTTGAATTTTTATTATTATTACTAATCTTATTGATATCATTTTTTACATACCCCATTTTGAACAAACAACAAATTCCTATACGCTGTTAGTATAATATTACTATGAAATTAAAAATGACGCATTTTTAATTTAAAAATACATCATTTTAATTTAACAATACACCGCGCTCTCTATTTTACAAAACTGTACTAAATGTACTTCCATATTTGCATTTATTGCCACAATTTTTGTGTCTTTATTGGACGAAAATTAAATTTGGGTAGTATTTCTTAAGCGTGTTACAACTAGACCAGTGGACAAATACACTGATATCAGAATTCTTAATTTGGTTCTTTTTATAACTTAAACACAATTAATATAAGCTTACAATTTTTGACGCTTGATTACTCAAAACTAACCTTCCGTGGGTTATGCAGACAGGATCCATAAATAATGTAATTTTTGTTAAAAAGTATTAGGAACATTTAAAATGTTTTGATGGTTCTTTTGCATAACAGACTATGCCCCGAAAATGTCAACAAATCGTATGGGATGTATCATTTTGTCAGGTTTCTGTTCTGATGATTTATTGAATGTTGATTAGAACTTAGTTCATATATGGCGTTAAATGAATAGATGTGGAATAAAGAATATTTTCTTGCTGGGTCGTATTGTTCATGATCCCTAGTCGGTTTAACATGACAAACCCAATTAATTGTAGACCAATGTGGGCTAAATGGATATTGCAAAATACCATTCAAATATGATACTCAATAACAGCATATTAGTAAAAATAGGACCTTAGGACCTCATGTATACTTTTTAACGTTTTTTAATGCATGATTTTTTTGTATTAAAGGACGAATATTCTTTTTTATTCATTATTGAAATTTATATATATTTACCTTGTTCTTGACTCACCATCCTCATTGTTCAAATCGGTAGCTTCGAAGTCGAATACTCTGGAGAAACTAATTTTGGATCCTTGATGCACCAAAAGTATCTAAAACAATAAAATATTATTTTAAATATGGGCAGTACGCGAAATCATGTTTTAATTACGCGAATAATTTCAAAGTACGAGTAAGTACACGGTTCAATGATTATTTTGCCAACCACTTTTTTGGTACCACAAATTTAGCCTTACGATATGCGTACTGGTGAGTGGTAAATCCATATTGGAGGACGCCGATAATGTTACCTATCTACTATAAAATCTTTGGTTAATAGCTATCACAAACATAAATACATATTTGAAGTAAACCAGCCAGATATTTATGAGAATAAACTATTATTGTTTAGACTTTGAACCATTAAACGTTAGGCTGCACAAAGTATACTAGCTGTTGAAATTCGTCAAAATTTTATAGTTAGAAAGTTATTAACCTGAACTGGCAGATTTTATGCAGGGTATTTAGTTACTCCTTGTAACCTTTGGTAAAACATATCGCGTATAGGCCAAAACTTTTCAGAACAAAATTACAATATGGTGATTAAATTGAGAAACTACGTAACCTTTTGCGTTTAACATTTCAAATATAAATTGGACGTAACTAATTTACCCCCAAAAACCTCTGAATAGAACCATGATTTTTAAACTTTCTTGCATCTTAATTACTTATTGTTGTGTTTTTGAATATTTATAACTGAAATATTTAAATTTGTTTAAAAAATAAACTGAGAAATATATTTAAAAATGTTGTATAAATTAAGCAAGTGTAGTAATTAGGCCTTGGATATCTGAAAATAGTATGTATATCAGACGTTCAATATTACTATCAGTATTGGATACTGAGAATATTTCATCAGTAGTTATTCAACAAGCCTATACGATTAATATTAATTGATGAATATTTCATCAGTAGTTATTCAAAAAGTCCATACGATTAATATTAATTGATATCACATTAGTCTTTGCCCTCAGATTAATATTATTTTTAATATTATTATCGTCAGTATCTTAAAATGTTAAGGCCCGCTTAAGAATCGGTAGACTATAGCAGAATTGATAGACTTGCACTGGTTGAGTCAGAACTACTTTAACAAATTTCAAAACATTTTAGTAAACTAACCTTTTGACGCCTTATTATTATACAGGGTGAGTTCTTTAAAGTGTTACAATGCAATATCTCGAGAACGGTTTTAAATATTTATCCGTTTCTCAATTTTGAAGGGTGAGGGGCAAGTTTGGAATTAGATAAGCTTATATATTTCTGTTGCATAAATTCGAATCAACGTGAAAAACTACCTTTGTTTTTTGACTTGCTCCGCTGGTTGCGGAATTATGATTAACCAAAATTTGATTGATATTAAAAAAAATAATTAAATTTTACCAATAAATCAAATTCACTCATTTCGGAATGAATATGATTTTCCATGGGAATGCGTAATGTTTGCCTAAATCAGTTGAAACTTTTGGAATTTTAATAATTATATCTTAGTTTATTGCTCAACACATGGAAGCGAGTTTTAATGTGCAAGTTGATATGTTGTTAATTTTGGGGGATGCTGAGAAGCTGCACTAGTGTGAGCAGAGAACTTTTTAGGAGCCTATTGACCCTTATGTAGGTTCCTGGTGGCTTGCTAGAGATACTGGAATGAGTCAAAAATCAGTTATAACCATATTGCACCCGTACAAGTTTCATTCATACCACATTACGCTTCACTAAAAAGCTGTATGGCTTTACTTTTTGCAATTGGGTCTCAAGGCAAATACAAGGAAATACCAGGTTCTTGAATTATGTAATATTTTCTGACAAAGCCACTTTACAAAATTGTTGGCAGGTAGGATTTTAAGTTATTTCTCATTATTAAAAATTTAATTTATTATTTTAATTTGGTTGTTATTCTTAAGGAAACAGGTAAATATGCACTACTAGGCAGTAATCTCCACTGGATAAGAACTCTTCGAAATCTACCTACATCCCTGGTCTATCAATTTCTGGTGTGGAATTATCGAGGATAGAGTTATTGGCTCGCACTTCTTTGAAGGACAAATGGAGAAATGCATACAATTTTTTTTAAGAAACCAATTGCCTCAATTATTAAACCAACATATAAATCTCGATATGTGCTTTCAGCAGGGGCTTAACCCCATTATGCAGTACAGGCCCGTAACTATTTATATTTAAAAACAGGTGAATTGGTCGAGCTAGTCAGGTCAACTCGCCTGCACGGTCCTCAGATTTGACCCCAATTGACTTTCTCTTTGAGGCTTTATAAAGGACAAAGTGATGGCAACTGCACCTACAACCTCAGATGATATATAAGACCGAACCGTGTTGCCTGCTTATTAGTGATAACTGAAATGTTCGGTAGTTTTAGGTTGTAAGTTATTTCTTTATTTTAATACCATAACAAATCATAATTCCGCAACCAGGCGAGCAAGTAAAAAGAATTGTTTGATAACATAATATGCTGTACGGTGGTTCTTTGCCGGTGCGCCATTACTTCCACGTAACTAAAATCATATGAATCTACTCAAAATTACGAGGTTTAAAAAGTCAAAACAAAGTCTAAGTTCATCAATGTCAAAGTTTTCGTGTCTAGCGTTCGGACTTAATAATAATAACAAATATCCATAATTACCTACCGCCAACATAAAAGTACTATAAAAATGGCTGACAAGAACAGATTATTGGATTGAATTGAATTGCAAGGCATAAAAATGTTTAAAAATAAATTAAAATTTACAGATCGAAACGATGACTTTGAAATCAATGAACTCTCCAAATATCTAATGTCTGTATCTAGCACGTTACTTGAATTCGAGACGTATTGCGCAACCCCGGAGATGAGGTGTTGTAAATCTATTTGAATTTTAGCAATAAAAATACATCAACTCATATAAAATTCTAAAGCCCCCCACCCCTCAAAACTGAGAAAGGGGTAAAATGTAAAAAATATGGTTAAATATCTCTATCCCTCACCAACATGTCATGAAAATATTAAAACCCGTTCTCGAGATATTGCCTTGTAACAATTTAAAAAACTCACCCTGTATAATAATAAGGCGTCAAAAAGTTAGTTTATTAAAACATTTCATCTTTCGAAGTTATGTTTTGTTCTTGCATAATACAATGTTACTGTATAAAATAGACAGTAAACAATCCTAATAATTATTATTGTCAGCATTAATTAATATAAATGTAGATCATAACATTATAAATGATTAACAAAACAGCAAGTACTATTTAGAATCAGATTTTGTAGAAAACGGTCATCCATGTTATGGTTTAAACCTATGCCAGATAAACATCAACTAACAAAAAAATATTAAATGATTAATCGCTAAAGAAATGTACATCATAACATTATAAATTGGGAACTGGTGACAAAAACTGGTGACAAAAACTGAGAATCGTACCTTATTAGGTTGTGTAAACACGCCAAAATTGAGAAAGTGGTAAAATGTAAAAAATATGGTTAAATATTCCTATCCCTCACCAAAATATCATGAATATATTTAAAACCCTTCTCGAGATATTGCCATGTAACAATTTAAAAACTCACCCTGTATAATAATAAGGCGTCAAAAAGTTAGTTTATTAAAAGATTTCATCTTTCGAAGTTGTTTTGTTCTTGCATAATATAAAGTTGCTGTATAAAACAGATTTTGTAGAAAACGGTCATCCATGTTATGGTTTAAACCTATGCCAGATAAACATCAACTCACAAAAAAATAATAAATGATTAATCGCTAAAGAAATGTACATCATAACATTGTATATTGGCAAATGGTGACAAAAAACTGAGAATCGTACCTTATTAGGTTGTGTACACATGCCAAAATTAACTGTAACAAAACCCTAACAATTTATCAATAAAAACAATTTTATGTCGCGCGATAAACAAAAACCAATTAGCAATATAAAAAATGCATTAATATACATGACCTTGCTAAATAAACCGAGTCGCATGATTGATAAACACACACGTTTAGCTACACTATCGGTTTTTACCAGGCGGAAAATTGACGCGCGAGTTTAATCACCAGGAAAATTGGCCAAGCCTATAGAACTTTGTTGCATATGGAAGTTACAGCAATACAATGCTTTATAAAAATAATTTAATCGTCAGTTATTTCTATAATAATTATTCCGAATAAAATATTTGTAAATTAAATTACACACACCTCTAAATTCCACACTGCACATTATCGGTATAGTTATTGGAAAACAACTGCCTTCATCAATCAGCTGATAACTGTTAAGCGGTAAAAAAAAATGAGGAAATTAAACTTGGACTAAAAATACTAAAATTTTATGGGATATTGGATGTACTAAAAATTTAAGGTATTCTTCTTTAATACTAACCCACTTATATCAAGTATTATTTTTTATTTAAGCTTGTAACAATTAGAATAATTTAAATTAAGAGACGACAGCTGGCAACAGAACTGTCGCGCCAGATCGTTCGTTGACCGGTTTTGACGTTTTATTTATGTTGTTGTGCTTGCATATTTTAAAGGCAACTCTATATGCGAGTTTTAACATGTTGCAGATTTTTCTATTCGGCTTTCTATTTCAAAATGTATGCAGTAATATATTTATCGCTGTTAGAATTGCAGCTTTATGCATGACTTTCTCCACATGTAAATCCTCAATAAAAAATCTGCAATATGGTAAAACTCGATCGCAAGAAACTCCATTTAGTTTACATTGCTATATGGTCGGTTGTGGTCAGGGCTTGCGGTGATGGACTCTTGAGAACAATCCAGGTGTATGTACAGAGTGGTCCACGTCAGATGACTCAATACCTTTTCTCGGAGAGATTCTAGCTCTCTAACGGTATATGTAAAAAGCAAAACGGCTTACATGTCCCTATCTTACTTTTTTATTGTCTTCCTAAAAATATAAATTTCAGGTTAAACCGGAAGTACTATAAATCCGGCTTTCTAGTTACATCCGGGTTAACCGGTTTACACTTTTGGGAAGATAATAAAAAAGTAGAATAGAGACATGTAAACCGTTTTGCTCTCTCTAAAAGCTGTCAAATTTCAAAAATGTCGTTTTCCACATGACGATATCTCGGACACTCTTAAGTTTAGACTTAAAATAAATGTACTTATTAAAAAATAATTGCTTTTTATGTAGAATCCAAAAGTATTGTAAGACAAAGGGTGTTTTCTTTAAAAAACGAACTCCAGCCAAACTACTTACCCTGTATACATAAAAATTTCTTTGCAATCAATTAATTTTTCTATTGAACTTTCTTTTATAACTCTTACAGTTTCCGAGAAAACGTACAGTGCCATCTTACGTGGACCACCCTGTACATAATATCTCTGTCAATTACGTTGTTTACCATTAGTAAAAAATGCCGAAGCATTTAAATAGCCGGTGCAAAGAGCTAATAGCTTCTTTAATAAGCCATTTCCATGATCTACATATTTTCTTTCTCCTTTATTAATTTTCAGCGTGTAGCATTTGAATACCTCCACTGTAAGCGCAGTTTCAACGTCAGTTAGGGAAAACAAATTACTAGAACCACACTGCTGATAACTGACGTTACTTGAAGGGTATGACGTGCAACGGAAATTGTTTTACATTAATTATACCGGACGTAGAAACACCGCAATGGTCTACATATATTTTTAATTTTTCTGCAAAATCTAGCAATGGATAAGAAAGCCTAATTATAGTAGTTTTAGGTAAGTAAAGTTAGTTGTTTGATTGCTTTACCATTAGGAAAATAAACATTGCATCGTGGCGCCGGAGATGAAAAAAATTAAAAGGCTCTCTATTTTAATCCCAAAAAAAAATGCCGAGGTATTATTTTATGTTATTCCGAATAAATGATTTTTTATGCGTCCCTTACAAATTGCTTTGCTGTACACACATCCTCTGTGACTCATAAAAAAGGTTCTTGTAGCCCAACCGTTCGTACAGAAGAAGCTGTTACTGGAACAATGAAACGTCGAGTTCAATAAATTGGACTTTTGTAGGGAACATGCCAAACGATTGAAAAACAGAACTTGGACATGCATGCATCCATATAAGATGCAATCATATCAAGCCCTTTTGCCGATAGATCTCCCTAGACTTCTGGCGTATTGTTAAAAATTTAATCAATGACGACCTGTTAAACATAACATGTTTCTCTGACCAGACGTGGTTTTATCTTTCGGGTTAGTTTGTTGTTGACGAATGTGCAACCATTACGCCAAATATGCTGCAAAATGATTTTAAGAGCATGAGGAGGCGTGTCAGCTTATGCATCGAACAAGGCAATAGACATTTCCTTTTCCAACAGTTACTTTAATTATCACTTTTTTCCTTTTTTAATTAAGGAATGTAGTTAAAAATGTTACTAAAAATTAGTTGTTGCTCATTATTTTACTTCTAGAATTCATAATACATATATTTGCGCGTTGTAGATGAAGTCACTTGGCATCCATACTAACCTAAATTGAGTTGTTTCGAAATGATGATAATATAAGCTAAGACAGCCATTTTATGATAACCTTTGAAGAAAGGATAATTTAAATATCAGAGCGTTGGTTGAATGTTAATTTAGGTTACTTCAGGTTACCGATTCTGCGGTAATAGTATATTATTAACCAAGGTTTAGACAGCCATCATTATTGCCCGAGCGGCAAGTTTAAATCACGAGGAGCGGAGCGACGAGGGATTTAAGACGCGAGGGCTATAAGCTGTCTAAACCGTGGTTAATATAATATTTTTTCCACTACTACAAGCTTTTATAAGGCATTTATCTTTATAGTATTAATAATTATAAAAAATTATAGGTAGGTATAAGTATATTTTTTAATCAAGTTACCTGCGCTTTGGAATTTGCAAAATATGTTGTTGTTTTGTCAGGTGGTTTTGTTAATGTCAATTTTTGTTCATTTATGTCATCAGATTTCACGAGTTTTCCGTTTTTTTAAAAAATGAGCGAAGAAAATCTTAGTGATGTTATTATGTGTACACCTTAATTATTAATATTAATATTTGTTTTTGATTGTATCGCATCTCTAATAATCTAATATGTATTGATAATTATCTGGTTGCCTAACTACAAGAAATCACCTTTTAGGTTATTCATGTTTATGAATTCATGTTGTAAAATCAAAAAATCAAGTTACCTGCATTCAAATAGATTCTTGAAGATCGGTCAATAATGGATTTCAATGCCTTATTATTGATAATGGTTTATATACATTGTGCATAACTAGATATGGCAATATTGTAACTTTCCTTATGCACGTAGTATTTCTTTATTTCATTTACCAGCTGATGTTACGCTATTGAGCCGACAGGCAGCAAGCAAGTGCCAAGTAAATTTCGTATTAATATAGGTGGAGACGTAAGAAAAAAAAAACAATTTGATGGTCTAAGCTTTAAGTTTCACTGACCAACATCCATTCAACGCTCTGACATAAAAATTAGTTGTGGCTACTAAATTTCAACGAAAAAGAGAAAAAATAACGTCTGATATCTCAGTATTGACCATATCATTTTAATAGCGGTTCTATATTCTAATATTTGCGTTGTTGTTATTGTTCTATTTGCTAATATATATAATGCGAATAAAAAAAGTGCAATATTGCCGATTTGACTAGAATACGTTTCAATAAAGAACATCTAATTATTTATTTATAATACACTATGTATATAATAAAATTATTATTAGACTATGTAAAAGTATTAATATATATATTATATTATTTAATGAAATAATTATGATTTCTGTCATGGAATATCTTAATAAATTATAATTTAATCTAATTATCCAAATCTGGCAACAGGTCAATGAGACGAGTTTAAGGCAGTGGACCAGAAAAGTGATTTAATTGGCTCAGGTTCCACATAACCAAAACTATTGGATGTGCTATGCCTCTGAGAAGCGACAGGCGTGTGTTGATCGTTCGTCATTTTTAAGATAAATGGATACACGTGTTAGCGCTGTAATTCTTTTAATGTTTATAAAATTGGAGACGTCTCAAGGGAGCCGTTCTGTTTAGTTTATATTTTCTACTATAAATCCTAAATTTATTATAAGAAAAATCATATGCAGAAAAGTTGCGCGCCCGTATGACATGCGGCTTAAAACTTCATGTTCATGGCTTTTATTTCCCCTCTCTCGTCATAGGTCGTAGTGCTAGCCACATGTGCCGGACTCCATTTGTGTTTTAGGGGAATCAGTAGTAGTATAGTGTAAAGCATACAGACTCAAATGTTAAACAGTATCATCCAAGAAGTGGTTCATTGATTGGTAGAAATTCCCACCGTTCTGGATGAACTCAAGCAGGCAGTGTCAGTATATTTGCCACAAAAATATCTGTGAAGGGGACCAAAATCGTCAGCCTGATTTTCAAGGTCGTGTGTCAATTCGTGGTCGTCGATGAGACAAATAATGGACCTTTCTTAAATGGGATTCAGCAGTCTCAGAGTATATTTGGACGCAGTATTCCAACAATGTTCAAATGGACTTCATAGATCGTCATAAGCTATTAAGATGCATATCAGTTTTCGAGAAGTATTATAATTAAGTGTCTGCGAAGTCGCAACGTGTGGAATATAGATTTAGGACACACTTTATATTCTTATTATACACGAAGTTTAAACATTTAGCTAAGAATGCGAGTATAATACTCTCCTATAAAACAAAACTTTGCAGACCAATATAACATGTCAGTAATTAGCTCAGGAAAACTATTTAACTTTCAGCTTTAACGTTGTGATGGCTTCAGTATAAATTGGAAGTAACTAACTTGCTTAAAACCACGAACAGGAGCTTTAATTTGTACTCCGTACTTTTAAGTTGTTTAATTAAACACAAATTTTGTTCTGTGTTCTGAATGATTAGCAGGCTTAGCGATTAAGTTGGGCGAATAATAAGATGTTAATACAGTGCTTGACAAAAACCAATTTTTCGATTTTGCAAAGCAGGAAGAACCTTTAGTGCGTGTAATATTATCTATTAGCTTCACTTATTTTCTCAGCGAATGCGTTTCTTAGTAACGGTCTGATTTAATTCATTTTGAGGAACTAAGATAAAATTATTCTTACTGTTTGGGAAACATATGTCAATATAAATTAAATTTAGACATGAAATCTTATTTTTCCTACAAGGTAGAATATCTCACTACCTAAAATAAAATCTCAATAATGTTCAAAACGCAGTACAGTTGGTAGAACCAGCAAAGAAATTCACCTCGGAATAATTCTATTTTTAAACTATATTGCACCCAAACGCCTGCAAAAATAGTGTAACAGCTTCAGACGACCGTTAAAATGAGTATATTTCAAAAAACAAACCACCATTATTAAGTTCAGTTCTAGAAATTATTATTTCTCATGTTAAAATAAAAAAATAAAAATATTCTAAAGTTAATCTATTTATAACCTTGTAGGATAGTATAATATGCCAATTAGTTCCATTGGTACAACGCCGACTTACCGCCGGGTTACTATTTTATCTCAATGTTTGTGCTAATTTCTTATTGGCAACTATAGCCACCGTTGTCATAGTGACAAAGCGTGTCACTGAACGCTAATTGGTTTACCTTGGACGCCGGGTAGCGGAGGTTCGTGGCCCGCGTCGTAACGTTAAGGGTGTTTCGCATTGCCTTGCAGTGAAAGAGGGCCGCTATCGACGGGTTCCACGGGAACGATCTTTTCTTGGAATACAAAAGTGTGTTGTTTTCTCCGCTCTGTAATAAGTGATATTTCTTTCCTGTCAAGTAGTGGCAAAACTCGTGTGTGTGTAACACAAAGACTAGACTAGATTCTCTAGGCCTTCCTTAAAAAAGTGAAGTATGCGTTTTCAGTCGGCTTGCGACAATTATAGTCTAGTATTGCAACACAAGATGTGTTCCTTTATCTTTCGTAGTAAAGTATAAAAAAATCCCACAGATACCTAAATACAGTCATACATCTAATGTTGAAAAGTTCTTATTCGTCAAGCGTAATACATCCTCAATTTAAGAAGTTAAAGAGATTCTAAAGTCCTGTCTACAAGTTAGCTTTACATATGGAATAAATAGAAGACATTTGTTGACAAGTGTTATATTGAAACTGGCAGTGTACAGGGTGTCCGGTAAATATCTCCTAGTTTCTGGGGAATATACAGAGGAGGTCAAAATAACCCTAATTTGTCATTGAAAAAAATTCCCCTTAACGGAGATACAGAGCCACAATGGGGTACCCAGGGATATACTTTGTTGGTTATAACTATTCAACCGACTTGTATAATTTAATGGAATTTTAATATTTTATAGGGGCCTTAAAGATACAATAAACCATAGTCCAGTAGATGTTTTACATCGTCAAGGAAGTCAGGAACGGACTTGCCATCACACTCGCTGGTCCAAAATTGGTGTCATTTGACAGAGCTAAAAACAATTTTTTATTTTTTTTTTTATATTTAAATACTCTGGTCATTCCTCTTCAAAAAACGTAGTCTTAACTTATTTCGATAGAACTGGCGGTTTTAGAGAAAAATAGGTTTTTATGCTAAACACTCAAAAGTTACTAAAATGAAAACACAAACAGGTAAAATTCAGGTTGCTATTATTAGTACCTACATAATAATAAAGTACTATTGGCGAAACTCGTCAAAACTGCCTTTAAGTAAAAATAATTTAAAAATATGGAAGAATATTCTTACGCAAAATATGCAATTAATTTATGGTGAAGCGCTGTCCAACTATTCGAAGAGAGGAAGACTTTATTCTGAAAGATTTTTAGCCCGAACTTTGCCAAGTTTTTTAAAGGGTTGATCGGAGCCTAAGGAAAACAAGTAAAAGATGATTAGAAAATAATTAATAAAGGTAACGAATTAACGTTTGAAATTTTTCAATCGGGGTCATTTTTTCCGCGACGTGGCGGTGAAGGACTTCCCTGGAGAGCACGAGACCCTCACGTAGGGGAACAAATTTTGCAAGATATTGCTGCCAACCCTTCAAACAGCATAAGAAAGATCGCGACACAAACAATGTTACAAAATGGGTTGTAGATGATACTCTAAAAGAAGTTACCGGATGAATATCCAGCAAGATTTAAATACTACAACTGATTTATACAGCAACATAACGTTGGTCTTTCCACCCTTATTTTGTATACCGATGAAGCCTGTTTTACAAGAGATAGCATCATAAACAATTTACATTTTTGGGTTGATAAAAATGCACACGCCCTAATTGAAAACAAACACCAACAAAGGTTTATGGTAAATGTGTGGGCTGGCATTATCGGAAATAACCCTATAGGTTCATTTATTTTGGAAGAAATACTTAATGGTGAGGTTTATTTATAATTTTTGCAGCAAAATTTGAATAATTAATAAGAAGTGTCTCTTGATAGAAGACTGTAAATCTGGTACATGCATGATGGGGCTCCACCTTATTATAACCGTATAGTACGTCAATACTTAACAAGGGTTTTGGCCCTCGATGGATAGGTCGAGGTGGGCCTGTTTTATGGCCACCAAGGTCTCCAGACCTAAATCCCTTAGACTTTTACTTCAAAGACGAAAATAACACAGCATTCTAACGAAGTTCGTAATAATTCCAGAATATTATTTGCAGTGCAGCGGGAAAATATGCGAAGACTAAAAAAATGTATTGAAATACGTGCAGCGCATATTAAACAAGTGCCAAAGTACCATTTACACGTTTTCATTACTTTCGTATTTTAATAACATTGTAAGATAATTAGGCTCCGATCATCCCTTTGAAAGATTTTTGGACTTGACAATGTCTGAGCTTGAAATCTTTTCATTTGGGGCTCTGTATCTGCGTTAAGGGGCACTTTAGGAATTTTTTCTCTATGACAAATTAGGGTTATTTTGACCTTCTCTGTATGCTCCTGAGAAATTAGGAGGTACTTACTAGACACCGTGTATAAACGAATCAGCGTTATACTGTAGCAATGTACAGCAGATAAGAATAAACTCTTTCACGTTCATTGTTGCATCCATTGTCGTTTTTAAAAGTATGTTCATTAAAATATATCATTATATTAAACAAACTTTATAAGAACATTTTACCTGAAATAATTAACGATCAAATCCCGTGGCTGCTGTTCAGTCGGATTGACAGCACTTCGCTGCAGAAATTAATGACCTAACGGAAAATCCCAAAACAGAGTAAATTCATGAGATTGATGAGTGGTTTTAGACACATTACTCAATCAGATCGGAAAACCAGATTAAGGATTAAGGCCAATCGCAGGCGGTATTTTGTTAGTCCATTATTGTTCTCATTTGTACTGGTCCCTGGAAAATTTAAATTTAGGTGCAATGTCTGCTTTAGTTTTACCGGAGTGAGAAATTACTTTTTTTTACTTGCAACTGCCAAAAAATATAATATTTTTTAAATTAATTTTAGTTTGCGAATTTGGCCATTAGAAATCAGTGCTTAATAAAATAATCGATAATGTAGAAACAATATCAAATAGACGACAAGCAACTGGTTTAGAGACTACTAGAAATCATAAGACAACACATATTATCCGATGCGTTCGATTTGCTCCGGAACATCAAAATTAAAACTTGGTTCATAGTAATATTATCCGACAAGTCAAGTCTCCAGATAATTGTCATAGAATATATCGTAGTTCAGGTGAGTGGTTCGAACAAAATAATTTCTCTACACTGCAAGATTTAGTGGTTATATAGCTGTAATGATATGCGTGGTGGCAAAATACGGAAGGTTGAACTTACTTAGCTATAATTGTTGATGCGGGAATCATGACGGCCAATCGATATACTCGGAACATTTAGCATCATACATAATTTTTGCATCCTTCATAGAAACCAACCTCGTACTGATGCGCGATATAGCTGGTAATCACGTTGCAAGAGCTGTTATCCAATACTTAAACTATGTTAAAGTATGAAAAACAGGCCGGCCACTACGTAGCCCAGAATACACTTAAGTATGTCTGAATGGAGGCCAAGAGAAGAAGCGTACCGAAATCGAGGGCGGCCACCAACTAGGTGGACAGACGACTTAAAGCGAGTCGAGACAAATTGGATACAAGCGGCCCAAGACCGAAGAAATTGGGCAATGTTACGGGAGGCCTATGTCCAACAGTGGACAAGATAACGGCTGGATGATGATGATGATGATGTCTGGGACACGATAGGTAGAAATATTTAAATACAAGTGCCGGCTTTAAAAGAATTGGATTTTATTAGACGAACCACTAACCCAAGAATGAGAGTCAATCGATCAAAATCATATTCATTGATATTTTCCTAAAGCAATGTCAAGGCGCGTATGGCGGAGTTATTCGTGCTAGTAGAAAATTAATATTGTTTTTCTACTACTCACTTGAGAAATCGCCATTATTTACTCTTTTTTCTTTCTTCTTTCTTCTCTAATGAGAAGTAAAACTTCTCTACGCAGGATAATAACGATAATAAATAATCTCCTAGGTAAATAATGAGACATTTTCTGTGGAATGAAGTTAAGTTACACACGACTTTAGCATTGTTATTCGCCGTTTCTTTAACATGAAATTGGTTTTGAGCCTTGACAAACCATTTTAAATGAACAAATTTCGAAAAATAATGTCAAATTTTTAATAAAACAGAAATTTTCATCGTAAATTGGAAGGTATCTTAATAAGAAACTGTCACATTCAAAAATGTCAACATGGCCACAAATGTTCTACAAACTCACATTTAAAATCGCATTTTTACAGTTTTATTTTCCCAGGCTACTTGATTTTCAAAGCATTTTAAAAATTAGGCAGAAATGGCTAATAATATAAAGATCTAAACGAATAAAATATGTAACATTTTAGTGTTAGTAGTAGTAGCAGTAGAAAAAAATGTATAGTCGAGAAAGCTGTTATATACCTCGCACATTATATCCCTCGGCGATTAGCGCCTCAGGATATAAAAGCTCACTTCTCAACCTAGGTATACAATGTACTATTAATTGTTCTGAAATTTATTTATTTACATTGTTATCATAATAGAATATGTTGCAGGACGTGTAGGGCTTGCTTTAAATATTCCTATCTTTTAAACGGAGAAAGATATCAAGATGAATTAAAAAAGGAAACTATAAATAATTAATTAGACTCCACAAGTATATACAGTGGAGGCAAGCTTGCAATATTTCTCTATCGGGTGTTACAAACTTAAGCAAGCCAAAATATATGTGTCAGAGCCGTATTTCATTTTTTAAGAAGGGCTACGTTGTGATCAGTCTGTTTTTCGTACTTTAACATAGTTTAAGTATTGGATAACAACTCTTGGAACGTGATCACAAGCAATATCGCGCATCAGTACGAGGTTGTTTTCTATAAAGGATGCAAACATTATGTATGATGCTAAATGTTCCGAATATATCGATTGGCCGTCATGATTACATAAAACGAAACAATTATTACTAAGTAAGTTTGACCTTCCGTATTTTGCCATCACGCATATTGTTACAGCTATATAACCACCAAATCTTGCAGTGTAAAGAAATTATTTTGTTCGAACCACTCACCTGAACTACGATATATTCTATGACAATCATCTGGAGACTTGACTTGTCGGAAAATATTACTACGATCCAAGCTTCAATTTTGATGATCCGGAGCAAATCGGGCGCATCGGCTAATATGTGTTGTCTTATGATTTCTAGTAGTCTCTAAACCAGTTGCTTGTCGTCTATTTGATATTATTTCTACATTATCGATTATTTTAATACGCACTGATTTCTAATGGCCAAATTCGCAAACTAAAATTAATTTATGGAGGTGGAATTGCGAGCATCATACAAGGACCTTCAAAAGAGTCTTGTACAACTTTGAGGTAAGATAAACACGGGAGCCAGTATTTGAGGGTAGCATAATTAACATGGGATTTCCTATGGCCAGTCTGGCGGTGCATTACCCGGTACATGCAGGAAACAATTATTTATGTCATCAGTTTATGAGAGTTCTAAGATAGCAAAGGTATTTTTTTATCTCAGCAACAGTAGGAATTTAAATTTGTTCGAAATACGAAATGCCAATCAAGCACCATTCTGTCCGCCACTGTATAAAGTGCTCAAATAAATATTAAAGTCTAACCCAAAATTAACTCCATGATTAAAGCAATTATATTTTCGAGTTTATCGCACAAATTAGTACTTATCCGGACCCTCCAAACCTAATTAGTGCAGCCCAAAATCGGTTTATTTTCGACCCTAAAATAGCTCGGAGGAAGTTAATAATAATTTGGCTTCTAAGGCGTATGTTACGTTTTGCGTCAATGTATATTGTTTTTAGGGTCATTTTCCCAATACGATTTAATTAAAAGATAAGCGGGTTTGAAATACAGGATGGTGAACACTAGGGTAAGGATTGTTTTAGCTAAAATTTAAAAATGCTCGTATTTTGTATGTTTTATTTTGTATTGTAGAATCGCAAGTCCGTAGATCTACCTCCGTGCGCAAAACCGCTTTTCATTCTAAGATTATGTTTGCTCTAATATGGTTTATTCTCTGTGACCTTCTCGGCTGGTTCTTGGGTTTGACGGAAAACTGTCATCGGTATCATTCGGTCAAACTAAATTCTGACGACTGGTCAGACCCTTAGCCCTTGCAGAAAAATTCGGGAAATCTTTTCCGATCTCTGTGTTTTCCATATCAAATCTTGTATGATGCACATATATGTTAAGTTCACAACGTATATTTTCGTGGATTATCGATATTCTTGGGAAATAATAACACCTAACCTGAACCTTCATTTTTTTAGACCTGTATTATACCTCTGCTACACTGAGTTTTCTCTACCACTTGTAGCCTCTCTGTACTACACTGCAGTTTCCTTTACGTTGTCTACTCCAATAACTACTCTTTGTATTTATCTATCTATGTATTTGAATCTATGTAGTTGAGGCATTTGTAAGGCCTGTTTATCCACGTTACTGAGCAACAGCAAGGGGCTATCCCTTAAGAGGACCAGTCGCCTCCAGGAGGACCGTGCCGATAAATACCTTTACTTTTATCTAAAAATTTCTAGTTTTTTTTGTTTTGGACATAGCCAAGTGTGTTTTTTTTTTCACCCTACCTAATACTTAGTTGCCTTTTTTGTTTTCAAAGCCATAAGCTATTTTGCCTGACTATTCTTGATATAACTAATCCACACTTCAACCCTTTGAACATTTTAAGTGATTTACCTCATTAATCTTAATATTTAGACATACTTATAAAGCCAATTGTAAAAGGGTTGCAACTTTTACGCTCTTATAAAGAGTGTTTTATTTAGCAAACTTATCCTTTTACCACTATTTCTCTGTTTAGGTAAATCAACTGACACATATTTATTATGTTGAATTAAGTGTTTATAATTCCCAATTTAAAACTATCTTTCTTTACATTTTTTTCTTAATTAAATAACTTTTAAGTTATCATTTTTGTGTTTGTTTTGGCACTGTGTGTGGGGCCCCATTGTTTCACTTACAGGAATTTTGTGATATCTAGGCTTGCACAGCAACATCCTTTGGGGCCACACTCGTACACATTGTAGTGTTACTGGCAAGGACCACTCCGGTTTACAACTGCCACGAGTTTGAGCTAGCCGAGGTACGTGGTGAGCTTAAACTCGATTTACATCAAAAATAACATCTTTAATATTTTGTTACCACCTAATAGGGTTATAATCTTATCAAAACAATGTTCCTAATAGGATGCACACGATTCTATACCGAGGCAAAAAAGGATATCCAATGTCCGAGAGTGTATTTCGCATTTCAACACATAATTTGTTTAATAATAACAAATGTAGTTGACATATCAAAACTTAAGATATTATGTACAGGGCGGCAAAAAAATATAGAAACACAGAATTACGTAAAGAGGGAAGTACCCTCAATTTTTATTTTAGAGCAAATTGTTATAAGAAAACTTTACTAAGGACTACAAAACGTGGTCAGATACAATTTTTCGTTGAAATATTTTAATTTACAGGGTACCATCAAAAAGCCCTTGGAATATATTTTTTTTATTTTATTTCTTTAACAGTTACCTGCAACAATTTTGCAACAACTATGTGCAATACTATAGTAACGAATATTGACATGGTAGTCAAAAATCATTTACTATTTTTCGACTTATTAACAAGAGTTTTTCGTTAGTTTCGTCATGGTTGTAAAGTTAACGCTGCAGAAGAAAATATAAATTGTACTTATCGTCGGAGATCACTATAAACCTATTAGGGAAGCCGCACTCATATTTAGTACTAGACACTCTGACAAAATGATATGTAGCGCCACTATAGTAAACGTATTGAATAAATGTAAAGCTACTGGTTTCGTCGAAAATGTATTTAATAAACAACACAACAAATGGTCCACAACAGAAGAAAAGCAACTCAATGTAATGCAAGCGGTTATCGAAGACCCGAAAATTTCTTTAAGAAAATTGTCAAAAACTATTCCAGTTGACGTCAAAAAGTCTACTGCTAGTAATATTTTAAAAATAAATGAAGTTGATCCTTTTTCTACAAGAAAAATATTATTTACAGATGAAGCCATGTTTACTTCCAACGGCGTGGTATGCTCCCAAAATTGTCGGTGGTGGAGTGACAACAATCCCAATTTTATAATCAAATGCCGTAGTCAATATTCATTTAAAACCAATGTATGGTGTGGCATTTTTAATGATCGGATCGTTGGACCATACTTTTCCCGACAAAATATAAATGCTGCCATTTACCTAGACTTCTTAAGGAACCAGTTGTCTCAATTTCTTGACGAACTGCCACTAAATATAAGATGTACAATTTGTTATCAACATAATGGAGCCCCATGCCATAGTAACTGGGTATTTAAATGAAGTATTTCCGCACCGTTGGATAGGCAGACGTTCAAATATTCCTTGGCCAGCCAGGTCGCCTGACATCACACCCCTGGACTTCTTTTTATGGGGCCGATTAAAAGAAATGATGCATGGGCATAGACCTTTTCAGGATATTGACCATCTTGAAGCAGTAATAACAAACTGTGTCCAAGAAATCACTCCCAATATGATACGGGCGACAGTAAGAGAAATTACAAGGCGTACTATAGTTTGCATGGAAAAAGAAGGGGGGCATGTGAAGACATAATGTTTCACTTTAAACTGTTTTTAGATCACTTTTATCATGTAATTGCTAAAATATTGTTTATTATTCACATTCATAATTTATTTTTGCTCTAAGGAAATTAAATGTTTTTAATATTCCTGATAGGTAGATAGGTTGATTTTAGAACATGAAATAATCTCGCATTATTTTTTTACGTAATTGGTTTCCAACAAGAGGTAATGAATGCTCAACGTGTTTTTGATGGTACCTTGTAAATTAAAATATTTCAACGAAAAATTGTATCTGACCACGTTTTGTACATCATATCTTAAGTTTTGATATGTCAATATTATTTGCGCATCAAGCAGACCTTTTTATAAAGAATAACTTTTTTTTCGTAAAATCAACAATAAAGAAAATTCCCATATGTCTAGAACTTTTCTGGACACGCTGTATTGCAGGTAAGATACTACTTTCCGAAAAAAATTTAGTTGATTCAATAAAATTATTTTTCTCCGGATTTTCTTTTATTCGGGCTTTACTACAAGAATAAAGTATTAGGTCCTTCAAACATTAAATTCAAAAGTTGTATTATTTAAATTTTATTTCCGGTGCAACTCCTCTATTTAACAGTTCCCAAAATTATAATTTAATTCCCACGCGACTATTTATGTCTTGTGCGAGTTTGGTTCCTGGCAATGAGGGCGGCATGGTGTATGATGTATCAGTTTTATTTGATTTGTTAGAGGACTGGGGAAAGGTGTTTACGTTATAACATGTAACTTAACTTCATTGCACAGAAAGTTTTTCATTATTTACCTAGGTGATTATTTATTATCGGTATTTTCCTGAGTAGAGAAATCTTACTTTTCATTAAAGATATGGAGTAAATAATGGTTATTTCTCAAGTTAGTAGTAGAAAAATATTTTTATTGAAAAAACTCGTTTCAGGTAATCAATAAGACAAAACTTTAATTAATGTTTGCCTATTCCTTCTTGTAAAGAAATCTACAAATTATGATTCTAAAAAAATAGTATATTATTAACCAAGGTTTAGACAGCCATCATTATTGCCCGAGCGGCAAGTTTAAATCACGAGGAGCGGTTTATATGTGTTTGTTTATGTGGTTAATATAATATTTTTTCCACTACTACAAACTTTTATAAGACATTTATCTTTATAGTATTAATAATTATAAAAAATTATAGGTAGGTATAAGTATATGTTTTAATCAAGTCACCTGCGTTTTGGAATTGGCAACATATTTTGTTGTTTTGTCACGTGTTAATATCAATTTTTGTTCATTTATATCATCAGATTTCACGAGTTTGTTGTTATAGTGTTCTTTACTAATGTTTTCATTTTATTTTCCTTTGATCCTGAGATTAGGTTAGGTTCTGTTAGAAATGGTAAGTTATTCGTGGATATATTATCAAAGTGTCGATATTATTCTAAAATATTTATTAAAGTGACAAAGTCCGTTTTTAATTAATTTATTTTGACATTACTGATTTTAAGCTTTATTACGACCCGAATCTGTACTCCTAATGAATATGGCGAATTATTGTCTGTTATACCCTATATTTGTTATTGATTGTATCGATATTTTACAATAGCAAGCATCTCTAATAATCTAATATGTATTGATAATTATCTGGTTGCCTAACCACAATAAATCACCTTTCAGGTTATTTATGTTTATGAATTCATGTTGTAGAATCAAAAAATCAAGTTAACTGCGTTCAAATAGATTCTTGAAGATCGGTCAATAATGGATTTCAATGCCTTATTATTGACCACGGTCAATAATAACTTATAAGGTAGAGAAAAACGATTTCTAACGTTAATAATCGGTCAATAATGGCGATGTTATATGTTAGTAGTGGAAAAAATTAATTATATTCCAGTTTATATTAAAAAAATGCCAAATTTCAAAATGTTAAAAAAAACTGGTAAAAATTGTTTATTGAAAAATAGTATATTATTAACCAAGGTTTAGACAGCCATCATAATTGCCCGAGCGGCAAGTTTAAATCACGAGGAGCGGAGCGACGAGGGATTTAAGACGCGAGGGCTATAATAAGCTGTCTAAACCGTGGTTAATATAATATTTTTTCCACTACTACAAACTTTTGTAAGACATTTATCTTTATAGTATTAATAATTATAAAAAATTATAGGTAGGTATAAGTATATTTTTTAATCAAGTTACCTGCGCTTTGGAATTGGCAAAATATTTTGTTGTTTTGTCAGGTGGCTTTGTTAATGTCAATTTTTGTTCATTTATGTCATCAGATTTCACGAGTTTTCCGTTTTTTTAAAAAATGAGCGAAGAAAATGTTAGTGATATTATTATGTGTACACCTTCAGAATTAAGGATGGAAGCAGAAAAAATGTTGATTGTATCGATATTTTACAATATCAAGTAATCTAATATGTATTGATAATTATCTGGTTGCCTAACCACATTCATGTTTATGAATTCATGTTGTAGAATCAAAAAATCAAGTTACCTGCCTTCAAATAGATTCTTGAAGATCGGTCAATAATGGATTTCAATGCCCTATTATTGACCATGGTCAATAATAACTTATTATGGTAGGAAAAACGATTTCTAACGTTAATAATCGGTCAATAATGGCGATGTTATAGGTTAATAGTGGAAAAAACTTATTATATCATGGGTATTTTGATGATTGTCTGTTATAGTTATTATCTGCATTGCTTATTCTAATATTTGAAATTTTACTAGGTAGGTATAGTATAGTTTTATTGTTGATAAATTCACTCCTACAATAAAATGTCCATTTGACATTTGCATTTTTATCACTTTGACATCGATAAAAAAGGTGCATCCTTTTTTATCGCGATAAAACCCTCTCCAGCTAAAAATTAAATGGTAAAAACGTCTCCAGCTCAAAATCGAGTAGCTTTTCTTTTTCATTGCTCGGCAACCTGACATATTGTTACAAATTAATTTAATGCTGTCAAACTTTTTTTTAGTGAAGTATTATTTTTTTTTAGTATCTATTCATGCCAAAAATAAGAATTTCTCTAGCTAAAAATCTTTCGATCTTTTTGTTTAAGATCGGATAAACTTTTATTTTTTAAACTCAAACTAGATCACTTCTTAGCGATTTAAACTCGAGCAAACGGTAATAGATAAAAACGCTCCAGCTTCGTTGTCGCGTTTTTATCATTTCGTTTGTTCTCGTTAAATTTCTAAGCAATCCAGTTTTCGTGAAAAATAAAAGTTTATCCGATTAAAAAAAAGCTCTTGTGGTCTTATGACTATTTCCTATTTCCTACATCTGCCAATTTCGTCCAATTAGATTGTCTCGTTTTAACCAATCAGCTCTGATATTAGTATTAAAAGTATGGATTTTAGCGGTAAAATGTTGCCATTGACCCGTCTACGTTCTGTCAAAAAATTTTGAAGTACATATATAAATTCCTATTACTTTTTATAACTTTTTCGGAAGTTTTATGACATTTTAATAAATATTACCTAAAATTAGTAGGTATTACATTTATGTACCTACTTGCTTTTATAATACATCCATGTCTATGATTATTCCAATAAGGTTGTCGAATTTTCTACAAACCATTAGATATTATCTGCAAATATCAATATCATATCGAACAATATTTGAAATTAGGAAATTTTGCTTCTACCTTTATGTCACCTTAATCGATTGTATGTTTGGTTGCCAATCTGCAACTAAACATTTTTCATCGAAAAGGCGGTAAAACAAGTAATTTAAATATTTTGTCATATCTTGTTAAAATTTAACAGAATTGTTTGGTATTCAAAAAAGGGCTTCCTAGTCCATTATTGCATTATTACTCTGAATGGGACATTTAGACTTCATGAAATAATTGTGCCAAATATAACTCGACCCTCGCTTTTTTTGTTTGTCAAATTTTCCATTGTTCACTATCACTTATTTGGCAATTTTACTAGCGGTACTTTGGGTATGTTTATTCATACGTAAAACCACAAGAGCTTTTTTTTTATCGGATAAACTTTTGTTTTTTACGAAAACTAGATTGCTTAGAAATTTAACAAGAACAAACGAAAGATAATTTTATCTATTACCGTTTGTTCGAGTTTAAATTGCTAAAAAGATCGAGTGATTTTTAGCTAGAGAAATTCACGAATTTTGGCATGAATAGATACTAAAAAAATGTTTGACAACATCAAATTAATTTGTAACAATATCTCAGGTTGCCGAGGAATGAGAAAGAAAAGTTACTCGATTTTGAGCTGGAGAGGTTTTTGCCATTTAATTTTTAGCTGGAGAGGGTTTTATCGCGATAAAAAAAGGATGCACCTTTTTTTATCGATGTCAAAGTGATAAAAATGCAAATGTCAAATGGACATTTTATTGTAGGAGTGAATTTATCAATGATTAAAGTCATAGAGCTTCGTTCTCGGGATCTGATCAAAACAGGCATGCCCAATTCAACTCTTAAAATTCCAAGAAAAAGTTTTCGTCACCGCTGAAAAATGTAACCGATAAAAAAAGTAAATTAAATTCCTTTTGTCTCGAAAGCGGCCGACTATACGACCATATACCCAGAGGACCCTTTTTACGTGAAATTATTCAAGGAACAATAAGTTATTTAAAAAATTGCGAAGGAGAGGGTTTTATCGCGATAAAAAAAGGATGCACCTTTTTTTATCGATGTCAAAATGATAAAAATGCAAATGTCAAATGGACATTTTATTGTAGGAGTGAATTTATCAATGATTAAAGTCATAGAGCTTCGTTCTCGGGATCTGATCAAAACAGGCATGCCCAATTCAACTCTTAAAATTCCAAGAAAAAGTTTTCGTCACCGCTGAAAAATGTAACCGATAAAAAAAGTAAATTAAATTCCTTTTGTCTCGAAAGCGGCCGACTATACGACCATATACCCAGAGGACCCTTTTTACGTGAAATTATTCAAGGAACAATAAGTTATTTAAAAAATTGCGAAGGAGAGGGTTTTATCGCGATAAAAAAGGATGCACCTTTTTTTATCGATGTCAAAGTGATAAAAATGCAAATGTCAAATGGACATTTTATTGTAGGAGTGAATTTATCAATGATTAAAGTCATAGAGCTTCGTTCTCGGGATCTGATCAAAACAGGCATGCCCAATTCAACTCTTAAAATTCCAAGAAAAAGTTTTCGTCACCGCTAAAAAATGTAACCGATAAAAAAAGTAAATTAAATTCCTTTTGTCTCGAAAGCGGCCGACTATACGACCATATACCCAGAGGACCCTTTTTACGTGAAATTATTCAAGAAACAATAATTTATTTAAAAAATCGCGAAGGAGAGGGTTTTATCGCGATAAAAAAAGGATGCACCTTTTTTTATCGATGTCAAAGTGATAAAAATGCAAATGTCAAATGGACATTTTATTGTAGGAGTGAATTTATCAATGATTAAAGTCATAGAGCTTCGTTCTCGGGATCTGATCAAAACAGGCATGCCCAATTCAACTCTTAAAATTCCAAGAAAAAGTTTTCGTCAGCGCTGAAAAATGTAACCGATAAAAAAAGTAAATTAAATTCCTTTTGTCTCGAAAGCGGCCGACCATATACCCAGAGGACTTTTTTTACGTGAAATTATTCAAGGAACAATAATTTATTTAAAAAATTACACTCGGTGAAAAAAAATATGATCATAAAATAAATTACCAACCGCCCTTTTTATTATTACGCCACTGGTGGAAATATAGGTCACTTGATATTTTAAAAAAGTGACCTTCAAAAATAAAAGTTTTTTTTCTGTATTGTAACTTGTTTCTAATAAACTAAAAAAAAAACACTTCAAGGGCCTGTAGCTCCATATAGAATGGAATCATTTGCGGACCTATGTTAATATGAACTTTTTTCTATATTTTTTATGAAGAATTATACCCTAAAATTTGTCATCGTCACTTCCGGGCACCGTGTATATTACACGAAAATGAAAGTTGGTCATCGTATGATTTTCAAAAAATTTATATATTTATAGACAATACAAAAACATTAACTTAGTGAAAAGATGACTGTATTCTCTTTGCGCTCGACTCTGTTTAAATAACACATAAATGAAAGCAATCTTCTGGTAAAATTTGCATTTTTCTGACGATAAGGGATAAATTATGACCCTCATTCATTTCCATTTGTTTTTCAAATTTCCTTTTTTTTCTGACAGTTACTTAGGGGTGAAAAAGAGTTTTCTCATCCAAGTTTTTCCCATTAATGACTATCATTAAGCTCAACGATTTAAGACACCCCACCCATTAATTTTAAATGTCCGATAATGGATAATTTCCATCAAAATTTCAAGGCATCAAAACGTTCTTATTTCTATTTAATTAAATTTTATTCGTGAAGGATTTCAAGAAATGGTTTTTACTACATAATTTATCAAACCGCCAACTCGCTACGAAGTAAAATGTAAATGTAATTTGCAGAAGATCACAAGATTAAAGGCCTTGAAACGTTGATAATCACTTACTTTTCACGTGGCAAATTAACGTAGGCGGGGTTGTGATATATTTAGTTACGCAAATTAATTTGTGTGGAGTAAAATGCAGTGGGGAGAAATATTGGAGTGCCCGTAATAACTTCGTAAATAAAATAGTGACAAATTACCTTAGTTCAATACAATCAATCATCGATCTTAAACATACACCGATATTTTTAACTTATAGGTATTCTTTCTTGATGGAAAGCTGCACGAGTTCAGCTAATACTCAAGAAGACGTTACCAACTCGGTTATAACAAAAGTTATGTAGAATTTTATTTCGTCGGTTGAGAAGAAAACTATCATATGTCCAAGTTTTCCTAAGAACGAGTTATTAGAATAAAATCCTAAATCATGCCATTTCCTAAGGGATGCAACACTAGCTTATGTCCTAGGTAGCATAAGTAGAGCACACAATCAGTTTTTAAAAAGTATCTTATCTTAATCCCCTTCCGATGGCAGAATATTATTATTCTATGTCCACCCATCGGACATAGGATAGCATTGGGGGTAATATTTTTTGTGACGCCTTATGGACTTCTTAGGATAGTGTTATCTGTACCTTACCCGACAGTGTTTCGTTACAAATACGTTTGTGTAAATTAATAAATAATACAATGTGTTCTAGAGCAAAAAAAATTGTAGCTATGCCCCAAGGCAAAAGTCTAATGTCACCTAAATAAGGTAAGTTAAGAATAAATTAGTTCCAGAAAGGAAAATCGAAAACAGTAGTCAGAAATGCACCGCAAGGTTTTCCGAAAATCAAAGAAATTATATTTTTTAGAGTATTCGTCGCTAGGTGACGTCAATCGTTAAAGAGGCTTTATAGGAAAATACGTATTTTTTGTAGATAAGAAAAGGACAGGTATAAGAAAAAAAAACGAATAGCCTAGAAACTAATCTAGAAACTGCCAACACCACTCGACCAGTGACAGTGAGACAGAGACCACTCCGAGTAGAAGGAAAAAGTCATTTTACTATCACTTGCCGTTGCAAGGTGGAGAAAAAAGTCAAGGCTGAGTATTAGTTATCAAATAGTAAAAACTGTTAGCACAAAACTATGCCCTTCTGGATTCATAGTTCAAGAGGATAAGCGAGGGTTAACGCCTCATCTCCGCGTTTACGAAAAAACCAAACAACTCATCAGGGACCATATATAGTATTTTGAAAAAGTTGAAAGCCACTACTGTCGGAAAGACTCTTCCAAGGAGTATCTCTCACCTAGCCTTAGTATAAGTAAAATATATGAGTTGTACTTAAAACATTGCGAAAACCTTAAAGAAACTCCTGCTGGCAAATCTACTTATAGGTACATTTTTTTGAACAATTTTAATTTAGGATTTGACGCACCAAAAAAAGACCAGTGTGACTTGTGTGCTAACTATAAAAAGTCAACTATATAGGAAAGGCTGCCTTACCAAACAAGATTGACAGACCTGTCGCCAACAAAGAAAGAATGAGAAATTTCAAAAATGAGGATAAATTAAGAGCAGAGAACGATGATTCTTTTTGTATTGCTGAGTTCGATCTTTAGCAGATTCTCTCCTGCAAAAACTGTAGTTGAACAAGCCTACTACAAGTCTAAACTGGCAACTTACAATTTAACTGTTTTTGATGCTGCAAAGAAACAGGGATACTGCTTCATGTGGCACGAAGTTGTAGCATCAAGGGGCTGCTGCGAAATTGGAAGTTGCCTCCTTCAGTTTTCGAAAATGAAGTCAGGGGAAGGTATTAAAGAGATTGCCTTTCATTCGGACAACTGCAGCGGGCAAAATCGCAATAAATACATATTTTTAATGTTCATGTATGAAGCTACAAAATACAAAATTAAAATAACACATAATTTCTTCAAAGTGGGGCACTCACGAAATGAGGGTGACTGTATGCACAGCACAATAAAGCGTGCTTTAAAACATATTCCTGTCTACACGCCAAGTCAATGGTATCTTTTAGCTCGGACTGCTTGCAGAAAAAATCTTACTATGTCAAAGAAATGAACCCTTACGACTTCTTTGGCTTGAAGGTTTTATTGCCAGACACTTCGAAAAATTTTGAAAGAAATATTAGTGGTAACCTGGTTAGAATATCCAATATAACTGCAATCAGAGCTGAATATGAGGATCCCTACATTTTAAAAATAAAACATACAAACTAGAAAAAGAGTACATTGGAATAAATGTTATTGAACGCTGTAAAAAGCCCCTCCAGTCATTTGCTAATTATGAGTTAAATATTCTTCGCCATGAGCGTAATCCTCTAAATAAACAAAAACACATATCACTACTCTACTTTTGTGAGAATAATGCTATTCACGATTTTTGTTAAGTTTACCACATGAGTAATAATTATTGATCAATTATGTTGATATTACTTTGTATTTGCATTTTTTATACGCGCATGTTACTAAGTAGTTGTGTACCTTAGGTTTAGCCTATATTTGTTGTATGTTCGATCTTGTGGGACATACGATAATTTAGGTTAAATGTTATTCCGTTAATATATCTGAAGTCCTCAGTTTTTAGCTATTGTTCTTAAAAGTATTTTTAATTGAAACAATATGTTTTTGTAAGTAAATGAAATATCTTTAAATTGATTGTTTTAAAATTCGCCATGAAATAGTCTCAGTGCAAGAAGAAAGAACTTTTAAATCCTTATTACTCAAAACTAACTCAATAGGACATTAGGACTTAGTTTTCTTCTCAACCGACGATTTGCTGAGGTATAAGTTTCGTATTAAGGTTCGCAAGCACTACACCGGCCTGGTCAGCAACGCAACTAACGACTAGGGAACACGAATTTTTATCTCTACATATTCATTTTACATTTTTGTTTTACGTTTAGAATGCTGAACTTGCTTTTATCACTCAGTACAATCCAATAAAATTTTTCTTTAAAAATATGTTAAAATTTACAGAATCCAAATGAGAAAAGCATGCCGAAGGTGCGAAAAGTGGTCGTAACAAACCAATTTATTCCCAGAAAAATATGCAATAAATCCCCTGCGGGACATCTGGAAAGTGCTGTATAAATATAATTATTTTTCCTAATATTACATTTAATTCTGTCGAAAATTGTCGGCACGTGGACAAAAACGCAAAAGGAAATATAAATTTTATATTCAAATTCTCAAAAGCAGGTTTTTATTATTTAAAACACTTCTGAGGTAAAGCCTTGTAACATTTTTATGAAATATTGTCACCCGGGGAAAAAGAAGGCCGCAGCTTAAACTTCTAAATAATAAAGACATTGTCTGAGAAATATATGCGGACAAAAATTTCAATATAAATCTGAGGTAAATATTGCTGCAGTGGTAACTGATTATCAATTTATTTTTATTGTTTATACGTAGAGTATAAGAATGCTAAAAACAATTAACACATGTTTTTGAGATTTTAAGTGAAATAAAAAATATCAAAATGGAAAACCCTACTACATATTGTGTATTATATAAATCTTTAAATTTAAAACAAAAAACTGTTAATGAATTTCCTTCACGAGTCAAAAATAACTAGGCAAGTATACATTTTTAGCAGGATGGCACACGTGCCCAGAATTAATTACAGCTTCTACGTACCATTTTTATTGACCAGTGAATAGGGACACGTCTCCCCGGTCACCAGACCTAACCCTACCAGATTTATTTTTATGGGGATAATTAAAGTAACAAGTTTACAAGCAAAGGTGCAATGCTATTGATACCTTGAAAACTACAGGTAGGGAAAAGATAAACCAAATAAATGGTAGGACCATACTAAAGACTGCTACTAGTTTGCTAATTTAAATTATTTCGTATTTCTGATAATATCAAAATTGCCAATAATTAAGAAATGTAAAAGCTTTACATGTCTTAAGCCAGTATCTGACGAAAGTAAAATGCATGCATGTGCACACTTAATTCGGATCAGGTTGTAGATTGACACCCCCTACAGCCCTTATTTAAGAGCAATAAAAAAAAATTAAACACAAACGTTATATGTTTAGATTTAGTACCATGAGAAAACATTTGAACATCGAAATTGTACATATTTTTAAAAAATCTCATTTTTTTTTTCAAAAATATACAGGGTACCCTAAAAGGTATGGTTAATGATTATGGATCGGGTAGACTGAGTAAAAATAGGGTCAGAATGTCATGTAACATTTTTTGCTATATCCCCCCATTATCGAGCTACGCCCACACAGGGGACACCTTCAAATTACTTCTTCCTAATGTTTTCGGAACCAATAAAGAAACAATTGAAATTTGGGTATTCTAGTAAGTTTTACATGCAGAATCAAATGTTGTTAAATGTCAACCAATTAAAAGTCGCATCAGAAATAGGGGACAGCGGAGTCACAATAAACCTAACTTTTTTTTAAAATTGATTTTTATATTTTTTACGCCTAACTAGGAACCTTTTACATTTCTTGGAAAAAAAAAGGTGGTTACTCCTATAGTTAGACACTTAAAGGCATTCGAGACAGACAACAGACACAGAAGTCTGGCGTGCCCCATTCTCAACACTGTTGCGTTGCGGTTGTTTCTTTAGTAGCCTAGTTTTGATGAACGAAAGAAGATTCCGGTTTCACATTTGTCATGGCTATGTCAGTTTTTAACAAACAACAAGGCTAGCAACAAATGTCCTAAAGAGTTTTAATGGCCGCTTTTCAACGGGAGCGGTCCTTTTTGATGTTTCGAAAGCTTTCAATAAGGTCTGTAGTAAAATTGATAAGATTAGGTACGCCAAATTATTCGATCAAAATCGTAGTTTCATTTCTCGATGACAAGTCGTTTGCGGTGTCGTCAAAAAACGCAGTGTCCTGAGTCAGGATTGTTAGGGCCTAGGTCCTGTAGGGGTCTTCCCTTGCGCCAGTCCTATACAATATATACACTAGCGATATCTCCAAAGGGCCACAAACACAACTTTATCTGTTTGCTGACGACACGACAGTAACCGCCACCTCGAGACAGCCTCGAATAGTAATCTCACACCTGCAAAGATACATAAATCTTCTGGAAAAATGGCTTGAAACTTGGAAGATCCAACTAAATGACTCCAAAATACAGGTCATCTTATTCTTAAAATCACGAGTCAGATAACCAGAGAGCAGAGTCAAAGTAAATAACAAGGAAGTACCATAAAAAAACAAAGTTAAATACCTGGGACTCGTGTTTTATAATAAGATGGCCTGGAACGACAATCTTGACCACCGCACAAACTCAATTCTGTGCAATATACCCTTTGATAAATAAAAACAATAGAACAGATAACAGCACCAAGACAAATATTTACAAGATAATAATAAGACCAGTATTGACATACGGTGTACCGACCTGGTGTACCGTAAACCAGACAAAATTAAAAAAAAAATTGCAAACCAGAATTTTACAAATAATAACAGACGCACCAAAATATACACCTACAAGAGAAAACTGCACATGGACACAATAAACCAGTTTTTCGATCAAATAGTCACGAAATATTACGCACGGACCGACGTATCGAACAATATACTAATAACACACCCACATACACACGCGTACCACCAGGCAACATACAGACTCCCCCGTGGTTCCCACCATGAAGATGATAACCAAGACAACCACTTTTAAAAATTCAAAATTCGAAACCACTCTACAAGCTAAAGCATACCATGAATTAGCAAAGTCGAATAACGACTGTATATCAAGATATTCCAAAAAGAAGAACGATAGAGAAAAGGAGTAAAGAACATTGTTCAACTTGAAGAGTAAATATGTCATTATCAATCTAGAGGGCGATTTTAAAAATGTTTGCGTTATAGGTTAGATATATAATACGCGTTAACTGAGAGTTAATTGGCGTGCCAAAATGACAATATTTTCCTAAAAACACGAGTATCTCAAAAACACATGAAATGAATACACCCACCAAATCATACAAGTTGTTCAATTAAAAAAAATATACGTTTGATCCGAAACATATTAATACTCTGTAATAAATCAAATATTTTTGGAATATTACTTTTGTAAAAACCCTTTTTCTGCATCTCGTCTGGAATTTAGGATATCTTTTTCACCCACGCTATAAATGGCCCTGTATATTACGTTTCTACATAAGTCAGTTATTCCAGGGAAGCGTTAAATGACTCTTGACGCTTTAGGAAATTACAGCTAGTTATAGATAAGTATTAACAAGAGTTTCTTGCTAATACAACTCAAATTCATAATAAATTAAAAACCAATTTACCTACCTGCACCCTCTGGCACTGAATTAAACTTTGTGTGTGCGTCAATATCCTAAATACGACATGCTCAATAGTGCTCTGTTCTTCGAAAATCATTCGCGCCAGATCCAACAGGACTTGATTCCTCTTGATTTCTAGTTGTGATTTCTCGTAGAGGTGGGCGTTTCTTAGGCCGATGCCGCAAAACTGAAGGTAACTCGAAAATATTTCTTCATCTTGTTTGGTAAATGGTTGGTCCCCCATTTTGTTTATGACCTGGTAACAAAAAGGAAAAGGATAAAGTACGTTTCTTCAGAGTCCGCAAAGATGTTCTGATGTAAATTAATTCGCTTTAAAAAGTTTAGTTCTTGAGATAGAAAAAAAGTTAAATAGAAAAGTTTCAGAATTTTCCTAAAAATATTTAATATGTTAACCAGAAAATCAAAAGATAGAAAATTTTTTAAGTTTCTTTTTAAATGAAACACACTATTTTCACACCTTTGAAATCAGCCCAATTTCCACATTCCAGAAATATATAATATATTATACGGCTATGACCGGACCAGACGTTTTTGAGTTATTTCACATGCATCCATATAATTCGTAATAATTGCGCCTAGTTAGTCGTGCTTGGCGATTCAAAACAAAAGTGTCACGTTTTATCGCACTAGCCATAGATCATTATGGAAGACAAAACAAATAAATTATAATACGGCAGTTAATATTTATCTTCGCTTGACGTGAAAATGCTTTTCATCAAGGAAGAAAAATTTCGTGTAATTCAACTTTATTATTCAAATGAGAACAATGCTTCAACGGCGATGCGGCGGTACAGAATTACATCCAGGTAATCGAGTTGGAGGTTCTCATGTAAAAAATTGAAACGTTTGTTACAATAAAAATATTTACTTTTATTCCTGAACCTTCTGTGCCTTTTCATTTGTTTATACCTAATAATAAAATTTAAAAATATAATTTATTTATTTTATTTTCCATAGTGATCGATGTCATCCATGGACAGTGCGATAAAACGTCTTATTTTTGTTTTGAATCACCAAGCACGGCTCACTAGACGTAATCATTTTAAAGTAAAACAACTCAAAAACGGCTGGTCCGAATATAGACGTATGGTTCATGCAAAACAATTTCCGATGCACGTCATCAATCAGCTGATAATTGTAAATTCGTAAGAGACCATGAGAAAATTAAATTTCGGTAAAAAATTGTAAAATTTTATGCGATATTGAATGTAGGTACTACAAACTTAAAGTATTCTTCTTTGATACGAACCCACTTATAGCAAACATTTTGTTTATTTAAGCTTGTAAAAATAATGTAATTTGAATTTTATTGGCTGACAGTTGGTAACAGAACAGTGAACGGTGCGCTGGCGCCAGCTCGTTCGTTGGCCTTTTTTGCCGTTTTTGTTTACGTTTCGTGCAAAACTAACCTTAATTGTTCAGTGGTTCCGTGTCGTTGTGCGTCTATTTTTTAATAAAAACTACAGATCTTTTCATAAATAGTATTAAAAAACTGTTTTTTTAAGAACAACAAAAGTGCACATACATGTCTCTGTCGATTACGTTGTTTACTATTTGTGAAAAATGATTAAGCATTTACATAGCCGGTGCAAAGAGCTAATAGCTTCTCTAATAAGCTATTTTCAGGAAGAACTTAACAACAATGACCCATTGTTACCTTTGACAGTAGTTAGAGAAGTTGCTTTAAAGTGTATGTTAAGGTCTATATATTTTATTTCTACTTCACTAATTTTTAGCGTGTAGCAGCGGCCTTAAATTTGAATATCTGCACTGTAGGCGCAGTTTTCAACAACAGTTAAAAAAAATAAATTATTAGAATTACCTAAAAAGAAACGTTCTTATTCAAAGAGAGTTGTAAATGTGTCAAGATTGGATATAAGATCTATCCGTGACACTATTTATGGAATGTACGAAAGAAGTAAGTTGTATTATTCAAAAACTATAATATTTTACATTGGTTATGCTTAAGCTGTAACTTTTTTTAGAACATCATGTAACTTTGAAAACTTTAAGTAAGAGATTAAAAGAGAGACAACTGTTTGATGGTTGTATTAACTCTTTAAGAAGCCTCTTAAAATAAATATACTTCAGATGGAAAAAAGGTGAACCGATGCGAGGACTTATGGAACTTTCCCATGTAGCTTTCAAACGACTGGTATTTTTGAGAAAATATATGAAAGAAAAAGAAGTATCCTTGTACCATATCGTTTTCTTAGATGAAACATGGATTTTTCAGACTGGCACCATTGGTCGATCTTAGCAAGATGAAAATAAGTGTTAGATCTACTAAAGTTGATGGCAAAAGGTATTATGCAGTAAACAAATATATAAACTATGGGAAATTTACCTAGGTAAAACATATCTTTCTAGGTACATAATACTTCATGTTGGTGGTAAAAATGGTTTTGTTCAGGGCACCGAGACATTTTTTTTCTTCTAAAACTAAGCTGAGTGGCTGCCATGGAGAAATGAATCAGCAAAATTGTTTACAATGGTTCAAAAGCCAATTACTGAAAAATTTAGCAAAGCCATCTGTGATTTTAATAGAAAACGCCCCATACCATGGTGTTAACAAAAATACCTAACACATCATGGAATAAAGCTGCAATTCAAGAATGGCTACTAAAATTGAATTTGATTATACATTGTTCAAAACCGAACTTTTATAAGTCGCTAAATTATTAAATAATTAATTAATTTAAAATATTAAACTTAAACTCCTTTTAGACATAAGCCACCAAAAAAAATATTAAGTTGATGACCTGGCTCAGTAATATATGGACGTAAAGTTGTACGGCTTCCTCCATACCACTCACTGTATTCAATCCGATTGAACATATTTGGGGGATTACCAAAAATTATTATAACAGACATATTGGTCGAGATAGCAGTACAGAAACTGACTATGAATATTTGGAAATAATCATTGCGCACTGCTACTCCTGATGTTTGGAAAAATTCAATTCGGCACACAGAAAGCGAGATATTAAAATGGTACGAAAGAGAACATATATTCGATAAATACATATGCGAGATGTTACACGTGGCGACATCTCGTAGCAATCGAGCTATCCACCCAACCAGACCAGCGAGGTCTTAGAGAAGACCAAACGCTGGAATGGAACCCGCCTAAGCAGGTATCTAATGTCAGGTGGCGCTGAAAGCCAATCGTCGGTTTCTGTGAACCGAAAACATGATATAAAGAAAGATGTTTGTCCCTTTTCTTTCCGTCAGACCCAATCCTTGTACACGTTTCGCCGTATTACATCTTTCTTTATATATTAGATATAGACTGAACATTCAAACCATTATTGAAGTAAATGAAACGAGTGATTCAAGTGATTTGGAACATGATTGAAGATCCATCATTTATTATTTTTATTATTCAAATAGCCAAAGCATATATATGAAAAAGTAACAATGACATACACTTTTAAGTCGTCGAGATTAGGTTGGTTGCAGACCAGCAACTGGGCCTAGTTCTGTGTCGCGTCGTAGAGTAGCAAGATTGCAATTTACTAGTGAACATTTACATTGGAATGTGGCACGATGGGGCACTAACTAGATGGAAGAGAGCGAGTATGGAGACGAACAAGGGAACGATTTGCTAAATGTACGTTCAGCCACCCGTTTAGCTGTGGAGGAAATTTCGCGGTGGTGGTAGGAATACCAGGCAAGGCTTGTACTGAGTTAGTATTTATTGTTGGAGGATGGCTCTATAAAAATCACTAACGTCGAACTAAAAATAAGAAAGTTATCAAGCCTAAAACTTATTCGGACCGTTGCATTTTGCTAGTGAAAATTGGAATTTGCTAATTCATAACTAACATAACATAACATGACTATTTCAATATAATTTAGGTATATATTTGTCACCCTGGAAGAGTTTACAAATAAAGTAAATAAATTTGTGTTTATTTTCGTAAATTTATCTTTTTCTTATATCTGAAGAAATACATTTTTTAAAAGGATGGCATATTAGAATTAAAAACCCTGTGCATTCACATATGACGACTGCATTTTTACTATTAAAAAATCAAGATTTTGATTTTGTATTCGCCTTATATTTTTTTGTTTAGCGTGGGTACTTTTTGATTTAAATAAGTTAGGGAATTAAGTTGCTAATCCAGTCTGGTGTACTTAGAAGACAAAATAAACACAAATCTAGATATATCCAAGATAAAAATATACGACTTTGGTTAAATGGGGAAAATGTTGCACAATCCAAGGACTAAACAATGTGACAGAAGTTTTAGTGAAAATATTAGGTTATTAAAAAGAATCTGAATTTTTGATTTTAAATTTAAAATTTTTCTGGCGTTAATAGTTCCTCACAGCAAGTTTTAATGAACCTAAAGACTACATCACAATTCTGTTAATTTTAAGTCAACGTGTAGTTTTCAAGCATTCATCATCAACTTTATTTTGTATAATAAAACCCTGTTTTTATAATGTCAAATTTTAAGAGCCTTTCATATTCCTAATTCAAAGACGTACTACACATTATCTTTTCATTACGTTTCGAGCCTTTTTGACAATCATTATGAAATTTTCAAGATACGGACATAATGTTGTTTCAGCTTTTTTAATTTACGGAATAAAAAAAATTGATGTAGTAGTAAAGAAGTAATGGCTTAATCTCTTTAATTTTAATAACAGATTTTTTTTAAATATTAAAAATAAAAATTATGGGAAATACAGAACATTTCATGATGATGATCAAGGCTCGAAAAGTAATGTGACGATAATGTGTAGTAGTAGTAGTAGTAGGTACATTTTTGAATTTAGGATAAAAAGGCTTTCAAAATTTAACATTATCAAACCAGGGCCGTATTATAAAAAGTTAAGTTGATGATTGCTTAAAAGCCACACGTCGAATTAGAAAAAATGCACTGTAATCATTTAAAGTTGCTGTGAGGAAGTTTTGTCAATTTCGCAATAACTTTAACATTGACACCGGAAAAACTTAAATTAAAAATCCAAATTTTTTTTTTTAATAACTCAAAACCTAAAGATCTTACTAAACGAGACAGTCCATGGATGGGGTTACCAATACCACAAGTGGGTCTAATTTTTAATTTGTCGACAAAAAGTATAGTAAGAATCAACTTAGAAAGGCCACAGCATCATCCGGGTGAGAAACTAATCCTGTTTCGCTTCACCGTATTCCCTGGCGTAAGCAGATGACGCGGTGGCCTGTTATTAGTTGATTCTAACTCTATCTAACCGCGCGTTTACATTATTCAAGTAAGTGGATCAAGTCAGTTGAATTCAAGTGACATGAATCAATTATTTGCTTACACACCATTTCCAAATGAATACATGTCACCTGATTCAAAATGACGAAAATAGTTTAGTAGTTTGCCAAGCTATTCTTCAAACAATTTTAATCACAGCTAATGAATTGAGGGAATATATGTATAAGAAAATACACGGTGCCTCACAAAACTTCCTATGTGAACTTAAATTGAAAGGTCCAAAGAATTTTAGAAAATTGTAAGCAAGTTCGATGAATTATTAGTAGCAAAAGTTAAGAGTCAGATCAATAAAAAAATATACTGATATGCATGAAACTCTTTCATTCCGTGTCAAGAAATGATATCTAACATCAGAAGATTCATTTAAAACTTTAGAACATGTTTCAACTCGGAATCCATTCGATTCGCGTGGTCAAGGGAAATGAGTAAAGAGGTTTAGATATTCACTTCGTTTTCAGGTCACTTGAATTCGACTGGCTTGATCAACTTACTTAAATAATTTGACGAATGAGAGTTGCAGCACGTGGCTACATCTCGTGGCAACCACACGTATCAACCCAACCAGGACAGCGAGAATCCATCCAACCATGTCCTGGTTGGGTTGATACGTGTGGTTGCCACGAGATGTAGCCACGTGCTGCAACTCTCATTCGTCAACTTGCATTTCTGTGTTAAAGCACTTTGAGGTCCCTTACCTTTTCGTCAGACCCGGAGCCTTGCTGAGGAGCCGTAAACGGCGAAACGCGTCCAAGGATTGGGTCTGACGGAAAGGATAAGGGACAACTCTATACACAAACTTATTTTAAGTTTGTGTTTTTTAATTTACTTAAATAATGTTTAATTTTAATGTAAACGCGCCTTAATTCTTCATACCCAAATATTTGCTTGTATAAAAAATACAACTTACAATAATTGCGGAAATTAGTTTTTGAATACTTAAAATTAATGTTTACAAAAATAGAAACTAAATGTTTTTAAAGATTTTGACCTCCCTGTATACAAAAACTGAATTTTCCAAATTCAAATCGTATAATTTAAGAAGCAACATTTTCCAAACTGTTAATAAAATTGTCCTCATATCTTTTGGAAACAGTAATTTAGTTAAAATTAAATTTCGAAAATCTCAACTTTTCAACGCTTTTTTAAAAGGAATAAATTCTACATTATTCTCTAATTTAACCCGGAAAAGTATATTCGGTCTTTCGGCAAATATCTTGGGATCCAGTCCTAATTGCCCCCCTTGTTCGCCATAAAAGCGCAAAAGGAAAATGAAAACACATCCCTTACCATTTCTTATTTAAAATTCAATCTAAAACTGCAACATTAACATTTGCATTTTACATGCGAAACGAAATTAGAAACAAAATTATATTTCAACCAATAAGTCCAATCAGGCAGTAAGTAGAGGGGAGAAAACGTGTTTTAAATACACGAGGTTCATTTAGAAAATAAGTTATTCAGAAAGAATAGTTATTTGCGCATTAAGATTGGAAACTCGGAAATTTCGGACCGATGATGCTGGAAAGCTTTTCCGAGTACAAGATTGCTTATGTGTTACACCAAATAATTCAAAATTTAAGATTTAGTTGACGATACAAACAAATAACCTGGTCGTGTCGAACTAAACTAATTTGATTTTAACTAATAGGTAATTTTATTCATAGATTTTTTGATCTTATGTCATGCTAGAGATCGGTACGGAGGAAACGGTAATAGTATATTATGTTACAAGACCGGAAAGTACTATTTTACAGGACGATGCAGTGTGCGATCGAATGCAGACGTTCTATAGGACAGCAAGTAGGGGTCGGTCACACGGAGATCGCTGCGGGGGGATATTCCTATACTCTCCTGCACCGGGCCCTCCGAAGATCGTCTTATACTAAACAGAAACTTTAAGGTAGAAATCCCCGCGAGGGAGGAAGCAGAAAATAGACCCCAACTCGAATGCGGCCAGGTCTGGTACACTGACAGCTCAAGAATTACTGGCACAGAGCTGGCCGGGGCCGGAGCATACCTAGAAGACAGGACAGGCTTTTCCTCTTGTGTTCCAAGCCGAGTTCTTTGAAATCCTCGAGGTTGCAACCAGAGAGGAGGTTAATACAAAAGACGAGAAAGATATATTCATCTACTCAGACAGTCAGGCAGCACTGAAGGCATTCCAAGGACCAAGGACGAGCTCCAAGCTCTCTCAATGAGCTAGGAACAAAGAAAATAGTACAACTTAGCTGGATTCCGGGACACTCCGGTGTATCGGGTAACAAGAGGGCCGATGAACCTGCTAGACGGGGCTCCCCATAAGACCAGAGCCACCGCTGGTAATAAACAGAATACAGGCATCAACAAAGATCCTCTTTGAGTGGTCTTGGAGTGGCACGACTCCTAACTGAAGAAGAAACAGAGCCTGTAGACATGCGAAAATCGTGATCCCGGGCAACTAGGTCAAAGGGGCGGGAAGCTCTAGCAGACCTAGTGGGAGTTCAAACCGGTCAATGTAGGCTAAATAATAGACACCTAGACCTTCTAGGAATCGGGGAAACTCTGCTCTGCCACAACTGTAAAGCAGGAGAGGAGACCTCGTATCATTTAGTAGGAGTGTGTAACAGGTGGGGTCGCGCTAGAAGACATATCCTTGGTGCGACAACACTGGCACGAAAGGAGTTAAGTACCCTGAACCAGGAGGAGCTACTCGCCTTTTTAAGAAAGACAGGATGGCTTAGTTCAGGAGAAGAGTAGTTGCTTAGGGGTGGGTCGGAGAAGGCACAAAGGGGCTATTAGGCATATTCACCGGGCTTCTGCCCTCCCAAAAGTACTGCTACTATAACTACAGGACTATGCAGGTAATTTCCAGGGCGGGCTGCCAGGCGAGTCCTGGAAGCCTGCAGGTCCTATAAACGTACTTCTAACTTAATCAGTCATTAGAATAAGTAGATAACACTCAAAAACTAATACATGGCATTGGTTGCACATCAAATACGCCCTAAATATCACGAGCCACAGAACATTGTCCCAGTATTCTTTTTCATGTAAATTTCTCTGAGTTTATATTTTAGTCAACTGTAGTGTTCGCAATTTACCCTTAACCCTAAGCGGGGGCGACTTTACTCTTAAAATCGTGAGTAAGAAGAGACATCGTGTGATAAATCGTTTTTAAGGATATTTATTTGCCCCTTTAATACCATCTAGATTTTTTAACTTTGAAAGAATAGTTTTTAATTTTTTAAAATTTTCTTACTGTAAGAATTTTAGATAACTGAAAAAAACTGTTACTCGGACAATAATATATAGAATTGAACAGATCCTTAGTCTACTTATTTATTCGATGCTGTAAACATTATTGTTGTCTTTAATTTAGTATTACAATGGGTACCTTTATTTGTACGTAGCAATAGAGAGTCGGAAAGTAAAAAAGTATAAATTCAGATTTATAAACATCACGGTCCTCATTTTCACAGCTCTGAGTTGCAACGATCAAGCTAAGAAAATGTTGCAGCTAGTTTGGATTTTGCATTAAAGTCTTGGCAAAGCATCCAAATGTTTTTAACTTTAAACTTGGCACGAATCGGTTTCCTTATTTTTCACAGAAAATTTATAGTTTTTTTTGCTCGGTTTTTTATGATAATGAGCTATGAATCTTGCAGTAATATTAGTAATAAGACCTTTTTAGTGAAATATCTTGAAATATTAAACAATAATAATTTAACAATCAAGTTTCAGTAGAACGAACATGAAAAGTGTTTACGTAATAAGTTTATTATCGATATCTCGCATAATAACAATACAATAATTTACAAATCTAAGGAGTGACGAATGCGGCTGGTTGATAAAGTTTTTCTTAACAAGCCATAAATTGTGACATTACTTTAACTCATTTTTTGAAATTGGTGATAAGATAAGGTAAACGTACTTTGTTCCTTGAATGTTTTTTTTACGTCAGGTCTAGAACCTTTAACATCATTTCAATCTTAGTTTAGTTTTTACACCTTATTATTTACGAAAAATGTAAAATTCGCATTTCTTGCCTTGATGAGTGTGTGTCTTGTTATCTGGCTGGAGGTATTAGTGATGCAGTAGCATGGTGCCTCAGATACGTTAAAGCATAACGTAAGTGCATCTCTACTATTAAATTTGACCGATAATAGGTAAAGGTAAATAGTATTTCGGGAGTTTGTAAGTCGAGTCTGATTTTGCTCTTATATGTGAGTTGGTGACTTCAGGGTTTGTCGATATGTCTGTGCGTCTGTAATAGTCTGTAATAATTTAAAGGAAAAATTCGTCCAGAGTCGAAATTCAGAAACCTTGATACAGTATCCGATTCATCGTGTAACGGGGAACATCTGCGATCAGTTTCAGAGTCCTGTTTTGAATGACCTGGAACTTATTCAGCTCAGCCCTGCTTATGTTGCACCACGAGCATTTACCATAAGTCAGAACCGGCCTGACCAGTACCTTGTAGAGGTTAACTTTGGTGCGATTACTAAGTCTACTCCGCCTATGAAGCAGGGGTTAGATGGAGCCCAATTGGCGCACTGTAAGCTTGGCTCTATTGACAGAGTTCAACCTACAATTTAATTTCTGGGCAAAGATAAGTTCCTGGTATTTGACCTCCTGGCACTAGTGCATTTCGATTCGACTGACCCTAAGCCTTGTTTCAGGCCTCCGTACTCGACTTTTTGAAAAGAAAATCATCTTCGTGTTGGCGGGATTTAGACGAATCTTCCAATTCGAAAGCAATTTTTTCAACTATGTAGCTAATATGACGTTACATCCGGGTGACGACAAGCCACTATTCCTTAAAGGTAGTCGTAATTGCAGTATCGTCGGCGAACAGATAAAGCCGGTTTTGCCTAACGCGCGAAATGTCATGTATAATAATATATATAATATTATATAGCATCTTTAAGAGAAATAAGCCTTGCGGCACTCCCGCCCTGGTCTTTCCGTCAAGGAGAGTGTGTTCTCTGACGAGACTGCAAAACTTCTATTTACAAGAAAAGAAGCTACTACCTTGATGAGGTTGTTCAGCGCTCCAAGTATTATCATCTTCAGTATATAAGGTAAACGAATATTCATATAGATTGCTAAGAAGTGATCTAATTATTTATATTATTATTATTATTATATAAATATAATAAAATCACTTTAATATTACATAATATGTCCCAATTATTACATATCATGACCTAAATTATGTCACAACAACTTGAAAATATTTTTTTCTTTTAGACCCATTTATATACCAGACTCGCACTGGCGCTCTGCGACTTCTTAGCAATCTATATGAATATCCGTTTACCTTATATACTTCGATTTTAATTGTTTTAAAAATAAAAGTATATTTGCGAAAGTAAATTCGACTGAAAGATGATCCTCATTTAACATTGGTACATATTCACAGTTACTGCCGATGAACGAAAAAATGTATTTTTTAATTACTTTTACAAAATACAGACTATCAAACAGGATGGCCTAAGAGGTATGGTTAATAATAATTAATTGATCAAGTAGATTGGGTCAAAATAGGGTCAAAAGGTTCGGTAAAATTTTGTCATATGTCCCCCCACAAAACGACGGAGCTACCATCTCACAAAGAGTAAACCCTGAAGATGTTTTTTTCTTAATATTTTCAGAATTAATAAAGATACAAACTTGAAATTTAGGTTCTCGAGCAGAATAAAACTACATATTCTCGTTAAAATGTCGACAATTTAAAAGTTTTCTAATTAAAGATTTAAAAAAAGCATAAACATCAATATAATTGTGACTCCGCCCTCCCCTATTTCTGGCGCCGCTTTTAGATTATTGAAATGTTAACCACAATAGTTCGATTCGGCGTGTAAAGCTTACTAGAATACCTAAATTTCAAGTTTGTATCTTTATTAGTTTCGAAAACATTAAGAACGAAACATCTTCAGGGTCTCCCCTTTGGAAGCCTGTAGTTCGGTTATAAAGGGCCATATAACAAAATGTTACATGACCTCCGGACCTAATTATGACCCGATCCCTTATTATTGACTGTACCTACCTTTTAGGACATCCTGTATATCCACCTTGGATACCACCCACCCAATATGCTACTGCATTAATTAGTAGTTTAAAGGGATGTATATAGAACAAGAAAGTTAAATACAAACAGCAAAATGTTTACTTCAATTATTAGTTTGTCAAATAGCTCGTTGTAGTTAATAGACCGTTTTACTCTACCCCAATTTGATACGTTGAATCTAATAATTTAAATTGACGGATTAATAGGCATGGGTTTGTGATGCCACGACTAAATTATTAAAATATTAAACAATGTGCCTCTGCTTTCTATTTCTGCTCGCAATTTTACAAATTTAAACTAAGTTCCCTTCGTCTCACCATGTGATACAGATTAATAATAATAATAAATCAAAAATACTCCATCAGGACAAAACATGTCTACATGGGCCAAAATCTCAGCGGAAAGAAAAATAATTGGAATTGATACAAAAAATAAGAAATAACAAATACTTCCCATCGATCGTCCGCTGTATCTGCTCTGGCTATACAAGGTGTGGGAGAATTGGAGATGAAAAGTTCGAATTCGAACGCGAATTCGCTGAAACCATATCTACAATTACATTTTAAATCACCACTTATATAATACCTCAGAGAAATCAATGAAGTATCTTCTATAACGCCGGTCCCTCTATTACTCCAGCTCAACCAAACCCAAAACCATGCTCTAATTGAAAAAATCAACTGTAATTTTATATAAATCAAAAATAAGTAATATACCGTCTTTGTTAAATAAATACACTGTTCTTTGTTTCAAATTAGGTTATTCTCGAGAAAACTCAAGTTTGTGGTTTCTCGTAACTTCGTTCATGATATTCTTGATGTCGTCCACCAAATTGCCAAGCAACAAACTCTCATAACAATGAAAACATTTTGCCGCCAAAGTTTCTCTCTTATATAATATTACGAATCTTTTTGACGTAACAATAATCGAATTGATTTAATCTATTTGTCATTACGTTGACAATGAGAATAACTTTACACTAGTAACAGCCCATGGGTAGTTATCACTTATATCATCATACGTTACCATGAAACAAACATTTTTTGACACTTCAGTACTTGTTACAATTTAAAATGTCATTAAATTTTCTTACCGAATATCCCTCGAGCATTGATAAATAACTCAAAATTGTATTAGAACTTCTTCAGTGCTCTTGGGATATTATGGATAAAAAGTTCACACCAATAATGTTCGACCAATCGGGGGCTTTCATTGTGACATGGCAACGACAACGATATCCGGAAAAGATTATTCCTCAGGGTACCCTAGAGGTCATAAAACTGGAAAAATTTTGACGTACAGTGACTGACAGCTTAAATGATGTAGTTGCAATTAAAACCAATATAATGCTGCCTGAGGCAAAAAAAAAATTAGCAGACTTAGGGTACCTTAAATATATATTTGTCAGCTTCTTGAATTATTATTGGTTGATTTTGGCAAAAAGTTATATACATAACATTATTTAGGGTTATAATATAAAATATTGATACATTTTATGTCACAGCTTAAACGATGCAGAGTATAAAGTAACAAAATGAATAAGAAAAAAAACTCTACATAAATACAAAAACAACTGTTAATATTTTCGCGGTCCCCCATCGCTCTCAATTACATATTATAGGCCTCTAGGCATTGATTCAACTAACTTTCTTGTATAATCTGGAGAAATTGTATTCCATTTTGCCGTAACTTTAACTTTTAATTCATTTTTGTTAGATATGGGGGCACTGTTTACCTTCTTTTTTAGAATTTTCAATAACATTTAGATCTGGTGACTGAGGTGGTTTTTTATTGACTTGTGAGCAGTTATACAGCAACCAACTACGGACCCGGTATGCCGTGTGCTTGGAGTCGTTGCCTTGATAAAAGCGGTAATTGTCATTATTACCTAATTTGTCAGCGCTAGCTGCTAGATGCTGTCTTAATATATCCAGATACATATATTGATTCATATTCGCTTTAATAAAATGTATATTACCGACTCCAGCAGATGACATTTAGCCCCATAACATCACTCCACCTCCACCGTGATTTAGCGTAGCTTTCAGTTTAATTTCAGTTCCTCATTTGGGGCTTTCCACACTGAAATCATGGAGTTCAATTGTATGCTGCACTATTGATGACATTTATTTACCATTGTGGATATATTTCTTTGGCTATACCCATTTCTGAAGTGAGTAATGATTAAATTTCTTTCTTCAATTGTAGTTCTACGATCCATTGCTAAATAATTTGGTGTCACTGTTAAAGAAACGCATTTAAATGCTGAATGTTAACAAAAAAAGAAACGCAATAAGAAGCCAATGCAAGGCCTACTTCATACACTTTAAATTTATCACTTTTGAGCTGTTCTGTTTTATGTACATCATTTAAGCTGTTGTTGTCCATATTTTATATTGAACCCTTAATTATGTTATGTGTGTCCAGGCGCGTAACTACAGGGGGGCCTAGGGGGGCCGGCCCCCGCCCCAGACGTCGCTAGGCCCCCCCAGAAAAAGGCTGACTTTGTAAGCTCGCTACTCGCCTCGCAAATATAGCATCAATTTATAATTATAATTTATATAAATTATAATAAATAATCTTGCCAAATATCACTCGACCATCATTTTTTTATTGGTTAAATTTTCCATTTTTCACCCAAACTTTTTTGGCAATACTCGTTGAACTTTGGGCTTGTTTATTCAAAAATTAAATCCCTCGAGCTTCGCTCTCGGGATCTAATCAGAATAAACATGTCCAAATTCAACTCGAAAAATTTCCAAAAAAGTTTTCGTGACAGCTGAAAAATCTAACCGATAAAAAAACGAGATCTTGTGATATTACTGTAAAATGTTCACCTGCGGCGGGTTCTCCGCCGGCCCGCATCTACACGAGCCGCCACTACAAGTCACAATAACAGGCCCCCCCAAGGTCAGAGGGCTAGTTACGCCACTGTGTGTGTCACTTTTTCCCAAAATAAACTAATAATATTTGAAGAAGTTAAAGTTCGCTAAAAATACTTTTAAAAATCTTCGCAGCACCTAATCAGTGTAAATTGCAACTGAATCATTAAATCATTTAAGCTGTGAGCCACTGTAATTCCTCTAAAAAATACTTTCGTCGACTATAGTAACAGGAGCTTAAGTAAAATCAATGGCATTAACTGATTTTGTCACTGTATGTTATATTTTTTTACAGTATCTGTCATCATGACTTTTCATCATCCATAGCCAACAAAATAATTATTAACGAAAATTATCAACAATTAATTGTTCTAAAATATCGTCAGACTGTTCGAAGTTTCTTTTTTATGTTTTCTTACCAAATATCCCACAAGCTTAAATTAATATCACAAAATTTTTCCTCGTTCATGAATTGTTTAAGAAAGTATCCCTCGCCTACGGCTCAGTTTCAAAATAATCGTGGCTTTGAAAAAGTTTCCGCCAATTTAAGCATTATTTGAAAATGGTAGAATAAATGATTTGCGTCTGTCATATTTTATTTATAAACCTATAGCCATAAATAAATCTTAAAAATAATGTTTGAACTTACTTGTGCAACACCTATGACGTCCCCATTAGTGTCTTTGATTGGCATACATAGTAACGTTTTTGTTTTGTAGCCCGTCAATGTATCTATGTCGTGGTTAAACCTGCCATCCTGTAACAAAAGAAAAATATATTATTATCCTAAATTTAAGATATTTCTAACACTGAAGATTGCGTTCATTTATATCTTTAAAAACAAAAGAAAAATCGGGGACGTGTCCCAACCAACAAAGGTATTTTATAATTCAATGGTTATATAACTATTTTATTTTATTGGTATTTTATTAATACTTCCAAAATGCGAATCGATCATATAAGAGCTGCAATAAACAATATTCTGTTGTAGGCAGCTAATGTGCTTTATAAATTTATCATCATAACGTTTATAAAACAGAATTATAAAATATCTTATAAAACAGTCATAAAATGATTGCAGAAACGTTTCTATGAACAACGTAAAAAACATTTTAGCTTATAAAATATAATTATTTTATAGTGGCTTTATAGTACCTTTCGGCGACATTTTTAATTTCCTTATAAAACAGCTATAAAAGAGTACTTCTAAAAACAATTTGCCTTTAAATTGTAATTTTAGTGATCATTTTATAACTATTTTATAGTATGGCAATTCTACTACGATTTTAAAACAAAAACAAATTTTTTATAAAATTAAATTGTTCTCATGAATATACATTTTCTGTCGCCAACTACATCATAATATTATATATTTAAGAAAACTAATTTTATACCATCCCTGAGTCACCTAATATTAGGTTAGGCTAGAGTAAAGATTTTTTGTCAGTTCTGGGTCCTAAACTAAACATAAACATTAAAAATGTCGAATATGAAATAATGGAAAAAAATTAAGAAAAGTGCTTTTCAAAGAAGATTAAATATGTGTGAAAAAATGATGTATAGTAAGAACACTGGTGTTGATATTAATAATACGGTAGAGTTAAATAAAACAATGAAATCCATTAACTTACTCAGTGCTTCGGATCAATCGTCAAATACCACTTATACTTCTCTTAATGCAAGTAGCAGCGTATCTGCGTATTTGTTGATATGTTTTATGTATACAGTGTGTCCAAAAAAGTATGCAACATATGGGAAAGTTTTCTATTACCGATTTCTCAGAAAATTTTATTCTTGATAAAAGTTGGTGCATGCCTTAAACATATAAATGCATATTTCATATTTCACTTGCGACCAAGGGAGCAAATGCCATTTTTTCGAAATTGCCTTAAGAGTAAAGTACCCTAAATATTAGAAATACAGCAAAACTGTATATGGAAATGTTTTTGCAAATTAAAAACTTAGTCCAAATACGAAATTTGACTTAGGTGTCTCAATTTTTAATTTTTTTTCCTTAATCTCTACTTTCCCCTAAACGGTACGCCCCTGGTAGATTTTTTGTTTACGCAATTTTAATATATTTATCAAATAACTTAAACGTGGGTTTATAATAAAAATGTATTAAGTAGTTGCAAACCTTTTAAAACCTTTCAATGATACGAGTTGTTTTGGACATTAGCGTGCTGCACGCCTACTAAAACACATTCTACCCAACTTACGTTCTAAATAAAATTATGATATAATCCAACTCTATTCATAGTACTGGAAATACCTAATAATTCATTTGTCATTTTCACCCAGTACGCTCAAGTCCATAAATCTCTTAATAAAAATGCATATAAAATACGTATTGCGGTTTTTTAAATAGTAGGCCGTGAAAACAATTATTGAATTAAAAATCAATAGAAGCATACTTGTCACACATACGGCTTATTATGTCAACTTGCTTCTTGAATAAATGTTAAAAATTATGGCGGAAAAACTATCTTTACAAGAAGGGCAGAATTAGTTCTTATTGTTGAAGATAAATATAAATCGTTTTGAGAAGCAGCATCTATCTTCACTGAAAGACACCCTGAAAAGAACATACATTACAGTACAGTTTCTCGAATTTATAACTTCTTTAAAGAAACGGGCTCATTAGATTTAGTTACAAGAAAAAGCATACCAAATGGGTTAGAAGTGAGGAGAAAGAACTTGAAGTTTTACAAACTCTTATAGAAAATCCAAGGAAATCTTTAAGGTCAGTCGAAGTAGACACAGAATCTAAAAAGTCTACAGTAAATAGCATACTTAAAGAATATAAGTATCATGCATAAAAACCTGTATTTGTTAATCAAATTTTAAAACGGAATTATGACAATAGACTTTATTTTTCATTTTGGGTACAAGGAGAAATAGAGAGCAATCGTCAATTTCACAGAAATATAGTGTACTTTCAACGCAGAACTGTCGATGGTGGGCAGACGCTAATCCAAATTTTGTAATAGAGTATAAAAACCAGTATTCAGCAAGAACTAATGTATGGTGTGGCATTTTGAATCATTAGATAGTGGGACCTTTCTTCTTTCGGGAAAATCTTAATTCTCCAATTTCTACAAAACGAACTTTCTAACGAACTAGACGAGTTGCCTTTAAATATTAGATGCAGTATGTGGTTTTAACAGGACGGAGCACCAGCTCATAGTGCTCGGATGGTTACAGATTACTTGGAGAGAGAATTTAATGGTAAATGGATTGGAAGGTATTCCGAATATCAGTGGCCACCAAGATCTCCAGATTTGTCACCTTTGGATTTTTTCTTTGGGGATATCTTAAAGAAACTGTTTACAAAAAAATACCTTTTCGTGATTTAGATCATTTAAAAAATGAGATTCGTGTAGGCATTTCTTAAATTTCTCCCGAAACGTTAAGAAGAGTTATTGATCATTTCAGTAAACAAACAACAAAATGTATTGAGAGAAATGGCGGACATACAGAGCATTAGTTAGCAGTCATAGTATGGTTAATGTCTGATACTTTCTTCAACATCATTCTGTAAATAATATGATATTTTTCTTGTTAGTGCTGATTAGGAAAAATTAGTCAGTAAAATTAAAAATTGAGACAAATACTCAAATCCCGTAATTATTTATTTATTTATTATGACAAATAAATTATTAGTTATTTCCAGTACTATGAATAGAGTTGAATTCTATCATAATTTTGTTTAGAACATAAGTTGGCTAAAATGTGTTTAAGTAGGCGTGCACTACGCTAATATCTAAACCAACCCGTATCAGTCAAAGGTTTTAAAAGGTTTGCAACTACTTAATACATTTTTATTATAAACCCACGCTTCAGTTATTTGATAAATATATTAAGATCGCGTAAACAAAAAATCGACTAGAGGCGTACCGTTTAGGGCAAAAGAGATTAAGGAAAAAAAATTAAAAATTGAGATACCTAACTCAAATTTTGTATTTGGACTAAGTTTTTAATTTTCAAAAACATTTCCATATAAAATTTTGCTGCATTTCTAATAATTAAGGTACTTTACTCTTAAGGCAATTTCGAAAAAATTGCACTTGCTCCCTTACTATTAGCCGTAGGTGAAATATGAAATATGCATTTGTAGTTTTAGGGCATGCATCAACTTTTATCAAGAATAAAATTTTCTGAGAAATCGGTAATAAAAAACTTTCTCAAATGTTGCATACTTTTTTGGACACATTGTATATTAGGGTGGGCCGAATTTTTTTTGTCTCGAATGTGATATGTCCTGGGTAACCAAAAGTTGTCAACTTGAAGTATTTATGATACAAAATTTGGGATAACATCTTCAGGTGCCTACTTGAGGTCAAATTTGGGAAAATTATGAAAATATTCATAAACTTTAAATGAGTGATTTATCTTGACTTTCTCCTCTATATAGCCGTGTTGATAAAAAAATTGCCACTAATAAACTCATAAATTCATCGAAACATATTCATCTGAGCTCAACCGTGCAAATGCGCAAGTAGTGTCGCGCAGCTATATCAATATCACGTACGCCGCCGCAAGTCTGCCTTTCCTGTACCGACAAGATTAGTTGTCTCGACGCATTCGAAGAGTCAACGTCTTATTAACTTATATTTACTCTTTTTAGTGAACGCGTAATTGTTTATTTGTGTGAAAATGCCGAATAAACGTAAAGACATTGAATGCGAGGTGTTTGGAGCACCAACAGAACTTAAGACTTAAGTGCAAAAAAAACATTGGGTCCGTACATAATAAAAAGTGTTTAGAGAAGCTAGAAAAATTCAGACAATCAAGTGAGAAACTTTTTGATATATCGACGTGCAAGTGTAAAGATCTTGACTCATGCAAATGCAAAATTAAAGTGCTTAAAACAGAACAAGAATTTTTACGAGACCAAAGAACAGAAAGAAGAATGTTTATTGGAAATGTTTTAACATTAAATTGACAAAGGTTTTAGAAAAACGTATGCAAAGAAAATTCAAAGCAAAAAACAACTAGAGGACCAAAGCCGCCTAGAGCAATTGAAAAATGTAGGAAAAGTGAATGTTCTAGAAACAACTTCCTCCCCGCTGGAAGAAAACGTGCTTCTGGGTGAAAGGTCTACAACAAGCGAGTTTAAACTTCAATTAGATAGTCCATCAACTTCAAAAGCAAGAACAGACCTTCGAGGGGTGGATTTCAGAAATTTAGCAGAGGCTTGCGATCGAACGGGAGTTTCGGATAGATGTGCTTCTTTTTTAGCGAATGCTGTTCTGCAAGATCTTGGCGTTGTCAGTAGAAACGACCCTTCAAAATTATTAAACCGTAGTAAATTGCGGAGAGAACGAAAGAGACGAAGAACGGAACTAAAAAAGGAATCAACAGGAAATTTGAAAATTACAGGGATCTATTTTGACGGTAGCAAGGACAGAACACTACTGACGGAGAAAAAAGGAAGCACTTATCATAAGAGATACGTTTTGGAGGAACACATGGTTCTTATTGCAGAACCTGGGTCTGTTTATCTCGGACATGTAACTCCTACTTCAGGAAATGCTAAAGACATCAAATCAAGTATTTTCGATTTTCTAAGCAGTAACTTGGGACCTGTTGAAGAACTTGCTGCTGTTGGCTGTGACGGAACTGTTGTAAATACAGGTTTCAAGAATGGAGTAGTTAAGCAATTAGAAGTAGCAATTGGACACTCCTTACAATGGTTGATTTGCCTACTGCACGCCAATGAACTTCCACTTCGCCATTTGATTGAGAAAATGGATGGTAAATCTAACGACCCAAGAGGATTCTCAGGAACGATTGGAAAGCTTCTTCCAACATGTCAGAACCTTCCAATAGTTAAATTCGAAAAAATTGATGGGGAACTACCAGAATTCGACCTAAATGACACCAGTACCGATCAAGTTTATTTGTATCAAATGTGTTCGGCAATCACAAGAGGTAATGTCCCCTCAAATTTATCAAATCGTGATCCTGGAAAAATGTCACACTCAAGATGGCTGACAACGGCAAATAGGATTTTAAGACTTTATGTAGCTTCAGAAAAACCTTCAAACGAATTGAAAACAATAACCGAATTTATATTAAAAGTTTATGCTCCTGTTTGGTTCGATATTAAAATCAGATCATCGTGTACTGAAGGCTCCAGACATTTGTTCTCTCTGATAACAAGATCGAGATATATGCCAAGTACAGTTAAAGATGTGATTGATCCGGTCATACAGAGGAATGTATTTTTCGCTCATCCAGAAAATATATTTACAATGCTTACAGATGTTCGAAAGCCTATTAGAGAACTTGCGCTAAGAAGAATTCTGAAATGTAGAGTAATGAGTCTTCAGAATAGCAAAATCAGAGAGTTCAAAGTCCCAAAACTGAATTTTGACGCTCAAGACTACACTGAATTGATAAACTGGCAGTCAGTTAGCGTAACTGAACCACCACTCACAAGAACAATTTCAGATACTGCATTGCAAGAGATGATTCTAACAGTTCCTGACGACATCGAAATTTTGAAATACCCTTGTCACACACTCTCTGTTGAAAGATGTATTAGGACAGTCACTGAAGCCTCTGTTTTAGTAAGCGGAACAGAATCAAGAGATGGCTTGATTCGAACTCGGATTGCCTCCAGAAAAAAAATTCCGAAAACTGAGACAAAACAGCAATTTTTAAAGGCTTTAGATCAATAAATTGATAATTTACATAAGACGAAGGTCGGGAGGGAGGCGGGGAAGAACTCGACATGCAGCCACCTCCACGTGGTGAGTTCTGGGTTATTTCATTCAATTTTTATTGAGTGAAATAAGCGAAGAGCTGCATATTTCAGTAGTACGCTTTGTGGAAAATTCGAAGCGAACTAGGCACCTGAAGATTACGCTTGTCAGAGCCGAAACTTTGCATGAATGATCAACAATAGTAGTGACAACTTTCTAGCACCCAGGGTAATTGAGATCTCACACTTTATTTTTTTCCTTATATAGATCGACCCACCCTACTGTATATACTAGTAAAATATTTGTGTGCAACAAGTTAAAATAAAAGAAAATTAGCGGTGTAGCGTACAATAGGGCCCAATTCTTTTATTAAAGAACACGAGGAGTTCAAAATTATTTACTAATGAATTAACATCCCACTCGATAATGATACCACTGATAATAATATAGTGAAGATAGAATTATAAGGAGAAGCGGAGGCGGCGCATCATATGGCTGGAATCTCCACGGTTCACGAGGTCGTCTCGACACCGAAATAATCACAAACCTTTACTATTTGTATTTATTTTTGTGTTTAATAATCAATGAAATGATATTTCGTTGTATCTTTATATAATTAAGGTAGATCACACTCCCTTAGTTTATATTTAGTTTTACAACAGTTCGGTCCTGTCGCAGTACCCTCAGATTTAAAGCATAAATATATTTTAAATGTTTTATAGAGATGGCGTAGTAGCCTACTTATCTTAAAATGCTTCATATTAATACAAAATTATTTTGATCTTAAAAATACCAAATAGGTATATCATTTATGTTAATATTTACAGCTGGTAAATATATAAAAAATTATGAAATAATGATGCTTACAAGAAATTGGCTTAAGTTCTTCTGCAGAGAATGATCAAATCGACAAAGCTAATTTTTTTACGTTTTAAAAATTTCCCTTAAACATTAATAAATACGGGGCCTGCTTATATTTTGTTAGAAATATGCTATATATTTCTCAATAAAATTTAATTCACAGTAAAAACTTGGTCTCTGCATCACAATCAACGAACATCTCTGAATAATATGAAGAATGGAATTAAAATAAATAAAATGGCCACTTACTTCTTGTAAATAGTTGGAGCCGTTAATTATATTTTTCTTTTGTCTAATACAAAATTGCTTCTTGCAGCATTTAAAATAAATTTAAAAAGCTTTTTTATTTTATTGTTGTTATTTCATGTTGCATTTTCGTCTTAAACCGTTTATCTGAAACTACTAAAAACTTCTTATAAAACTGTTATATAATTGTTTCAAGAATACAATATGCAAGTATATTTTATAGTGCAATATGAAAAGCCTTAATAGAACTGTTAAAAATGCTGGTGTTGAAATTTTTTAAGAGTCGCAGAAATGTTTATAAAATTGTTATGTAGTGTTTGCAAAAGGCTTTACAAACTAATAATGGTTACTGAAGTATTTTATAAAATAGTGTCAATTTTGCATTTATAGCTCTTGCAGAAACGCATTAAAAACATTCCTGCGAGTACAGTTGTTTTATAATTTTTTTGTCGAAAACGTTTTCGCGACCATAATAAAATATCACATTGCTGGTTGGGATGTATACAAAATTAGAAATAAAAGAGAACGAAGGACAGTAATAGTTAGAAGACCGGAAAGTACAGTATTTTACAAGACGTTGCAGCAATTTGGAAGCCTGAGAGTCCTGTTAACGTACTTTCCTGATGAGTATCGTACAATATTTGTTTTTTTAATCGACCCGGGCCAGTGGCGTACGAGAATAGTTTGATAATCGCTTACTATATTGGTATAGTTTTAGACAGTTGGAAAGCTCTATTGTCAGGAAAATATTTTATAAACTAAAACATTTAGACTAAATAGAAAAAAAATTAATGGTAATGAAAGAGGGGCCGGTAAAGTGCTTTACCAGTCCCTATTTTTTGCTTTACAGTCTAAACCGGTAAAGTGATATTTTTCGGTTAAAAAATTATCTAGAATGTGCATGGTGCCCGGTCGATTGAAAAAATAATTAAAAATACCTAACATTTAAACACTTTTTTATACAATTGGATATTATAATTTTATATAAGAAAAGAAAATTTCAACTTGATGGACATCAAAACGTACGTTGCGTCGTTTTCAATTGCCCGAAGGTTTGTTCGAAGTTGTTGCATCAGAACCCGGACTAAATTATATCCGTTTCCTGAAATGTTTGATAAAGTTTTCTGTGGAAAGCTACATTTGCAACCTCTCATCCAAAGATCATCCTCCTTACCAGAGACCCTTGGGCAGCAATGTCGACCTCCATCGATATACCCTAGGTGCCTTAATAACTTTTCGAGTTTTCAATATGTATGACATGTTGATAAAACTTTTTAAACTTTTCTGTAACGTCCCTCTATAGCGCTGTAATAGTACAACACTATTAAGTTATAGCTGGATTTAAGGAACAAACTTACAGTGAACTCAAAATTTTCTATTCTGTACCGCCAGATGTAACTTGCCGAAAAATATTGTATTACCTGTTTTGAAGCAAACTTTGTACGATGACTGATTAACTTTGAAAGAAAAAGGAAGTCACTGAACTTGAAATTATTTCCTAATTACTCCTGCTCCATTTCTCGTAAAATCCCTCTTTATTTGCGACTCTTGTCTCTCTCTTGCAGTGTCTTCTTTTTACACTGTTGTTGAAATTTTATTCAAGTATGCATACAACATTTCGATATTGATCTGCTGATCATAGGTTGGCTCAAACATGCCCCAAATGATATGCTACAGCAGCTCCTTGAAATTACACTTAAACTAAAAAATGTATGGCTGCCAAACCATTACCATGAAAAGGAGTACCTAGCTCTTTTCTTCTCTGAGCTAAACATGTACTGGTAACTGGGTGAACAAAAAAGCTTTGACAGTGCGTAGATTATAATAAACTGGCATTTCGCCGTTAAAATGAGTTTTGTTAGTCTCTAAAATTATTCATTCAAATCGATTTTGTATCTAAAATGAACGCAGCTCTGCAGATATCGTAAATTCAGCTCTAGGCAATGAGTAGTAGGTACACAAACGAATATTGCACAATTTCTTTTAAAGTTTCCTCGAAATACAAAAAAACGTCCATTTTAGGTTGTGTCATTCGTTATAGGTGATGTATGAAATTTACGTCGCCCAAATCATATCTATAAACTTAAAGTGCATGTAAGAAATGTTTACAGCGCTTTTTAAGGTACAGAATTCCAATGTTTTATATTAGATGTAATACGCCAAAACCATATGCCTATATCACTCTTATATATTCAAAAAATGAGTTATAGAATATCACCATAAGGTTTATTTATATATGGTCGCTTAACAACGAATAATTCTCCATAACTTCTTCGCAACACATAAATAAATGTAAGTATAATTTATATTGAAAAATGTTATACAACATTAGATATAAGTACATCCGATGTTTGAAGGTCGAGAGTTTTCACGATTTTATTATTTACTCATAATTTGTTGGGGGTAGAATTGCGAATAGGGACTGTGTAAAAACTTTTAATAATTCCGTAAAAGGCTTTAATGTTACGTTCAGGCATTTTTCCATCAAGAGTGCGTTATACTGTTAATGAAAACACTGTTTTCATTGTTTCATACCCGGAATATCCAATATGGACAAAAATTAAAAGGCGGACATAGAAAAAATTAAACAAATACCTAAAACTCATTAAGAGTCGTTCGCGGTCCGAATATGGCGAACGGAATTAGAAAAATTGCGGCCATATAATAATTAAACTGGCCGGTAATGGCCGATAATTTAACTACGAAATGTTTTATTCACCATTGTCGTGGTGCGTTTTATTGGTTTTTGCTGGCACGCCACTCCATCTAAAGGATTGTTTTCGTTTAGAATTCTCTGTAGGTGGTCTATACTAGGTGCGAATAATAGAATATGTCATTAATCAAAACATTTACGTTTTATAGTACGGCAGTAAAAGAGCCACTAACTTTGTAAAGTTAAGTATCCCCTACCAAAAGAAGATACCTCAGATTATTCTCGAGTTTGTGATGTCTTCTCGGTGATTAGGTGAGACAAATTGTCCCTGAAACTAACCTGAACTAACCTGAACTAACCTGAACTAACCTGAACTAACCTGAACCAAGAACCGTACTAAGGAAACTAACCTGAATTCACACACGTAAACTGTGCAAGGCAATTTGACGCCGCAGCTTTTCTGGACAAACTGGAGCAATTATTGGTGCGGCTTTCGTTATATTCTAGAACAGTACTGGCGACCGATTTGAATATACATTTTAACGACAAAGACATCAACTCGATCGCTCTGCAATGTCTTCAATTCTTTTACCCTAAAAATGAATGTTTCTGAACCCATACGTATCACACATCGGTCAAATACTCTCATAGATTACGTCTGTACAAAATTTAATATTCACTCTAATTAATTGTGACACACTGTCTTCGGGGCCTCCTGACCACGAGGCTGTGTTGGTCCACTTTCCCTCTCTGAGACACTAGCATTATGAAAGGTCAAGAATAGGTATAATATTCAGTTCAAAAAATTTTAAAAGTTTTCAAGAGCAGTGTCCCTCTTGAGATTTCTCCACAGTATATAAAAGTGTAATTTTGGTAGTACCTCTATTATTAATTACTTCAATCGATACCGATGAATGCACAGATAGGTAATTAAGCTTGCCAAGGAGTAATACTATAGTCAACAAATATCACAGTAAATAAATCCAGAGAGCAATTAATAGCTTAAGAAGAAAAAATATCTCTTTACATACCGCTATAACTTTGGAGCCAGATACATTAAATCAATTTTATTGCTCTATAGCAGGTAAGTTAACATCAACTTTATCTTGTGCAGAGGATACTTTAGATTGCTTCAGCAGCATTTGGGTTGTCCTACCTTTACTGATATTGACAAGCTGCGTAGTATCTTCAGTAAAATAAAGAACAAACATACCTCCAGGATGAATGGTATGTCGGTCAGGGTATTGGAGTACCTACTAACATACTACTAGATAACCTGAACTAACCTTATAACTCCTTTCAAGTTTGACTTTCAAGTATCAAAAAACACCAGCAATGCTATATTTTTACTTCCCGAAAATATTTCTTAATCAGGACGAGGCTACTGTGGCAGTGTTTTGCGAATTTTCAAAGGTGTTTGACCTCGAGTACTGCTGCAGAAGCTTTAGCGCTATATCATCCGTCATACAGCATATCGCTGGTTTTCACCATATCTGTCAGGTAGTGGTGGTTGACGGGGACTGTTCTGGTTCATCTAGTGTAGACTTTGGGTACCTCAGGGTTCAGTGCTGAGGCCAGTTCTATTCTAGCTGTATGTAAACGATTAAGCAAATTTGGATATTCAGGGAAAATTTACTCTTTGCAGATGACACCACTTAATTGCTGCACCCGAAAAATTAAAAGCAAGTAAAAACGACTTAAAGAAACATACCAGATACCAAATTTCTTGGACTTTTAGTGAATGAAAGCTTAAATTTAGATAGTGTATCTGGAACTTGGTTGTTCAGCGGTGAAAATAGTGTAACACTTCTTGTTTGTATCCCATCTCAGATACGGCATTGTGTTCCTGGGGCTTTTCTAATCAACAACTGCTTAATCCTGTGTTTGTTATTCAGAAAAGAGCCCTTAGATTTATGTATAAAGCAAAATGTAGGGATCATTATTATAAACCATTGTATATTAGGGTCAGAAGATTAACTGTGTTTGATTCGTCGGAAATACACTGGTAATGTCAGAGAAAATATCATTCAGAATAACTATAATACTAGGTACCTAATATTTTGATATCTCTTCCAAATCTTCCAATCCCCAGATTAACTTTAACTAAGCGCTCTATTGTTTATGAAAGCCTCAATATGTACAACCCCCCCCCCCCCTGAGTACAAATTGTAGATATTTATAATATGCACAGTTTACTACCTGAACTAACCTGGCTTAACCCAGCCAAAGGATGTAAAAAATTATCTTAGCTTAATTGACGGTTAACCCACATACCTTAAGGGGCTACTTTAGCTTACTTAGGTCCAAATTATTGTTCGAGCAATAAATGTTGTCATGAAACTGGTGGGGCTGTTATTACTTATAAGGCATTGTTCGGTTGGACCTCATAGCCATTTTAAAAAAGTAATGTTAACCATTACCCTGGAGTTAACCCAATGATCTGTTTATGTCTAGTTTTGTAAAGTTAAGTATCCCCTACCAAAAGAAGATACCTCAGATTATTCTCGAGTTTGTGATGTCTTCTCGGTGATTAGGTGAGACAAATTGTCCTTGACTCTTGTTACCCAGAACATTCCCACAATGAATTTAAATAATTATTTTAACCATATTTTGGAAAATGTATTAGGCTACAAAGATGCAGAATAAATGGATGCTGTAGAACAACCCTGCCTGTTATTGAATTTAACTTACTTGCTATTTGGGCTCCTAGTTCCATATTTCCTGTGATGTCACCGTGTCGCCTTTTTGCATTCAATAATATGTTCATATTATCTTTTGACCAACGATATTAAGATATAATTGATTTGTGATGGGTTACAGTCTTACTTGTTATCTTTCACAATTATAATTCAGTTGTCTGACACGTGTTTAGACCCTTGCGGATCATTATCGAAGGAGTAAAAGACAATACTAAATTCTACGATAATGATCCGCAAGGGTCGAAACACGAGTCAGGCAACTGAATTGGAATTGTGAAATATAACAAGTAAAACTTTAATTTCCTCTACCATGGATATTAAGATGCCTATATTCTTGATGAAAAAAATTGTATCTACCATGTTAATGAACTGAGAAAAACAACCATTCCAACCGAAAATACTCTCGTTTCACTAAATTTCTTTCTATTCGCAAAACATCTATACAGTGGCATGTGCATGAAACGTTTCAAGAATATTTATTCTTTAGCTAAATGGGTTATTGATCACGTATAACACTAATAGGTACCTAATAGCAAAGGATGTACCTATCTTAAACCTGTATGTAGATACAGTAATATACCATTTTAAAGTTTATTATCACAAAAACTAAATGTTGATTTATAGTTAACATTAATATTTTAAATATTTACACCCAATAAAGACCACCTAGAGCGAAAGCGATTACTATAGGTGGTCTTTATTAAAACCCATAAAACGCGCCACAAATGTGAAAGCATATTGCAAATAGAATATTGACCAGAATTGTTATTTTAATCAGTATTGTTCCAATTCCTATTCGCTATAGTTCAGTCAGGAAATATAAAGAAGTAATAAAGAGTTATCATTAAGCACAATGTCAATGGTCTTTAAATTCGTAGAAACGAAATTCAGCTACATGTTGACGTTACTAAGATATCCCAACTAGGGGAAAAGTTATGTTAGAATTATTTTCCTGTCCCTTCCTTTGAGACTAGCCACACACCTTTAGTCGTTTGTTTTCCATCGAACAACAAACGCATGTTACAATATATTTAACATACACTACATTTGATGCATTTCGTACAATTGGGTTATTTCAAATAACCTTAATTATTGACTTTTCGGCCATCTGTGACCAGCACATGCTGCTTTGGTGGTGAGATCATCTAATATTTTTCTTTTTCTTAGGGCGCGTTTATGGTGAAACTGCAATAAACGATAAGAGCGGCGATACTAGCGTCAATGCATGAAATAAAGTGTGATACTCGCTACCTTACTCTTTCTATTACGTTTATCGCATATATAACAACCTTAGCCTCTTGGAAGTAAGCGTTCCCTTCATCTCTTCGTGCATTGATTTCTGTTCTGTCGTCTTTCTACAAGACGCTTCATTCTCTACTTATTCTTCTTCTTCTTAGGTTATCGACGTATACTGCTGGACTTAGGCATCTTCCGTATTGTTTCATTGGTCTTGATCCTTCCCAGTTGGCCAGGTTAGTTTAGGTAAGTGTTACACTAACATTTTTCAGATTCTCACGCGGTCTCCACAATACTACTAGCTTTCACCATTTAATGTTATATCTAGTCACGCCACTTTAACCCTGCACCCTTTCACCAACATCTTTAGCTGGAGGTTTTCTTCGAATCTCTTTATTGCGAATCCAATTACGCATGCAGGGTATTCCGCATTAGACGCTTCATTGCTCTCTGGCAAACTGTTATCTTATTTCCGCTCTTTGCTGTCAGTACGATGCTTTCAAGACCGTGTGTGTGTTTGTGGTTGGCAAGACACATGTACTATAAACTTTACGTTTTAAGACTTATTGGAAACTCGGGACGTTTTTTAGCATGTGAACTAGTTGCGAGAATGCTATCGAGCTGATACCAACTGGTCGAGTTACCTACGAGACCTGGTTTTCTATGCCAATTTTCATTGCATGTCCAAAACAATTGTATTTACTAACAATTTTAAGATATGCTTTTCTATATTTATGTTAATGTCTACCGTAGTAAATATCTTGAGTTCCTGCATAATTATGTGTATTCCGGATATTACGGATAGTGCATGTAATTTAGTCGTCATCTCTGTAAGTTCTCCTGTATCCTGATCCGTATAACATGATTTTATTATTTTCAATAGTTATTTATATCCCAGGAGATGATTATTTTTTAAATTTAATTTGAGATTTTTTGTGCTCAATTAAAATTCACGGGTAAAAAGTTCTTTAATATTCTTTAATAAATATTTTAAAATAATTTTTCTCGAGTGGATTTTAATGAAAATTCTGCGGAAAGATGTCAAAGTACATTCTAAAATAATAATGATCTCAAAGAGTCAAGACAATATTAAACGATTATATTTTTTATAGTAGAGGAAAATAAAGTCATACTTGTTATATTTCACAATTTAATTCAGTTTCCTGACACGTGTTTCAACCCTTGCGGATCACTATCAAAGGCATAAGACTATAATAAATTCTACATGTCATTAAAATAAAAATTGACAGATGATGGGTTATTTTGGTCCTTAATTTACAGGTATTGGCCAAAGGTACAACTAAATTACAGCTGTGATAATAGAGGCATTTACATCTAAGTAATAAAATTAAGAAAATGATATTGTGTATATAATTATGGGGTTTTTCTTTCGTAATTATTGACAGTGTTTATTGCATATTTATCTTAAGTTATTAGGCTATTAAGTATTAGATTGGCACCTGAAGGTATTTCAATTCGATTGTTAACAACATAACATCGATTTTTAAGGCCTTCTACCCTTGTGTTGAGTATATATCGGTTTTATTTTGTTGGATATTGAGTGGTTATTTATTATACAGTGGTCCGCTATCTCTGTTTTATTTTGTTTTTTTAAAATGGATGTTTTATGTTCTTCAAGCCTAGTTTTAAAGTTTCTACCTGTTTGGCCTATATATATTGCATTACACTCATCACATTGTATTTGATAGACCCCAAAACAAAATAAAACAGAAATAGCGGACCACTGTATAATAAATAACCACTCAATATCCAACAAAATAAAACCGATATATACTAAACACAAGGGTAGAAAACTCAACGTGTTAGAAACATTAGCAATCAAATTGAAATACCTTCAGGTGCCAATCTAATACTTAATATCCTAATAACTTAAGATAAATATGCAATAAACACTGTCAATAATTAAGAACGAAAAACCCCATAATTATATACACAATATCATTTTCTTAGTTTTATTACTTAGATGTAAATACCTCTATTATCACACCTGTAATATAGTTGTACCTTTGGCCAATACCTGTAAATTAACGACCAAAATAGCCCATCATATGTCAATTTTTATTTTAATGACATGTAAAATTTATTATTAAATTTATTATTGTCTTGTGCCTTTGATAATGATCCGCAAGGGTTGAAACACGTGTCAGGAAACTGAATTAAATTGTGAAATATAACAACTACGACTTTAATTTCCTCTACTATGGAACATCCATTTCACCAAGCATGTAGCCCATCACATATCAATTATAGATTATATTTTTATTTTTGGAGTATTTATTTAAATAATAATGTTATTAACAATATTAACATACAGAAGGAGAAAAATTAATGTTTGTAGTAATAATTATATACGCTATTATTATAAGCAGAAGCAGTTCCTTGTTGTTGATTCTGAAACTTACTTATGTGTTGGTTGAAACAATGCATGGAGTATTATTTGTGGGATGTTGCTTCGATCTGGAACAGTGGAAGTATATGAAGATTCCTCTCTCAGGCTTTGAATTATATTCCTGTGATGTGATTTATCTAAATATAAATACGGTTTAATGGAACCAGCACTATTATGTCCAGTAATTCTCATTGCCGCTTGCTCGCCTATCGCAGATTTATTTAAAGTAAGTGCTAACTGCCGTTGTATTGTGTGAATGGTTAGTAATTTTTACTTTTATTGTGTTTAGGTTAGTTCAGGTTAGGTTATGTATTTAGTAGTTAGCGATATTTGCAATAATCCAAACTTTTTTGCCGCCCTGTATGATAGATAATGAGCATCCAGCAATTACTTTGGCGGTTACTCAATGATTTGCTTTTCAACTCAATGCAGGCAAATATAATACACAGTATTTCTCATTATAATTATGACTAAAAATAGAAAAATACGATATCTTAAAATAGACAACTTCCATCCCCCGCAAGTTCGTTAGAAACGTGGCTTGATCGGGAACTTATTAAATTAAAATTCTCTGAGTTTCTTCATTTCGAATATTTTATTGATGAGAAGAAATTCTGCGGCACAAACATTTTACTAATTGAATTTTTATAGCAAGGATACCAAAGCTTTTTGGTAATTGGTTTAGGAGCAGTGCGTCGTTCCGACGTTATTCTTGCTAGTCTTTATATAATTGTTTGTCGTCATTATTAATTCTTTATTAAGGGATCCAGCATAGTTACTAAGTGTTCATTACAACATTATTTCTATTAAGCGGGATGTCACAAATATTTTAAACATGTTGGGATATACCGAGATATCAAAAATTACCTTGGTCAAAGGTTGTCACAAAATAAAAAACCGATGTCTTGATCTTGAATTATGGGTTTCACAACTCAGCACTTTATTCAAGGCTATTTTAAAATTGGTGTGTAGGAATACAATCAGTGACAATATTTGGACGATTTTCGAGAGAACTTTCCAATTTCTTTAACAACTACATAATCATGAACTTCGACCTGGCTATTTTCAGCAGGATGGTTCAACAGCACATTCGCCACGAGACACTATAGCTTCTCTCTGCGAGTTTTTTGAGGATCGGTTAATAAGCTTACACACAGAGTTGAGTTTCTCCTAGGTCACCTTGATTGACGATTATGGTCTAGTTGCTTGACGAATAGAATTTTTAGAACACCTGTACATTACTTAAAAGGCCTGGAATAAAGAATTATTGAAGAATGTGCAATTATAACGCCAAAAATGCTGTTGAGAACATGAGGAGGCGTGCCAACTTATTTTCCAACAGTTATTAATTTGCCTGCTAGCTTTGGCGCCTTTAGCCGTCTTTTAGACGGTGTTGGATAGTATCTCTCCAATGTTTCCAGTGCCCCTCTAGTGGTAATTGGGCTCTCACATAGGGGGCCAGTCACCAGATAGCTTGTAGGTTGAGTCTGTTGTTCGTATATTTGTCGAAACGTCGGCTCGTCTGTAATAATCTGTTTTAATTTTCGAGAAATATTCGCTTTATGTCTGTATTCTAAAATCATTATGCAATACTCTATTTATAGTATATCTTGGCGAACTCGCATTTTCAATGCTCTATTTTGAATCACCTGATACTTATTCAGCTCCGCTCTGCTTATGTCGCACCATGATGGCGCACCAGAACCGACCTGACCAAGACCTAATAAGTTTATTCCGCCTGTGAAGTAGGGGGAAAATAAAACTTAATTGTCGCAAAGTGAGCTTAACTCTGTTGATAAAATTCATCCTCCAATTCAGTCTTTGATCAGAGATAAGTCCCAGGTATTTCACTTCCTGGCACCAATCCACCTGAACTGATTTTGAGCCTAGTCTCAGGTCGTTTAACGTTACCTTTTGAAAAGAAGTTGACCTTCGTCTTGGCGGGATTCAAGCGAAATAGCAGTTATTGCAGTGTCATCAGCATAAGGACTCGCGTTTATTAAATTAGTACAATCATTATTTTATCTTGAATACTACTAATAAAAAATAAAACGTCTAGGGACATTATTATAATTAGGTATTATTGGTGGTTTCATTAGCATATGTATCAGACCATATTTAATTTTTAAGAATTTTACGAAGAGGTTTTTTTAAATATCTATTAGTTGGCTTACTAGAAAATAATAAAACTTGGTGTACAACTCCACCTTCAAAAAAGCCTAATATTATTTTGATGTAAAATTAATAGGGCAGCAAATATTTGCATGGGATTTCCTATGGCCAGTCTGGTGGTTCACAACCCGGTATAAAATATGTACTTTACCTTGCCAATATAAAAGTTTTCCAGGTGGTAAGGACTACATTATACTGGTAGATGCAATCGGGTTTTTAGTCAAGTAAGGATTGCCATTTTTATACGTAGCCGATTACTTATTTGGAGTAACTGTAGAGTTTGAATATATAATTTTTAAAAGTATAGACTTTATAGATGTATAGATTTTATATGAAAATATTTCATTAATTTCATCCAAAAACACATTTTTTTTATTGTGGACAAACTTTTAAATCCTCATCGAGGCAAAACGTGTTAAAAACTTCCAAGGATACCACTTGAAGTTATTGACAACACTCTGTAATTTTAATTTAATGTATAAAAAATGTAACAAAAAAAATAGGTATTTATATTTTTCCATTTTTAATAGTAACTTAGCTCAACTTAATTTTTATGATGAATTTTGCTAAACTCCAATATAGTTTGGGACACCCGGTACATTAACAACTGGCAGAAACGCTAAAAATATTAACTAACATCGCTCTATTACTGTAAGATAACAAAACATAGTGTTAGATTTTTATACGACTTTTTAAACCCTGTACGAAATCAACACAGTAATGAGTCAATAAGATTAAACCAATCTATAAAAACCTACACCACAAAAAATCATCATCACATAATTTCTTATGTATCAACTCTTATTTTAAACAATCCTGAATTTTAATAACTATTTAGTAAGACCGATAGCGCTCTGTAAAGAATAGAAGAACATTCACTTATTACAAAAAAAATTACTATATTCCAGTGGCGGCTCGTGGGTGTATAAGGGGGTGAGGCTATAAAATAGCGGCGCAGGCGAAAATTTTTCGCGATTTCAAGGTCATTGGCTTAAAATGAATAGGTAGGAATTCAACCAGCAATATAATTACGTTGAAATACTAGGTTTCACGAGAAAAGTATTCAATTTGCAAGGTCAGGGTCAATTTCTCTCAGTGCATCCGCTATTGTGTCTCTATTTTGCTCTACTCTCGTAAGCGCCACAGAATTCTTAATATTATGTTCTTTGGAACTTTCGTGTGATTTTACCGCCCGTGAATTTTTTTAAATCAGAATACCCACCCCCTGAACTTCAATTGTTTTTTACGCTGCCTAATAAAATACAAGGCCAACAATATAAGCTTTCCTTATAAGTACTTCCGCACAGCCACTTATAGGTTTCGTACCAAGTTACCTGAAAAGCTGTTGAATATTGCTTACCCTATCTCTTATCGTTAAATATTGCCGAAATTTTTGGTGTCGGACGACTACATAATATCTGTCTTTTTTCCGTTTCGTTTCTCCTTAAAAATAGGTATGAGAGAATAATATCATGAACAGGATTTATATTTTTTTAAAACAATAAAAAATTTAGCGTTTAATAATTAATAACATAATAAAGAAATCTTAAAACTTACCGGATCTTGAAAATATAACCCTAATTTGCCGAACACGAAATTATAAATTGCCCAAACAAACACTGCCAATACTTCTCCATTACCTGCATCGCACCTGTATCCTGACTACCCTGCACAGTCACAACTCACAAGAATATTAACATAAAATAAACCAATAAAATATGACAATTTTTAATTTTCCTAAATTAAACCAAGACACACAGTTCACACACCTGCTACGATATAAAGTCGGGCGCCGGGTAATCACAGAATTCGCAGAATAAAACATGTGATTTAAACAGCCAATCAACAACCAGCTAAGCTAGGATCTTATCGCCTCAATGAGAGAAACAAACGCAAAATGACCCCCGGAAAAGAGAGAGACAGACCAAACAAAAGACGTTGAGATTTTCGTATGAGGCTTGCCAAAATAGGTACGAACACTCGGAGCAGTGAAGCTAAAATTATTTAGCCTCTCGGCCGTCGACGAAAGTTTACAGAATAAAATAGTCGCTTATAGCGCGGCGCTCGGTAAAGCAGTATGAAAATTATTTTTCATATGAAATTTATATTTGAAAATTTATAAATTTAAAACAAACATATTTGTATTTTTTGAGAGGAGTTTGGGAGATTGAGGGTGAGGCGCGGCCTCAGAGGCCTACCCTGAGGAGCCGCCACTGCTATATTCTCTCTTAATTCGAAAAGTGTACCCTATATATTTAATAATAACCAGAAAAACATGAATACTAGGTATCTATACATAAATCGTTACATTAAAAAGAAACACTTTGCTCAAATCCCCTAAAAAATATTAAAGTAACATCGTTATATTGTTTTATTGTAATTAAAGATTGGCTTAATCTTTAATTTTTCCATAGCTTTTTGTTCAACCCTGAATAAAATCAAGACCAAAAGACTAAAAAAATATAAAAAAAAAGCAAACTTTTTAAACGTAGAAACCTTAAGCTACAAAAAACGCTTTTTTGGGACACCATATTTTATGTAAATTTTCGTATTTTGACAGAGTTGGCCTTTCTCTACCAATAAACTTTAATTTTTATTTTAAAATATGTAAAAAAAAGCAGCTCTTCATTTGTTATCCGATTTACATATATGATGAAGTTTGTTAAATTCTAATATAATTTGGGACCAGTACACTTAAACCACTCGAAAACGTTTTAAAATATTTTAGATGAAAATCTTCTATTACTTTTTATCAATAATTACCTGCTGTTAAAAAAATCAAAACAATTGAGAAGTATTCTTGGAAGTAGCTTTTGAGCCACATAAATTAAAATACGACTTTTTGGGACATCCTCTTTGTGTGAACTTTCGTATTTCAACAACATTGGCATTTCTCTATCAATAAATTTGCATACATAAACCTTGTCATCATAAATTTCAAAAAAAATATCTTAATTTTTTCCGATTTTTATTATGACTTTCACTTATATAACTCATAACATACTTTAGGACACCCGTGAACTAAAGTCGGTCAGAAATGGGCAAAATGTTATCATGTACGGCGTGGTTAAAAGTTATTATTTTTTCAAGATTTTTTTTTAGTCCTGTATAAAATCAACACAGACACAAATGAGCTGAAAAGAGGAAAGAAATGTAAGAAATACGAACTTTTTATACCTGGAAACTTTAAGCTACAAAAACGCCTTTTTGGTACATTCTATATAATATGTACATTTTCGTATTTCAGTAGAACTGACCCTTCTCTACACATACACTTCCATAGATAATCTTCTTCATTATTAATATGCAAAGAAAAACAGTCCTGTATATATTTTCCCCATTTTAATATGAATATTGTTCAGGTCAAACATAATTTATTGGGACACTCGGTACACTAAAGCCGGTCAAAAATATCACCAGAATTGGTTAGTTAAAATTTTTAAATTTGTATCTAACTTATTTTCAATCCTGTATTAAATAAACACATAGAAATTGACCACAAAAACTAAAGACATCTAAGAAAAACGCACTTTCCATATTCGGAAATATCATTAATTTCAGTTAAGAAGTAGCTTTTACGATGCATAAATTAAAAATCCACAATTTAAAGCAACATAAATATTACTAACCGAACACGAGTATCAATTTGGTCCATTTTTAGACATTTATGGGAAAAAATATACGCCGCATCCTAAATAAATATTTTAAAACACATACGAAATTACTGAATGACCAACGCAATATGGTCACTATACGTATTAATACAATGACGTTTGCATGTTAAAGTTTTTGATATAAATACTCCTATTTGTAGAAAAATTAGTATTTCCACAGGAATATTATTTTATTAATAATTATTTATTTATTATTAATTTTGTTAAAATTTTTGAAACTAAAAAAAAATTAAAACCGTTTTAAAAACTTGTAATTTTTAGTTTTCCTCGAAAATCTACAATTTCTAAATTTTTTCGGTATAGGAAGATGTATTTAAAAAAAAAGTATTTCAGATGCTCTATCTAACGGTCTGAACCGCATTTTGATCCCTTTTTCGTTTCGAAGCTATCAATTTCCGAATAGGGGACTGTTTTGATTTTCAATCGATCAAAAAAAAATACTTGCCATTTTCCGATCTCACTAAAAAACAATAGGCTTGTGTAGGTCAAAATTCCCTAAAACATCAGAAAGTTTCAATTGATTATACCAAGTGGTGTGGCCGCCACGTGGTACGCGTGAATTTTTTTTTGAGAAGTTGTGTAACTTTTTTTCAAAACACATCGTATTTTAGAATTTTATCTCGCCAACTAGCGAAAATAGTTGTCAAATTGTCGAGAAAGTTTAATCGTTCCAAGAGGAACCGTTTTTTAGAAGAAATGAAAAAAGATTGCGAAACTATCGATACGACACGGCAGACACAACAACGACGACCACACCGTACGAACACTCTAGTACAAAGAGGACGTATAACAATCGGGGTGAACACCCGATTGTAACAGTAGCTTAACCACAGAAAATGCTAAACAATCAAGTAAGTAAATACACTGTAAAATCCCTTTTTTTCGGGAAGAAAAGAAAGAGGTTTTTTAATTGCATCCAGCAAGTAAATTGGATTGAGGGTGCAATCAAATCGGAAAACCTGGCAAATTACTTTTACTAACAAGAAACGCAGTACAGCACCGGCGAAATGGAAAATCAATTGCGAAATAAAGGTGGTAAAGAATAATATAAGATGCTGTGTTTTAACGCAACTAAAGGAAAACATTTACGGAAAATTTAGATATTACATTCTAGGCAAATTAGACAGCTTAGATATTTTGCCGGCCAATCGTAACTTAAAATGGGGAAACAGTTGCGATTTGTGCTTGCTTATAATAGTTATGAAGGCATCAAGGGTACTATACAGGGTGTTAATTAAGTAAGTACGGAACCTTTAAGGAATTAATCCTTGATTGCTTTTAAGACCGAAAGTTCATATAATTATAGGTCCGCAAGAGCTCCGTTTTCGAGATACAGAGTGTTCAAATTTTAAAAAAAATTCACATTTTTCTATTATAATATTGAATGGTATCAGTTACTTCATTGAAACATGGTACACACTAATAGATATTTAGAGGCTACATTTTGCAAGTATTAAGATATTTTTAATTCAACCACGAGCGTAGATATGGGTAACCTTCTAAGGATTTTCAAGCAAAAAATGGCACGCCACTAACTGTTTTAAACTTTTAAAGCCTTATCTAGTAAGCCAGGCAAGAGGTACATAAAAAGTGTCTCTTGATAATTTTTGATTGGATGAACCCTTTTCGAGAAAATTTCCTTATTCGGTTTTCATGCACGCCTATGGACAAATTTACGTGTGAATCAAAATTGCTCAGAACTCACCAAAAAAAAAATACGAGACACATCTTATGAAAATAAATTCAAAAAACTATTCAATCGTTTCGGGAACCGCTTGATTTCCACAATAAAAGGACATTGAAATAATTACAAGCACATTTTTAATTTTTTTTATTAAAAAAAATAATAATTTCAACAAATAAAAACTAAAATATTTCTTAAAATTTGCTAGGAACTAAGAAAATTGAAAAATTATATTAGACTACATACGCGTTATTCTATTAAACGAAGTGTGCTTTGAAAAACAATTATTGCAGTATGGCAAACAACTTGACAGTTACTTATAAGGTAATTAAATTATTAATTTGTCGTTCTTAGAACTTATTTTCGGTGATTATTTTCCGTTTAAAATGGTTCAATTTACTAATAGCGAAATGTCAGACATGCATTTTTGTTATGGAATGGCTCATGGTAATGCTGAAGCTGCAAGACGTATCTATCATGAAAGATTTCCTCAACGGGCGGTACCTAACGCAAGAACATTTATAAGACTCCACGCACGGCTTTCTGAGACAGGAACTTTTAAAAGGTCTACGGTCGTTATAGGGAGACCCGTAACGGTTAGAGCAATTCATATTGAAGAAGCTGTTCTAAACGAAATTGAGAGAAACCCTGATACCAGTACGCGAAAAATAGCGCACGAATTGAACATTACCCATGTAACAGTATGGCAAATTTTAAGAGATCAGCAGCTATATCCATATCACTTGCAACGTGTGCAAGCTCTATTGCCAAGGGATTTGCCTCTGAGAGTAGACTTTTGTTATTGGTTACGAAGTAAAGTGGTAAGAAATTCAATTTTTTTAAGTCAAGTGTTGTTTACGGACGAAGCTTGTTTTTCTCGTGATTCTATTATGAATTTTCATAATAACCACGTATGGGCCGAAGATAATCCACATGCCATGATAGAAAATAATTTCCAAGAAAAGTTTTCTGTCAATACGTGGGTTGGAATTGTCAATGACCACCTCATTGGACCTCATTTTCTTCCACCTAGGCTTACTGGAGAAGAATACCAAAGGTTTTTACAGCACGATCTACCTCAACTATTAGAGGAAGTTCCACTTAGAGAAAGATATCGCATGTGGTACATGCACGACGGCGCTCCACCACATTTCAGTCTAGTTGCTCGTCAATTTTTGGATCCTAATCGTTGGATCGGGAGAGCAGGCCCACAACCATGGCCTCCTCGGTCGCCTGATATGAATCCATTGGATTACTATTTATGGGGACACCTTAAATCATTGGTGTACAAAACTCCGGTTCAAAATGAAGAAGACCTGCGAAATCGAATAGTCAATTCATGTATAATAATTAAAAATACACCAGGTATTTTCGAGAGAGTCCGTAATTCAATGATGAGACGAATAGACGGTTGCATTGCGGCCGAAGGTGATCATTTCCAGCACTTAATCTAAGAAAATGTTACTCTTTAGGTTTAAGAAATATATTAGTTTTTATTTGTTGAAATTATTATTTTTTTTATTTAAAAAAATTAAAAATGACTTGGTAATTATTTCAATGCCCTTTTATTGCGAAAATCAAACGGTTCCCGAAACGATTTCATAGTTTTTTGAATTTATTTTCATAAGATATGTCTCGTATCTTTTTTTGGTGAGTTCTGAGCAATTTTGATTCACACTTAAATTTGTCCATAGGCGTGCGTGAAAACCGAATAAGGAAATTTTCTCGAAAAGGGTTCATCCTATCAAAAACTATCAAGAGACACTTTTTGTGTACCTCTTGCCTGGCTTACTAGATAAGGCTTTAAAAGTTTAAAACAGTCAGTGGCGTGCCATTTTTTGCTTGAAAATCCTAAGAAGGTTACCCATATCTACGCTCGTGGTTGAATTAAAAATATCTTAATACTTGCAAAATGTCGCCTCTAAATATCTATTAGTGTGTACCATGTTTCAATAAAGTAACTGATACCATTCAATATTATAATAGAAAAATGTGAATTTTTTTTAAAATTTGAACACTCTGTATCTCGAAAACGGAGCTTTTGCGGACCTATAATTATATGAACATTCGGTCTTAGAATCAATCAAGGATTAACTCCTTAAAGTTTCCGTACTTACTTAATTAACACCCTGTATAAGGCTACTAACGCTTCAGGTAGATATTGCTTCTCAGCAATATCAAGCACATTTATGATACCGTCAAAGTTTAATATACGACTGGGGCATTCCCAAGTAACATTTAAAGTTTATTTTTGTGCTGGTTATATATAATTTGCTTCACAATGGTGAAAACTAAAACTTAGTTTCAAAGGCGCAATGCTTAAATAAAACGAATAATTAAACCTTAATAGTTTTATCAGAGTCGTTTCGTGGAAGATTTCATGTCTCGCATGCTAAAAGACAAAAGGCTAGAAGACTATTTCACTGAAACATATATTGATAACGATTTTCTTTTTCCACCATACATACAGGGTGGCCGTTTAATGTGGCAAAGTAGAATAGCTCCGTTTGTATTTATAATACACAAAAAATGTTAATATAAAAGTTGAATGACAGTAAGTGAGTTATAACGTAAAATTATTTTTGACTCTACAGGGTGGCTCAACAAAGAGGATCATTTATTTTTTTTAAAATCAAACACCTAGTATATTTTTGTACTTTTAAATTTCGCTCGATATTACGCGTATCGTGGCAAACATAGTTTTTAATTATTTTGCAATGTTGCAAAGTTATTTAAAAATATTCTTTTTTGGAAGAAAAAACTTGGCAGCTTAAAATTTGTGTTGTATATATAATTGAATTAACTCAAGACATTTTGAAACGTTCTCGAGGGTATCAAAGATAAAGACTAATTCAAGACTTAAGATCCTCAGAACATTCCATATTTTGTGCAGGGTGTGCTCTACAAACGTGTCAACTTTTCACATTTTAAAACTAATTTACTCTTTCTTTTTCAAATGGAACAACCCGTATTTTAATATTTTATCTTGTAGAGTTTTTTGCCCTCTACAACTTTCGTTAAAAGGTTCATTAGCTATTTTTGCTCATTTTGGCGTAATATTATTTTTTTAATAAAGAGTCTGAGAAAAAATGTTTTTTTTTTTTATTTTATTTTATATATATATATAATATATTTTATATTATTATAGCAAAAGTAATAGTAAAATTTTATTAAGATGTCATTGTCATTTTATTTCTTACTTTTTATTAAATTAAATTTATATTGTGACAACAATGAATTATTCAAATGTAGAAATGATCGATATGATTTATGTTTTGGGTCCTAATGATAAAAATGCTTTATTAGCTACAAGAATTTATGAAGAACGATACCCAGAGCGAAGACACCCTGATAAAAGACATTCGAAAAGCTTATGGAGAGATTTAAACTACAGGAAGTGTGGTTTATAAAAAAAATGACCGAAGAAAACGGGTGTATGCACCGAAGAAAATGAATTCAACGTTCTGTTAAGTATTACTGAGAATCCTCAAATTGGTCAGCGTCCTCTTGCACAACAACTGGACAGTGGACGAACGGCGGTTCAAAAAAAAAATCAACTCAAACAAATTACATCCTTACTACGTCCAGTTGCTGCAAGAGCGTAATGATGAGGACGATAATAGGCGACTTGAATTTTGTGCGTGAGCGCAAAATAAAATAAGGGAGCAGCATAATTTTGCGCATTTAGTTTTTTTTTTGCGACGAAGCTACGTTCCATAAAAATGGCAACGTTAATAGACATAATTTTAATTATTATGCCACTTCTTCTTCTTTGAGTGCCTATCCGTTCCGGATGTTGGCTATCAACCCAGCAATTATCACCTTGTTCACCGCAGCTCGAAAAAGACCAGTGGTGGTCATTGCAAACCATGTTCTTAGATTTTTTAGCCATGAAGTTCTTCTTCGTCCTGGTCCGCGTTGTCCAAGGATTTTTCCTTGTAATATCTGCTGAAGTAACTGGAATCTGTTCGGGTTTCTCATAATATGTCCTAGATATTCGAGCTTTCTGGACTTTACCGTGATAAGTACTTCCTTTTCCTTGTTCATCCTCCTCATCACCTCCTCGTTGGTAACGTGATCGGTCCATGATATACGTAGCAATCTACGGTAAAGCCACATTTCGAAAGACTCCAGTTTTTTGCTTGCAGCTTCAGTCAGCGTCCACGACTCCACCCCGTACAGAAGAACGGATAGCACATAGCAGCGCAGTAATCTTATTTTCGTTGTTAGTGTTAGATCCCTGCTTCTAAAAACATTTCTCATTTTTAAGAATATCGCCCTGGCCTTCTCTATACGACATCGAATTTCTTGTGAGTGGTCCCACTTGTCGTTAACGATGGTTCCGAGATAGGTGTATATGCCACTACAAATCCTTATTTTGTTAGATTTCCCTCACAAAACAGATGGTCAAAAAACGTTTGGGGAGGAACTGTAGGAGACTACGTAGTTGGTCCACAATTTTTCGAGGGAACTCTAACGGGACAGATCTATTTGGACTTTCTCCAAAATGATTTACCACAGCTAATTGTCAATATACCGAACATAGTTCAAGAACGCATGTGGTTTCTTCATGATGGAGCCCCGGTGCACTCCACAAGGCTCATTAGGGAATTCTTAGACGAAACTTATGGTCAGCAATGGATTGGAAGAGGAGAACCTGTATCATGGCCAGCTAGATCGCCGGATATGACAAAAATGGATTTTTCTATATGAGGATTTGTTAAAGATCAGGTGTACAAAATATCTCCGACAACAAAAGAAGACATGAAAATTAACAGATCAAAATTTTCTGACGTTATTACTCCTTAAAAATCCGTTGTTAAAAAAAAATTGTGCAAAGTAAGATCAAGAACAGTTTCAAATGGGGCAAATTTCCCGATTTGATTTTGTTAAATGTGTATAATTTAAAAACAATAATTTCTAAAAAAACTGTTTTTAATCAGACTTTTTCCTTCTAAAAATTTTCTTTAGTATTACTTAGTTATAATTATTACATAAGGATTTTTATTTAAAATAAGCACATGCAATTATTGATGTTTTACTCAGGGTTCCTATATAAAATATATGTTTATAAAACCTTTATGGGAGTTTTATTTAAAATTAGAAAGATAACGAAGGTAGCAGCATGATTTAAAATTTTGCGGGGGAATTCGTTAGGTTGCTCAGGTACATAAAATATTTTCGGCGGAATTCGTGATTTAAAATGGTTCTTAAGGGTATAATACTTTAAACGAAGGCTCAACAAACTATCTTTCCCGATATTTTTGTAGACCTTTTTTAACCATTAGCAAAGAAAATATATAAATTGGTTTGTTTGTTGTTTGTTGTTTGTTATTAGTAAATTGTAAAACCTATGCCTAATCTTGTCAGTATTTTAATGGATAAGTGGCTAAAAATTAAAAAAAAAAAACGCAATAAAATCGTTAATCAAACGCACAACACCCCGCTAAAATTGTCTCAACTGAAAATTTGAGGTTAGAAGTTAGAAATATTGAGTTCTGACAGTTTACAGCTTTCAAGAATAACTGGCGGCTCGTTTAAGACCCATGCTCTTAAAGTTTTAATTAACTTTTTAATGAATATTTCAATTTTGCCCAAAGGAATTTTATTAACCGTTTTAAGACCTAGGATAGTAAATGCTATACTAAAGGTAATATGACCTAATATAAAGTCGTACTCTATAGGCCGCAATAAGTTTTATACCAATACCTCCAAATTTGTCATCTCGGGCGCAACCATTTTGTTTTTTGTTTATTTTTTTTCGGGGCAATTTTGACTTTATTTTATCGAAGATTCTCGTTTATTAAAGGTACCAACTAAATTAAAATAGTAAGAAATTATGAAAAAATACCGGGTTCAGAAATTATCAGAATTATACTAAAAAGGGCATCCAAAAAGTGGTGGATGCTGTCAATAATGGCATGTCCAAACAGCACGCAGCTAAAGGGTTCAAAATTTCACGGGCAACCCTTATAAATAGATGTCTTGGAAGATATAACAAAAGAGCAGCATGTGATCGCAGATACGTTGGGGCAAGTGAGCAACTGGGGCATCCCGAAGATGGACATTCGCACCGTAGTTAAAAAATACTTGAATCAACAGGGTAGATCAGTAAGTGTATTTAAAGATAATTATCCAGGTAAAGATTTTGTAGATATGTTAAAAGAAATACGGGGAACAACAGAGGAACAGAAAATAAGACGGAGAGGAAAGAATTTTTAACCTGACAAGAAATGGATCAAATGGACAGACTCTACACAGTATGCACCTGAAGATATGGGCAATATACTTGACGACGACGATTTGCCTTGTTTTGTTGGTCTACTGAAATGTCCAGAAGAAAACGTCAATGTCGGTGCCTCGACATATGGTGTTCCCTTCAAAAACAAAAATAAAAAGTTCACTCCTAAATATTGTTATCCAATAAACATTACCAAAGCAAGTTTGAGGAGTCGCGAAGATGTCAATTGAAAGTGTGGAATTTGCTTAACTAAATTTAAAAACTACAACAGAACCGTCAAGTGGATCCAATGTTTACGATGTCAAAATAGGATATGTGGCATATGCAAACGGAACAGTAAAGATCCCTATTTTGTGTGTTCGAGGTGTGAAAATGATTCCGAAGATGATGAAGAGCCTTTCGACGATAATAGCGATGATGACGCTATATTTGATCCTTCACAGGAGTTCGAAAAACGCAATAGAGTCGCTAAACTAAAATTTTTTGCATAAGTTTTGTTTAAGTTCTTTACTTTATAGTTGTTTTTTAAAGGTACCATGGCAGTTACCATTAAGCGTCTAAAGTTTTGAATGAATAAAGTTTATTTTTTAAATGATACTCTTATTTTTCTGCTGTTAACGAAACAAAATTAAATAGTACAATGTAGTATTGTCCATGCCTGATTTTCTACCGGGGCTACCTTGTCACAAATCTAAATAGACCGCGATTTAAATCGAATTTTCATAAAGTGACAAAATAGCCCCAAACCCGGGGTAACATTGTCACCCTTAACTTTAATCTTATTTTCGAAAACTACTTAAGTTAAAAAAATTCTGACTACACTATTTAATCCGAAATAGTCCACTTGGTTTATCAAAATTTATTTGAAACCATGATTATAATAAATGAGATGGGTTTAGTAAAAAATGTCCAAAAAACATGACAAAGTAGCCCTGGTTGACGGTAGTAAATCGACAATCGCGCGGAGACTAAATGTTTGGAATATTTACGAATATTGGTACGCAATCTTCAAAATTACATTCATTAATAATTAGAAATCCTGTTATTTACAATAAACTAAATTTTTTGATAAAATACATTTTTGATGATTTGGGTGGAGAGGAAATTTTCTTTGAGAAATTGTGAGAACAGCTTTTTAAAAAATGTCATGCATGACCTACCATGATTGAATTTGGTTTTTATTCGGGGTTTGTTTGAAGTGTCAACATAGCCAAGCTGCATTTATAATAATCAATATTTCTGACTTTTTAACTAAAAAACGTGAGAAATATCAATACGAAGATGATATAAACCATGACATTTTTAATGATATACGACTAAATAAGTAAGTTTTTTATTATTTTTCCAGCAATGACTATACCTATAAATGTAAGTTGTTTTAACAGCGGTAATAAGTTTAAATAAAAAGTTTTTATTCTTCTTTTATGAGGGTTCTTAACAAACAATTTTAACGACTCTTTATAACAAACCAAAATAAAGATAGCTTAAAATGCGGAAAAATAATAAATTATCGCTTCAGGTTGTAAAAAGAAACTAATAACAATGATTTATTAAACTTTGTCTTAACGGTCTGGGTTTTATATAAAAAAATATAATTTATCCCTTTGCAGATAAATTATCGCGACCACAAATAACAACACAAGGCAAATAAATAACTAAAGCATTATAAAATAAGACAGTTAAACAAGTATTACTATTTTATATAAACAAATTAGTATTCAGTATCAACTAACAGCAGACATTTAATTTGATGCTCACTAACACTTACTTTTTAAGTCAAAAGTTATAAAAAAATGCAATTCGAACAAGTTATTGGTAATTTTATAGCAAAAGTTCTTTTACGGTATCTCGCTTGTGCGTCTTAAGAATATGGTTGGTATAATAGGATTTAGAGGATTCTTGTCCAGTATTTTCTTTTTTGGACATTAGTGAAGGACGAGAGTCCCAACTTTATCGGTAGCTATTTAATTATTTTAATGAGAGTAATAAAAGTTTAGAAAAGATATTATGAAAAAGCCAATTAAGACACTAAAATTTAAAAAAATAAATTCAGTAATAATAAAAATATAAGCTTGTGACCATTACGGGTGGGACACTTTTAAAGGGAAGCTACTCTAAACGAGATAGATGAAAACTGATGCCGGTGTCTGAGGCTTAATCATTTTATTGACAAACTTGATAAAAAAGCCGCATATCGATATATATCAACTTTTCGAAAATATGCACATTCGGAAAATCTCTGTAACTTTTATCCAGTTGAATTTTTTTTTTCTGTAAGAACATTGTCCCACGCACCCTTTTTCAATGGTGTAGGTAAAAATTCGTTCAAACCAATATTTTAACAGGTATCAATGGAAAAAAACGTTTTAAATGGGACATGTATATTTTTGCATTGCTTAAAATTACCATTCCAAAAATGTAGCACAATTAGTGTTTTGCCTAAGTTTTCTTTGAAACACAGAAGTTGAAAGTTTTTTACGTCGGGATTTTGAAGCGAGCATTTCTCACATTTCTCATTTCTTAGTTATCGCTCAATTTTTGAAATAAATTTGCAATGAAACTTGAAAATGATGAAAGATGGAATTTTATACAAACCGGGAAGAATGCGGAGGCAAGAAATTTTTACAACGAGCGGAATCCAGAGAGGAGACTACCTTACACAATTATTTTCGCTAGATTGCGACACGGCTTAATTAATAGTGGTCAGTTTGAAGAAAAAAGACCAAAAGGTATGCATGAAATAGGGATAGGGTTCGAAGATTTTACAGACTACTACAGATAGACAGACGTCTCGCAGAACGAGCTCATTACATGATCATATATACATGCAATTTCGGATAAACCATATAAACTAGCTATTACCGTGGCTCTAATTATTAGATATAATAAAAAATTCAATAATTAAAAGTATCTGCTTTTTACTTCTTCAATTAAATAAGAATTGCTTCCAAACCAAACCCTTCAAAAGAAGATCTGCTTAAGACGTAGAATCTATTTATTATTATCTTTGGGTTGCAGACAGGATATGTTCCCATTAGAGCAACCACTATTTACAATTTACAATTATAATCAGTTATTAATGATTTACGTTTCATTGTTAATATTTATGCAATAGTTTTGTAGTACTGATCTACAATAATAATAAGCTAACCCTAGTAATATTCTAACTATGATCGTAAAAATGCTTCACATCACGATAGCGGTAAACTTATTTACTCACTTGCACAAATAGTAACAGTATGATTAGTAAGCATTAAGTGAAAATTAAGGGAAGGTTTTTAAATCTGGCCTTGAAGATATCTATTGAATTACAGAAGAAGTCCACTTCATTACTTATTGAATTGGAATATTTAGACATTCTTAAGAATGGGGAATTTGTAGTTCGGTTCTGCTAGTCCGGAAGAAATGCGATCTGACAATTTGTCTGTAATGCCTCCGGGGAACAGCAAGGGCAACCCGCTCCAGAAATTCCAGAGAGTCGATTTTTGAGTTAATTATTTTAAATAGAATGACTACTGTGCGTACGATCTTCTGTGCTCCAAAGATCTAATTTTGTACTTGAGACGCAACTGTTTCATGCCATTAAAATCAATATTATCCATAAATGCCAAACACTCAAGGAATCTACTCTGAACAGATTCTATACGCGATTTATAGATATTGTACAGGGGATTCCAAACGGTCGAGGCAAAATTGAGCCGACTAAAACATAGGCATAGGAAAGTGTAATTAATGTTTTCTGTTGTTTGAAATATTGTCTATTCACAAATCCAAGCATTCTGTGTACATTAACTACCATGTTTTCTATGTGAAGGTCAAACTTTAGCTCTTAAATGTAACTCCCAGATCTCTAGCCTGGCATTCTCTTCTCAGGAAGCTGACACCAAGTTTATAATGACTTATTATTTTATGGCGATTTCGTGTAAAGGTAATAGAGAAACACTTATTTAGATTAACAAAAAGGCAATTTTTAGTACAGTAATCATAAAACCTATCAAATAGCACAGTCGTTAGTTTCAGTTACTTGTGTATAAATTTTGAGATCATCTGCATAAAATAGAAATTTACAATGTCGGGAAGAGCTGGATCTCATTGATATACAGGGTGAGTCGGGAGGAATGGGCCTAACTCTAAGGGTGTAATCTATGCATCAAAATAATAAAAAAAAACTCAAATGTTGTTATCCAATATTCATTTGTTTTCAAGTTACAGCGTTAAATAAAATAATAATATTGTTAAACCAAAATATCCAACATTAACATTGTTTTAAATAAATCATTGGTTTAGTAAATTTTCAAAAATACCGCCATTGACTTCCCAACATTTACTGCTTCGTTTACGAAGGGCGCGCATGGATCTTCTAATTGATTCGTGCCTTTCTTTAATATTGAGTACAGCATTTCTAATGCGTCTAATTAATGCATCCCTAGTATCTACTTTTACTTTGTAAACGTCAGTTTTTAACCAACCCCATAAATTGTAGCCCAACGGCGTGAGGTCTGGCGATCTCGGAGGCCAACTAATAGGACCACCGCGACCAATCCAAACCCCTGGAAACCTTTGGTCTAAATATTGCTTCACCCGACGATCGAAATGGGCAGGCGCTCCGTCGTGTTGATAATACACCTCAATTCTGATGTTTAAAGGAATCTCCTCCAGTAGTCCTTCCAATTCATTTTGTAAAAAACTTAAGTAGTGATCCCCTGTAAGGCGATTTTACAAAAGAAAAGGGCCAATTAAATTATTATCGATCATGCCGCACCACACGTTTACTGAAAACCTGTGCTGAAAATTACTTTCGACTATTGAGTGAGGATTTTCGTCCGACCATACATGGGAGTTTCGATTATTATTGATGCCGTCACGGGTGATAATAGCATTGTCAGTAAAAAGTATGTGCGGTAAAAGATGACGATTATTAATTATCCACTCACAAAATTGCATAGGCTTGGCGTAGTCTCCAGGTTGAAGATTCTGTACACGCTGTACATGGTACGGGTATAAGCCTTGCTCGTGAAGCGTATAGATCACTCTTTCTTGGGGAATCCCTAACTAAATTCCAATTCTTCGTGAGCTTGTCGTAGCATCTTCTTCTACTAAAGCTAGAACATTTTCTATTTCTTCTAAATCCTGTTGAATGGCTCGTTCGAATGTTACATTAGCACTTGGAAGCGTTCCGGTCTCGCAAAGTTTGTTGAAAACTCTGATAAAGGTCTTTCTGTTCGGTGTTCTTTCATGTAGAAATCGTTAAAGATATCCTTCAGCAGCCGCTGTATCATTCCCATTACACAAACCATAAATAAAAACCATACTGGCGTATTGGAGATGTGAATAAATATGTGGCATTTTATAAAATTAAAATGATACAAATCCGAAAGTTAACGGTGAATCAATGTAATATTTTCTACTGACACTAATAGGATAGTGACAGCACAACAATCAAAACAATAACAACATTTATTACAGGAAAGCTAAATTAATGCGATATTTTGTTTTTGCCTTATAACTTGAAAACAAATGAATGTTGGTTAACAACATTTGAGTTTTTTTCTTATTATTTTGATGCATAGATTACACCCTTAGAGTTAGGCCCATTCCTCCCGACTCACCCTGTATATGAGAAACAGCAGTGGTTCCGGGTGGCTACCCCGGGGTGCCTCTGACGTAGAGATATAGATGTGTGAATAACAGCCGGTAACTGAGACGAGCTGCTCTCTATCAGTTAAGTAGGACTTGAACCAATACAGAACAACGCCACCCACTCTGGCCTGAGATAACCTTTCCAGGAGTAAAATATGATCAATATTGTCAAACGCTTTAGTAAAGTCGGTATAGATAGAGTCAACCTGGATTCGGTTATCCATAATCTTTCATTCCCAGTAGCATATAAGATTTGACTCTATTGACCTTTTGGGGTGGAATCTATGTTGATGATATTATAAATTGAAGAAATAAACGTATGTCCCATTTAAAGAACAAATATGATCCAAGGAGAAGAAATAGTAGTTTTAGGAACTGTTGAAAATATCCCCAAAACGTCAACGCAAAAGTTAAAGATATCAACAGGACTTTGAACTAACGTTAGACGAACTTAGTTAGAAAGTACCAATTTATGTAAATAGTACTGGTATTTTTAACCGCTTCAACTGTTACACTTGGCCACAACAAAATCATCATTTAATTGTGGAACAGAGAAAAAAAGGAAGATTTAGGTTTAGTGCATCGCCAGGTGTTTTTAGGGGTGGGCTTGTTGGTCCAATTATTTATGATGACGCCTCACATCCCAAACGTATTTACAAATTCTAAGGGAACAAATAGAGCCTCTTGTTGATGAATTGCCTCTAATGGAACTCGGGAACGTAATTTTTCAGCAATACGGGATAATTTTAAAATAATTGGATAGCTAATCAAGGTCCCATGACCGGCGAGGTCACCGGATCTAATGCCAATGGATCTTTATCGTCGGGGATGCACCCCAATTGAATTCTGCGTAAAAACGTGCTTTGATAATTGCCGACCCTTTGCGGTCCCAAAAAACACCCTGCATCTCCAAAACGGTGACAGATATTGATTTGCGGTTTTCACCATTAAGTTTGTCATTAAAATTAGGCCTTAGACACCGGCATCAGTATTCATCTACCTCGTTTAGTAATAGGAGTTTCCCTTTAAAAGTGTTCAATTTGGCCCACCCCGTACAATTGTGCTTACTTATCTATTTTGTTCAATCCTAAATAATGGAATATTATGCAAAAATTTCTGTATTTTTGGATTTTCCCATTCTAACCATTGAAGTGCCTGTCCGCTTTAATGAATTAAAGTTTAGGCATACTTTTTTATTAAAAAAAGAGTTACAAAATATGTATCCAAAGTTTCATTGCGCTTGTTATTTGAAAAAAAAATTCCTCGTAACATTTTAAATTAAAAATGTTCAGAGTATAATAAAAGTGCACAGCCAGGCATGCGAAAACATTTTTAATTTTCCTGGGAAGCTGGCTGGAACAAATGACTGAATAAACAAACATGAAACCCCTAATTTAGTGACGAGAGTAACAAAGTACGGGAAGCACAGTGCCGGTCATTAATTTATTTAAAAATATTTTAGACGCATCACCTGATCCAATGTTACAGGAACTTATTTATATAAGTTGTAGAAATTACATAGGAATCTTCTGCAAAGTTCAAAAATCATGACCGATGTGGTTATAAATGCAGGGGCCACAGCCAGGCAACATCAAAAGCCACTTGTCGGTGAGATAAACAATAATAATTAAATAATTTAAAGGTTCGTCTATTTCTTTCCACCAGACCCATCTCTAAGACGTATTTCGCCGCATCCCGGTTCATCAGTAAGGTTAGGGTCTGACAAAGGAAAGAGACCTCTCAGTGCACTTAAAACACAAAAAGTCATAGACTATCGGTGAGCTGTAGCAAAAGTGACATTTCGTGGCATTTTTACGCATCACCAGACCCAATATGTCAGGAACTGCAGGAGTCACCGCAGTTAATAAGTTATGTCGAAAATTAGTAGGCTTATTATTTTACTTTAGGTCCTAAATATGATTATACATTTTGGGTTAAGAGTTTCAAAATTAACCTTATACATAATAATAATTTTTTAATAAAACAGATTTATTAATATATTATAATAAATAGGTACTCAATGGTATTATAAAAATAAAAAAACTTAAGTCTTCCTGCACAAAGTTTATTAAAGGCAGAGTAAGATTATTCCCCACATTTGAACAAACACTGAAAATGGACGCTATAACGTCCATCTTCAGGGGATTCCAAAATCGAGTGTATTTGGTGAAACACAGTTCAAAGTGTCACTTCAAAGACAGGTGTCGTCTCGTTTGTAACTACAAAATGTAACTAAATATAAATTCAATTTTAAAAGATGTAACTTAACTAAACGTCAATATTTAACAATATTTTTAAAAAAGTATGTTTCTTGTCTTATTTTTTAAAAAGCTGCAAAATAAAAATATTTTTTTTAACAAATTAATTTCTGCAATGTGTTAGAACTCTTAATCCTTCAATAAACATAATATAAGAGTTATACTCATTAACTTGAGGTTAGCTTAGGTTAGTTTTGATTCCACTAGATTTTGGCATCCCCTGAAGATGGCCGTTATAGCGTCCGAAACATGTATGGAATAATCTTACTTTGCCTTTAATAAATTTTGTGGAGGAACACTTCAGTTTTTTATTTCCATTGCATCAACTCCACTGCAAAAATGGATCTCTCCCATTTCAGTTTAAAAATTCTAACAACAGCGATAAGTGTAGCTGAAAGTTCTCTTTTAAAAGAAAAACACTTTAAAACCCTGTATTTTACATAAACTGTTTTAGAGCTTGCAAATATAAAGTTGAATATGAAACAATTAAGTCTTGATCAACAAAGTGTATTTAAAGTTTCTCTGGATCTCTCTCTCGTTCAAGTCAGGCGGTGCCTTTAACTTCTATTAGTCATTGGGACCGTTCAAATTTCAAATAAGGAAATGGATTTGAGGCAAGCGAGTTCTTTTCTCAACCTTAATTCGTAGTTCTTTCTCCACTTTAGTCTCTCATCAAAAACAAGTCGCCAGTACTAGACTTCCTGACCCAGTTTATCTGAATGCCATTAATCAAGAGCCATGCCTTGGGTCTTCTAACTCTGCTTGACGAAAAGAAAATGGCCTTCGTCTTGGCAGGATTCACGTGAATCCTCCACCTCGAAAGCCATTTTTCCAAAACTCGTGCACCTCTGCTATCTAGCTATCGCCAGCCGCGGTTGATCTGAAATTGAAGTAATTGCAGTGTCGTCAGAAAATAAGAATAGCTGGTTAAATTAGTCCCTTGCGATATGATAAACGAATGTATTGTACAACAGCAACGGAGCGAGGGGAGACCATTGCGGGACTTCCGCCCTGATGTGTTTGGTCTCAGAAAGCGCGCCTTGTAACGAGACTGCAAAACTATTCCTCTTCACAAAAAAAAAAGAATAATTTTGACAAGATAATTGTGTTAACTGTCTTATCAATTTTAAGGCCAGGCCGCTGTGACACAGACCTTATCAAAAGCTTTCGAAACGACGAAGAAAACTGCTCCTGTGTGTGATCTTCTATTGAATCGTGGCAAAAGTCTGGACGCCAGTCTCGTCGTCTGAAAAAATGAAACGATATGGAACGTTATTTCTAAATATTTGTAAACGTCAATCAGTCATTCGTTTGCGATCGTAGGAAAAATATTGTAAGAAACTCGCGCATAAAGCGTATTTTTTTCACTTCTAGAAGTTGCGGCATTCGCAGATTTTATTTGAAAAAAAAACAGCAGATTCAATATAGTAGATTACGTCACAACTAGCGCTGAGCGATATTGAAAATGCAATATCAAATATCAAATATCGATATTTTTATTTTAAAATATCATTATTCGATATATGGATAACAGTATTGATATATCGAATTTTTGCCTATTCCTAATAACAAGAACGGAAAGTACTAATATACAGAACAGGCAATTTCTAGCCGCCAGGCGATTTCTGTTTAAGTACTTTCCGGATGTTTCGGATACATAAGAACTAGTGTAGCGCGGGTTCAAATCTCGGGCCCAACAAGATTTTTGACTAAGTTTGGATTTTAGTGGTTCGACATGGCGTTGCAGTCTTACGTCGTGCAAAATAAGGGAAGAGTAAAAAATGTATCTGCATCCAAAAACCCCCATTCAAGTCGGTTAGTGCCGGATGAGATCGGATATCTCGTGGGAGGAGGGCGAAGTTACGCACTCCCAGTCGGGGACAACTTAAGGTCGCACGAAACCAGGGGTTGATAGCAGGAGTGGAGAGTGCAGGCCGGGATGGTTGTCGTGACTGAGGACCGTGGTTCGGAACCCACATTAAGTAGTAGGTTCCCTCGGGAATCGCCCTGGTAGCGAGCGAGGAGGGGAAAATCCAATAGAAAAAATACCTCTAAACATTATGCAATTCTTTTTTGAAATGAGTAGCGTAAGCGATTTCATATTTGAGGACTTGTTGCTTGTCAAATATGATTTTTCATGTTTTCTGATGTGGTCGGTGGTATAGCCATAACTCTATCTTCTATAGAACCCCACAAGGAAAAGTCCTATGGGGTTAAATCCGGTAACCTTGCAGGCCACTTTACAGGACCACCACTACCAATATGTTTCCAAACATCTTATTTAGTGTATCTCGAGCTTGTCTTTCAAAGTGTGGCGGGGCACCACCTGGCTGAAACCATAGTTCTTGCTGATTTGCATTATTATCCAAAAGTTGTGGCACATCGTTTCTTAAAAAAAACATTGTAAATGACTCTATCTCCGACTATACCAAGCCAGCTATTAACTGACCAAGTATGTTGATTCGGCATAATTCTCATCTAGTGAGGATTTCGAGGTGCCCAGTAATGTAAACTATGCTGGTTGACCTTAAATTAATAAGCGAAAACTTGATTCACTCGGTACAAAATTCAAACTCAAAATAATCGAGATTAATTTAAATAATTACCTGACCGCAATTGGTAAATGTTGTTCCGTCACATTTCTTAAAAATACATTGTTTTCGTGAATTGCAAGTCTTAACCAGTTACAAAATGCGATTTCATTTTGAAAATCATGGCCATACAATTCCTGATTAGGAATTATATGGTAAGTGTGAAAATTGTACTTATGTATAAAAGCCAGTACCGATTTTTGGCACGCCCCTGCATCATAAGTAAGTTTCCTTGAACCAACATGAGGACTTAGCTACTACACCCAAAACTTCAACGGTCACATCATCATGAGATTTTGCTTATATTCAATATCTGTTCTAATTTCGAAGGTTTTCGATACTGCATTCTCGATCTTCTAATCGGTTAAATGCCATATGAGATTCTTGAATGGTGGGAAACCTTATAGCCCACAATTATTCCTTCTACATTTTCCCAGAATTAGTAACATGTCTATTTCAAAGTTGTATGATTGTTCCATAATTGCACTAAGTAAAAAGCTCTCAAACTAAAAGAATATCTTCGAAGATTACTACTTTGTTAAAGTCAAAAGTAGTATCCTAAGATAATTAAAAACAATAATCAGTGGAGGTAGGTATCGTAGTTAAAAATGTGAAGTGTTAAGTATTCTAATTTTGTTTATTCAAAAAATGTCACCCTCCCTATTGGCGTCTTAAGACTTGAATAAAATATTTCCTGTCGTTTTTCGGATTTTGAATTTTACCCCTTAGAATCCTCACCCTGTATACCTACTAAAGATCAGACATAAAAGGTTTTCCAAAACGATAGCGTTAATGGTTAAGCTCATATTATTTTAGCAAAAACTATATGAAAATATAATTTTAAAATGTAAAGGAATTTTGCAGGCCCATATAACTAAGTGTATATTTATCTTTTTCCCATTCCGAAGGCTTTTAGAATTTCCTATTGAACAAACCTTTTTGTTTATATCGAATTTATTTTGCGGAAAACGTCGATTTTTACGTACCGAAAAAAACTTTAGGATGTTAGAATGGAACTGGAGAACTTTCTAGATATTTGATTGTATCCTCAATGATTTTTTATCGAGAGTAAAATAAACAAGTTTGTTAAGTATACTTTCTTTTTATCACTTTATTTTCGAGTTTAAATGCCTATATTTTATTATCACTGGAAATATTTACGTTATTTATCAGCTTCAAAAAGAAAAAGTATATAAAATTATATCCGAGGTAATATCCATGAAGTTAATGCGTACAACTAGGTGGATCATTCAAATCATCCAGGTAAAATAATTTTTACATTTTAACATCAATTATTTTTAACAGGGATTAAATAGGTACGCATTTTTTCTTTAGCGCAAAATCCAAAAAGTTTTAGTTTAATTCTAAGTAGAAAATTGCTTTTTTTTTTGAAATCTGTATAGTCCCAAAAGCATTTTGGATTTTCCTCCAAATTTTTTTCGGGAAAGGTTAAAAGTAGCCATTTTGCCAACTAGTGAAAGTCTCTTTATACCAATAAGATAGAGGAACCAAATATGACACGCGACCTCATATGACCCAAACTTAAAAAAAACCTGAATTCAAATACGCGTTTGTATATAGGGTGTTTCAATATTATACCGACAATTTGAAACAGGTGACTCCTTGACAAAAAATAATGAAAGAAGTTCTCATTAATGGAGGTCCAGAGACCCCTCGTTTGTAAGATACAGGGTGTTAAAACTTGTACTGTGTAAAGTAATGTACAGATTTCTTTTTATTTGACCAGATTAAAAATGTAGCGCTGCTTTAAATCATATTTTACCAAATATCAGCCGAACCGTATGAGATATCAAAATAGTGCAAGAAATAAAAAAGGTAAATGATAAACCAAAAAAATTGTTTTTATATAAGCATATATATTTGCAGTGCTCGTGACGCCCAAAAACATAACACCCTGTAGGTAGTTTTAAATAACAATAGGCTAACTCTTTAGATACTTTAATGTATAACAAAAGTACAGAATTTGAATAAATAATCTTTAAGCACGCATAAAATAAATAGGAAAAACCGAAAAAAATTAAAAGCTTAACACCCTGTATCTTACAAATGAGGGGTTTCTGGACCTCCATTAATGAGAGCTTTTTTTATTATTTTTTGTCAAGGACTCACCTGTTTCAATTTGTCGGTATAATATTGAAACACCCTACATAGTCATTTGAATAAGAAAGCAGACCCTCCACATAAACATATGCGTCAAACCGATATCTTCCTGGATTCCATTATTCGCTATAAAAACCAATGCCGTTTTTATTAAATAACAGTTAGGAAATTCCTAAGCTGTTTTTTATATATTATAATATAAGCTTCAATTTTTTTCTTTACGTGTTATTATTGACTATAATATAGTGGTTTTAATGTAGTATTTTTAAAAAACTTTTGTTTATGAATTTCTAAATAGAATCTGTAGCATTTCCTAATAAGGCCTGTTTAAATTTCATGTGGGTCTTATTAAGACTCATCAAAATAATAAATGGACTTTATTACGGCTATGGATTTTTATTCTTCCTGAATCTGCATTTGCCCCAGCGGCATTGTCCGAGCTGCCAAAGACAATTCAGCATGGGCGCGGTCTTTTTCTACCTGAGCAAGGCGTTTGATAAGGTCTGGCATGACGGACTCATACCAATGCTAATAAGATCAGGTATGCCGAACCACCTAGTTAAGGTAATTCATTCATTCTTGACGGACATGATTTTCGCGGTCTCACCAGAGAATGCGATATCGATGGTACGACACGTCAGAGCTGGAGTACAGCAGGGCTCCGCCCCTTGCGCCAGCTCTGTACATTATCTACACCAGCGATATACCCAAATTCGCGCAAATACAATTATACCTGTTTGCTGACGATACCTCGATAACAGCCACCGCCAAAGGTGTAATAAATCTTATCGAGGCGTGGTTAGATATATGGAAAATTCGCCTAAATATTGACAACCCAAGCCATCTACTTCTCGAGAGTCAGAAGTAAATTTCTCTAAACTAGACCGCAAATCGAAAACTCCAGACTAATCTGGTATGATAAAGTGAGCTTTGACAAGCAGCTGGCTCGGAACGACGATGGACACCAACGCTCAAAAAATGCCAATGGTCAAATCAGCGCAATCTAGTCACTTATCAACAGTAGAAGTAGACTAGACTTACGTACATAGACGATACTTTATAAGACTATTGTTCGGCTAGTACTTATTTACAGCATCGTCTCCCGGTGTAAATAAGTAAACGTTTAGAGAAATTCAGACCCTTCAAAATAAAGTTTTAAGAATTTTAACAAATGCGCCACGCTTCACGATGGTTCATATTTTGCACAATGACTTACGAATGCCGACAATCACAGATAATAAAGAAAAACTTATTATCGACTATTACACCGACGGACGTATCCCTGAATCCCCTCATTACTCAATCACACATCCACTCTAACCCATTTAAACCGTACAGACTACCGAGCGACTGACTCACTCCTGTTCCCCTCCTCCATGAACCAACCCAATACTGGACCCAATTAATTAACACTGAACTACTTCCCAGCTGCCCACTGCCATCTATCTCAAGAAACTATGTATTTATAATGTTCTGCAATTAACTCCTACAATCAAGATCCGCCAAACGGCAATCCTGAATAAAAATTGAAACAAAATTCCAGATTAATTTAATAAACGCACATGATCCCAGTAGTCCGAGCCGTCAGTAAAACTAATGGATCATAATAATATGACAACCAAAAAGACGTGAAAGGTATACCTTTTCCAAAGTCAGCTTGATGACATAAAAAAGCCTCACCCGGCATCACAATCGGGGTTGTCAGATCTTTTTCCAAAATTCTTTAAGTTTTTATCATTAAAAGTGTTCTTTTATATCAGTATTTAATTGATAGTCAATAACTTTCTTGTAAGCTAGTTTGCAAATCTACTTTGAACCAAGAAACTTCCAATGTCAAAGAAAGAAAGAACAAGCCATTCACGAATATTATAATAATTTTTTAAGTACTTCAAAAATAATATTTATACAAAAATATTTTAAATCAAACCAAAACGAATTTCACTGAAGTTAAACAAAAAAAATAAACAATTAACAAACCCTTATGTTCCTCCTACACTTACGAAAACTTTGTAGAACTGGCAACACCCTGGCAATAGACCATGGGGGCTTACTGGCAATTTAAAGTGCGAGCTACTTTTTCCGAGTGGGAAAATTAATAGTGCAGCATATAAATAGAAATTTATATGCTTTATACAAGAACAGCAAATAGTTAAAGGCTCTACCAATTGGGTGATGCTTGAGGTATGCGATTATTGGGAATCGGAGAGCGGCGTGGCTGGTTGAAACAATTTACTGTAATTTACATATATCATTTTCTGCTATAACTGTGTGGTTTTAGACAAGTAAGGTTTTACTGGGTACCTTTATTTTCCTACATCAGTATGGCTTTTTGGCGACAATTTGAAACAAAAGGTCAAGGTGAATTATCGCAGGAATATCATGAGTCGGTGCCAGAGTCGGCCATCGAAAGCGAAATAAGTCCGGAATTAAGAAACAAAGATTTATATGTTTAATGTTAACGCATTATTTTAAATAGTACCGTTTAAAAAAGAAAATCCGGGAAAAACTGAAAATACGCTTTGTACAAGAATGTACTTGTAATGAATTAACAGAACTTGAGTTTTATAAGAATATATAATGTTATTAATTTGGGGACTGTAACCGGTCATTCCATAAAGCGCAAACCAATAAATCAAAAATTCAAAACGGCTGACAATAATACAAGGGATTTTATTTTGCGAACTATTTACAACTTTTACGATCATAATATAGTGCCAACTTTAGAACTGGTTCGTGACAAATTGCGAGGTTACAAGTTACAACAACATTGCGTGATGTTTTGTTAAAATGTGGCTTTAAACATAAAAAATTAGATAATCTAAAACTACGACAGGACTATTTGCGCAAAATAAAGGAGTACTATGAATCCGATAAAAGTAAAATTATGAAACTTGGTTTGATACTCATGATGTTGTTAAGTATGGTTGGGTAGACAGTACAAATTGTACTTCTACACCATGTTCGAGAGAAAAACGCGTTATCTTGCCGGAAGTAAACATGGTTTTGTACCTAACGTGTTGCTCTTGTCAGCAAAGAATATCACTCAATAATTAATCTCCAACTTTAAGCGTAGTTGTCCTTGATAATATTCGGCAGGTAATAACGAAATTAATAGCGATATGGATATTCTGTTTCACCACCTATAGCGCCAGTAGTAATCTAACCTGAAAATGATTCTACTTCTGAAAGTTCTGACGATTCCAATCATTAAATTGTTTATGAATTTTAAATTAATTATGTTCGTTTAACGCGTATCTTAAAAACCTGTTATATTACAGAACGTTTACTGTGATTCTGCTGATGCGTACAATTTGTTGTTAAAATATATATAGTGATTTCTAACTACTAACTGTATAATCCAACTAACATAGTACCTTCGTTTTGGTTCTAAATTAAGGATTAGTTCCAAACAGTTCGAGAATTAAGCAGATCTAGATGCGCAATAAAATAAATCCTTGAACTGTTTTAGAATGGTTCCTACTTAAAAGAAACCCAAACAGTTTATCGAAGAACGAAGATGGGTAAAATTAACCATAACCCCAAATATTTCAAATTTCAAAAATACCTTCTCGAAAACTAATTTTTCTATAGAAGTTTGTACTTGCCATAACTATAGGGTTATCCTCTCATTCTTATTCTTATTGTACACCCCGTTTTTCTGTGATTTTAAGTTTCAACAAAACCAAAACAATAAAATCAGCTGATGAGCTTAAAATACTGCGCGTGCGTTAACTAAAAATCCCGAATCGATTCTATCAAAAAGCTGGAACTGCATTGATAGTTCAAGAATGGTTACGAACCGGTTCGAAATATAACCAAAACATTTAAATTTCAGTTCTGAATCGGTTCTAACTGAACCAAAACAGAAATATCTCGATGCGCATGTGCGGACTGTTCTAGAACGGTTCTAAGTTTGAACCAAAACAAACCTAGTACCTGCCCCTATCCTTACTGGGCAAGGAAAACTCATTCCACCTCGCGGTCCGGGCAGGACAAAGACAATTCTTTTAAATTGGTTTCGGCAAAATAAGTATTGTTTTTTTACCGAAAGACCATTCTAAAAATATTTAATGCATGTGTTCTTTGCAGGCGAAGTCACGGGTACAAACCTCTATCCATATTAACTATAATCGAGACTATAATATATACATTTGAAGAAGTAGTCCATACTTGCAGTGGAGTGTAGGTAATGCAAATTAAAACAACACTTCTGTCTTCCTCCACAAATGATATATTTTCTAAACAATACATTCAGCGATCTTCCCTACATGTTTCGACTACATATATAGTCATCCTTAGGGGAACTAAAAGGAATGTATGAAAGTACAACAACAGCAGACACCATAAGGGACTTACCCAAATCGAGTGTAGCTCAAGTTAAAGTAGTTGCCTCAAATTAATGAGCACAACCTTCAAGATAATAACAAGTGAAATATTTTTGTTGAAGACCAACTTGAGCCCACTCAATGCTGTTGACCTGCAGAAAAGCACATTTTTAAATTATTTTAATTTTTTTTATATTTATTAAAGCAGGAATATTTAGTTATAAGTGTTAAGAATGATGATACCCATATAAACAGTTTTCGAAAATACAGTATTGCCTCAAGTATTGCTGATGTGGAGAAATAAAAAAAAAAAAATTTTTTGTCCTTTACTACCCTATCCAGCCACCAACCACATGAATAGCTTTCCAAAAACATAATATGGTTGATTTGGAGAAATCGAAAAAGAAAAAAAAAGAAAAATTAGATTTTTATATTATTTTTAAAATTTTCTTAAATTTAAATATTAATTGAATCAACCAACATTGGTTGGATGGGGGCTCAGCCCCCTAAGGCTTAAATAGATTAACATTTTAGTGAGAGTTTATATTTCTTTGATTATGTATTACAATGCCTTTTCCTTATAATATTATTAGTACTTTCGATTTAAATTCTTAAACGTCCATCCAGTTGTTAGTGCAGTGAACCTCTACACAAAGTGCATGTTCCGGTGCAGCGATAACTGCCCTCCTATAAACATTTATCACTCCCTTTTTAAAAAATAAAAAAAAAAATTATAATTGTTAAAAATCATTATTCTAGCCATTCGTTCACAGATGTCGCAATCTCTTCTGTATTCAGGTACTTGGTGTAATTAACAATTGCAACTATTAACCATCAGATAATCCGCCTTTTATAGACATTATAAACCTAATATCGAGTTACTCTAAATTGCACTGATACTTCAACTTTTAAGATTTCTACAATCCGAAACTTGTCATGTCATATTCGCACATTAACCACACTTTTGCTTAAAATTATTTTTAATTCTTTTCACGTTACATGTGGTAGAGTGGATAGCACTAAATTCTATTATCTCCATTCCTACAAAAGTTTTTTAATCACTAAAACGTTAATCTATTTAGGCCTTAGGGGGCTGAGCCGCCATCCAACCAATGTTGGCTGATTCAATCAATATTTAAATTTTAAAAAATTTTAAAAATAACATAAAAAACTAATTTTTCTTTTTTTTTCTTTTTCGATTTCTCCATATCAACCATATTATGTTTTTGAAAGCTATTCATGTCGTTGGTGGCTGGATAGGGCAGTAAAGGACAAGAAATTTTTTTTTTAATTTCTCCACATCAGCAATACTGTATTTTCGGAAACTGTTCATATGGGTATCATCATTCTTAACACTTATAGCTAAATTTTCCTGCTTTAATAAATATAAAAAAAAATTGAAATAATTTAAAAATGTGCTTTTCTGCAGTTCCACAGCGTTGAGTGGGCTCAAGTTGGTCTTCAACAAAAAGATTTCACTTGTTATTATCTTGAAGGTTGTGTTCATTAATTTGAGGCAACTACTTTAACTTGAGCTACACTCGATTTGGGTAAGTCCCTTATGGTGTCTGTTGTTGTTGTACTTTCATACATTCCTTTTAGTTCCCCTGAGGATGACTATATATGTAGTCGAAACATGTAGGGAAGATCCCTGAATGTATTGTTTAGAAAATATATTATTTGTGGAGGAAGACAGAAGTGTTGTTTTAATTTGCATATAATATAGGTATACTATTTAATCATATTAAAAATTTGCAGCAATCCGCAATTTAACTATTTGGTAGAAGCGCCGCCTATGGTCAGGAGTTTAACGCTTTTTTTGTCATCAAATTAAGCTTGGAACAACTATACTAAGCAGAGGGAAACCACCAGAACTCCTTTTCATCAACTTCTACCGACTCCGAATTACAAAATTATTAAAAGCACCCCACCAAGAACACCTCTGAGCTACAAGTTACCAACAACCAACTTCAACATCAAAACCTGCTTTTCGACCTTTTTCAATTGCTAAAATTACAACAGGCACGTCTGGGTTATGGTACTGTAAATAATGTTTGCCATAAAAATCGGATGGACGATAATAATAATAATAATAATAAACTTTATTTCAAATTATGTTTACAGTTACATGCAGCATTAAGTGAAATGGCGTCACGATATGAGACAATGCTGAGAGTGTGGTATTTGCTACGCGTTCTCAATAATAATCAAATGCACGCACATTTCCCCATCTTTTATAAAACCAAAATGATTCAGTCATTTCATTAATAAATAAGCATTTCAAAAAAATACGGTGTTTAGTTTTAATAAATATAATACACGATATAAGCCTAAAATAATAAATAAACGTGGGCCTTATTTGGGTAACTTACCTTAGTTATTTGTAGTTTTCGTATACGCTTTTCACAACTGAACTCAGCTAAATTGATGTAGTAGTTAAAATAAATTATTATCTTTGGTAAACTTTTTTCTAAAAGTAATACCTTGAATTATGTAAGAATCGTTTTACTAATACTAAGAAAGCCGATTGAAACTAGCGTCTGACGTAGTGCTTCTCAGCTATGTTACTCTTTCTAAATTGTTATTTATTTTACCACCCTGTATATTTTTAAAAGATTAATGTCTTTAATTTCAAGTTCTTAGCATGTGACTTACTTACTGACAAAGACGCTATAAAGTGTGACATATACCACAGACATATTTCCGCCCTCGAAATGTATTTCACCTCGCTTTGATATATAGTAAATTAAATTGTGTATACAGGTTTTGACACAGGTATCCTAAAGGCACGTTATTTAATGAAGGTTTTTGTTAATAGGATGTCAAACAAAAAGATCCTTAATTCTGAGAAATATCCGATTTAACGATAGCATACCATGTCACATTTGTACCCCTACGGGAACAAATGTACCTTGTCTAGTGGTGGAACGATGATTTCTGATGCCAACTTAAATATTTCTTTTGCTAACATAAGTATACATACGTACAGGGTAAACCAAGTAAGATGAACCGCTGCGGTTAATACAACTTGTATTTCTAAAATGGACCATCCTACTCCTTACAACTTCTCCTATAAGACCTATATATTCTTTAGATCTTCTTTAAAGGAAATTGAAATTTGGTTCGGTTCTCTTAAATTTTATTTAATATTTTGTTTCATCATAAGGTACATCATTTCAGGATGAATCCTCTATGGTGCTCTGCGAGTGGTGCGTGTGCACAGAAGACGATTCACGTTGGTCTTGAATCGAAAATTATACCTATGGGGAAACACGGCCGTAGGGAGGTCGTTCCAGAGTGATGACGTTCTCCAGATGAAAGAATTTTCAGACAGTGTCGTTCGATGGATACTAAGCTGAACCACGTACGGGTCTGAAAGAAATTCGTCCATCGCCACTCGCAGAGAACGGTCTTTAAGAAAACTTGACAGCCAAGAACAAAATTAAACTGGCATTCCGCATGCTCTTACTTTAGTTAGAAGTCCCTCATGCTATACTTGGTCAAAGGCCTTCGAAATGTCCAGTGCTACCGCCCGGGGTTCCCCATGATGCTCTGTTGCATTGTTCCAAACGTGAGTAACATAACCGAGAAGGTCTCCTGTTGATCTAGACTAACGAAATCCATACTAGCGGTCACTGATAACGTTGAAGCCTTCCAGGTACTTTAAGAATTTTTCGTTAATAGCCTTTTCCATAATTTTTGATAAAACCGAAAGCAATGCGACTGGACGATAGTTGCTTGGCAAAGTCTTCTTCATTTTTCTGGGTATAGGCTGGACTCGTGTAGTTTTCCAGCAAGAAGGACATGTTCATTTTTTGTAAGATTTGTTGAAAAGCCTACTGACTGTGAAGATAATAGTTCCGCGAGAAAGTTTAATTTTTCCTGTGCTTTGATCGCAATGGTGACATTTAAGTGTCACATTTGTACTGTAAGCAATACAATGTTCTAACTTTTTAAATATGACATGACAGAAACTATGCCAACATTTTTTGGAAATTTTCAAAACATATTTTGCATGGAGTAGTTAATAAAAATTGGCGAGGACATAACAAATCAGAATCGTTCCAAATTTTCACGAAATATTTGTTTTTTATAGTCAGTATACTTTATGAACCTTTGAAGCTAGGAATCGATATTCCGTTTTGAGGGCGACTTTGTATTTAGGATTTATTTGTACCTAAAGTGATAACCTAGATAAACAAACTCACCTGATATGCATCGGGAATGTTTACAGGGTCTCCACTTTCAGCAACGTAGCCGACAATTCCCGTTCCCCATGCTATCCGAATTTCGTCCTTCTTTTCCATTTCCATTAGAGTGCTCCTTGAACATACGTCAAAGAGTTTTGATACCTTAAAAAAATTTCATCATAATTTAAAATCGCTGCAAAAGAAAAATTAAGGGCAATCATTTTAACAATTTTACAAACTGCAGACTCATAACATCATAACAAGTCAGGTTGGAAAAGCAAATTTAATTATCAAGGTGATTCTTTATAAAACTCATCTACAGTAGACACGCGATACGGTGAACAAAATAAAACACGTCAGCAATTATTCAAGGTAGAAACTAGAATTTTAGTTTTTTTTTGAAAATAAAATTGTTTGTAAAAAAACAAGGTGTCCCGAAATCAAGGTGCCATAATCACAGTCTAAGTCTAACAATAATTATATTTATGGTACAAGTGTGTTATGTTATACAGGGCTGCCCAGAAGTCCGGAATAAAACTAATATAGCCTTAACCTGTAACTTTTGGGGAAAATGCATCAATTGCGTCAATTTAGTTTTATATATGCTCACATTTTGACGTTATTCGTTTGTTTTTTTATAGACATCTGTAAAAGATATGACAACATCGATATTTTTTTTTAATGGAAACATACAGCTTGTGATACATCATTTGAAAGCTAATATCTCGTACAGTATGCTCATAAATTTTGGCGCGATTCTGTCAAGCTATTTGAAAATGGCGACTGTTAAAAGTTTTAAAAGAATCCCTATTTAAATAAGCGGAAATGATAAATCATTGATTTTTTTTTTATCTTTCAAGGTAAGAAATCTTCATTGTCTCACGTTCTGACATTGTGAACTTGTAAACTTAATGTAGGTATTTCCGAAGTATTATTTTACAATTTTCTAAACAAAAATGGTTTTGTCGGAAAGGCAGCGTATCAAGGTCTTGATATTGTTAGGATGTGGAGATAAAATAAGAAGTCGAAGTGAAGTGTGCACTTTATTTAATGCGAAATATCCAGAAAATCAAATTTCACAGGGCACTGTTAGTAAAATATTCCACAAATTTGATGAACATGGCACAGTAAAGGACTTGCCTAGGAATGGACGGCCACGTGTTTAAGGCGACGATGAAAAATTGGATATTGCATTATCTCTGCAGAATAATCCACATGTTTCAACAGTTTCATTGGCTCAAAATTATGATACATCTAGAGGTGCTATTGGAAGATTTTTGAAAGCAGAAAAATATCACCCTTATAAAGTATGTCTTGTCCAAGAGCTTTTAGAAGATGACTATGATAGGCGTTCGCAATTTTGCGAAGAAATGATGAGACGGTGTGACGAGAATAACAGGTTTCCACAGAACATATTATTTTCGGATGAAGCTACTTTCTATTTAAACGGGGTAGGTAACAGACATATTTATCGTCTCTGGAGTCAAGAGAATCCACGATGGATATTGGAAGCGCATACTCAGCGGCCCCAGAAAGTAAATGTATGGGCAGGTATCATTAATAACCGAATTTCAGGGCCATTCTTCTTGGAAGGAAACCTCACAGCTGAACGGTACCTGGATTTCTTAACCTTCCAGTTGAGGCCTGCTCTAGCTGTAATTTTTCCCAACGAAGTAGATCCAGATATACCTAATGAAACAATTTGGTTTCAGCAAGATGGTACTCCTCCGCATTTTGGTGTCAATGTGAGAAGATATTTAGATCAGATATTTCCAGGTCGCTGGATTGGACGACGTGGTACAATTGAATGGCCACCGAGGTCCCCAGGCTATTTTCTTTGGGGATATTTAAAACAAAAAGTTTACCCAAATAGGCCAAATAATATTGAAGAATTGAAAAACAAAATTAGATCGGAGACACATAACATACCGGCTGAAGCCATTCGAAATTCCGTCGACGGATTTTACCATCGTCTAAGAGCATGCCAAGTAGAGGGTGGAGGACATTTCCAGCACTTGCCACGTCAAACCACCTTTTTGTTGTGTTTTGTTTTGCTTCGTTACATTTTTATTTTTTTTGACAAAATAAATGTGAGAACGTGAAAACAGTGAGGATTTCTTACCTTGAATGGTAAAAAAAAATCAATGATTTATCATTTCCGCTTATTTAAATAGGGATTTTTTTAAAACTTTTAACAGTCGCCATTTTGAAATAGCTTGACAGAATCGCGTCAAAATTTATGAGCATACTGTAGGAGATATTAGCTTTCAAATAATGTATCACAAGTTGTATGTTTCCATTAAAAAAAAAGATCGATGTCGACATACCTTTGACAAACGTCTATAAAAAAACAAACGAATAACGTCAAAATGTGAGCATATATAAAACTAAATTGACGTGTCCGAGCATTTTCCCCAAAAGTTACAGGTTAAGGCTATATTATTTTTATTCCGGACTTCTGGGCAGCCCTGTATATAAGTCAGGTTGGGAACTGTTTAGCCCTTGAGGGCGTGCCATAAAAAATTGTATCCAACACGTGGAAGACATTAATAAAAAATAAAAAATTATATTGTTTCACTGTAAACTGGAAACCCTGTGTATTTATTTGACACGTTAAAGTAGGTTAGGGTGGTTATTGTTGGTATGGAATTGATCAGGCTAGGATAACTTATACATGGTGAAGGTCGTTCCCTCTCGTTTAATTTTTCGACCAGTCGATGATGGTGCTATTGTAGGATTTTGTTTTATAAGGTTGTTCATATTCTAACGTTGGTAGCGACTGAGCTATATTTAATACACCTGTTTGTTTGTTGTACCAGTTGGATAAATTGTCATGTATAGTTGTCAACATTTATAATTTAATGGCATGCTGTGTTCTTTACATCACATAAAGCATAATATCGAAAGATAAAAGCATTTATTACCATTTATTTGATTAGAATGGATAAACTTCTACGACCTGAAAGATCTGTCACTGATCAGAACTCTTCCAAATCTGCTCAAGAATGGTCCCATTGGAAAGTATTATAACATACCTAATATGACAATTTCAGAAATCATCTAGCAAAAACATAGACGATGATGGTAGACTCAAACTTTTAATTAATATTATCTTGAAGTCATACAAACTACGATTTTATTATCGATTGTAAAACGTATGAAGAGGCTGTGAAAACTCTGGATTCTATATTCATTAAGCCTAGAAACAAGGGATATCCAGACACTGTTTGACTATTAGAAAGCAAGGTGAGACAACAAGTAAATATTTGCAAGGAATAAAACAACTTAGTGAGGATTGCAATTTGAAGGCTGCTGATGAAAGCTGCATCATTGCATTCACAGATTCTTTTATCAGTGGATTGAGTCCAAATCATATTCTACACCTGTGATTTCTATTAACTATTTCTATATATTTCGATAGCTCAAATTATATTTACTGTTCAAAAAAACGATTTATTTCAAAACTATATTGACAATGACAATTCAAATCTTAATTCCAACTGGTCCCACTGTTATCTACAGGGTCAATCTCCAACATTTCTCCCCCGTAAATAAATTTCAATGTTATTTATCACCTCCCTCGAGCAATCCAAGCGGGCATATTTTGGCAACAGGTCTCTTGTAGGTTCCATATTTGGTTTTTACATCTACAATACGTATTTTTCCATCTTTTGCAGGATATATATTCACAATCTTGCCCAGCGGCCAGTTGTTTTTGGGTAAACTTTTATCTGTAATGACAACTAGGTCACCACTTCTAATATTTGCCTTTTCCTGCAGCCATTTGCTTCGAGTTATTAGAGTTGGTGTATACTCTTTTACCCATCTTTTCCAAAAGTTTTCCGCAAGCTGCTGTCCATACTTACACTTTTTTGTTATATCGTCCGGCTTATTTTGAAATAACCCAGGTGATTTTGTGGAACTTGATGATCCCATTAAAAAATCATTTGGCGTTAGACTTTCTGGATCGTTAGGGTCTAAAGATACATAAGTTAATGGCTATTAATGATATTTTCTGCTTCCACCAAGAGCGTCTCTAATACTTCAGGTCTGGGACACTGTTCTTTTAATATATTTTTTAAAATTTCTTTGACGCTTCTCGCCATACGTTCCCATGCACCTCCCATATGAGGACTGGCGGGTGGTAAAAGTTTCCAAATAATCTGAGTAGCTAATAACTTCTCTTTAATAATATTTTCATCTACATTCTTCAAATCATTTTTTAATTCTTTATTTGCTGAAGTTAAGTTTGTACCATTATCACTCCATATAATATGTGGCTGCTCTCTTCTTGCAATAAATCTTCGTATAGCTAAATTGGCAGAGTCTGTAGTTAAAGATTCAGTCATCTCAATGTGTGTTGCACGAACTGATAAACAGGTGAATATATCATATCTTTTTTCTCTTCTTCTTCCAATTTTTACATTCATTGGGCCAAAATAACCTACTCCACAAAAATTAAATGGTCTCAATGGTTTGGTGACTCTTTCTGCTGGAAGTTGTGCCATATCTGGTATCCGCGGTTTTGCTTTTATAATTCTACAATAAAGACGTTTTCCGATAGCTGATTTCACCGTTCTCCTGGGTTGTATAATCCAAAATTTTTGTCTAATTTCCTTTGGGACAGTTTGTACTCCTCCGTGTTTTGTCTTTATATGAAACTCCTTCACAATCAACCATGTATAATAATGATTGTTATCTAAAATGATTGGTTGCTTAGTTTGTATGTCCAAATCTGGTGAATAATCCAATCTTCCTTTAATACAAATCAATCCCTCTTTGAGTACGGGTGACAAATTATACAGACGACTTTCTTTTTCAACGTTTTTGGCTTTAAATAATTGATTATATTCTTTGGGAAATGCTTCTTTTTGGATTGCCAAACACCATAATTTTTCTGCAGCTTGGATATCTTTATATGGCAGTAGTAGATCGTTTTTTGGTAGTTTTGACAGATTATCAATTTCCGACGATTTTCCATCCATTTCTTCTAACTGCTATTACTGTTTCTCCTTAGGACTTTCTTTATCTCGAATGGACCACTAAATGTGGTTTCTATTAACTATTTTTATATATTTCGATAGCTCAAATTATATTTGCTGTTCAAAAAAACTATTTATTTCAAAACTATATTGACAATGACAATTCAATTCTTAATTCCAACTGGTCCCACTGTTATCTAAAGAGTCAATCTCCAACAACACCCTTTACTAAAAAATAGTATATTGCAACTCCAAGACGCCGCGAATGAAGCCCAAGAGGCTGCACAGAAAAACTCTAAAGCTTATATGGTACTTTCAAGTTTAATAAATTGTGTGATGTCTGGAAGTACAGAAACACGGGAAAAACTTGAAGATCAAATTCCTTCTGCTTATAAATGTTACCTCTGTGGAAAAAATAAAAAGCATTTGCGATTCCATTTACAATGGATGTGGTAAACGTGGACACTTCTCAAAGGTATGCCTGAGTGAAAAAGAACTTAAAACCTCTTCAGCCTGAATTTTACCCGCTACGAAACGACTTGCAGCTAGCTGCTCCAGGGAGTTTAAGTAGGTGTCTGATTAGAGTTAAAATAAATAATACAATAAATAAGCTGAACATATTTTAGTTCTTAAGCACCTGCTTTTGTTTTCTTTGTGAACGCATTTTTGTATCATTCAGGTTTCAAAGGGATTATTATTATTTTTTTGCTGTTTTTTGTTTAAACCTTATTTGTGTAAATATTTCATATTAATAAAGTTTGGCGCCATATCAGAAACGTTGTTCCTTTCATTCTCCCGAAATACATTAACTTAAATTCAGAATTTTCGCGCTTATATTTTTTTCGTCAGAGTTAAAAGTTCGAAAATTTGAATTCAAAGTTATAAACTTTAAATTTTCATTCGTGGCGCCGACCCCCCCCCCCCCCCCTGCCACTGCTACATTTAGTTTTCCAACCAACCGCGTATGGCGCTATTAGGGAACCAATTCAGCATTCTAAGTTGCCTATCTATCCCTCCCATAAGCGCATCTCCCGTGTCTATGGAATTAATTAATAACAATTTGAAGACAGTAAATAAAATTATTATTTTTGCAATTTTTGAGGGTAGCTTTTAAAATATGGAGAAACTTTAGCCGAAATTCGAAAAGGAGTGGACCTGGCGTGTCTATGTGAAAAAAGATGTGGCTGCGTGGTCAACGAAGATTCTTTATTGGCATATTTTTTGAATATCGAAAAGAAAATGGCACCTTAACATAATACCTACACATATTAAATTCGTATAATATAACATTAAAGCTTTGTAACATTAATTTCCGTGAGTTTTATTTGTGACATAAATGTAGAATGATTGCCAAGATGAATGCATGTTTTACCACAACCCAGTTATAAGCTACTTTATTAGTCTAAAATCGATCTAATAATGTTCACCTTATAATATGTAAGTGTTGGATAAATAACTATTATCTCTATAATTATACGGGTGTCCCACTTATAGTGGAAACAGGCTTATATTTTTTTCGTTACTTCTGAATTGATTTTTTGGAATTTTGGTATGTTAACGTATGGTCCAAGAGCGCACTTTTCTGTTGCCCAAAACTTGACTTAACTTATTGGCGTACGGTTTTATATGGGTTTTAAAATAAGAATTTAAAGAGTAAATAACCTTCAGTCACTATTTTATTTGAAAGATAATATCAGAAATCGAATTAGCATCCCTCAAAACCACCAAATACAAAATTCCCATAAATTAACACAACCAGTGGCGTGTCTGTGACCAATTTTGTTTCTACTTCTTGTTAAAATATTTACTTACATATGTAAATACGCGCGATAAGGAACAAGTTTATTTCCAAAAAAAGTTTACTGGTTAACTCTCCATCTAAAAAAACAAGATACGTTAAAAGCAGTGGCGTACTGTATTTTCTGCTATAAAATTAACTTTTAAACATACAGAATCAAACAGGCATAAACAAGAGAATTTGAATCAGTTGACCATGTAAACAAAATATTATTTATACAGAAAGAAAAGTGCGCCCTAGGGTTAAACGTAAACATACCAAAATTCAAAAAAATCAATTTATAAATAATTTTCGGTATTCCATTATAAGTGGGACACCCTGTATATCCAGAAATGCCTGCTCAGGCTGTAGCTACAGTCCCCAAATAGGGTACCCAGAAGATGGTCTTCTTTAATTATCGACGAAATTGTTTAAGCTAAAAACTTAAAATTCTAGTGCTATGGCAAACTTTATGTGATTCATCAAATAATTATAGAGTCAAAATTGATAGGAATTAGTTAGAGGCGTAACATTCGGGGGCATAGAGAGAATAAACTACTCATAACTTTTTTGTGTATAAATTTGAAACGTTTAGTATAGTACTCTTGCGTAAAAGACAGTTTCAAACGACTATAAAAGAACGTCAAGCGCTTATACAAGATTGTAAAACAACTTTTTTACAAGACTGTAAAAGAACTTCATTTAACTCACCAAACAACGACTCCTTATAGCGATAAGCCCGTTCTCATGATGAGCACAGCCTCCACCTCTTTCGCCTTGTACCAAAAATAGGGACCCTCTGTCAGCGTGAAGTAACGTGGACACATTTTGAAGAATTTTGTGGCATAAAGACCGGACTTCCAATTCATTGCATATATCTTTTACCTGAAACAAAGGAAATGTCATATAATATTGTAATCTTTATTTTTGAATGTGTTTATTAAATTTTTTGCGTTATTCCAACAAAAGAAACCGATCACACGAAAGTATCAGAATCAACCTGCCATTTAAAAGCAGTTCTTCTAAAATCGGTCAGCTAGGATATCATCTCGTCTTACCATATACAATCTTAAGAGGATGGAAAATACTACCCCCTCCCATCATAAAATACTTTGACGTAATTATATCCTTAAAATATTCCACCCATGTTAGATGTCCAAACTTCTCCACAGACAATAAATTTGATCAAATTTAAATTATTGTCAATAATTAAAGAATTGAATTAAAATACCACCTGCTAAATAAACTGAAGGCCGTCTGTTGGGATTTTTTGATCGATAATTCCTTTAATCGTTTCATAAAAGTCACGAAAAAATTCTTTGAAGTTGAAAGAAATAAATAACCAAATAAATCGTAGTTTTAGGGAAATATGCAGAACTATCCGATACATGGATTCAATTTTGCGCTTGTTCTTCTACATTTATACATTTTTAAACTTAAATTTCGCTATCTGTTTTTTAACTGTTAAAAATGCATAAGCTCCTCTTAAGCCCTTACCAACATCGGATGAATTATTGTTTGCATTCAAAACGAACAGCTTTTTGATGGCACGATAGTCCAGTTTACATATTTTAACGAAACACACACTGTATAGCTTACACCGAAAAAAAACCTACCCCACAACACTATAAATGAATGAATTTAATACACGACATAGTAGGGAATTAATTTATTTTAATTTTTATAGAACCCCGAATAAATAAGTTTTCACTTAGTTATGACTATGACAAAGAATGTCATAACTAAATGCTAATTGATGTTATCAACCACATAGAACTACAATGTTTTTTTTTATTTGCACTTCATGTTTAAAGGGTCCTTTACATGTACACGGCCATTTTTTTAAGTGTCACACCCGATTGCCGATTTTCCTGCTGACTATAATAAAAAACAAATTGCATATTTTTCAATGATTTTCGACAACGAAGCCAAATTTAATGTCAAAAAATATATAAGTTGACAAATTTGACAGATGCGATGCCATTTTGAATTTTTTTAAATGGCAGTCCTCATAAATAGCCACACGAGTTAATTGCATTTGGCGATCCAATTTCAAAAACATGTAGTTGTTGATATTTATTTTCAGCCGTTTCGGAAATACAGGGGTTCCTAATTTGCCTTTATCGATTTTGTCTTTAAGTGTCTCACCCCTTTAATAAAAAAATTCGAAATGGCGTCGTATCCGTCACTTTTTGACATCTATCGGATTTGATTATAGCGTAGATAGCTTGGTCACGGGAAATTATGTAACTGTGAAAAAAATTGGGGTGTTCAGCTTAAAAGGTCTATTTATTAAAGGGGTGAGAAACTTAAAAGACAAAATCGATTAAGGCAAATTAGGAACCCCCCTATTTCCGAAACGGCTGAAAATAAATATTAACAACTAAGTACAGGTTTTTGAAATCGAATCACCAAATTCAATTTACTCTTGTGGTTATTTTTGAGGGTTGCATATTAAAAAAAAAATCAAAATGGCGTCGTATCTGTCAAATTTATGAACCTATATATTCCTTGACATTAAATTTGGCTTCGTTGTCGAGAATCATTGAGAAATATGTAATTTATTTTTTATTGTAGTCAGCAGGAAAATCGAATAAAGTTGTTCTTATAGTTTTTCTGATTTTGAAATTAAAATTGTGCATGTCTAAAATATTAATTGGTTAGATAATCATGTTTATATCATTTCTTCATCCAGAAGTACTTGGAACATAGTAATAATGACTCTTAATTAATTTTCTAGTTTGCACACTAACAAGAATATACCACAAAGAAACTACCTCGGAAACAAACGGAAACAATAAAAAAAAATGCCTGGAACATCTGCGGAACGCTATCTGGTGGAAACAATCGACAGGAACAAACGAAATAAATTAAATACGCCTGAAAACGATTCTGTATCGTTTGTATTCCCGGTAAAATAGGATTCAACGCACCAACATGCCAATAAAGATCGAGGTATTGCATAGTTGATGCTATAGAGAAAGAAAGGCATAAAGAGATTCATGTCGATTTCTTTTGATTTTTACAGCTGACTCAGATATTTTTAAGAACAGATTCTTTTGATTTTTGGGTTATCTTTTTTCGTAACTAGAAAGTGACACATGCCATAACAGTCCAAACGCAACTAACTATTTTCTTAGCTGAAAATAGCATAAGTCGTCCTGATACATGCACTGCATATTATGTTTTATGTCAGAGAAGTTTTACTCTCAAAATTTGCAGACTCAGTAATGTCAAGATATAAATCGAGGGCTTAGAGCGACAATCACGTAACTACAGTTTTGACAGTTTTGAGATAATAGCGATTGTAATAAACGTTGTATGAAAATGTCCTTATAACTTTATTACTTTTAGTTAACATTTTTAGGTGGCTTTTCAAATAAAAATTTATTATAGTTTAATTTGAAATTAGATTCCAAAATATTTTAGTATTGCTTCTGACAGTTATGCACAAAAAAATTATTTTTTTAATATATGACATAGCTACGTCGTTGTTGCTCTAACCATTTTGTTTAATTCAAGTTACGTTCCTGTTATTCAATACAGTTTATTATTACAAGAAATTATAGAAATTATGGAATTAGTAACATATTTTTTTATTTTAAATTTTAGTACAAGTATTAACTTTAGTATAGCAAAATTAAAAAGCAGCCATAAACTAAACAAAAGATATAGAAATCTATATATATTATGTATTTAACTTTTGGAGCAAATAATACAAAAATACTTATATATTCCTAAAATACTAAGAGCAAGATAAGGATATATTTTGAAACTCTTATTAAAAACTTACAAACTAATTAAAGAGTTGTAGAAGTGATGATACTGGCTAGGCATGATTTTTTTGTTACATATTTCTTTTAAATCTTGTGTATTTTTTCGCGAGTAATAGGTATGTGAATACGCCTCCACCAAAACAACTTCTTTGGCCAGGGTAGCACGAGAAACACGTCTAACTACTTGTATTTTTTTTTAATTTTCCTCACTTTTTCTGTAGTTAAAATATATATGTGACGGATCATCTTTTCGATACTGCAGATGTTATCTTTAACCAGTTCACATTATTTCCGTCTGTATCCTTATTTTCATTTTTTTAAATTTCTTGTCGAAGTGTTTTAAAGCATTTAATGTCGGACTGATTTATTTCACATACAGTGTATGGGTGTCTCAGGCATGCAGATCGAACTAATGTATACCATCCTGAAGGATCAAAGATATCCACATATTTTTTCTTCTTTTCAATCTACGCGTAAATGTTATCATTGATCAACTTTCATTTGAGAATGTTCTAGTTCAAAAAACATTTGATTTATCACTGGAACATCCAAATATTTTACAGCGTGAAGGCAAAACGCAGCTACGTTGGCATTGCGATTTTGCCCGCCACAGGTGTCGGAGAAAAATTTTACTTCCTTACTACTTTTTTCAGTTTTCAAAAAGTTCCACAAACAGGACGCCACTTAATTAGAACCACGATTGGCAATGCCCTCATGCTACATGTAGCATATGGTTTTCTTGTCCACTACATTAAGAACTGTAAAGTTATAAACAGCCAATCGCCTTTTATAGAAAAGGGCTTTAGCATTAGTTGCATTGGGGTATAACAGACAGCTTCTAAGTCTAATTCTATTAAAACACATTCTTTCCTTTCGGCCCTTTCTTTCGCCTCGTTTTTCATATTTCTTGCCTCCGCTTTTCTCAATATATGCTCGTCATATGCTTCTTTCAGTTCTTCTTTTTTATCTGGTTTACTATATATGTTCAAAAACGGAACATGTATCACACACATATCCTTCTTTGGCTTGTAAAACGCCAAGTTAAAATCATTTTTAAAGACTGACCTGTAGTACTAAAATTTTTCTGCTTTCCTTCCTTCATCCCAGTGGCGCACCCAGGGGGGGGGGGGGGGGGGGTTTGGGGGGTTAAAACCCCCCCCCCCCCAAGAGACTCTCAACCAGAACCAGAAGAAGATGTCTTAAACCAGTTGGCTCTAAAACCCCGTCGTTTAGACATTTTATTATAATTTTAGGTATTTATTAGTTATGATTGAATAAAATATTTCTTATTATTTTAATTTTTTTACTCCCCTCTACAGAAGGGGGTAGAATTTTTTGGTTATAAGCTAAAAAACACAGCCACGAGGGTATCATCATAAAAAAGGGCGTGGCACCAACCCCCCCCCCACAGACCAAGGCTGTGTGCGCCACTGCTTCATCCTTACATTGTTGATCATAAAGCTGATACATTGTATTTAAATTAAGATCTTTTACTAAATACTCCTTCTTTGTGTCCTTTCGAGTATAATGTGATAACACTTTAGGAAATGAGTTTATGTGGTGCTTAACGAAGTTCCTGGCATCTATTGGTATTTTATTGGCGCTCTCACATTTGCCGCGATGCGATTTTTCTACAAAGTAATTTTTATTTCTTGCTTTCATAATCGATTAAACCATTGATTCAGTAATTCCTAGGGAAGTTAAAAAATTCTTTGTACTGTAATTTTCATTCCTTCTTTCCTTAAATAGTAAGTATGTGTACTTTTCCTTCTTGAATTTTCGCGACCACTTTTCTTTTTCTTTTGGCAAACTAAAGAAGGAAAGAAATTTTCTTTGATCCTCTTCATTTTCAAGTTTCGAAAATTGTTGAAATATACACCCAATTTCCTCTTCAGGGAACGCTTCATTACACTTTTTTAGACATTTTGAGCAATCCTTGTATTTCACTGCTTTCCCTGGAATAAATTTTTTTCTCGATGACAAATAAGGAATTCCTGCACGCTTCGCATTTTTCCTTTTGTTTCTTTTCCAAGTTTCTGGAGTAGCAAAACGATTTCTAAATAACTTTTTTGTGAATAGTAGTCATAATACTGCCATCGGTGCTCTTATTTTCTTCTTCTGTATTCATTTCAATACTTTCCTTCATTTCTTTTTCCTCTATATTCTTTGCTGAGGTATTACCCTCTTCCATATTATCACTTGATCTTTCTGAGTCATCTTCTTCTGGTGTTCATTCTTTGTCAAGATTATTGTCTATATTTTTATCATCTTCAGTGGTAGAAATTGCATTGATTTTGTTTAATATATTAATCTCTGGTATTGCTATCTTTTAATTAAGTGTACACGTTAAAATACTAGTAATCTTATAAAGTTGTTATTATTATTTAGAAAAAGCTACTTACCTAATTAATTAAAACACAAAGCAACAAAATACATTGTCCGTTAATAGGAATATGATTTTAATTAAAAGTTACTAATTTATTACTGACAGTTGAAAACTCAATTTCCTAGTGCAACAAAAACGTATCTCGATACGTCGCTGTCAGAATACGTAAAGTTGTAAGGCAACAGTCACGTATGTACAGTTACGAGGTTGTACCACTACCTTTTAGAGCCTAAATAAGATACGAAATTTGAAAAGACGATTAAAATATTATTTTATTAGATAAGGCTTTGTTGCCTTTACAAATTTGCTCTACGGTGAATTGACATGGCATTGATACTTTAAAATCGACTTTTTTTAGTTACGTGGTTATTGCTCTAAGCCCTCGAAATGTAAATAAAAAATAATTTCATTGACAGCAATGCTACTTCTGTTTTAGGCCAAGAACTTTTCATGTTTCGGATTACAAATGTTTTAACATAAATAATAAATTATTATTATTATTTATCAAAATCGGTTGTGCTTTTATAAATACTTAGTACAAAAATTTCCCCGCGAAACAAAATATTATAAAAAGTTTAAAACAATTTTAAAAAACCGGTCAACTTAACTCTCATGTCAAATGAAAGCCGAAAAAATATAAAATTCTCTAGCGAATCTCACCGTTGTAAGAGCATCTCAAAGAAACAAATTCAAAAATTGTTACACGTGTAAAATAACAAAATTCCTGGACCCCAATCGGCTTGCTGAAATAGTGAAATATTATTCCCGGCACGTACGGACGGATTTTTTCTTGCTGCCACGTGCTAGGATTGCTTCTCACTTGAAAAACGCTTTCTATCGGTTACAATTAAATCACGCTTCCAGTGGTAGTGATTTATGCTCAGAATCAATTATTATGGATACATATCGGAAGCAATCGTTTTCGCCTTTTTTTTCCTTTTTAAGATTAGATCAGGTTAGTACAGGTAAAGAAAAGTAAAGTTTGCTCCTAAATATTTCAAATAATAGTTTAAACTATGTAGTTTTAACTGGGGAACATTTTAAATTTAACTAAAATATTCAGTTAAATGAGTTTCGAAATGAGCCTAGGTCAGCTCAGGTTAGCTAAAACTAGTTTATGGTAAAACCTTAGACGACAGTTGTTAGAAAATAAGAAAAACTGAAAAAAAAAATTAAAATTTTATCGACTACGTTATAAAAAATAAAGAACAATACGGACAAACACAAAAGGAAAAACCATAAAATATGACCAACAAACATCCCGAAGAAATGCGACAAGTGGTTACAGGTAGGGGTGGGCAAAATAATCGATTAATAGATTATCAATCGATTAATCGATTAAACAATGGTGAAAATTTTAAAAATCGATTAATCGATTTAATCGAAATATTCGATTATTTTTAACAATCGACAATCGATTGTGAAAATTCATAATCGCCCAGCCCTAGTTACAGGATGGATGATAGAAGAGGCAGTGGGTTTTAGCGGGTAAAAATCCGGCACTACCGGATCAGACAGTTGGTCCCGGTGTCTTAAGATTTCCCACTGCCAAAAAAAAAAGAGTTTAAGGTAAAAAATAGTTATTTTTGGAATCCTACGAAAAAAGAAAGATTTTATAGTGGACTCCTTAGCAATATAATATTATTTGTAAGCCCCATTTATTTAAATTTGTATTCATTGTTATTTTTATTATTACTGTTTTAAATGCATATGCTTTTAGATGGTTTTTACATGATATTTTATTCTTTATTGCTTTAAGCTTTGAGAAATTGTGTTTTAGTCAATTAATCCCTTACGAGTTATCGCATTTTTACCCCTTGACTCACATTGTGAATGCTTGCTTGGAGAATGGTCATTCTCCGAATGCCTTGATTCAATCAATTCCTAAAATTGCCGTACCGGAGTCCTATGGTGATATTTGCCCGGTGGGTATGCTGCCGGTAATGTGAAAGGTATTGGAAAGAATCATTTACGATCAGATGAATGGCTTCATAAGTGACTTGGGTATCATTCCAAATAATCAGTTAGGATTTAGAACGGGACATAACACGTCAGCTATGCTTTCTAGTGTCTTGGATGGGATCGTTGGATACCTTGATTCGGGGACGATTTTGATTGATTTTTCTAAGGCGGTTGATACCATAAATCATAGGTTATTGTGTGCCAAATTGAGATTTTCGGAGGTTGCCTTGAGGTTTATTGAATCGTATATGTCAGGGAGAACTGAAAGAATGCCTGTGAGTGATGCTGTTTCATCATTGCAGCCTGTGATATCAGGAGTACCGAAGGGATCGATATTGAGCCCTTTGCTGTTTATTATACTGCAGACATTTTAACCTCTATTAGAATATGCTTATACAGGGTTAGGAGAAATTACCAGAACGGTCGATTATATATATATATAGATATACGAGTTCGCAAAAAATGTCTTTAATAAAAGTTGTAAGGCTTTTAAAAATCTACATATCTGTAATAAATTGGAATATACAGGTACGCCCAAAAAGTTGTGGAGAGTCAAAGTTATATTTTTTTAAATAGAACACCCCCGTATATTATTACTTATTTTGATCGTCCAGTCAATTTTAAACATTTTCTATTAACCATATGCTATGCCTAAATTCATTAGTTTCCGAGATATCGGCGTTTTAAATAATAACGGATAACAATGCCCTATTCGAACGTAGTCTTATTTACCTTAGCAACAAATTAGGTATGGTCTTTGACATTTGTCAGAATTGAGCAAAAAAGAAAATAGCATGGCGTTTTCACTTACTGAAACAGAGAGAATTAATTTTTTAATTTTAAGGGGATATGGCAATAAGCAGAGATCATATCAGGAGGTATGTGATACTTTTAACAATTTGCACCCAGATAGGCAAATTTAAAAAAAAAAAGCAGTTTTTCGAACTGTGGAGCGTTACAGAATTACTGGAAGTGTAAAAACCGACCAAGATCTGGAAGACCTAGGAGTGCTACCGCCGATAATAAAAAATTAGACATTCTGCTTTCGATACAAGAAAATCCCAGACAATCCACCAATCAGCTTGCTTTGAATTATGAAATTGATCAAAAGTCTGTAAGAACCGTTCTTTATACTGAGAAAATGCATCCATACAAAGTTCATGTTGTACAAGCACTTTGTGATGTTGATTATGATCGAAGACTAATATTTTGCGAAATAATTCCGAGAAAAATTGAAGAGAATCCGCATTTTCCAAACAATATTGTTTTTTCGGATGAAGCGACCTTCACACTACACGGAATGGTCAATAAACAAAATTACCGTTACTGGGGGCGAAATAACCCAAACTGGTATAAAGAACTGCATACACAGTTCCCAGAAAAAGTTAATGTCTGGGCTGGATTCTTAGCGGGACATGTAATTGGACCCTTTTTTATCGAGGGAAATTTGAACGGTGAACGATATCTTCAGCTTCTTCGGCAAGAAATAGTTCCAACTATAAACAATTTAACTCTCGATATTAACTTAACCTGGTATCAGCAAGATGGAGCTCCTCCGCATTTTTCTCGTGAAGTTAGAGAATTTTTGGATGTCACGTTCCCAAATAGATGAATAGGAAGAAGAGGGCCTATCGAGTGGCCTTCACGATTCCCCGATCTTTCGCCCTTAGATTTCTTTTATTGGGGTTACCTGAAAAACAATGTTTATCAGAAGAAATCCAATAACTTAGAAGAATTAAGAATTAAAATTTTAAATGAAAGTGAGAGAATAACAAGGGAAATGGTTTTAAATACCCAAAGACATTTTTGCGACGATGTGTATCATTGTCAGTTAGTAAATGGGGGCCATTTTCAACATTTATTAAAAAATAGAGCTGTGTTTCCATGACTTGTTATACCGATTTTTTTTTCATGTTAACTTATTAAATTGTTTATTGAAATTTATTTTGTTTTGTAACTGATCAAAATGTCATGATATCTCGGAAACTAATAAATTTAGCATATGGTTAATAGAAAATGTTTAAAATTGACTGGACGATCAAAATAAGTAATAATATACGGGGGTGTTCTATTTAAAAAAATATAACTTTGACTCTCCACAACTTTTTGGGCGTACCTATATATTCCAATTTATTACAGATATTTTTAAAAAGACATTTTTTGCTAACTCGTATATCTTTTGAAATAATCGACCGTTCTAGTAATTTCTCCTGACCCTGTATAAGGCATATGCTGATGATACTCAACTTCAGTATGGTTTTCATCCGTACAAGTATCATGCTGCGGAGTTTATTGTGAACAGGGAACTTGCCGATATATATATCGGGTAGCCATAATTTAGTGCTTAACTCGAAACAGTTGACCGTAGTAGTATTTGGGAATACAAGGGCTAAAAGATTAAGTGGAAATATTAATAATAATATAAATGGTATTAGGATACCTTTGAAGCGGTCAGCCAAATCGCTTGGTCTGAGCGTTGATAACCAGCTTAAATTTACTGAAAATACGAATGGGTATATTACAACAGAAATCATTTTTTAAATTGAAAATTTTGTATTCCCGTAGACACATACTGTTCAGAAAGCTTCGCAGAGTACTTGTTGAGTCGCTACTCTTGTCCAATGTTAATTATTGTAACTAGGTGTATGGATCATTTTTTAAATATGTGTGAACAACGGAAGATTCAAAAAGTTCAGAACTCTTGTTTGCGATTTATTTTCGGATTGAGAAAGTATGATCATATATCTCTGCAATTTAGAGAGCTCTCTTGGCTTGATATGTCGTATAGAAGGCAACCTCATTTCGGAGTTTATGTCAAGAAGATTATGTTGACCTCGTCTCCCCCGTATCTCAGTACATTGCTTGTAACTCGCAGTAATATTCATACTGTAAATATGCGTCATATAGGTTTATTGGCTATACCAAGACACGCGACTGCTTTGTTTCGGAGAGGCTTTACCTATCAAGCGGCCCATTTTTATAACAAGTTGCTGAGGCATCTCAAGGGCGAAGCCTCGTTACAACGATTTAAAAGAATGTATAGGCAATTTTTACTACAGCAGCAGTTAAATCAATAATCTAGATAGAATATGTGATGGCTGGCTATCTGCCTGTTTCAAGTGTTATTTTTATTATTTGAGTATCACTGATCTGAGCCTAGGGACTGGTTCTCAGCCTATTATCTATTATTATGTAGCATGTTAGGAATTGGAGTCTATGAAACTGTATAAAGTTGTTAATGGTCATGAATAAGTTTTTATTTTATTTTTAGGTTTTTTGCCTTCTATCTTTACCTTTTTGATGTGTCTTTTTTCTTCCCTTTTTTTTGTACTAATTGCACCTTGTTTAATTAATGTCCCATTGTAAATAATTATTGATATTTCAGATTTATTATGTATTAAATATTAATAATAATATATAATATGTATACAAGATTTATTGTAGAAGTTGATATAATATATACCTTAAATCTTTTTGACTCGCTTAGAGGTTAAGTGTAAGGAGAGCCAATGGCTAAACTTCGCCTTTATTGTCAGTGTTCTATTTTCCTCATTCAGAAATATGCTGTCACTTATGGAGTGAATTAACAATAAAAGACGTTTGTTATTATTATTAATATTTGTAAGCCCTATTTATTTAAATCTTTATTCATTGTTATATTACATGATATTTTATCCTTAATTACCTTTAAACTTTGAGGAATTCTGTTTTATTCAATTAATCCCTAACGAGTTATCGCACTTTTACCCCTTGTCGTGTTCGTAGAGGTGAAAAATAATTGCTTTTTAGAACGATTATAATGATGGTGTATATCAGTTGTTGTTTTAATAACGGTCATGTTTATCAAAATAAAGTTATTTACAATTTTGTATATTACATACGGAAAGAATTTTGATTTATTATAGATGAGTTCAGCATTTGTATCATTTGGATAATTATTTAATACTTTAATAATTTTATTTTGACATCCTTGTAATTTATCTAAATATTATATTTGTCAGCTTCTCCCCACTATGATGCTAAATAAGTTAAATTGCTATGTATACAGGGTATTTTAAAAAGGATGTTCCATCGCTGGTGTATTGATTGCTTACCCAAAAATTGTCTGGAAACAGCGAATTTTTCGCTAATTTTTCTTTTGTAGCCTAATTTAAGGTCGCTAATCAGGAATATGGTGTTTTTTCTTCTCCGGAAATAAAAGAAAAATCTTTTTCGTTTCTCCCATTTCCCATTTTCACTTATAGAAGTCAGGATATACACTTTTTTGTTAAAATAAACGAGTACTAACCTAAACTAACCCTAAGAAAACAAGCATCACATTCGTGATCAGTGACCTCAAATTGGGCTGTATGCAAACAATTTTCCACTAATCCAAACAATTACCATAGTTCTTATCAACATAGCCCGCAACCGCTTTAATCTTGTAATACAGGGTGTTAAAAAAAAAACACGGTTTTTCCTTAATATGTTTGAGACGGCTATAGATATTATTTTGAATTTTAGTAGATACTAACTAGGCATGAAAACAGATTTATTCCATAAAAACGATTTGCTCTAGTTCTACCAGTGACGTCTGCGCTAACATGTATTTTGATATTTTTAAAGAAGAAATTGATACGCCACTGTTTGTCTTCAAAATAGATATTATTTTCAAAATTACGCTTTATCACTTAGCAAGAATATTTCCTATACTTTTCTTCGTGTGACCAACGGTTTTCGACTAAAAAATATAAAATACATTTATTTGCATATGCCCGCCCATACAAGAGTTTGATAAAATTGCATTTATCTCCTAAACAAGGCCGATATGAAAAAACTATTAAAAGGTACTACACATCAGATATTCAACTGCTTACATAACATAGTGAGCTCGATCATTAAGATAAGATTAAACAAATGCAAGTGAATTTTGTGATAACCCAAACTAGTGAGGTTTGTCTAACAGCATCCTGTGATTTCCATAATCGGACTTCCCTAAGAAGAAATATAACAAAAACAACTTATTTGGTATGGACACGTGGAAAGAATCGAACATCGAATCCCAAAACTAATTCTGGGATAGACAGCAGAAAAACGAAAAAGAGGGAGGCCAAAAGCAACCCGGATTAGCGACATTTAGAAGGGCATTGTCGGAAAGAAACCTAAGACCCAGAGAAAGGTTGCAATGTAGTATAACAGTAAAAATGCATACATACATACATATTTATATTTGGGTGGCGCATAGTGGAAGAAAAAGCTATTGCTACTTTGTCTACTCCAACATTACTGACTCAGCGTTTTTTTTTACGAAAGCCTGATTGACAGTCTAGAATCAGTTCAACTGATTCAGCGAAGCAACATATTTCTTGATGGATGTCTTTCTATGACTGGCAACATGCTTATAAGTCTTAGATCTTTAAGCTATTTTGGATCAGAGTTTTTACCTAGTGGTTTGATAATAGCCATTTTTCATTTATTATACTTAATAATGGTTTTAAACAAAAAGTTGACACAACTTTACGTCTCTTATTGCCAAAGAATCTTCCCTGACAGCATTTGTAATTATCGTATTTAAAATTTTCTTCACAACTAGTATATATGTGGTTGCTTTGTTTGTTATGGTCTTGTCTTTATTTTTACGGTGTTTTTTTGGTAAGAGAGAAACGAGCTACAATGACATGATGTTTATGTGAAACATAAGTAGGCCTGATGATGCCAGAAATGGCAAAACATGTAGCCTTAGATTTTTGATTGATTAAATAAAATTTTATTGAGACCGAAACTCAAGCTGTTTTCCTGATTAATTGAAACAGGTCTTCTTAAGATGATGTATCTTCATAGATATCGTCGCTGAAAAGGCAAAGGGACGTAAGTCAAGAAATGCCCATGTTGAGTTAGGACCACCACAAACTTATAAAAGTGGATGTCTATGATGTGACAAAGGGGCGTATCTCTCCTCCGCATAGTTACCATAATATGGCAAATGAATATGTAGACGGATCTCCTATTCGAATAAGTGCTAAAAAGACAAACGGGCGTATGTCGACTTACGCCCCTTCGTCTTTTCAAATCAGTCTTGACAGAGCTTGGCGGTGGAGATACGCCCCACCCCTTATTTATTTAGTATCATAATTATAAATATTATTTTCCGCATAATAAAACACTATAAAACGAGATTAACGATGGTAACGCATGGTGAAGAATATTGCGATAGTACAAAGTTGTGGTGATGCTAATAATAAAGTTGAGAAAGCAACACCTACGATACTGGATTGACAGGTTAAATGAGTTAATGCTTATTTCGCGTATTGTTAATGTGATAATAGGTATACCGGCAATAACAATTTGTGGCAATTTTGCACATATACATTGAAATATAATAGTGATTCTGTGCTAACATAGTACTAGTGTAAGTATGACATGAAGATTCTGTTCTACACTTACCAAGCCAGAAAGACAAGGAATTTTAGATGCATTTTATGGTACCGCTAGTTTGCAGTTACAGAGAGAATATATTGTAAGATATGTGAGAAGAGAACCTAAAAAGGAAACTAAAACAAAAAGTAAAGCTTCTGGAAGAGTACCTAATGTCAAATTATTATTTTCTACCTAAAGAAAGCGGCCAAAGCGGAGATGTAAAGGTATGCCAAAAAATGTTCCTGAATACATTGAATGTGTCAGAGAAGACTGTGCGCACAGCTCTTGCAAAAAAGAAAGTCTCAGGCATAGTAGAAAAGGAAAAAAGGGGTGGACGACCTCAGACTCTAAAAAATAAAGATGATGAGGTAGCAAATGCTATAAAAGCACATATTCAGCGGTTTCCACGAATGGAATCACACTACTGCCGGAAAAGCACAAGTCGAGAGTACCTTCATCCAGACCTCAACCTTTCCAAAATGTTCGTTATGTTTGTGCACGAATATTAAAATAATAATCGTGATATAACAACTACTTATTAAACCTATGGAAAGATATTTAGAAGCCTTAACTTATCATTTCATCGCCCCAAGAAAGATGTATGTGGTCTATGTATTGCCTTTAGAGAGCATGACAACGAGAAAGAGTCAAAGCTGCAAGAAGAATACACCCGTCACATTAAAGAGAAAGAAGAAGTTCGCAGAAAAAAAGAATTAGTAAAATTTGATCCTGCTAATAACAGAGCTGATTTAGCATTTGACCTACAACAAGTTATTATGTTGCCCAAATCCAACGAAAGTAAACTGTTTTATAAAAGAAGGCTTTTAAATTACAACTTCACAATATATAATCTAAAAACAAAACAGTGCGACTGTTTCTTGTGGCATGAATGCATCAGTAAAAGAGGAGCCTCTGAAATAAGTACTTGTCTATACAACCAACATCAAGTTCTGAATGTCCAGGGAGTGGAAGAAGTTATATTGTTTGCTGATGGATGTTCAGGGCAAAATAAAAATTCAGTTGTAGCTTCAATGCTCCTACATTCGGTGTGTTCACTAAAAAATTTAAAATGTATTTCATTATAATTTTTTGTTCCATACCATGAGGGCGATTCAGCCCACAGTGCTATTACGCATTCAATAAATAAAGCTGCTGAACTCGTGGTACCATTTCAGTTGATACCAGTTTGCAGGTTAGCCCGAAGGAAAAATCCTTACTTAGTCCATGCCCTTACATCTCAAGATTTTTTGGATTTTAAATCGCTATCTGTGGATCTGCGTATACTTTCAGTAAGGCAAGATGACAATGGGAATCCATTAGACTGAACCAATATGTGCGAAATTATGGTAAAAAGAAGCACTCCAAACAAATTATATTTTAAAGACACCCATTTGCTTCAAACTTGCCGTGTAATAACTTTAAAACAAAGATCAAAACCTCTCTTTAATACGCATATACGAAAGCTTAACAAGGAGCCCCCCAAAGTATCCCAAGAAAAATTCAAAGACCTAATGGTCTTATGTGAAGATGATACGCCTGTGATTAAGCTACCAGAGCATCAAAATTTTTATAAATCTCTTCCCCATTAAAATTAGTGTGTTTTAAGATCAATTTATTTGTTGGTAATATTATTTTTATATAAAATGTTTTTATTTTGTGGATAAAACAGCTTGTTTTTTAGAGTTATAATTATTTTAGTTACTTTAATATTTTGTAAATTAGTTCGTAACTTTATAATTAAATAAATATTTTTATAGAATTGATTTTTTTGTCAACAATACATTTGACAAGTAGGCGTATGTCATGTCAATTATAATAGTTGATAAAAAAATGAAAAAACAAAGTGGCGTATCTCTTTCAAAAGTCGATAATTTTGTAAATACTACTTTTTTTATCAAGATGTAACTTCTTAAAAAAACTATCTAATGTAGTGAATATTTGAAAACCATTTGCAATATTTTATAGCAAATAAGATACATTGCACACGCAATGCACTATATACACCAAAAGTTTAATTGTGTCTCCTGTAAAATAGCTAAATATTAGTTACGCCAATTTGCCTTTCCAGCGACGATATGATTGTGCTAGTTCATTAGCCCATTTGCATTCGACTATCCGATGTTTGTTTAGAATTTACTTGGATTGGTTATAGATTTCACGCCGCTAAAATCCTCGGTTGAATTAATAATCCATACACTTTTAAACAATCAAGTGTATGGAGTATGCACGAAAACAACGTTGCACCGCAATCCGTACTGTAAAACCACCGTGTATACTAAAACAATTTCGCTATAGCGTAAAAAGCCTCCGGATATTACCAAACAAAAAAAAATGCTTCAGTATAGAAAAGTAAAGTACTTTTTAAAAATAATAGCAAATAGCAATTAGCAAATTCATCTTGAATCTTGCATAAATCCTATTCTTTTAAACGACAGTGGTGGCTTTTCAATGTTAAATAGACAACAGACAGTTTGTTATATTATTTATCTACATCAATTTGCATTTTAATGACTCTCAAACTGCCAGGCTGCCAGCAAATAACCGCTCCACTTTTTTAATCGCCCTTGTAACTCTGGACCTCATATTCACAAACTACATCCGCCCTAAAATATATAGTTTTGTAACCCGGGCTGGGGTTGGCATGCCTACCTTTTCGTAAGAATATCTGTATGAAAGACTAGAATTTCAGACTTGAAGATAGGCAACCAAACATACACCATGTATCGAATTAAAAACCCAGGGTCGGCAGCAACGTACCTGCCGCTATATTTAAAGTAAAGTTATAATTATGTATAATACTCATTATCGATAAGAATGATTTTGTATATCAGTCTGATGTTTTTGAAAAGGACTGCATAGCAGGGTTGGAAAAAACCCGGGTTTTTCATATAAAGCCCAGCCCACTGGGCTTTTTTGGGTTTTATAAGCGGGTTTAATTGGAGGTTTTTTAAAATTCTATCAAGATTTTAATAAATGAATAGAATCATTTATGACATTTATGTAGTAGTAGGATCCCCATTTTTTTCTTCCTATTTTTGTTAGTTTTGTGTTACGTTTATTTTTTATAACAATGTGTTTTATTAATATGTTTTATTTTTTTACAAAATATAAAAATGTAAAATGTATCCAGAGTTTTAGTTTAAAAAAAAAAACATATAAAAAACATAGTTTTAAAAACACCCGGCGGGTTTTTTTAAGTGGGTTTTACCCAAAAAAAACCACTGGGTTTTTTGGGTTACCCACTGGGCAGCCAACCCTGCTGCATAGTGTAAAATAAGTCAGAGTGAGTATTTAAAACTAAGTTAAAAAGTGATCTTGTTCAATATACTTTAAGTTTAAAATGTTGATTTCCATCTCTGTCATTCGATGAACAAATTATAATAAAAAACGATGGTCGTTCAACCTCTAAAATGTTGAATTTAATTAACACGGGAGGCAAGGGGAGTAATAGGGTATTTTGAGAAACCGCAATTAAATTGTTTTGTTGGCGCCATGCCCTTTACTTTCAAATCAAAATCCGCAATTGAGAGCTACTGTTCGCATTATGTGACAACCTATTGCACAAGGAAGGCTGCAATAACGTATCTATATTTCTGAAAAATTAAAATTTTGGCAACCGAGCCGTTTACGTGATAGTTGGACTTGGACATTTCTAGGACGTTAAAAACTCACTATACCGGTAGCATATTTTTTATAACTTGTTTATGTTGAAATAAATGGGCAATACGAAGAATGAATACACAAAGTATCATGTGATTTAATTATAATACCAATGGCACACCTGGATATCATAAATCACAGTAAAAAACTTGTTTCGTAGAATTCAAGTAATAAATTTTCTTTAAAAATGTTATTTTAAGTGGACGAGAGGAATCGCATGTACGGTGAAAGGGAAATTACCACAAATAGGAGAAGTAAATATACTTAAATAATTTCAAATAAAAAATAAACAAAGTCACATCGCTTATTTTGGCGGTCTCAAAAAGAGCTGCATGCTCAGTTATCGAAATTGACAGCTCGGATTATCACGTTCAATGTACAAATTAGGCGTTATAAAATTTTTTAGGGAGTACAGTCACTCATTTGATCACAAAAAATGGCGAGAGCTGCACATAACACTATCAAATAGCTATCTGAAAGAGCCGATAGCAAGCTAGCAGATAGTAGCTCAAAGGCTCAGTCACCATAGTTCCTCTCAGCGGCGTATTTAGGATTGTGACACGGGGGGGGGGGGGGTCCACTGATCTTCCTTAAAAAAAAGCGCCGCAGGGAAAAATTTTTTAGGTGCCACGCCCTTTTTTGGACTGTCTAAACTTGCAAATTTTACGTTTTGATAGCCCGGCTCAAAAAAAAAAGCAATTTTTAAATATAAACGCCAATACATATTTGCATTTGAAATATTAGTTTTTTGAAGGTATGTATAACGGTGCCTGTACTATTTTACTAACCTGAATTAGAAAACACGGAACAAAAACTAAAATTCAACAATTATTAAACTAAAAGACTGTGGAAATCCCCAAACATCTGAAAAATTTGAAATAATGTTTCATGTTATTTATTGCAAATAAATTAATGTGAATTTCAGTTTTCTTTACTACTGAGTCCACGGGGGGGTCCAGACCCCCCGGACCCCCCCCCTAAATACGCCACTGGTTCCTCTAGTAATTTCATCCCCGCGCCTCTGACAGTATATCGAGTTAAATAATGTAAGTTTCTATTGAGTTTGTATTAAGTGTTTCGCTCTTTAATTGTAGTCCCGTGCAGACATATAAAATTACCATCTTGAGTAATGGTCTTATTGCGGTAAGCATAAGGAGCTTTGTTTTTTCGACCTGTGTCTTTTTGTTCATGTAACACTTTTAAAACCTGTTGGGTGTCAGTAAATACTAGTATTACCAATAAATCAGTTATTCCGTCATCTTTAACAGTCGTTACAAGTAATTTGATTAATCGCTAATTTATCCAATTTATTGAATAATTCACGCAATGGGTTTTACGGAAAAGAACAAAAAATTCATGGTTGAAGCCTACTTTGAAAACGGGGTTAGAGTAAATGGTGAGTGGCAATACAATCAGTGTTTGTGCATGCACGATTTACGCAAACATTTTCCTAACGTCGCTTTCACTGTTGGGAATTTGTATCATTGCCTGAGAAGAACCGTGGCTCTGTTTACAAAAACAGGTTCTATACAACATAAAACCTTATAATATAAAACTGGTCTTAATTAAACATGGCTTTACATTACTGACTACTTAAAAGTTCGAACCACTGGTCAGAATTCAGCATAAACTTCTACGTACTTAAATTAACTTTAATTAGCAAAACTACTCTGGTCGATCACTGTACTCCCTGATGATCAACATGTTGATCATTGAAGTGATAACTTTAAATACAGATTCGTTGGTATGTATGGAAACGGTCGATTATTTGTTAAAGCAAAACAGCTAGCAAAAAATATTTAAGACAAAAGTTTTATGGTTCTATAAAGCTTATTAGAATTAAAAAAAGAGAAGTATACAGGATAAGTCAGAAAGCCGTAGAGGAATAAAGTTACCTTTTTTTTTAATAGAACACCATATATCTTATTATATTTTTGGATTTTACATAAAATTACAATTATTTTCTATTAAGCCTAAACCTAATAGTTTCCGAGATATCGACTTTTGAAAAATGACATTTTTCTAACGGTACGCTATGGAGCAAAACGGCTTACATGTCCCTATCTTACTTTTTTATTATCTTCCCGAAAATACCAACTTCCGGTTAAACCGGAAGTACTACATTTCCGGCTTTTGAGCTACATCAGGTTAACCGGAAGTTGACACTTTTAGTAAGAGAGCTAAAAACTAAGATAGGGACATGTAAGCCGTTTTACTCTAAGACGTACCGTTAGAAAGCTAGAAGCTGTCAAAATTCAAAAATGTAATTCTTCAAGACTCAATTTCTCGGAAACTATTAGGTTTAGGGTTATAATGCATTTTATAAAAAATAATTGTAATTTCATGCAAAATTCAAAAATATTCTAAGATATAGGGTATTCTATTGAAAAAAAGGTAACTTTATTTCTCTACGGCTTTCTGACTCATCCTGTATACCTAACTTTCTAGAATTCTTATAGACTATAAAAAACCCTGAAACTTTTGTCTTAAATATTTTTTGCTAGCTGTTGTACTTTAAGAAATAATCGACCGTTTCCATACATACTAACGACCCTGTATATATTGTGGAGGTAGACCGCCTATGTTTTATTTAATAAAAGGAGCTAGAAGACGATCTGTAAGAACAGAAGAACATGTTGCAAACGTTTCTGAAATAATGCAAAATACGCCAAAAAACTGTGTAAGACGCCCGTCCCAAGAAGTGGGAAGATCTTATGGAACATGCAGGACTATTCTTAAAAAAAAATAGTTTAATTTGTTTCCTTATAAAGTGCAAGTATTCCAAGACATACGAGCTGCGGATTTTGAAAGACGCAGGAATTACTGATGCAGCCTGGTTCCACCTCACCACTTATGTGAATTCTCAGAATACACGCATATGAAGTATAGTGAAAATCACCAGTAGTAGAGTGGAGTCCACATTGCAGCCTAAAAAAATTGGTGTTTGGTTGGCTGTTTCCTGAAGAACAATTGTTATTTCTATTTTTTTTCCTTGGCACAATTACAGCACATTTGCGGAGCAATCACTTGACGATGAACTACGTTTTGGTTATTTTTAACAAGACGGTATAACTGCCTATACATCCAGCGAAACTACTAACTACTTATGCAATTTCTTCGACGACAGATTGATCACTTATCGAACAGACATTGTTCCCACCCAGATCACCTTGTTGACGGTTATGAATTACTACATTTTTACTCATTTGAAGAACCATATTTCTGAAACACCACCTATAAATTTAGAATAGTTACAAGAACGGATTATCCAAGAACGTGGTAACATTAATTCTCCAGAGATACTGGTCAACGCTTTCGAAAATATGAAGAGACGTGGAAACTTATGTTTGGAGCATGGCGGTGGCTAATTTCAGCAATTTCTATAATTTTTATTTTCTTTATCCTATACTTGTGATCTAAATCAAGCCCTACGTTTTTCAGTCCAAGCCCTCGGGATGAAAATAATTTTTGCTCGCACGGTATGAAATGCACTAATAAACGGCTGGTTGCTGTCGATCAATGGTGCCGCTACTGTCCTAACTTGAAAGGATACAGCTTTATTAATAACGAGAACACCTTTAATAAAATGCTGCCTAAAGTGAATATGTTGTAAACAAGAGGTGTGTACAGAGACCACCCACGGGAAATATATTCTCAAGATATATTGTTGTTGAAACCTGATCGATTGCGTTAATGAACACACGCTTCCTAGCGGAAATGAAACTTTACTGCGTTGTTAAAAGCCATTAAATATCCAATGCGTTAATTACCAGGGGAGTTGTACACCAAGAATTACTGGAGTAAAAAAAAAACAGATTTTCTCATTTTTTTTTAATAATATTTAGGTAGAGTGATTTAATCGTGTAAATTTGTACGGGCCGTCAAGAGGGAATCAAAATGTGGAAGTGAGACAATGAACAAGGAAGCTGTTGCCGACTAAACACAGAAAGAAAGTGTAGGCAACGAAAAGTGGGCTAGGATAGACCGGGACCGGGGTCGAAGGTACCAGCAGAAGTATAAAATATTTCAAAAATTACCCTGATCTGACTATCTGTTATGCGGTGCACCGAATCAGCAGGCGTACACCACTAATATACAAGCGCAAGACAACAAGGGATTTTGCGGACCATAGGTGGGTGAGTTTAATATTTCCATTAGTATTTTTTTCAATTAAAATTATATTAAACATCTTGCTTTTAATATAGCATTTAAAAAACAATAAATAGCTCTGCACATTACTTAAAATGTGGTTAAAATATTCGCAGGGCACAATGTTTTGTAATAATTTACAAATATACCAGGGGAAATAAAGAAGTCCCGTTTGCTCCAATGCAAAGAGAGCCGCATCGTGATTCTAAAATATATGTACAAGATGCTATAAGTTTGCGAGTTGATATTATTCGTGATATGTGCAAAAAATAACAAAATTATATTAAAATAAATTTTAGTAGAATTTATAGAAAGAAGCCTTCGTGTCCAATGATGTTTAATATTAAAAGAGTAGGTCGGAAGAAGACAATAAAAAAGGGCTAACAAATGCTTGCCAACGTTTTGCTTTAATGGTTTAAAGCTTCTTCAGGGCTTACATTTAAAAAGGGGGATGAGCCAATTTGATTCTTCAGGATGAAAAAAAAAAACATCAGGGCGGGTGTGATTTTCCAAAAACATAAAACTTTTAAACCATTTTTTAAAAATCTCTAAAAATCATCACAAAATAAACACAAATGTTTTTTTTTCCATCCTGAAGAATGAGATTTTTATCTTAAATCGAAATCTTGCTGTAAACGTTGTGAATAACGTTAGAAAATTAATAAAAAATATTTTTTTTAAACCCTTTAACTTAATTTCCATTATTTAAAGTTGATTTGGTTGATTAACAGACCTCGCCGCATGTTAATTATTAATGTAAAGATAAATTATTAAGTGGAAATTTTTTGCCATTTCAAATATCAAAATAATGATATGAAACTCAAGATTAACTGTTTTCGATTAAACAAATAACGTTATTTGTTACTGCTGTGTTCTGAAAGTAACAAAAAAGTAGAGTATCATGGAAGAAAAAACAATTATTTAAACAAATTTGACTTTGGCATAACTGACATAACTTTAAACAGTGCATACGTAATTATTTGATCGTAATTATTTGAAGTGTTTTTAGGAGCTTTACGCTATAAAATTCGTTACTGACATTACAAAATAGTTCAGTTTATAAACTCAGAAATGGCCGACATACATTTTGTCTATGGAATGACCCAAGGCAATTCCAGAGCGGCTATCAAGAAAGATATCCTCATCGCATTGTACCAAATAGATAAATATTTGTAAGAACACATGAAAGGCTGTGCGAATCAGGCACCCTTCAAAGGTCGGCTGCTCTTATTGAGAGACCTGCAACAGTTAAAACAGTGGAGAAAGCAGTTTTGCATGAAGTTGAGCGTACCCCTGATACAAGTTCACGCAAAATTGCACAGCAATTAAATATTTCTCACTTTAATGTATGGCAGATTTTAAAGGACTATGAATTGTATCTTTACCACTTACAGCGTGCTCAAGCGTTATTACCTGCGGATTTTTCCCACCGTTTATTGTACTTGGCTTTTGCAACAACAGGTAGCATCTCCGACATTTCTATCTCATGTTTAGCAATGAAGCGTGTTTTTCGCGAAATTCAATTATGAACTTTCATAACAATCATATCTGGGCTGAAGAAAATTCTCATGTGGTTATAGAAAAAAATTATAAATAACAGTTTTCCGTGAATGTTTGGGTTGGTATTGTGGGTGATTATCTCATTGGACCTTATTTTTTACCACCGATATTGAATGGTGAAGAGTATCGTCATTTTTTTGGTTAAAAATCTTAGTTAACGGTTGGACTTAAGAAATTTAATCTAGTTAGACCTAAATTAGCCGCTTCCTACCCTAAATAATACTGCCAAATTTCAACAAAATCGGCTAAAGGATTATAAAGATATTTACGAAAAAATAATTATTTTTTAAATTTTGACACTTGTATCTTGAAAACGAAGCATTACCGGAGCTATGTTTATATAGCCTTCTCGTCTTAGCATCACTCAAAGAATCACACTTTGACGTTTGGGCGCATACTTAAATAACACCCTGTATACAGGGTGCCGCCGAGGTATGCGGATATTTCTATACGAATTCTATTCTATTTCAAGTAATAATGAATATTTTTATTTTTCCGAATTCCTAACGGTTCTTAAAATATCGAGGTTTGCAGTTACCAGGTCGTATGGGTTAGGGTAGGTGCTAAAAAGTAAATTACATTATTGTCAATGACAGTCGGCTATTTTTTATTGCTTGCGTCATTTGTGTTGAAATCATGCCTTTAATTTATTCACGTGAAGAATACGCGGATATGATTTTCGTGTATGGATATCGTAACGAGAGTAACAGCGCTTCAGATTCAAGATAAGCAAACGTTCAGTAGAGCCTTCACAACTCTTCGATTAACAGGTGCGTTCACTAAACCGACTTGTGAAAGAGAACTTATGCGAAGAAACAATGCTTCACAAGTGCTTGAGCTTGTTGAAAATGATCCTGGAACTAGTACGAGAAGAGTTTCTGCACTTACTGGACAAAGTAGGACGGCTGTACAAAATACTTTGCGAGAAAACGGACCTCATTCCTATCATTAGCTACCGGTGCAAAAACTTCTCCCCACGGATCTCCCCCAAAAAGTTCATCTTTGTGAATGGCGGAGTAATCATGTAGATACTCTTTCAAGAACTCTTCTTTGTGGCGAAGCTACATTTACAAGAGATGGAATCAACAATCTCCACAACGAGCATGTATGGGCAATCGAAAATCCTCATGCTATTCGAGAGACCCATTTCCAGAGAAGAGTCTCGGCAACCGTTTGGGCTGAAATAAGTACTGAAATTATCGGGCCACATCTTTTCGATGGAAATTTGAACAGCGAAATGTACCGGACTTTTATGGAACACAATCTACCTCTACTAGGTATTTGAGGACATTCCTATAAAAATCAGAAGAACGATGCTTTTTTTACATGATGTTGCTCCGTCCCATTATGGAAAAGGTGTCACTAATTTCCTTAATGAACAGTATTTAAATAGATTGATAGGTTGTGGTTGTCTCATTGCTTGACCAACGCGATTTTCGGATCTCAACCCACTACACTTTTTCATGTGGGGACATGTGAAGACACTTAGCTATTCAATGGGAAAGCCTAATAACAGGCACCAACTCATCCATACTATTATATGCATATGCAGCGTTTTATGAGGCGAATAACAATATGGAGAACTACAACTGGGAACGAAAACTCTGACAAAGGATTGAGTTATGCAATGCACAAGGCTGTGGCCACATTGAGCAGCTTTAATAATTGCAATGTTATTCTTTCCTGATTCCATAAATATATAATTTGTCTAGATTAGCTCAAACCGTTTTTAAGATATGAGCAATCAAATATTTAAAAAGCTGTATTCATTTGAGCTTAATTTGTATGGAATGCCTTGGAAAAGAAAAGCCCCGTAATGGCGTTGCATTAAAATAACGTCAGAGGAGGTGTTGGAAAATAAAGTTTTGATTTGTCTAGAATGCCTTGAAAAACAAGCCATGAAAATGATAATATTAATATGTCAAAGTCTAGAGTATTTATTAGTAAAAATGAAAAATTCCCTGGAAGAACGATATCAGAAAATCACACTTTTCTATAAAAGTGGGGAAAATGCAAGGGAAACTCAGCGGAGATATTTCGCAGAAGTTAATAGAATCGTATCAGTAAACACAATTTTGACTTTAAAACGTTTATTTGAGGAGACAAAGTCATTACACGACCGCAAACGAAGATATGGAAGAAACGTGATCCGAGAACGTGTACTACTAAATTATTTTAGTATTAACCAAAAAAATTCCATAGAGGAAGCGGTAAGAGATATTCCGTATGGTCCAAGAAGAAACAGAGTGAGTTTTAGCACCGTTCAAAGAACTTTAAATAAGCATAAATTAATTCCGTTTCGAATTCACCCTATGCAACACCTGACGGCAAACCAAAAGGAACTTCGGTTTCAATTTGTTGCACAAATGATTATGATAGAACAAGATAGGGATCCTGACTGGTTCAAAAAGGTCCTGTGGACAGACGAAGCAACATTCTCAACATCAGGAATGTATAATCGACGCAACGTGCATTATTGGTCTCGAGTAAACCCAAGAAAATACCAAACTATTAAATATCAAGGCAGAACGTCTGTTAATGTATGGTGTGGTATAGTTAACCATAGAATAATTGGGCCAATTTTTTTTAATGGGTCATTAACTGGTCAACGATATCTCCAATTTCTTCAAAATTAAGTTGAAAATCTCATTGACGAATTACTGCTAATGGTAAACCAAAATATTATTTGGCAACAAGATGGAGCACTACCTCACGCAGTTCGTGATGTTGTGGATTTTTTGATTCATCGATACAACAAGTGGATTGGTCGTAATGGTACTATGAGGTGGCCACCAAATAGCCCAGATATTACAATAATCGACACATTTCTATGGGGGCATTTAAAAAATGTTGTTTACCGCCAGAGAAGCCAAAATATTGAGGAAATAAAAAAATTAAAATTAACAATGAAATTAATAGACTTAAGGTAGAAAATAATAGTTCAACAGCAAGTCTTGACCGACTGAAAAGGGGCTAACGGCCCTGCTTCGAAAATAATGGGGGCCACATTGAACAATAATTAAATTATTAACTATTTATTAATTTTATAAACTGCAGTTATAATTTGTAATATTATTTATTATCGTTATTATACACATATTATAAAAACTCAAGACTTTGACATATTATTATTTATCTGGTTTTGTTTTTCAAGGCATTCTAGACATATTAAGCTCAAATGAATACAGCTTTTTAAATATTTGATTGTTCATATCTTAAAAACGGTTTGAGCTAATAATGACAAATTATATATTTATGGAATCAGGAAAGAAAGGCGTTTCATAAAAATTAAAAATATACAGGGTGTTTCATTAAAAAAACAACAACTTTAAGCCACAGTTCCTTTGTTTAAAGTCAGATCACTTTTTAAATGGCAATTTTAGATTCTACGGCAAACCATAAACTAGATGGCTATATTGGTTTATTAAAAATACAGAGCAACTCAAAAAAAAGGCCGCTGTTCAGTCCTGGTTGAATGACCCTGTACTGAATACTTTGCGAGAAAACGGGCTGCATTCCTATCATTAGCTATCGGTGCAAGAACTTCTCCCCACGGATCTCCCCCAAAGAGTTCGCCTTGGTGAATGGTGGAGTAATCATATGGATACTCTTTTAAGAACGATTCTTTGTGGCGAAGCTACATTTACATGATGGAATCAACAATTTCCACAACGAGCATGTATGGGCAATCAAAAACCGTCATGCTATTCGAGAGACCCATTTCCAGAGAAGAGTCTCCGCAACCGTTTGGAATAAGTAATGAAATTATCGGACCACATTTTTTCGACGGAAATTTAAACAGCGAAATGTATCGGACTTTTATGGAACACAATCTACCTCTACTAGGTATTTGAGGACATTCCTATACAAATCAGAAGCACGATGCTTTTTTTACATGATGTTGCTCCGTCCCATTATGGAAAAGGTGTCACTAATTTCCTTAATGAACAGTATTCAAATAGATTGATAGGTTGTGGTTGTCTCATTGCTTGACCAACGCGATTTTCGGATCTCAACCCACTACACTTTTTCATGTGAGGACTTGTGAAGACACTTACCTATTCAATGGGAAAGCCTAATAACAGGCACCAACTCATCCATACTATTATATGCATATGCAGCGTTTTACCCCAAACTGAAAAAAATCCGCTTGAATATACTAAACAATATTGCAATTCAATTAGGAGCTCCCTAGATGGAGTTAATTTTAGTTTTTCTGAGGTGTCTCAAGTTGAGATCAGAGATATAATAAAAAGTCTAAAAAACAAGGCTAGCAAAGATTACTTCGGTTTTAACGCGAAAATAATAAAAAACATCGTAAATGAAATAATCAAACCATTAACTAAACTTATAAATATGTGCATTAGGGATGGCATTTTTCCAGACATCTTAAAAATAGCTAGAGTTATCCCCATTCATAAAAAAGGCCCCAGGGATCAATTAAACAACTACAGACTTATCTCAATTGTGCCAATCTTCTCCAAAATCTTGGAAAAAGTACTTAAAAATAGTCTTACTACTTTTTTCAAAATCATAACCTCTTCTGCAGATCTCAGTTCGGCTTTAGATCTTCGCTATCAACAACAATGGCTATAAACAGTTTAATAAAAATTATAAATGACGGATACAACGAAGGGGAGTACGTGGGTGCACTGTTTTGCGACTTGTCCAAGGCGTTCGACTGTGTCTCTTCCGATTTGCGGGTACAGAAACTTAAACTTTATAATCTCGATGAAAATTGTGTTGACCTTTTAACCTCATATCTGAGTAATCGAATGCAACTAGTTGACATCAGTGGTAATATGTCCGATCTTCAAAGTATTGTGCATGGAGTGCCGCAAGGATCAGTGCTGGGGCCGCTGCTTTTCCTGATCTACATCAACGACCTGGAGTTTGGTGACCCTGGCGCTGATTTCGTTCTCTTTGCGGATGATACCACTGCTATAAAAAAAGAAAAATCAAAAGAGCAAATAGTTGATCGGATGCGAGAGACACAGTTGGGCGTTCGGGATTGGTTCACAAGCAACAAACTGAACTTGAATGAGGCCAAAACTGAACTAATGTTCTTTTCGATGAGAGATTTTGATGGTCTGGAGATGCCTAAGGCGGTTAGATTCTTGGGTGTGCATATCGAGCCTAGGTTGCTGTGGGGTGAGCATCTGGATCAGCTATGTGGCAGGGTTGCCTCTTGTGCTTACGCTATCCGTTGCCTTGTCGAGGTTGTATCCAAACCGGTCCTGATTACCACCTATCATGCGTTTGTTGAGTCCAGAATGTCTTATGCCATACTGGCCTGGGGTCATTCTCCAAATGTCAAGAGACTGTTTGGTCTCCAAAGGAGGATTGTGAGAGTTATCAGTGGACTAAACTACAGGGATGACTGCAGACACGCTTTTGAGCAACTGGGCATATTAACTGTACCATGTATCTACATTTTGAACTGCATTACCTTCATGCACAAACATTGCAACGAGTATCGCACTCACGAACAAGTCCACAACTACCATACAAGGCACAGAAATTTCATCTATACAGTGGAATATCCTTTTATGCACCGAAACTGTTTAATGCTCTACCGGCCGCCCTGAAGATGCTACCTACGTCAGAATTCAAGAAAATAACTAAACATTATCTAATATCCAAAAGTTTTTATAACATGGAAGAGTTTTATAATAACGATTTCTCCGATATAGTATTGTTTTAAATCACTTTAATCTAAACTAAAGCTTAAACTTAAAACTATTTTGGTGGGCAACCCAAGGTAAATTGATCTAAACTAGTATGGTACTACTTAAGTATAGGAAATGGTATTAATTTTGCATTTTCTTTTCTTTTAACAATCAGGAACCAAAAACTGACGTTTGTAAACACCCGGTGTATTAACAAGAATAAAGTTTATTTATTTATTTATTTATTTATTTATTTATGAGGTGAATAACAATATGGAGAACTACAACTGGGAACGAGAACTCCGACAAAGGATTGGGTTATGCATTGCACAAGGCTGTGGCTACATTGAGCAGCTTTAATAATTGCAATGTTATTACGCTTTTATTAAAATAAACCACATTTTTTCCTAAGCCCTCTAGTAATTTAGTTTAACTTCAAACTCCGATATTTCAAGAACCGTTAAGAATTCGGGAAAAGTGAAACGGATCGCTTTTGCTTAAAATCAGTCATATAATTTATATAAGAAGTATCTGACATAACTCGGCGGCCACCTTGTATATCTCCCTAATTGTTTAGTATTGATTGCGAACGTCTGTAAAAACCGAAAATGACTTCTAACTAGTGGACTAAGTGGAAGTAATGTTGAATTCCACGAAACATAAACCAATCCACATATTTATATAAAGTCATTGGGTGACTAAAAGCAATATTTTCTTGTTTCCCTAAGTTAAGTTACTCTAGAATTATTTATTGGGTTTTTAAAGAAACAAATTCTAGGATCAAAGCATTTCTTATACTTAGAGACTCGCTTAGGGATGAACCATTTATTTTATATCACCATATATTACATTACCGCAGGAGAATAAAAGAGTAGAAAAACTACAAAAGTTGTTTTTAGGATAGTTTATCTGGACATTCAAGATACAGTTTGGGGGTGATTAAACCAATTTTTCATGGATAATGGATAAACAGTGATGCAGGCAAACCACTCTGTAACACATAAGAAATACGCGAGTGTGGGTATATTATGTTAACCAAAACTGATGACAAACAACAACCTTGTCGTAAACCTTTACTTACTAAAAATACAGTAGAATGTTTGTTTCCCATTTCTATTTCCGATGATGAATTTCCTTATAGCTCTTTGATGGCATTCCTAGGGTGACATTTTTTACGGGAGGTGTCCGCATATAATAAGTTAAATAAAAAAAAATGGGAAAAAAATCGCAATTAACGTGTTAGGTAACTTTTATTTTTAAAAAAATAGGAACATTATACAGCTACATTAAATAATAACACATACATAAAACTTTGGGTTGATTACAGATAAACAAACAATGTTATTTTTTTTTAAATTTAGTAGTTTTGTCTGCTTTAATTGTTTAAGTTCTTCTTGCAAAAAACAATTTTTGCAAGAAACAACTCAATATTTTTTAAATTTTTGAATGATACAAGATCCCATTTTGACAGCTTTCTTGGGTTATTAACAACTTCTAAGACGCTTGCCGAGGAGTTTATTGAACCTTTGATACAAATTAATAAAGTCAACAGCCAGTTAATCCAACTCAGCAAAATTTCTGCAAAACTCTGGGTTGGGTTGCCAATGGCAGATCATATTCTGCGTCATATTCCAAAGCAGTTTTGCGTATTTTTGCGTATCCACGCCTTTTCGATAAACCAAATAGCTTCCAAAACGTTAATCGATTTTGAAAGTTTTGAGGCAGAGGAAGCGTTATCCATTTTTGAGAGGGCATGCTTCAAAATTTCACAACGATAAAAAAAAAACTTGAATTTTCGAATTATGCCCTGATCCAAGGACGGACAAGTAGGTGTGATGTTAGGAGGTAAGCACAGTAGACAGGGAACTGAAGAAAAAAACTGCTGAAATGTTAGCTGTTGTGCGTAACAAAATAACTTTAGCGACTGCGCCGATTTATATATAGTTCAGTAAACAAAAATCCACTGGCGCAGACAATAGCTTTTGTAGAAAGTTGGAAAACTAGTAGTTATTTTTTGATATAACCTAAACAAACCTCTGAACAAACAAGACATCGGGAGAAGTAATAAATCCATCACTTCCTGTTATAATTTCCTAAGAGAGTTAGTTATAAGGTGTTATTATAGTTTAAGTAACTAGGATAAAACTGACTGTAATTGTTCATTAAAACATTAAAAATTAAGACAATCGCACCAAATTTTTTTGCGGTCAGAAGTATATAGGTATTTCATTAAAAGATGTCCTAAAAAATGTCAACCAATTTCGAATTAAGAATACAAATATTTATTGGAAATATAAGAATTTAACTAAAATATCGTTTTCCGTTTTTTACGCCTGCAAAGTTGTTTTTGACCTTCGGTTTTGAATTTGCGGGGTGGGGTCATTTTCAATAAAGGTATTTCTACATTTTAACATTAGTAGAAAACAACAATTTTTTCTTAGTCTCTGGCGCCCACGATATACAAGTTAATGATTTACTCCAAAAATAGAAAACAGGGGATAAATAAATTAGTAATGTCAAGGTACAGAGCGTAAAATAAACTATGTGTACAAGAACATTTGATTTGGGGAACTATTTTTTGATTTACTACTTTTCAGAGTAAAAAATAAATAGGTGTTAATGTATGGTCTATAGTTATAAACTATAAGGCGGGCCAGGAAAAAGAAGTAATGGTATGGTAGTACTTGACAAGCTATACCGGTGGTACACCGCCAGACTGGCCATAGGAAATCCCAAGTAAATTTTGCAACCTTCAAATATTGACTTTCTTATTTACATTAAAATTGTATTAGACTTTTTTGAATGCTCCTGTATGATGGATCCGCATACTTTTTAAGTTATTTACTAATTTCGTTTTACATACTTGAGCTTATTAAATTAGTACAATCATTACTTTTTCTGAATACTGTAAAACATGTTGAAAATATTAAACAATAAAACTTCTAGTAGTATTTCACATTATCATAATTATTACTGGTGATTCCATTGAGGTATGTATCAGAGCCGTATTTAATTGTTGAATTTTACGAAAAGCTTTTTCTAAATAACTTTTAATTGGCCCATTAGAAAATAGAAAAATTTGGTGTTCTAGTCCATCATACAAGGTCCTTTAAAGAGTCTAATACAATTTTAATGTAAAATTAATAGGGGAGCCAATATTTGAGGGTAGCAAAATTTACATGGAATTTCCGATCAGCTCTAAAACGTCGCGGGATGTTGTCCGATCTTCAGGCACAGTTCCTCTAACATTATTTCTTCTGCCATTAATTGGTGTTCAAGTTTCTTTCGCTCTTCGGTTTTTTACACCTTTTTTCCCTTTTCTTTCTGTCATACTTCTCACGTGGCCATAACAGGAAAGTTATTCCCTTCCCATATCTTTAATATTTGTTTTCTTCAAGGTAATTATTTCTTTGACTTCGATATGGGTTATGCTGATTAACCTTTATATTCTGCAAGATCTTCTTGGAACATCGATTCGAAGCGCTTGTTGTATTTTTCGATCTGTCTCGATCCATCTTCATGATTTCGACCAAATATGGCAATATAACTTATCCTCTTTGTAATGATGTTTTTCATTGTCGTCTTCCTTGTCCTATTCTCTCCGCCTCTCTGAATTCTTGCTCTCAGATATTGATATAGTATTATCAAATTCTGCGAATCTATCACAGCCATTGTTTTGAAGTTAGTCAATAATAAGCACGAAGTCACTTCTCACAGCTGCGTCGCATCATTCCATTCTATGGTCGCATCGTGTCGGCTTTTGATATTATTATACTTCAAGTCCAAATATCAAGTCAACGACTCATTAGTAGCATATAAAGAGCATCGGGTGGTGCGACGTCAGACGATGAGATATCGCTTCTCTGCGAGAATACCGATTGAAGAGTTCGCAAACTTCCATTTGTGTGCTCATTCAATCTCCATAAGCAATCATTATTAATATTTATATTCGTTCTTTTACTTAAGCGTACCATTTCTTAAAACTACAAGATTATCAAAATAACTTTTACCAGACACTTTGACTTAAGACAAAACTACTCAAATCAGGGGACAACCGTCACTCTCAGTGTGACAACCTAACAACCAAAGGCTTTATTTACAACGGTGTTCATGATTTAAGTAATAATAAAAAAATCATCTGGTTAAAACCCGAATATCGATTTTCTCGCAAACAGCTGAATTTAAGTAGATGACATATTTCATGAAACATGTTTAGAAGTTTATACAGAATCCAAAAAAATATTATAAAATAGGAGTATTAAAAAAAAATAAAGTAAACCGTTATGACTTATTTTTGGGACAACCTGTATACATGAAATAAGCTGTAAAAAATGGACAATAAAAATAAAAAATTGACGGGCCCCAGCGTTTTCAAAAAAAAAATACATTTATTTTAAATGAAATTGTTCCAACCTTTACGTTCTCACTGTATGTATAATATAGCGGTAGAATCAAAAAGTCACACACAAAACCCGCGACATATTTAATATTTAAAGTTTAGAGAAAAGACTTATGACAAAGCCTTATTAGTCAAAATTGTTCTGATTTAATTGTATACAGGGTGGCGCACCGAAAACTTTCCACCCAGGTTTATTTTGTTGTTAATAAATAAGTTAAAATTCACTCGAACACGGAAACCTTAGCTCTCAGGGGGACATATTGTTTTGCTATTTTCACCCCCCCCCCTGCTTGAACCCCTACGACGGGGTGGCTTTCACCCTTAAAATCTTTAATGGAAAGGGTAGGTCGAGTGACACCTTATTTTAAAGAGAATTCAATTGCCTTCCCAACACGACCTTGCTCGTTTAAATCGAGTGAATAGTTCCTGAGAAATAGGACTAAAAAAAAAGAAAATTTAAAAGTAATAAAATTTATTACCGCTTGTATCAATCAAGTAAATGTTGAAAATGTCCACCTCCAACCTCCATGCAATTGTAAAGGCATACTATTCGTTGTCGCAAGTCTTCTAAAAATTGGGTTGGGTTGCATAAATTTTAGACTTCAAATATCCCCACAAAAAAAAAGTCCAGTGGCGTCAAATCAGGAGATTTTGCAGGCAATAGAACCTCTTCTTCCAATCCATTTTCCTGAAAAATTTTCATCCAGAAACTGTCTAACAGGGAACGCATAATGCGGGGGTGCTCCGTCTTGCTAAAAAAAAATATTTTCTGGCCGATAACGGTCATTTTCTTCTAGGGCATTCGTTAAAGCAGGGTTAATAGTGGTTTCCACCAGGCTCAGGTACATTTCACCTGTTAAATTTCCAGGTATAAAATATGGCCCAATAATACGGTCCCCAAAAACTCCAGCCCATACATTTAATTTTTCGGGATGTTGAGTATGCACTTCTCTAAAAATTCTAGGGTTGGAATTCGACCGATACCTGCAATTCTTTTAATTGGCCCATTAGAAAATAGAAAAATTTGGTAATCAAGTCTATCATACAAGGACCTTTTAAAGAGAAAATGACCGTTATCGGCCAGAAAATATTTACTTTCAGCAAGACAGAGCATCCCCGCATTATGCGTTCCCTGTTAGACAGTTTCTGGATGAAAAAATGGATTGGAAGAAGAGGTCCTATTGAATGGCCTGCAAGATCTCCTGATTTAACACCACTGGACTTTTTGTTGTGGGGACATTTAAAGTCTAAAATTTATGCAACCCAACCCAATTCTTGAGATAACTCCCGCAATGCTCCATAATGTTCGCGAACATTTTGAACAGTGCCTTTACAATTACATGGAGGTGGGAGGTGGACATTTTCAACATTTACTTGATTGATACAAGCGGTAATAAATTTTATTACTTTTAAATTTTCTTTTTAGCCCTATTTCTCAGGAACTATTCACTCGATTTAAACTAGCAACGTCGCGTTGAAAAGGAAATTGAATTCCCCTTAAAATAAGATATCACTCGACCCCCTTTCCATTTAAGATTTTAAGGGTGAAAGCCACCCCGTCGTAGGGTTTCAAGCAGGGGGAGGGGGTGAAAATAGCAAAAAAAAATATGTCCCCCTGAGAACTAAGGTTCCTGTGTTCGAGTGAATTTTGATTTATTTATTAACAAGAAAATAAACCTGGGTGGAAAATTTTTGGTGTGCCACCCGTATAAAAGTATTAAGTAGCCTTAATAATAATTTCGCTAAATCCACTACAAATAATCGCGAAATCCTGAGATTACAAAAGTGAACCAAGATTGCTTTTTCTACTTAAGAATCACCCCGTGCAATGTTTGTTTTTCTTTTAAGAAAAACCTGCTCTCAGAATATAAAAAATAAAAACATTCTCCCTTTTTTATGAAGAGTAAGATAAAAGCTTTTCTTAATCTTAGAGAAACGTTATTTCTTCTACCAATAAAACCCGATGGAACGGTAACGTAGACATTTTTTGCTAATAATCTCCAATGACAGTGTTCTGTTTTCACTTAATCGGCATTATGAGGGATATAAACGAACATGTGTGTATAAAAACCGGGGGATAACAAAGGATAACGCCGTTCTGTCGGAGCTTATCGTTAACTACTTACGAACGCCTAAAACGGGATAAAGATAACTGGAAACCATGTTGGATAAACGATTGCGTTTGTGTAAATACTGACAGAAAAAAATATAGTATGCACAATTGGATCAGTTAAGATTTATTCTGCATAGTCAGGAAAATACAGCCCGATTAAATAAAATAAATGTCCTAAATTTTCCTTCCGGATATAATTGTCTATTTAGGTATAACTAAAACAAAAAAAACATAATGTAAATTTGTTCTGCTGATTTCTTTGATCAGACACAAGCACTGCAGAAAAAAAGCCTGGCGATCTGAGGGCGCGAAGTGTGTGAAAGAAGTAATTCAGATTACTAGGTAGTACAGGGAGGCCATAAGGTATGGAATAGATTCAATATTATTAAAACGCCTAATTTTTTTTAAAATCTTTCGGACATGTCAATTTTGTATTTTACTGTTAATTTTTCTTATATAAAGAGGTAAGAGATGGGTAAGACCCAAGTGACTATGTTGCTTTAAAATAAAGCAGAAGTTAGAAACTTGTTTCAAGAAGGTGACAAAAGTGAACAAAAAAGAAAATTTCCCAAAACCGAAGGACTGGCAGTAGATCAAGTTTTCTTTAACAGGTTTTGTAAGGCGCGAAACAAGCGCTTACCAATATCCGGGCTCATAATTCAAGGAAGAGTCCTCAAATCTGCTCAATGTCTGGGATTAGATAACTCTAAGGCAGCAGATGGATGGTAAAAAAATTCCGTCGTCGGCACGATATTACCTTTAAGAAAATATGTGGCGAATCAGCCAATATCAATATCGAAGACGTAACTGCTTGGAAAGAAAGGCTATTGATCATTTTAAAGAATTATGCCCCAAGGGACGTATTTAATGCGGATGAGGCAGGTCTCTACTATCATGCATTGCCAACAAAAACATATGCATTGAAAGGTGACAAGTGTACTGGAAAAAAACAACAGCAAAAGAACGACTTACAATTCTGCTCTGCTCTGTCAAACTTATTTTTCTTCCACCCAATACTACCTCATTTTGCCAACTTTTGGACCAAGGCATTATTCAGAATTTTAAAATGCTCTACAACAGCTACCTTATTAAGAGGCTTTTAACATGTATAGACAGTGGTTGTTCTCTTCAAGAAATCGACAATAATATTACCATAACCAACGCCTTAATATGGGTTTCGGTGACCTGGCGCAATTTGTCCCCAGTGACAATAAAAAAAAAATGCCTTATGAAAGCCGGATTCATGTGTAATAGAGATAATATCCAGTCTGGTGGACTTAAACGGTACAAGACAACACACATTACATTTTTACTGGCCACAGGCCTATGTGTTCTTCTAACGAAGCTCCACTTCCCCTAACAGCAAGTGACCAATGAAATAAGTATAACGTACAGCGTTACTACGTACACAAAAAAATGTTCCAAAAACGAACCGCAAGCAAAAACTTAAAACCGAAAAAAACCCTAAAATCGAAAAAGCGAATTAGTTACCTAATTTCATTAATATTAAACTCTATCCTATCTCATTGGCTGTCTGATGCTACCATATCAAAATTGCCAAAAAAAATTGAGGTCCGTATGTATAAATCTGAAAATTTAGCACATGTTGGAGAAAATTAAGGTTATCAAAAAAACAAGTTAAGGAGACAAAAAAAATAAAGAAATATATATATTGTCTTACCATAATAGAAATGAGGACGCTCTACTACCACACGATGTGTCAACTAAAGTTGGGGCGGTGGACCTTTTCAAACTACATCACAGGGGACCCTTTAAAACGCGCCGACTTCGACACTTCCACATTCATTTGTGATCTTAAGTGAAGTGACAATCAAAATCCTCTCGAAGAAGGTTCGAAGTTTAAGACCAAAATACGGTTGTACCTTAACTGTCATGTCAAAAATAGGTACGTTTACGCAGTACAAATGATGAAAGTGATCTCGGTTCGATAAAATGATAAAACCAAACAAACGTGATATGTGGAAAGCTACTAACAGTTCCCCTGCATAATATGCAATTAACAAAATCAATAATGGCATGGCAATTTATCAAACGGTGAAAAGTGCTGTAACGTTGTTACTTTCAGATTGTTCTGATTATGTTTTATTTTGTGTCGTAGAACCGCAAGTCCGTAGATCTACCTCCGTGCGCAAAACCGCTTTTCATTTTAAGGTTATGTTCTCTCAAATATGGCTTATTCTCTGTGACCTTTTCGGTGGGTTCTTGGGTTTGACGGAAAACTGTTATCGGTGTCATTCGGTAAAACGAAATTCTGACGACTGGTCAGACCCTTAGCCCTTGTAGGAAAATTCGGAAAATCTCTCCCCATCTTTGTGTTATCCACATCAAATCTTGTTTGAGGCACATACAGTCTGTCCACGGATTGACTATCGAAGAGGAAAAACTTTTTTATTTGTGGGTTTATGAAAAAAAGTTATTTTTCATAAAAACTCCTGTTTGTTCTCAAACGACCAAAAAGCATATTATTTTTTCAAATTTATATACCGGGTGTTCAGAATTTAGAAAAATATGAAAAATGCTAAGAACAAAGTACCCTTATGTGTAAAGATAGGATAAAAAGTAATTAGTAAAAGTTGTTGTGGTTGAAAACCTACGTCTCATTACCAAGTTTTGACTTATTAGCTAAATGTACAGAGACCGGCAAAAAGTTCCAACTCATAAAATATGATTTGATTTAAATTAACACATTTTGCAAATTAGTTAGTCTTTAGAAGGTATTATTCTGTAAACACTTTATCTTTATACGAGGAATTGTCGAAAACGGCTAAGTAACTACCCATATTATTAAAAAATCAATACGTTTTAAAATAAAACCGTGCACTATTCATTATTAGAGAACAAATAATGAAGAGTAAAAAATTTTCTTAAACAAATGTAAGTGAGAAAAGGCAGATTATCAGCAAAAAAACTATTCAAAGGTTTCTCCACCAACCTCCTCGCATAGTTGAACTTTCTTAATAAATGCTTTATATGCGTTTCGTATCTCTTGCAATGGGATAGCTTGAATCGCTTCTCTAATCCTAATTTTTAAATTGTCAAGATCAGGTTCCAATTGAGATGTATACACTTTCTGGGTAAGGTAGCCCCACAAGTAAAAATCCATTATTGTAAGGTCGGGACTTCTTGGCGGCCAAGGGATTGGTCCATATCTCCCAATCCAGCGCTCCGGAAACTGTCGATTCAACCATTCCCGCACAATAACAGTGGAATGCGCAAGATGACCATCTTGTTGAAAATATGCAGTTCGCCTGTCAATAAGTGGCATATTATTTAAATAATGAAAAAAAAATTGTATTTAGCATTTCTAAATACCTATGCTGAATCATATTTGCTTCAAAGAAGTACGGTCCAATTATTCCGTTGTACGTAACTGCACACCGAACGTTAACTTTCTTGGAGTACTGTCTTCTGCAATGAATTCGAAAATGGGGATTCTCAGTTGACCAGTAACGTAGATTTTGGGAACTAACCACTCCATTAGTTGAGAAAGTAGCTTCATCGGAAAAAATAATATTATGAAAAAAGTTTCTATTTTGTAAGTATTTCTGACCAACCCAACAACCCATAAACAAAAATAAAGTATTTTTGCATCATCACTTGCTTCTAGAGTATAAACAAATTTAGGTTTATATGGCCTGACTTTATTAGCTTTAAAAATTATTTGCAAATATGATTTACTAATGTTTCCAATTTGGGATGCTCTGATCCTTAGCGATGTTTTGGGAAAATGCCGAACAGAATCCAGCGCAATATTTGCCCCAACATTTTCTTCTTTATTGATAGGGGTTTTTTCTTTTTAATATTTAAAACGCTTCCTGTTCTTCTAAATTTTGAAACAATAGATTTAACTGACATTCGGTTAATGGTAAGATTTAGCCATTTCTCATTAAACATTCTTGTTACATACGAGTATGAGATATTTTCTCCTAAACCATAACATTGGACAATAAATACTTTTTGTTCTAACGTCAGCATTTTTTTTTTCACTGTCATGAATTGAGCAATATGACATTGACAACATTTTTAATTTGTTAAATACGTCGCTCCGCGATGACAATCATCTATTGTCATCGAAACGTATACTATAAAGATTTTAAAGAATAATACCTTCTAAAGACTAACTAATTTGCAAAATGCGTTAATTTAAATCAAATCATATTTTATAAGTTGGAACTTTTTGCCGGTCTCTGTACATTTAGCTAATAAGTCAAAACTTGGTAATGAGACGTAGGTTTTCAACCGCAACAACTTTTACTAATTACTTTTTATCCTATCTTTACACATAAGGGTACTTTGTTTAGTAGTAGCATTTTTCATATTTTTCTAAATTCTGAACACCCGGTATGTAAATTTGAAAAAATAATATGATTTTTGGTCGTTTGAGAACAAACAGGAGTTTTTATGAAAAATAACTTATTTTCATAAACCCACAAATAAAAAAGTTTTTCCTCTTTGATAGTCAATCCGTGGACACACTGTATATGGTAAGTTCACAACGTATATTCTCATGGATTATTGATATTTTTGAGAGGTTTTTACCACATAACCTGAAGCTCCATACCATTTTCTTAGACTAGAATTATCCCTCCTCTACTACACTGAGTCTCCTTTACGTTGCCGTTTTTCCATGTTGCCTATCCCGACAATTCGTACTTTCCGGCCAGGTCGAACTTGACCTTTGAGTTTTTAGAACTTGATTCTTTGGAGGCATTTGTGGGGCCAATTGAGGGCCACCAACATTGTTAAGTAGCAGCAAAGGCAACCATCCACCTCCAGGAGGACAGTGATAAGTACCTTTATTTTTATCTGCAATTACCTCGTCAATTTTGATTATTTTAATTGAACAGTCAACAGTCAAGTTTTTTTTGTACCTAAAATTAAGTAGTTTTCCTTTTTTTTTTATCGGTGCCTTAAACTATTTTGACTAAGCTATTTCCAGCACAATTTAACAGTATAAATACTTTAATATTCAATGTGTAAGTGATTTACCCTATTTAACTTAGAATGTATACTTATAGAGCGATATGTAAAGGAGTTGCAACTTCTGCGCTATAATAATGAGTACTTAAACTAGCCGAACTCAAGTCAACTAACTATACACATTTATTAGCTGTTGAATTAATAATTGTACATTTTCTATTTAAACTCACTTGGTTAACGTCAATTTAAATGAAAAGAAAATTTGACTGAAGAATGTACCAAAAATGATATTCATGATAGGACAGTGGCCTGTAAAATATGAGCATTGGTACTAAAGAACTAAATAAAATCCACCGATAACATAAAACGGTAATGTATACAAATATCGTACATAAAACCATGTAGCATCCCATAAATATGCAACTACAGCAAAGATGAATGATACATATTTTTAAACAGTTTTGGTTGTTATATAATGTTAAATATTTAAAGATTTGTGATTATTTAATTTAAAATGCGACTTACTGAGGCGCAGCGGATACAATGATGATAAGTAATGGCGACAGAGTGAGAACACAGGATAAAGTTTGTGAGTAATCGAATATAACCTGGATTTCACAAGTAACAATACGTAAGATTGAGCAGAAATCTCGCCATGAACGAAATGCTCCAAGAAGCGGTAGGTCATCAATTAGCAAAGATAAGCAAGTAAATGTCTTCGACCAGACACATGTCATCTAAAACTCTAGCAACAGACAGAAATATTTACGAAGCAAAAAATGTTACTTACAAATAAGTAGCACCCATAAAGAATGTGAATTTTGCGAGCGAATACTGTATGTGTTTTGATGATCGGACGTAATCCGCATTGGATGAGAAAAGGTCCCACTCAGTACAAACAACAAATAAAATGTATGGGATGGTACTGTCAACAGGAATATCACAAGATCTTGTTATTTAATCGGTTAAATTTTTTCGATGCCTAAACTTTTTTCTTGAAAATTTTACGAGTTGGATTTGGGCGTATTCATTTTGATTAAATCTTAAGAACAAACTTCGAGGGATTTATTCTTTGAATAAACATGTCGAAAGTTTAACAAGCAAAATTGCCTAATAAGTTTAAGTGAACAATGGTTAACAGACAGAAACAACGACGGTCGAGTTATATTTGACGCCCTACGGGAGAGCGCCCACCAGAGCAGTGAATTGCTTGAGGTGAAATGTGCGAAGTCGCGTAGCACCCCCGAATCGCACGTCTTGTGTACAAGATCTGTGTTTGAAGTACATAGGGCATATTAAAACAGTGTACAAATTGCATGCAGTGCGTAGAGAGGCAAAGGTTAATTGCTCGGGTTTCAGCAGGACCACCACGCATATTTAATAGTGGATGGGAACAAGGGGGAAATTGGAAGGCCGCAAGATCTCCAGACCTATACCCGCTTACATTTCTTTGTTAAAGGTTAAGTTTTTAAAACCAAACCTGTGGTTTAGAGGATTTGGATTAGGATCAATCAATAATTTAGAAACAATATAGGAATATGATGTGTTATCCGAAAAATGTTAAAAAATTTGCAAATAATCAAGAAAGGCAAAAAAACTGGGTGATAAATGGAAACCCCTACTGTTATACAGTTACGAAATATTAGAATATTATGACATACTTATTTGTATTACTGTCACAAAATCAAAGCCTACTAAAAAATCTAATTCTTACACAAAATCAACAATACTTCATGGTTTAACTTGATAAAATGTTATTCACGATCACTAATGCTGTAAAATGTTGTTTGCGATAATGAAACGCAATTGACGTGTTTGAGAGCTTTTTAAAAAATGAGGCGTTTTAATAATATTTAATTTATTCCATACTTTATGACTTTCATCTTTGTCTAAGTTGGAGACGTCCTCCTAATGAAGGAATTTTTTAAGAGTATCGTTCGAAGAACACTAAAATAAACCACGTGAAAGTGGCTCGTTTTCTCCGTACGGCACCCCATGGACTTTAAGCTAGTTTAAGTAAATCAATTAGTGGTGGGGATCCAGTTTTCGAAAGTGGAATGATGAAATCGAGTTTTTTTTTCCCCCAGTCGATCAAGTAGGATCCCCCCGTTATTCCGACATGATTTGTCGGTACATCCGGAGGGTCGGGGAGGGGGAGGGCGCCCTTTAAATCTCCCGGCAAACGGTTTTTCTCGGAAAACTCGGCCGGGTTTGATCGTACAAGAAGAAACATACGTAGCAAAATTGAAGAGCTTGACAGAACTCGTAAGCTCGTTCCAACTTGAACCCGATATGCCAACCAATTTGCGAAATATCGCGATTTAAATGTGCAAAAAAAAAAAATTCAATTAATTATTTCTCGGAAGGGAGTGGAGTTGGGGCCTCGATTTTTTATGAATAAAAGGGTAATATCAAGCACTTTGATGGGCCGGTGGGGGGGGGGGACAATTAGGAGGGGAGTTATGGGCGGGAAACGAGGGTTATTCAAGCGCTTGTTACGCGTGTTCTAATTGAGAGAGCGTTATCAGCCAGGGTTCAATTTACGCGTCCTTTAATTACCTAAAAGATTGCATTGGCAAATTTTTTTTTTTGGCGCGCAAAATAAAAAATGTCAATTTTTTCACTTGCGTTTTTAGGCATGAAGAAGAGGGGTGGAGGACAAAATTTTTTTCCCACGGGACGGCTTTTTTTTTAGCTTTAATTTGAGCCCTGCAAGGACCTGATTCGACAATTAGGAAGGGAGCTAAGGGACAGCAAAGTATTTGCTGCATAGCGGGAGAACGGAGAGGGTTAGGGGGTTCTAGCCGGACTCAAAAGAAAGGGTAGGAAATTTTCTATTTGTTTATGTATTTTGCAATTTTCCTGAGTCCATATCTTGCCCGCCCGCGCGAGCGACAAGTTGAGGAACGTAACACTCACGACCGGCTGCGAGCGCGCGCTCGGAAATTATTTTCGAAGCCAACGCCTCTTGATCTCATATCAGGGAAGAAAAGTCTTTCATGCAGTCGTAGATTTCTCAAGTTTGGAGAAGTATTCAAAACGTACAGGCGTGGGGGTTAATTATTTCATTTCGACTGTGGACACGTGCAAGCCCTAACAGGCGTTTCTCTGGAGACTAACAGTGCTCGCTAATGATAATATAACAATTACTCATTTAGCTCTTTTTTTAACGAATGTTTCCTTATATAAGTACAATATTCTCAAGCCGCTCCAATTTGGCTACTATTGATCAATGGATTAATAAATTAATCACGTGGGACAATCGTCTGTCCTTCCGTTCCCGACACGCAATAATATTCTCTTTGCTTTCTAGAGATACATCCAAAACCGATTGAGGAGATTTCGGGCAGAAGAGAACAGTGCTATCCATTGATCTCGTGAGCTCGTAATAATTGAATCAGCGTTATTTTACGGAGGTTTAAAGAATTCCAGTACTACGGATCTACTTTGCCTATCGGTAAACTGTACAAATTTTTGTCATGCAACTTTAACGGTAGTTTGTAAGGTCAAATAATAGTAAAATTTAATATCAAGATGAAATAAATAAACGTTGTATCATATCTGCTCCCGAAACTGTCTTCCCTTCCCTTGGCCATTTCTATAGCAGCACGTGCGCTGCAAGGTCGCTTGACCATAATGAAGAGATCGGAATGCAGCCTCTTGTATAGCGCTTATCGTTATTGCCTGGCCACTGTTTCTGTGGACCCGCGTCGGCTGGCGCGTCATCCCGGGAAAACAATGGGAGGCTGCCGAGGTACAAGAGCGCGACTGAGGAAGAAAAACCAGGCTATCGATGACCCGAATATAAAAAAAATTTATGAAAAAAAACGGAACCCGATGCCTCTTTTAGTTCCCGATCGTTCAACGATCGAAAGCAACCAAGATCTTTCAAAATCGCTTCATAATTGAGCGAGATACGAGAGATCAGCCATTCGAAAATAATTTTCGAGCGCGCGCTCGCGGCCGGTCGTGAGTGTGCCCGGAGTATAGAGAAACGGAGATGATAAGCTCCGCCCCCGGCGGCTTGGAGGTCTTTCTCGTCCGCTTGCGTTACGTTTCTCAACTTGTAACTCGCGCTGACGGGCAAGATATGGACTTGGGAAAATTGCAAAATACCTAAACAAATAGAAAATTTCCTGCCCTTTCCTTTGAGTCCGGCTAGAACCCCCTACTCCTCTCCGTACTCCCGCTATGCAGCAAAGACTTTGCCGGCCCTTAGCTCCCTTCCTAATTGTCGAATCAGGTCCTTGCAGGGCTCAAATTAAAGCTAAAAAAAAATGCCAATGCAGTCTTTTAGGTAATGAAAAAACGCGTAAATAGAACCCTGGCTGCTTGCGCTATCTCAATTAGAACACACGTAACAAGCGCTTGAATAACCCTCATTTCCCGTCCATAACTACCGTCCTAATTGGCCCACCCTCCTTCCCCCCTCCGGCCCATGAAAGTGCTTGATATTACCCTTTTATTCATAAAAAATCGAGGCCCCAACTCCACTCCCTTCCGAGAAATAATTAAATTTTTTTTTTGCACATTCAAATCGCGATATTTCGCAAACCAATTGACATATCGGGTTCAAGTTGGAACGAGCTTACGAGTTCTGTCAAGCTCTTCAATTTTGCTACGCATGTTCTTTCTTGTACGATCAAACCCGGCCGAGTTTTCCGAGAAAAACCGTTTGCAGGGAGATTTAAAGGGCGCCCTCCCCCTCCTCGACCCTCCGGATATACCGATAAATCAGGTTAGAATAACGGGGGAATCCTACTTGATCGACCGGGAAAAAAAAAACTCGATTTTATCGTTCCACTTTCGAGCCGTTGATACCGCCGGATCCCCGCCACTAAATGGGATACCTCGTCACGTCAGACCTACCACACTCACCGTACGTCAACGCGCGGCATCCTACCGGATGGGATGTCGAGTTCCCTTAGTTTAGATCAATTCAGGCAGTATCAGAGTATGTTTAGGAACAGAACCCCAAACATGTAAGCATAATTCCAGGGTTGATCGAGTTTGGAGTTTATGGAGCATGAAAAGTTGTTGAGTTGTATAGGAGGTTCTTGGTTTGGAAAAGTATCCCCAAGTTTCTTCCTGTCAGGCTGCCCTAGCTATAGTCGTAGCGTGACTAAGCGAGGACATAATATAACCAATCAGTTCGACATGCCTATAATAACCCCAACATAGGCTTTCTCCAAGGCTTTTGCAAAAATGTGAGACTTCTGGCTGCCTATAGAAATGTGCATAGAAAGCCAGACTTCAAAATGTAATAATTAAGTGTAGGGAGTGATAATAAGAACTGTCTCTGGTTTCCAAAAAAGTGGACAACCTTATAGATATGTTTACTAGAACATTGAACGAACTAAAAGATTTAATAAATAGCAACAAAATTCAATTACAGTTTTAAAAATAATGCTTTTTAAGGGTAATATAACTAAAAATATCCTTACCAACTCAAAAATCAGTTCCTTTTCATCCAACTGCCTGAGCTCGTGCCGACTACGCCTTTGTCTTCGACTGGGAGTCGGACTGGATGTAATGAGGATTCCTTTGGGATCCTCGGTTGTACTCGTTAAAAACGTTGGTTGACCGTCAACCTGAAATAAATTGTTAGGTGTTTCATTAAAATTATTGAAGTACTTTAAATAATAATGAATTTTCGTACAACTTTTGCTTAAACCGGAAATAAAATTCTTGTTAGGAATATTAGAAGGAGTAGATCGCAAAGAAACGCGAACAAGCACAAAATTTTTTTAGGGCTGCGCTGAAAATTATAAAAAACCTTGCTTCCTGTTTTGAAAACGATATATTTTACACAGCGCGTCCTAATATTACAAAAGTCTGCTAAAAAATATCACACGCTTCAAGAAAGAACTACAAAAAAATCGAGTGTTTCGTTCACTCCTTGCTATTTAACCATGGCACAGTTTTCCTTATAATGTTAAATAGTTTTATGGTTTCTCTCATTTGATATTAAGGGGGTTTTATTTAAGTATAATTGGCTTTCCAAACTGGAAAACATATTTAAAACTTTGCAAAAATGATGAGTGACAAGGAACAAAATTGTCTCCCCCAATAATTGACCAAAGACCTACACAGAACTCTCATCAGAATTATTACCTACAACATCAAAAAACGATATCAAAAATACTATAAAAAATTTAATATAAGTAGCAAGAAAATAAAGAAAGAATCAATCGAGGATTATTGTTTTAAGTAGGTAGGTAAGTAATTAATAACATATTGTATTGTTAATATTAAATAAGTTTTGTTTTATAACATAAACATAAACATAAACATTAAGTTTATTAATAATTTTCATTTACATTAAGAAATAAAGGCACTTAAATTAGATGTTGAATTAAATAAATGTATTCATATTCCTAGTCGAGTTCCTAGTATTTTTTCTAGCTTTCGAGGGAGGGCCTAGACTGCCAGATGTAGTTTGTGTGCTCTAAGTCACCCAAAAATCTTCGTTTAATAAAAAATATAACAATTGTTCTTAAAAGTTTTTTCTTTTTCGATTGATTGACTGTAGAAAATCAGGGTTGATAAAAAAAATACTTTTAATATTAAATGTTATGTTCCACCAACTGATAGGGTAACAGACCCAATTATTGGTATAGACCCAGTAATTGGCGTTCAGATCGATGTTAGTTTTTAATAATTAGCTTGCTGTATTAAATCTAACATAAACTTAATCAAGTTATAAACAGATATCACCACATATCTGCAGATTGAAATTGGCGCCAAATTATTGTCAGTCGTTTTGTGTTGGGTTCCGTGAGTAAGCACGCCGCCAAAAGTAGACATTCTGTAAGGAAAAGGTGAGTTTTATCATAACATTTCCGTATTTATTAGTTCTAAAATAATTTTTGTATGTGTATAGCAAGAAAATGTACTGTAGTTTGTTATTTAAGCGAAGTGTTAAAAGTAATTTAGTGCCAATATGGGGTCCTATACTTTTCATTAAATTCTATCAGGTTTAGTCATTGGCATTACAAAAGTACTTAATATATACTTTTAGTGTATTTTTGCTGAATAACCAAATATTTAAAATATTTTTCTGATTATTTGGTAAAATAACTCAATTTTATCAGTAATTACGGGATAAACAGGATAATATAGCCATGTTAGTCCTATCTTTAATTTTTTAAATTGTCGTTAAGCAGGCCCGTATCCAGAAATTCGTTTCGGGGGGGGGCTCAAGGACGAAAATCACTCAAAAATGTGGACTTATTTTAATTAATTCAGAGCAAAGCGAATCACACATTAAAACTTAAATCATTATGTGACGTTTAATCTATTATTATTTATAGTGCAATAAAAAGATGCAGTACAAGGTGTACAATAAACAGCTACTATGTTTGAAAGAAGTTTGAGCATTTTTAATGTTCAACAAAAAATACCTGTTAATAACAAAAGTTAAATCAGTACTAAATTTTTACTAGAACATACACCTTAAAAAAAGTAATTTCCTTGATTTTTTCTTCGCCAAGCGGTCCGGATCATCTTTCAGTCCAACAAAAAAAGCTAAAAATCCCTAGATCTCGATCAGAATCGATTCGTACAATTGAACAATAATGTTCAATGCTGCCTCATGTGAGATATAAAAAGTTGTGGCTTTTCGTCGAATTTCAAATAATAGAAAATTCTATACTGAAGACTTTTCTATGAAGAACCTCAAATGGAAAAAATTGTCAAATTTCGGAATTTCGGGGGGGGCCCGGGCCCCCCGCCCCCCCCCCCCTGGATACGTGCTTGTCGTTAAGGGCCCTAAAAAATCCATTCTTAGTTAAAAAAGTACTATAAATTACTTAAGTAGGTAACGTACGATGAAATAGAAAGGTTTCTTTAGCTCTCCTGGATTTAAAAATGTCCTTGAAAATAAAGAAAAGGCAAATCGAGATAAAGACAATGCGAAAATAAAAAGAAAAAAGAAAAGAGAAAAAAGAAACTTACGAAGAACAAACCATCCCATGTGAGAAATATTGTTTTCTTCGAGGCAGGTAATTCAACTACTAGCCAAGGCGCTTCAAATGTATGGCTTTCAAAATATAACATAAAATACTTAATAAGAAGATCTGTTTTAAATGCAAACTTTTCTGTTACAAATTTTGAAATGAAATAAAAATCGTGTTCTAGGGCATAACATTATAAATGTTTACAAAACCATAAAACGTAAGACGAATATTTTTTTATGTAATGTATGCACTATTTTAAAAAAGTAAAGGGATGGTTAGGCTGGAAATGTTTTTTAAGCTTCTTTTATGCCTGTAAATAAGTATATTTCACAATGCATTTAAAAAATAACAAAGGTCCATTTTTAAAACTGTTTTTTTTTGTTTTGTTAATAATTTTTATTCCTAATTCAACAACAAAGACAGACAACATGTGATTTTAGTTTTAGTAATAGGTATATTGAAGTACATGAATATGCACTCAAAAAATATCATCTATCTTAAAGTATTTATGAAAGTATTTTTTTTACAAGTTTACTCCATACATTTAAAAGATTACCTTAACTTTTTATTGATTTCGGCAAGAATTATGCACCATTAAAATGTCCTAGAGTCATATGTTTCTCCAAAATATACAAAAGTTTACTACATGCTTCTACAATAACACGTGTGTCGGTTCTTTAATACTCTGGTCATTTAAAACAATGCAAATGCGGTAATGTTCTCATCAATAGGGTCGTAATTTCGATATAATTTTTATAATAAGAGTCTCTGCAGTCCTTTGGCATAAGGCTAGTTGTTGACAGTGATTGTGGAGATGTGTGTTAATTTTTTTTATTATGGAAAATGTGTTAAGTAATAATAACCTTAACCATTTGGCGGCTGTGTTTAAAGGTTTTGAATATATGTATGTTATTAACGATATTATTTTGACAAAATTTAGGTAAATGGTTTATCCGTAAACTAATTTTAAAATGATTTTTTTTCTCGCCGCTTGCCCGTGACTCAAGAGCAAATACAAAGTTTCGATCCTTATCATTATATTATATAGGTAATTGTTTCCTATTCATGTAAGTAAAGAGTAAAAAATCGAATAATACTGTAATTTGCCTATATAATTTTCCGTTATTACTTATATACTTCCTTTCCGCCATTTTTGTCAATAGTTTTAATTCAAATATATAGGACTCTTCATTTAAATTTGTAATACTTAGCTATGAACTTGATAACATTAAAACAAATATTTTAAATTTCATCCAATTCATGGATTAATTATTTGTACTTAACACATATTATATAAAAATAAATAGTTACCTATACTCTACTAACTTTTTGTATGTTGTTAAGTAAAGTTTTATACTTATCTCTATCAAAAAAAAAAAAAAAAATACGGTTAAAAACTGAATATTTTCGACTGGTGATATTTTTTGGTAAAAAGTTTGTTTCTAAATCGGTTTGTAAATAAATAGGCATTTTTAGCACAGAAAATCACTGACGTAGACCTCTTCAAGGTACTGAGAAGAAGAAATTGGAAATATAGTAAACAACATCGGAGACAAGATCCGAATAAAAAGAGGAATTACTTATTTACTTTTCAAAGTAAGTGTTGAGGGAGAAAAGATGATAAAGAGGATAAGAACAGGAAATGGACAGGTATTACGGATAAAACAGCTTATCAAACATCCATAACATCAGACCTGGAAAATCTAGGAAAATTAAGACAAGATTATATAAACGTAAATGACCTGAACACACATATCAATGCCGCCGTACGAAACGCTCAAGAAAAATAAAAAGAAAAGGAAAAAGACGAAGGAGAAAAAATTAGCCAAACTACGAAGAATCTCATAAATACACGGAAAGAAATGCGAAGAACAAACATGCCAAACTCCCCTGCGCAGAGACAAATAATTAAAGACATTTTAAAGGCCATCAGGAATGATATTCGAGCATACAACTCACAACATATATCTCAAGTAATACAAGATAACAAAAGTATAAAAGTACTACGACACAGACTGGCTGAGGGTAAAAAGAATATTTTCAGACTTAGTGATCGAAATGGAAGGATAAGTACGAATAGGAGCGAAATTTTAAAAATTGCTGGGGAGTTCTATACAGATCTTTACAAGCGAGATGAGGAACTCCTTAATCCAAATCATATACCAAAAATCGAAAATATCGGCTCTAAGGATATACCAGACATATCAATAGACGAAATAACAGCAGAACTCACCGAAATGAGAAACAGTATGTCCCCAGGTGATAACGGCATGGTGATTGAGGCCATTAAGGAGGGAGGAACGGCATTAACATATGCCATACAAGAGCTATTTGACACATGCTTGATCAAGAGTTCAACCCCCTCCCAGTGGCACAATGCTATCATTAGCCATTACCATTAGCCAACTCTCTCACACGTACAAACTTTTCACTAAAATCATAACAAAGCGACTTACAAATAAATTGGATGCCTATCAACCCCGCGAGCAGACCGGTTTTCGCTCTGGATATGGAACGAATGATCATCTACAAGTCATTAAATCATTGATCGAAAAGTGTGTGGAATATAACAAGCCATTAATTCTTATATTTGTAGACTATGAAAAGGCATTTGATACCATCGAACAATATAAAATGATGCTAGCACTTGCCGACTGTAAAATTGATCATCGCTACATCGATCGCCCTTATGAAAAATATCTATGATACTGCAACAGCCTGCGTTAGACTTCATGAAGATACGAGCAAATTTCAAGTGCAACACGGAGTTCGACAAGGTGAGACTATCTCCCCAAAGTTGTTTACAGCCCTATTGGAATACACGTGTAAGCAAATAGATTGGCAAGACATCAGTGACGTAGCCCCCCTTGGCCTGACGCCCCTTTACTACTTAAAAAATAATTCTTAAAAAACAAGATCGGTCTTATTTTATTTTTAGTAAAGAAGAGCGATAGTAATAAACTTAATAAGACCGGTTTTGAGAGCCTCTCATCACAATAAATTTATTTTTTTTATATATAGCGGATTTTCACTTCATTTGGGGCCAGACCCCTATTCCCTAAGGAGCATAAAGGTGAATTCCTACGAAATTTGGGCGTGGTCTCAAAAATTTTTTGCCTGCGGCGCTTTACCTCCGCAGTCTGCGCCCCTGCGATAGTTCGCCCCCTCCGCCCCAAAATGCTGGCTACGCCACTGCAAGACATGGAAATAAATATAAACGGAGAAAATCTATATCATTTAAGATTTGCCGATGACATTGTGTTAATATCAGACAGGACAGATAAAGCCAGGGAAATGTTGGAGCATCTTCACCGAACCTCAAGAACGGTTGGGCTTAAAATTAATATATCGAAGGCTCAGTTTATGACAACCTTGTAATAAGCGACAACATCCATGTGAGGACCCATAACCTTGAACATGTAACGAAATTCAAGTATTTGGGCCATGATATTAGATTGGGCCGAGACAATCAAACAACGGAAATTTGTAGAAGAGTGAGTCTAACTTGGGCAGCCTTTGGAAAGCTTTGCAATATATTTAAATCAGACATACCAATATGCTTGAAAAGAAAAGTTTTTGACAAGTGCGTACTTCCTGTTATGACTTACGGAGCGGAGACCCTAACATTAACGAAGAAAGCAATAAACCGAATCAGAGTTACGCAGTGTGCCATGGAGAGATCAATGCTGGGAATAAGCTTAAGAGACAGGATCCCCAACAATGAAATGAGGAGAACGGGTGTCGTTGATGCAGTGGAAAGAATAACCACATTAAAATGGAATTGGGCTGGGCATATTGCTAAAAGACCGGATGACAGATGAACTAAGAAGATCCTCGAGTGGCGACCAAGACAAGATGCATACAGAAGTAGGGGACGCCCACCGACCCGATGGACGGATGACATACGGCGCATCAAATCAAACTGGATGCAAGCGGTACAGAATAGAAACACGTGGCAGCGGTTACGAGAGGCCTATGTCCAGCAGTGGATGCAGCTGGGCTAATTGATAAAGATGATGATGATAATGATGATGATGATTGTCGGTGTTATTGCAAACTGATATTTAAATGCAACAGTGCAGCGTTAACACTTTTGGGAGATTGTAAAAACATTTCGTCTAAATATTGCAGTTTATCATACACACAATACGATTTTAATTTTGCTACAGACTGAAAATTCTCAAAACGAATCGCTAAAGAAAGTATGGATCCTAGATAAACCAAGTTTAATGTTTAATTATATTAAGTTCTATGAAGATTGACTTAACTTAAGTTTTTACGTTTTGTAATAAAGTTTTTAGTTTTTGATACTACTATACTCTTAAAATAATTATTTTATTTCTGCTGCTAAATTTTTTAACTACTGAAACTACAGATTCCCATTATGATGTATAATATGAATAAATAGATGAGCCAAGAATTATGAAAAAACGGTACATTATTAAATTTATTGATACAACATTTTGTAATGACGATTATTTTTATGTGTACAATATATTTCGGACTAGCCCTATATTTATTTTGGTATATTAGGTAATATAATACTAAATATTCATTTAATTCAAACATAGAATATACTTTCCAGGCATAACGGTATACGCATCCCAAACCTTTTTATTTTTGAAAGAATTCTATATTTTTTTTAGAAAAATAAAAACAATTAATTTAATAAGAAGACATATTCATTTCAATAAAGAAATATTTTGATTTACTAGTTATTGATTCGTTTAAATATACGAAATAGTTGAAACAAAAAAATCGATATTTTAACGTTGGGTCGTAAATGTGGAGAAAGAAAAAATTATTTCTTAGAAATTTATGATTAAATTAGATCAAACGTCATTTCATGGACTACAAATATTTAATTAATTCTCATAAATTGTGAAATATTTTTCCCAAACAAATAGAAATCATGCTTTAAGTATATCCACACTTGATTAAAATATCATAAGTTTGTTATAAATGTGTAAACGTGTTCGTTAAACACATTATTTTAAAAGCAACAAATTCATATTTAAAGGAATGGGCTTTTAAAAAGAGGACGGATATAAAACTGCTTAATTTAGAGTATAAAATGGATCAGTATATATATTTTTATCTTCCATTAGTGTCATGAGAGAAAGCGAATAAAACAGGGACAGTTATTTTTAGACTTCTCTCAGAAACTTGGACTTGCTTGCCCTAAATTCGCCTTTTCTTTTGTTTCTAAATTTGTTGAGATTTATGGAGGTCCTTGAAACTTTCGTTCCGGGATGTTTTTGGCTGTCTCAGTGGGGTAAAAATAGTACGTATAAAGGGTTATTAGTATAGTCCAAACTAGTTAAATCTGTATTAGCCAAAAAGTAAAGGTATTTTCTAATTATAAAATCACTAATGAGATTTAAAAAAAAATTGCAGCAAAACTTTGTCACTTGACAAGAAAATATTTGAGATCACAATCGTCACGTAAACATCGCAGCGTACTTAGTCCATCCAGAAGAACTTGTAATGATGCTGATAATGATGATTAGGTAATTTCGCCACTGATTTAAGTATCTGACTCATATTTATGAAAGTGGGTAAACGTAATATAGTGACAATTCTATAATTTAACAATAACGTTGCAGTAATGTATGTTGCAGTAGCACCACAGATAATAACGAAATTATATGCAACGTTTGTTTTGTAAATGAAACCAATTTAATAATTTGTATAAAATCTTTAAAAATTAACACATTTCTGTCTAAATTAAATTTCGAATGGGAATAAATTTCGGCTCTTTTCCGATAAATAGCATTGGTAGTATACCGGGTGTTTCTCAAAAGACGCTCACCCCTATAACTTTTTTGTATTTATAGATATTAAAATGAAATTTTGGAATTGTGCATAAGAGATGAGTCTGCATTTATTGGCATAATTTTTGATTTGTTACCACTTCCGGTTTAACCGGAAGTGACCTTGACTTGGGTATTTTAAATGGGCCACCCTGTATATTTTTACTTATTTGGATTCAGCATGATATTCTGAGTAAAATGACATCCCACTTGTCATTTTTTGACATGTTATAACATTTTTATTCTCATTTTTTGTATTGAATATAGAGGGCCATGAATCAATTAAATTATAGGTTAATTTATAGTCAAGTAGTTTACGAAAAATAAAATTATGTCATATTAATTGACTTTCTAAGTTTCACAAGCGTTTAAAAAATGAAATGACGTTTACTTCATTTTTCCAAATGGAACGATAGTGGTTTACTAGGATATTTGAAACGAGCATTTTTTTCCCAACAATTTGATACCATACACTCCTATGCTATTTTTAAACTTACGCAGGTGTTAAGAAATTGATCTAGGCAACTAGGCTTAATTAAAACTAAACTAAAAAAACTAAACAGTTAACTAATTCATTCTCAACAAACAACTAATAGTAGATAGTAATTGTTTATCATTATTAATAAATCAATCTAGGACTTAATTATAATACCAATTATCATCGCTCTAAGTGTTCAAAAAAGTCCAAGGGAGTTAGGTCGGGGGATCTAATTTAGAAAATAAAAATGTTAAAGGATAAATAGACATACCTACCAAAAAGCTTAATACCTTGCTGACCATCTTATCGGTCCGTTAGTGCCAATCCAATTTTCCCCAAATGTGGTATGAAGGTATTCCCTAACAGCACGAGAATTATGTGGTGGAGGCCCGTCTGGTTGAAAAATAATAGCCATTTGTTCAACTACAGGCAAATTTTCTAGAAATTGTTCTATTTCTACTTGCAAGAAACCTAAATATCTTTCGCCGCATGATATTTGTATTTATGTAAGATCCTCCATACTGACGAGCTACTAATATCACATTCAACAGCAATTTCTCTGACTGAGGCAGTAATATTTATGTTAACTAATGATAGTACGTCAATTTCTTTCTCTTCACTTACAACATAGTTATTGACCGCATCCTCATTGGGTTCTGTCCGCATTTTTTGTTCCAGTTTTGAAAAATATTGGAGATTGGAAGTCGACGACCTGGAAATCTCTCTGCATACAATCTTGCGGCCTCAGAAGAATTTTTTCTGGTCTCTCCAAAAATTAAGAGCATATCAATTTGTTCATTTCTAGTAAAACTAACCATTTTATCTGATTTACAATCTAAGTTTTATAAACGAATGCCATTTGAATAACTTTTAATTAGAGCCATATTGGTTTTGATATTCAATTCAATTGTTTTTCAAAGCCGCCTTTATACTCCTTTTCTTTACAAAGGGCAGGGCGGCAATAATAATACATAACGCTTTTAAATATGTGATTGGGATTTAAGGCAAATTTTTTCGTGTTAATTTTAAAATAGCATAGGAGTGTATGGTATCAAATTGTTGGGAAAAAAATGCTCGTTTCAAATATTCTAGTGAACCACTATCGTTCCATTTGGAAAAATGGAGTAAACGTCATTTCATTTTTTAAACGCTTGTGAAACTTAGAAAGCCAATTAATATGACATAATTTTATTTTTCGTAAACTACTTGACTATAAATTAACCTATTTAATTGATTCATGGCCCTCTATATTCAATACAAAAAATGAGAATAAAAATGTTATAACATGTCAAAAAATGACAAGTGGGATGTCATTTTACTCAGAATATCATGCTGAATCCAAATAAGTAAAAATATACAGGGTGCCCCATTTAAAATACCAAAGTCAAGGTCACTTCCGGTTAAACCAGAAGTGCTAACAAATCAAAAATTATGCCAATAAATGCAGACTCATCTCTTATGCACAATTCCAAAATTTCATTTTAATATCTATAAATACAAAAAAGTTCTAGGGGTGAGCGTCTTTTGAGAAACACCCGGTATATACTAATATAAATACTACTGTTTGCGTGTTTGGGGAGACGGTAATAAAAGGTGATCCAAGAAGGGCTTCCCCGAGGGCTTCCCCATAATATACCTAGCCTAAATAATTTCAAAACATCAAGTTATCTGTAAACGTCAAAGTGGGGTTTGACACCTATGGACTATAAATGCAATTAGGCACAACGTTAAAGTTTTCCAAGCCCATTATGAAAATAAGCGATCAAGAAAAATTACATTACTTACTTTACGTGCTCAAAAAGGGCCTACTGAGCGCACAATTTTGAATTTAGTACAGAAATTCGAACAAACTGGGCCTGTAGACAACGTTAAACTACCTCAACGTGATTATAGAGGTCGAGTGGTCGGTCGGAGCAGAGTATTGCCAATGTTCATCTGAACGTAACCGGCAAGCCAGGCACATCAATCGAAGCAATTGGGGATTACGTATTCCACTATGCAACAAATTTTGAACAAGGATTTACACTAACATTAATATAGAATCCAAATACCACAAGTCCAGATAATGGACGCATGAACAAGGAAACGAATTTTCACAGAAAATGATTGTTAGTGATGAGGCGCATTTCCATCTTAGTGACTCAGTAAACAAGGAACTATCGTATTTCGGAGTTGGAAAATCGAAGGGATTTTCGAGAAGAAAATTGTGAGCATTATGATCTGGCGGAGTAATTGGGTGCTGTTATTCAAAACACAATGCTAAAAATGCTATTAAAGTAAATGCTGGGACCGGTTGAACAATATGGATATTGAAAAGCTTGTAGTAAATTTTAAAATAATTGTTATTCCAGATTTGAAATTTTTAAATTACTCCTTTAACATTCCCTCCTTTTTTATTTTTACACCTTTATTAACCGTGCTGTGTTTGTCAAAATAAGAAAGATGCCGTCTTTAGTAAAGCAAGGATATCTAATAATCGAAAATCTGGAAAATTGTTATCGCTTTATTATTGAGAGGTTTCAAGAAAAATTCCAAATACCTACACAATTATGAAATAGTTCAGTTTAGCACACTAGTAACTAAATTTTGAAAAACAACTGTACAGTATCAATTTTGCAATATGTCGATGAAAATCCTATGCTGTCTTCAAAAAAACGAGCACGAAGTTTACAATTCTGTAAAAAAAAACCATATTTAAAATTGAAGGAAAACAAAATTTGTCCGGTTCAGTCAACTTATAACCATACTTTGGAAAATAAGGACAGTTACAAGCACTTGGATTTTTGTTTATGGAGCGCACATAAAATTCTAAGTAGCGTGAACTTTCATATGCTGGTATTGTTCTCAGATGAGTCAATTTTTGGTACAAACGCCACTGTAGCTTCTTAGCAAGTAAGTCTGTAATTCTAGGTCCTAAAATATTCTTTGCTCTAAAGACAACTTCTTTCTTATTTTAAAAAATATATCGCAGGTATTAAAGGCCTAATCTAATAAAAGACGAGAATGTGAAAATTTCGATTATATAAAATTTGGATAACTTTTTTTATTAAATTTAGTTTGTGTATTTTGTCCATTGTACGTATTTATTAAAGTAAAGAAGTTTTCTACTTTTTTAAAAAGTACCTATATTTCAATCAAAATAAACAGTGTATACGTTTCGACACACGGTCTGTGTCATGGTCAGGGGTAATAGTAGGTCATAGGCATCGTAACTATAGATCCGACACGCCATTCATAAATGCTATAAAATTGTGATGCCAAAATCGTTTGGCGGCGAGACGCTGTGAGGAGCTAGGTGGTGCCGGGAGTGGGGATTACGCTGCCTTTACATATGCATGCGAGAAAACTCCAGGAAAACAACATCCGCTATGCCGAGTATTGCCGCGTCGATGCGGATGGCCACGAAAATGATGAAATCTGGGCGGATCCTTTATTGCTGCGTTGCCATACTACAGATTTTTTACAAGGTTTTAGCCAATGTTATATATTTCCCACATCATGTTAATCTAGTTAATCATAGAAGTTAATACTTTTCACAGAGTAAGCCCAGAAAACTACGTTTTCTGTGGCGTAAGTCTGGCAAACCGAGTGGAGGGGAGCAGCTTGCATGTTAATTTACTTTACACTGGAACACATTGATGACAACACGTTTATTTGTTATTGTTCGGTCTAATAGTTATGATGTCTATGTAGTAGGCAATGATTTATTTTCTCCAACTTGGTTGTCTTGTACCTTCGTGCTTGCTCAGTATTTACTTGGTTCTATGTGCACTTGCTCTTGTTTTTTACACAGTTCTTACATGATTTTATACCTTTTACACCTCTGAAGGCAACACAGACCGTGAGTCAAAATGTAGGCTGTTCATTTTGATTCACATAAATGCTGTCTAGAAAAGCTTTATTTCACGTTATGCATTTCTACTTTAAAAAAGGCAATTATTCCTTCACCAAATTTTACGTATATTTTGTAAACAAAAAACCAACCTTTGGCGTCGCGCATCCTGAATTTTATTTTTAAAGCAAACAAAACTTTTGAAAGAATAAACATTTTTTGTATCTTTCACTTTTGATTCATTTTTCTATTGTCTACCCCATCCGTAGACATGCATGATGGGTAATCTGAAAATTAATTTTGACATTTGCCACGTGACTAGTGTTTTAGCGGGAAAATTGAAAACAATATAACTTATCATAAAAAGTGGTATTAGATGACGAGATATCGAAAACAGTGCTTAGATTTTAATTCTATGCTCCCTTGCAAAGTTTAAAGCAAAAATTCTAAAAGTATTTTTTAAACATTTTTTGAAAAAAGATAAAATATTACTTTAATTTTCTCATGAATTTAATGAAAATGTGTTAAATGATCGAAAACTTAGAAAAGGTATTAAACTGTTAGTAAAATATATTTGTTGTCTACTTGAGTGTGGTCAGCCCCTGTATATGACATTAATATTTGCAATTTATAATCAGTTTTTTTATAATGTTGACCAAGTTTTACCGTATCTCCTAAATTCATTATTACAAAATAAAAAATTAGAAATTAAATCTTGAAGTTAATTAATTAATTTTTAATCAAATATTGGACCCATTGTCTAGAGATACGAAAAACTTTTATAAAGAAAATAAATTCATTTTAAGCTTCTACGCTGAGGAAAAACTTTTTTCCTGTGCGAATCACAACGCTTAATTGATTTTTTGTTAACTCTGGCAATACAGCCCAAATTTCATAAAGTGAATTTCAAATATTATATTATGCAAAAATAAGATTATTAAACTTTTATTACCCGTGCAATTCCTTTATTTACAGTTACCAAAATTATAATTTAATTCTCATATTAAAAATGTGGTTGCCCGAATAAAAGTTTTATGCAGTCGTCACGTAACCATCTTCTTCCTCGTTTGCATTCAGTAATAAGTCAGCGATATGTCGTGCGGACGCGCCATTTATGTGTTGTACAAGCAGAGAACTACGACCAACAAAAAGCGACAGCAAGGCGTTTTGTATGTACCGTCTTCGTACGCGCATATCCCAAAATAAGTTGTGTATCACTCAAAACCATTCGTCCAGATGTGTTTAGTCTGCGAGCTGACGTTAAGCCAAGCTAACTGTGATATTTTTTGGCATTTGTTCTGGATTGTAAAATGTGTGGATATTTTTGTGCCTACCGCTTGGTATTTTTCTATAAGGCAGAAATTTTATGTAAAATAAGTCATTTCGATTAAGTATAAAATAAAAAAGTTTCCCCTTTGGCAAGAGAATTCACCACGCGTTTGTTGTGTATTATAATAAACCAAGTCCGTTATTTTATATTTCTTATAAATTCTTTAAAAAAAGCTTATCATATTTCTTTATAATAATAATAATAATAATAATAAAAAAGTTTATTCAAATATTTTGTATATATATTTAAAATTAATATATAATTTTTTGAATGAACTAATTAAATATCAATTCAGAACTCATGAAGTAAAAACTTGTTTTGAGTTATATGTCAAAATAATATTTATTTATATTTGTTGTTAAGAATATATTTTATAAATCAAGTACAACTAGAAAATATATAAGACGAATAAGACAGTATTTTAATTGTATATTTTACATCACTATATTATATTTATTATTTATTATTTATTACTCATATATTCAATATTTATTAATGACATCTTGAAATATTTCTCTTGGATTAGATAATATCCAATTTTTAATTTTATTTCTATATTTATTTAATGATTTAATTATTTTATTTGACTTTGGTAGCATATCAAAAATATATGGATTGATGTTTAAAAAATGTTTGTGTCCTATTGTTTTGTTTACTCTATTTTTATATGCAATAGTGTTTTTATGACGAGTTTCATGTGTATGATTAATATAATTAATTTTATTTTTGTTTTTAAAAATATACATTAACATGTTATAAGAAAATATTTGTTTAATGTCCATTTTTTTAAGAAAAAAAAAAAAAAAACAATGTTCTTCACTAAAATCCAATATTTCTGGGAGCAAACGTAACTGAGTAGTTTAAGCACTATTGTACATAAACATAGGTAATATAATATAAATAAATATATGTAACCAATCTGTAATTATTATTATTCCTCAAGTGTTATCAGAAACTCATACGTATTTTAAAATAAAAAATTTTGTTACAACAGCTTTTCTTTATTTGGTCAACAAAAACTATTATTTCAGGGTGGATTAACTTTCTTTTAATCGCTTAGGGACAACATCTTCTTTAAATGCCTGGGGAAGTAAATATGACACCATATAGTCATTGTTAAAAACGTCACTTTAGTTTTCAAAGTGCAAAATAGCTATTTATACAACAAGTTACGAAATAAGGGCCTTTTAGGCACGTGACGTCAAAATTGTCCTACGAGGCGAAGCCGAGTTGGTCAACACGTCAGAGTGACTAAAAGACCTTGTTTCGTAACGAATGGTATACAATATTTTTTCTACGGGCGTTTTATAATAAAAAAACTTAATTATTTATTTAACCAAACATTTTATTACCTGTGTTTCATTTACACCTTTCATGTCAAAAAAATTGACACTTTCGAAATTCGAAAGAAATTTGTTGTCAAAAACTGCGGCAAATATTAAGTAAAGAGAAATATCTCAACGTACTGTTTTAGGTTATCCAAGCATTAATTTTAATAATATAAGTAACTGTACAGGGTTATCCAACCAAGACTAGACAAGGCGATTTTTTGACTTTTCCTGTACTTTTATAAAAAAACTGAAATAGCCATCTTAAGTCATTTTCTCCCGCGAATTCGAATATCTTCAGCAAAAAACAATTGAACATCAAACAAAAGTACTAGGGGTCACTTTGATATTTTTTTAAATGGGAAACGCCTTTTTTCTTCAGTTTTAAATTCGGAAAATGTTAAAAATAAAAAAAAAAATAAATAAATTAAAAATCCAACATTTTAGATCAAAATTTATATGAGAAATCGGATAAGCTCATTAAAAATACGGCATCCCATTTAAAAAAATATCAAAGTGACCCCTAGTACTTTTGTTTGATGTTCAATTGTTTTTTGCTGAAGATATTCGAATTCGCGGGAGAAAATGACTTAAGATGGCTATTTCAGTTTTTTTATAAAAGTACAGGAAAAGTCAAAAAATCGCCTTGTTTAGTCTTGGTTGGATAACCCTGTACTTTCAATATTTATAATAAATAGGTAAAATTATGTTTATTATTATGTGTTTAGTTTTTAATTGTAAATAATTACTTTTCGGCACAGCGTGCTTAAAAACCTTTTAGGCACGCTGTGCCCAGGGTTGAGATGATTAAAATCAATTGATTAAAATCATGATTTTAATCAGTATGATTCTTTTTTTAATCATGATTAATTTAAAAGACAGTTTTAAAATTTTAACACTTAAAATGTATTTGTTCATACAAAAAATAAAACCCAGACCCATTTTTATGTGGTGTTATTTATTATTTTATTCTAATAATGGAACAGCTGGTTATTACAAAATTAAAAAATTAAAAAAATTAAAAAATTAAAACTAAAAAAACCTTTTTAATACAAAAAAATACTTAATTCAAACAAAAAAGAATATAAAAAAACCTAAGTGTTAAAATGCTTAAATAGAAATACTAGTTTAGCTGCTTTGTCACTGCCAATTAAATCTGTTTCTTATATCTGAATGAACGAATCCATAAGTAGAAAACATCCTTTCGACATCAGCAGACGGTGCACAGGCACACAAAACAGAAATTACTATAGGGAGCACTTGCTTAATTTCTGAAACATCTTCTTGAGACCTCCACCACTGCACTGCTGTTATATTTTTGATTATTTCCTCTAAAAACACAGTTTTGTGAAAAGGGTCCGACTTAGCTTCCAACTTAATTAGTAATGGTAATAATCCTGTGTCTGCAAAATATTTGGAAACAATGTGTAGAGCACCCCTCTTTTCTTCAGCTAGTAATGGATATTCTTCTTTGTTTATTGTAGGATCCAAAATATACGCCAAAAAGTGAAAGGGGGTTAGCTTGAACATATCTGTTCTTAAATAATTGATATTGACGCAAGCTTCTTTCTTCTTCAAATTCAAAACTGTCAAAAATAGTCTGTAACTTTTTCCATATGTAAACTGCTTGAGATAAAAATGCACCTTTTTGTTGCATTGCATCCAGTGCTATAGAAATTGGTTTTAGCAACTGTAGAAAATTTTCAGCCATCCTTTTAATACAGATATCTGAAACTTTTTTGAAAATTACTGGATCAATTTGATCTTTATGCTCTTCACATATTAATAACAATTTTGGCCACACATTTACATAGATCTTAAGACAATCTGAAAGTGTATTCCATCGAACATCCTGAGGTAAGACCAATTTCTTGCCCCATTTTTCTTTATACCAAGCATTTGGCAAATGGGTATTTCTGAAGTATTTCACAATATGTACTATATGTTCTTTTATCTGCGATGCTTCTAAATCTTTGGAAAGCAAACTAAGTAAGTGTGCCGAACAACCATATGTAATTTATAGGGTAATTGGACGACTCGGTAATTTTTTTCTTTATACTGACCATGTTGCTCGCATTATCTGTAACAATACTGGTAACTTTACAGTTATATTCATTTTTGCACTTATTTATTGAGTTAATAGCCAATTCGGCAAGATAGTCAGCTGTATGGGGATGACCAGATGTATCTATGCTTTCTAAAAGAACACTGTTTCCATCCTCTGCAGTCAAAACGACACAGATTATCGGCTCATTATGTATATTGGACCATCCATCTAAGGGCATGCAAACAGATTGTCCAGATAACTTGTTAAAACAATCAGACTTTTCTTCTTCAAATATTTCATTCAAGAGCGTTGATGATAACTGAAATCTAGATGGGCGGAAGGTAACCAGGTCTTAACATTTCTATGTCCTTTCGAACCTCTTTATTTTCTATAGCTCTAAACTGCAATATGTTGCGTAAACGGCTTTGGCTATTTGTCTGTTCAATTCTTTTTTCTTATCTTGTCCAGTTCGCACAACAAAAGAATCCAAATGACCGCTACTTTCACTATTTTCACGTCCACCTACACTTCCCTTTTCACAGTTATCGCTTTTCTGTTTCTTTGCCAACTGGATAATTTCACTCTAGCTAGTTCCAGGCTGTGACTGACAATCACCATGCAGAGTTTCAAGACCGCTGCTGATATCACTACTTTCACTTTTGCAGGTTTCCCAATGACTTTTTAGTCTGTCCACTAGACCTTGCAATTCTTTACCACACTTTTTACATACTGCTCTACAACCTAGTTTGCCCACCACTTTCTTTTTTATAAAATGCTGCCAAACACTAAATTCCTTTCTGCCCCGGCTTGTCATGAGTTCAAATGTTTTGATAGATGAATCCTCGGATTAACCCCTAAAGCAAAAATATTACTGATAACTAAAATAAGTGCGTATCGTTTATATAGTCGGGCGTTTTCTGCCAGTTATTAGAAGTTTCGACAAAGCGGCAAACTTGCAATACTGCGCGGACGAAATTTTCACGATAATACAAGTTTCGACAAAGGCGCAAACTTGCAAAAACTACGCGAACGAAATTGGCATGTTAAAACTTCTCCAGTTTTGCTTCGTATCTGTACTATTCCTGCTTAAAAATATTTGTTTACTTAACAAAACAAAATATAAGCAGTTAGAAATATTTAAAAATAATAATATTTGTAAAAGCTGGTAAATTTTTTTAAAAAATCATTATTTTTGTCAATCCTGGCTGTGCCTTAAAGGAGGTTATTTAAAAATCAAAACGACAATTAAAAAGGGGTTATTAAAAAACGTCAGTAGAGAAAATTGTTTAACGAATTACTGAAATTTTAAAATATATTGCCCGATATAAGCGTACCAGGGTATATTATTAAGTACTTACCGAGGTACTTACCTAATAATGTTCTATAATATGCTAAAGTAAGCGCCAGAAATATAACAATATTGTTTACATTTCTGTCTCCTGTATAAAAACTCCAGCAAGAAATGCCATCTCTACGCGGCGCTTTGCTAGTAGCGATCAAAAATACTGTCAATTATTTCTTTTTCGGAAACAGGGTAAAAAAATCGGTTTCTTACAATTTCTTCAAAAATCTTTTTCCCGATTTTATTGAAATAGTTATTTATAATGATAAGGGGCTTAATTAGCCCTAACTGAATTAAATTTATTAAGTCCAGTGGCGTCCCGAGGAGCACCTTAATGAATATTATTGACAGAAAAATGTACGACACAGACTTTTTTTCTAACTTTTCTATTTTTAAGATTTACCAACTAATAATACAACTTTTTTGTTCCCGAAATTGTTTTCGTACCTTGCTTCGTTTTCAAGAGAATAAATAAAAATCACTTTATTGCATGTACAGGGTGTTCTATTTTTGATAGTTTTATAGGGTATCTCGAAAATCATAAGGAATTTCATAAATCTGATCTAGATGTTATGAGTTCTTTTTTTGAGGAAACAATTGCTGCGAAAACAGATCATGGCTACCTTGTTCCCCTGGACAGCTACAGGGTGATTTTCAAATTTTGACAGTTATTAAAATTCCATGTAACTTCTTTGTTATTATAGATACGAAAAAACTGTAAATTGATAAAATATGTAGTTTTTTCCGTAAAGTTCAGTGGCCTAGCCAGTTTTTTTTTTTATTTTGTTTAATTTTTAAGAAATTGACCCAACTTATATTTTTTCTTATGGGACACCCTGTATATTTTCAATTACGTTTATTCTGCTTACCATTAGCTTTTCAAATATATATATTTGTAATCAGTTTTTTGATAAAATAATTCGATAATAAGCGATTTTCATAAATTTTCCTTATTTTTCGTAGCGGGCGATGGCAGGTAGGAGCAAAACAAAAGAGTAAGTCTTATTTCACCATTTCTAAAATGTCATATCTCAATTTTAGTACATGCAATACAAAATTCTAAAAACTATTAATTTTTTATTATCAACACTATGCCCAAGGCTCGAACAATTTTCTGTAATTTGTTAAAATAGCTTTCTTCCAAAATTATGTTTAAAAGAAATAAAAATAATAATTTTTTTAATTGTTCATATAATTATTTAATTCTTTTTATATTTTTTGTATTAAAAGTGAAATTTTCTATAAATGCATGATGACTTTTTTTCTACTAATTTCTTTGCATTTGCAAATTTTACATTTTACCAGATAATAATTTAAAAATCTCTTAGTAACAAAATCATTTTTTTAAATTATTTATAGACATGTCAGTCTGTCTTTAATTTGTCATAAAGCAAAGTTAATATACGCGGTTAAGAATGGAAAAGTTCCAAAATTTTGAAAAATATAATATGCTAGAGTGTTTTCTTGAGTGTCAAAAAAATAGTCGGGCAGCATCTGATTTGTATTTTGAAAGATATCCGGAGCGGCAGCAACCTGATTTAAGAATTTTTCAAAGGCTTGAAAATAACCTTATTAATTATGGATCGTTTTCAAAAGCAAGACCAAAGACCTATCAGAAGGAAAATAAAGCAAATGAAACCATTAATGTATTGGCATGCGTGGCTGCGGGTCCGACTTAGAAATATTGAGAAAGATATTGGCGTGGTACCCTCAAAATCATCCCGTCTGTTAAAAACTAACAAATTCAAATGTTACAGACCTCGAAAAACTCATCATTTGCATCCTGGTGATTCAGAGAGGAGACTTCAGTTTTGCAATTTGTATTTAAATACGTTGCGTGAAGATGAATTATTTTTTACCAAAATAATCTGGACCGACGAAACACGAGTAACAAGCGACGGAATATTTAATCGCCACAACAATCATCTGTGGGCCGATCATAATCCTCATCAGCAAGTAAATAGAGTATATCAGGGTCGATTTGGATTTAATGTGTGGCTGGCTCTATTGGGAAATAGAGTTCTAGCCTATGAAATATTTGAAGGAAATCTAAATTCCGAGATTTACTTGAATATTTTGGAAAGACATATCATCAGTTATTTAGACAATATACCATTACAAGAGAGGGAAAAGCTTTTTTTTCAGCATGACGGTGCACCATCCCACAACGCAGCCATTGTGGTAAATTGCCTAAACACCAATTTTGGAGAAAAATGGCTTGCAAATAATGGACCTATTAGGTGGCCAGCCCGTTCACCTGATATCACCCCATTAGATTTTTATTTTTGGGGATTTTTAAAAAATAAAATTTACAGCGTCAGAAGTAATACGGTTGAAGAACTAAGACAAAATTTTGAAGCCGCTTTAAGAAGCATAAAACACCTGAATATTCGGAACTCCCTGAATGGTGTTCGTAGAAGATGCCAGCTATGTATCGATGCCAATGGGCTCCAATTTGAGCATTTGTTGTAATTATTATGTATATTTTTTTGTTGTTTATTTAAAATAAAAATGGTTTTGTAGATCTATATTTCTATGCTTTATCTTTTATTATATAAAAAAATAATTAGTCATACATATTCTTTTGTCCTTTTCTTACTAACGGGGCTTGCTATGTGCAAAATAGGCCTATCTAAAGTAATTTGCAAATTACTCAGCTATTTCTTTAGAAAACTGCAAAAATGTATATATATTTGGAAAGCTAATGGTAAGCAGAATAAACGTAATTGAAAATATACAGGGTGTCCCATAAGAAAAAATATAAGTTGGGTCAATTTCTTAAAAATTAAACAAGATAGAAAAAAACCGGCTACGCCACTGAACTTTACGGAAAAAACTACATATTTTATCAATTTACAGTTTTTTCGTATCTATAATAACAAAGAAGTTACATGGAATTTTAATAACCGTCAAAATTTCAAAATCACCCTGTAGCTGTCCAGGGGAACAAGGTAGCCATGATCTGTTTTCGCAGCAATTGTTTCCTTAAAAAAAGAACTCATAACATCTATATCAGATTTATGAAATTCCTTATGATTTTCGAGATAACCTATAAAACTATCAAAAATAGAACACCCTGTACAAAAAAAAATACTTACTTATGTATTTCAAAGTAAATTAAAATATGAGGTAAAGGTAGGTTTTGATGTCTAGTTTACCTGTCTTGTGAATAACAAGTCAAAAATGAATAACTTTTCTAACGCTGAAATCGCCCAGATGCATTCCAATTATGGCATAGCAAATGAAAATGCTGAAGAAGCTCGGCGAATGATAAGGAAATCTGGGAAACCCAAAAACAAAGAGGCTTTAAACGAAATGAGAGGCGAAGTTTAGGCTCAAGAGAAAATGGAAAAGCTTCTGGACAAAATCGGAGACTAAAGAAACCAAACAGACCTGAACCACCTAGAGGTTTAAATGAAGATTCGACTCAATTAAAGACGGCACAAAAAATTACCTTCTTGTTTCTTTCGGGGGTTGCTCCGAACGTAACTAGTGATGAAATAATAAAATTTCTCAGATATAACGCATTAGGGGAAGACTGTATCTGTGATAAGATGCAAACAAAGACTGACACATATCGAGCCTCATAAGGTAGCAGTTCCGCAGGTTGACCGAGACAAATATCTATGCTCAACGTTGTGGCCCAAAGGTACCATAGTCAACCTTTTTATGAATCTTCAGCGCCAGAAAATGGAAAAGTAACTACAAAGCAATAAAGAAGGCTAAGGCTTTTACACATCAATGTTAGATCACTTAGACACAAAGTGAGTGAAATCGAAGCATTTTTGGCAGACCAGGAAGCTGATATTCTATGCATAACTGAACACTGGCTAACAGAAGATGAAATTGATACAATTCAAATCCAGGGATACAATACTGCAAGTGACTCGGTCAGGCAAACTTATCCGGGTGGAGGAACTATGGTTTTAGTCAAGGAAACTAAAGAAATATCCTTTGTAAATACAAATTCATGTCTCAATGTAGATAAGTGTATTGAATATTGTTCAGTTTTTATACCATTTTTTAATGTCTATATTTTAGCTTCTTATCGCTCGCCGTCGGGCCACTTTGACACATTCTTAACAACCACTGAAGCGATCTTGTCTGGGTTTAGATCAAAAGCAAATATGTATATATAATTGTAGCGGGTGACTTCAATGTGCACTTTAACACAGATGAAGCTGATACTGTACGTCTCAGTGATTTCCTGGAAACTTTAATCTTGGACAAACAGTATTTCAGGCAACTCCTTTGGGATCTTGCCTAGATAATATCTTTGTGAGCAATAGTATTGAGGCAAATTTGATAGAAGCTATTGATGTGCATGTTTCTGATCACTTGTATCAGTTGGTGGAGTGTATGGTTGAGATTAATGATGTGGGCTATGTTGAGTCGAAAAAAGTGTGTAGGCCCATTACGCATTCTTGACTGTGCGGTTTATCTTATACTTTAAACTTAAGCAAATCATCAACAAAATCCTGAACAGGACCTTTCTATCAGAAATCGATTTGGTCAAGAAAACTCTAAAAAGTTTGAGGGAAAACCAAGGACATAATTTTAACGTCATATAGTCTGAGTCTTGTGAAACTGCAACAAAAATTGGTTGCACTATTACCATGCCCAAAGTATGTAAAAAACAAACACAGAGAAGCAACATCCTCGTTTCTAACGAAAAAGACTATTTTAGAAAATTATTCTTACCTCTTTTGGATCATGTTAATACTCAATTGGCAGAAAGATTTAATGAAGTATGTGAAGTATTACCACTAAAAGGAATAATTCCATTTTATTTAGATAAATATACAGACGACAAAATTATAAGAACTGCCAAAAATTACGAACAAGATTTGTCGGGTTCTGTTTTTGAATTGAAGGCAGAATTGGGCATTTGAAGAAAAAAATGGATCGATTCTAATACGAAACCCAAAAATTGCACCAATAACCTAAACAATTGGTCCACAATGTATTTTTCAAATATATAAACTTTTGCCACATTACCTGTCACAACTGCCACTTGTGAAAGAAGTTTTTCTGCTTTAAAATTTTACATCCGGTCTACAATGGGACAAGAGAGATTAAATAGACTAGCTTTAGCCTACATCCATAAAACACAAGAAGTGAACATTGATGACGTTATTAATTTATTTTGCCTGATACGACCACGGATGTTGCTAGCGTCGGACTTGATAGCTTAGATTTTTAGTTTTTGTTCCGTCAGTCAGGGTAAAATCTTAATTTTAAATTTCTACAAATGAAAACTTTTAAAAACAACAAAAATTCTTTAACTAACAGTTTAGTACCTAGGTTCTCCATCATTTAACACATCTTTATTATATTCATGAAAATAATATTGGAAATCTCGTTCAAAGAATGTAAAAAAAATATTCTCGAATTTTTGCTTTAAACTTTGCAATCGAGCATAGAATTAATAAAATTAAAATCCAAACACTTTTTTCACGCAACTTTTTTCGATATCTTGTCATCTAATATCACTTTTCATGACAACATATATTTTAACCTCTATCACCTGTAGTCACGTGACAAATGTAAAAAGTAACCACTATTTTAATTCATGTGATTTTATTCGTAATGTTCTTCTACAAATGTAATAAATTTTAGCGTTTTAAAACATTTTTAAACTTAGATTTAGGACTCTATAGCAATTTTATATTTTTTTGCATACTCTGACGCTGTTTGCTAAATATGTTTATCATATTTTCTTAAATAAAGAATTTTTTGATTTGATTTGATTTAACAATAAATTTTCAGGTTACCCTCGGGTTACCCATTATGCAGAGATAATCGGCACAAAAAGCTTTTTCAATAGTCCATCAATAAATTTTTTTCTCATATTATGTAGCCAACGTTATGCCGATCACTGTATTAAGGTTCACACGAGGATTCACAGGGCCAGGCAGAAATTTTTTTATCCCTATGTAACTTCGAAAAACCATTACTGATGATAAAAATGTATCTACTACGATAATCCTGAACACCCACAGGCCAGGTAATTTTTTTTCAGATCAGAGTCAAATTCACAGAATCGTGAAGAAGGCTAGGAAGAATAATCGATGGTGATTACTTACGTACCGTGCTGATCATCGGTTTAAGCAACCCTCCTCTCTCAAATTCGTGCGCAGATATCTTGCGTACTGGTGTGGTGGCTCCAGAACCGCCCCGTGAGGAACCACCAGGTATTCCGTGGGTAGGCGAAGATAATTCCGCGCTAGAAGAGGCTGGGGTTGCATGTGAAACGAGCCAGGAGTCGACAACTTGTCGTGGAGCCTTTCTAAAAAAAAAATAAACAAAATATTATAATGAAGTTAAGCAGTTAAGTTTAAAACGAAATTATTGCTTAAGATATATTCTGCAATAACACTAAACTCTTATTTTGGGCACCGTTATTTATGGACTTGAGGACTATATGCCTAATCAAAATATAAAATCTTAAACACAGAAATAGGTACTGTCAATTTAGTAAATAATTACATTGCATTTTTCGATTTCAATTTTTTTTTTATTTGATCGAGTTCCTCATGAAAACCCCAAATTTGCAATAGGAGATGGGGAAAAGCCGCCGTCTAGAAAAAGAGGGTGGATTGGTTTTTATTTTGTATTTATTATTTTCATTTTATGTTCTAACAAGATATTGGTATGAGTGTAAAATGATTATTATAACAACAATGGCTGAAGTAAAACAGACATTGTTGTGAAGATTGATATTGACAATGTTAAGTTATTCCCTATGTATTTATAGTCGCGCAACGCGCAATATTACCTGTGTTTATAAATTCTACATCTTATTGCAGTATCAGGAATTATTTGTAAAGAAGTCTAAAAAAACTGCCAGTTATGGAAATTATCACTTTTCCATTGTAGTGGCCATATAAAACATTAAAATAATTTTTGAAGATTGTTATGCACAATACTTATTTATTATACCGGGTGTTGCATCGTCGAGCGGGACATAGGAAATCCCATGTAATTTTAAATGGGGTCAATTATTGGCTTCCCTAATTATTTTAGAGGAAAATTCTATTTATGTTTATTAAAGAGCACTAAAACCCGCATTCAAAAGAATAACTTTAGATATTTTTGATGAGCCCGTTTACGGGTTATCGCCGATTTCTTTTTAACTATTACTCCTTTTTATGGCCCCGTATTTGCGGGCACCAGTCAAGGTAAAAGATGACTGTCAAATAAAGTTGTCATTTTGAAATGTGTGCTTTATTGTTATAAAAACTCGTACATCGAAAATATTAAAGGCGTATTTATGAGTACAAATTAATCTGAATAAAACTAAAATAAAGTATCCAATTACAAGGTTAATTATGACATTTTACATGTTTCAATATTTTACTAATTAATAGGTAGGTACTATTAAATTGTTAGAACTTTAGGATTTAAGAAGATGTTCAAATATTCCTCAAAATGACAACTTTATTTGACAGTCATCTTTTACCTTGACTGGTGCCCGCAAATACGGGGCCATAAAAAGGAGAAATAGTTAAAAAGAAATCGGCGATAACCCGTAAACGGGCTCATCAAAAATATCTAAAGTTATTCTTTTGAATGTGGGTTTTAGTGCTCTTTAATAAACCTAAATAGAATTTTTCAATAAAATAATTAGGGAAGCCAATAATTGACCCCATTTAAAATTACATGGGATTTCCTATGTCCCGCTCGACGATGCAACACCCGGTATAGTATATTTACTCTATAGTCTGTATAGTCCAATTCTTGCTTCTCCTTTAATCACCAAATGAAGTGGAGAAAGTTAAAAGTTAGCTATCGGATGTTTTGCAATTAGGATTGCTTTTCATTCGAACTTCAGCAAGCTGAGTATGAGTAAGACTATAGAAGTTGGATTCTCTTTAACAGCCGTTAAACTACAGTTTAGCGTATTTGTTTCTTCTCAAGAGAACTAACGATACATCCAGTGGTTAGAAATGATTGAAAGACATTTATTAATTATTTTGTGAAAATGACAGTGAGGGTGCAAGAAAACAAAGCGCCGCAGACGAAAATTTTTTGGGTGCCACGCCCTTATTTCATTGATTGGTTTTCAAGTAGGAAAAATTAAAAACACGACACAAAATCCTCAAGAAAATCACAAAAACAGGTTTATTTAGGAAGGGGGTGAGCGTAGTATCTTTCAGCTTAGGAAGAAGTTAATGTAGCTTAGAATTTTATGACATCTGTCAATTTCTAGTTAGTAAAGAAGGCAACCCAAAAATCAAAAGAATCTGCTGTTAAAAACAAAATTGTATTCGGGCGTATATTATTTATTGCATATTACATTGATTGTTTCCATGTGATAGCATTCAGCAGAATTTCGAGATTTTCGAACATGGTAATTCAATTAATATTTTGAACATGCACATTTAAATTTTAAAATCAGAAGGCTATAAGAACAATTTTATTATTTAGAACCATTATTAACCTCATTTTAATTAATATAAAAAAAAAATTAAACCCGGTCCTGAATCAACATAAACGTACACCTAAAATAAAAGTAACTAGAAAGTGACACATGCCATAAAAGTCTAACCTCAACTAACTTATTTCTAAGCCGACAACTACTATATCATCAAACCACAGCTTCCTTTACTTCCAAGCTATGAAGGACAAAGTCTGGCAACGTTGCAGGAAGACCGATGATTCGCTATTTTTGTTTGTGTCCTTGTTAAATTTTTGAGTTCTGTGGTTCTCTCAGACGAACAAATAAATAGAAAGTGGTTCTTGTGCTTGTGATTGTGATATTGTGAAGTGCATCGACAAGTCTTGACGCATTCGTTGTTTGTTATTTTCCCGAGTTATCAATGTTATCATTATAGGAAAATCTTAAGGTTAGTTCCAATGTTTGTTTAACTGGCAAAATGTTTTTATTTGCGTACGGCAAGGTTTAAAAAGGGACGATTGAACTACCCCAATATAATTAAAAAATTATTTGAAGTTAAACTACCTAAAAAAATTTGTGACTTGGCTTGATATATGGCATAACGATTCAGAGGGGGTGAGTTTAACTTGGGACACTTACGATGCTATTAAACGTAGTAGGTACCAGTACCACAGTTCTAATAGAAATTATAGAATACTCATTTATCCATTTTGAAATAAAATACATTTTAGCTGGTAAATTTCAAAGAGATACGCTTGAAAAAAGATTTGGCCCCTATAGGAACCTGTCACCTTTCTGAATGTAACTGTCATGTATCATTTAAACAGATCCAAATCAGAAAAAAACAAATTAGACTTCAAAGTATTGTAAAGTCAGGGTTAAAAAATTTTACAGTGTTAAAATCAAATACTCTGTTAATCATAATATTGAAAGTACAAAAATATTAGAGTTTCCTTACATATTTCAATCGGATTATCTTAAGGATTACCAGTTGGATGAGTCTGTTTAAATGTATATATGTAGTTATATCATTCTATCTACAAAAATAGGAAATTAAAATGCATGGATTACAAAAACCTTATTACAAATAAAACAATGCAGTCTTCCTCCACAGAGTTTAATAATATTATATATAATATTTTGATTATTTGCAAAGGGGGGGTTATGTCTTGCTACCAATGAAGTAAATAGTATGTACTTTCATATATTTGCAGCTTTTCAGTTTATTATAGCTACTAAAGAAGCTTAAATTCTTCAATCGGCAAAATCACCAAGTTCTTTTAGATAAACTAGGTTTGGCTAGTTTAGAAAGCGGTAGCTTTCTGATACCGCTTAATGAGACATGTCCCTGTGGAGAAAGCTATCGAAATGTTTTATAAAGTAGCACTTACTCTTAGCAATATATTACTAAACAATTACACAAAAAACAGAAATGACCTTCAACACCAAAATACATCATCAAAAAAAATAAAGCTTTCCACTTTAAAATAGGTTTTAAAATCACTAATTTTTTTAAGTTAATTTAAATTTCCTATTATTATATTCTTGTTACTTATTAGACATATCTATACTGAAGTAAAATGCAAAAAGTTCAATAAATAATTTAAAATGAACCGCCTAAACGGGCGAATCTGCACGGAAGTTGCGTTAGTTACTTATTAAAAATCGGTCTACTTCTGACAGGATTTGCGACGTTGCCTTTCTTACTTCTCGGCTTGGAAATGTAGGGGGCTATGATCAAACGCAATTATTGAGTTAAGTTAGACGCTTGAATTTGCAGAAATATGGAGGTTCCATATCCTAGTAAGTAATATTAATTTAAACTTGAAACTTGTAGCCGATAGCACGAAAAAGGGTATTGTGAGACAGACAGACAGGGGGACAATAAAGTGATCCTATAAAGCTTCCGTTATTTTCTATTGAGGTACGGAACCCTAAAAATAAATAATAACCAGTATATCTGCAAGATTAGGCTTATTCATTCCCACCGTGAAAACCAGACGCCGAAACTAAAGCTACAAAACCATCCAAGAGTTACCAGGAAAGCTTAAAAATATCACGAAAAATATACACATAACTCCCTACGTATCTAATAATCTTCATTTCGCATTCACAACACAATACATCTGGTGCTATAAATCCTTATATACATATTTGACTTGCTAAAAAAATATAAAATGTAAATTTCAACCATTTTTTGCCTTAACCAAACAGAAAGTTAGGTCTCGAAAATTGTGGCATGAATTTATTACCAGGATATATTATTTTTAATACTTAATACCACACACAATTGAGTTTTATTATTTAAAAGATGTAAACTTGGTTCAGAGAAGCATACTTCTCTTTTCCCTCTTCAGTGTGTCCCCAAGCATTGGAATTTTAAAGATTTAAGATTAAAATTGTTACATCAGAGCAGAGCTACAAAAATGTGTCGCTTGAAGTGGGATGTTATTTTCGAAAAATGCAAAATCTGGATTATCATTAGTATTTATCGTCAGAAAATAATTATTAAACATTTCAGGCATTTTTTTATCATGCACTTATTTAATTTCAACAACAAAATCATTATCTTTGTTATGTAAATTTTTTTATTGATAGTTCTATCGGGTATAAAATACTTTATTTATCCAATAAAAATTTGAAATTTATCAATATCTTCCGATCGCGCAAAACGCCTAAAGTTTTAAACAAACGACGAGTTTGACAGTTCTTTCGTAATTTATTTATTTTATTTGGGTGTTCAATTTTTTAGCACTAAAGTACTAAAAAAATATCACTGCTTTAAAGCATATTTGCAAAAATAACACATTTTTTATTTTTTCCGCATTTTTTAATATATTGTATGAGTATCTGTAAACGCCACAGCGCCGCAAAACATATTTCTGCAATAGGATAATATCTTCCGATCGTCCGTTAAATTGACAACAGCTAGCACAAAACGTTCGTAACGTTCCGCCCGCTTTCGTCCCGACCCGATAACCTGCGCCATACTGCAATTTGTGTTATCGCGCCGTAGGTATCTTGTATAAGACATTTGTAAGTTGTAAGTCAGTGTTGTTCACGTTTACGTCGTAAAGTGAGTAATTGCGTGTTGTTTTTGAGGATACGGTTTTAAATACAAGATATCGTGTTCCAGATTGATATTGTCCGTGTTAAAATAAATAAGTCAATGACAAAGAAAATTACGAGTCGTTTGAGTACCTTATATTCGGTCACCCAGGAGATTTTCTCCAAACTAATCTCCAACATACGAGGATGTGATTCGATGTTGTTTCAGTTAGCGATTAAACTAAGCCATACAAAAGTGAGTTTTTCAGTTGTTAAGAATTCACATATTTTTAAAAAAGCGTCTATACCTACAGTTTCCGATTATCGAATTGTCCAGTTAGTTGACCTACTAAAAAAGTATTGTAAGCTTAGAAAGTCTTAAAACAGAGACAATGCTACACCAGACTTCAAAAAGAAGATCGACGGGTTTAAAAACAAAGCCCCGAAGCTCTTTGATGTTTCTTCCTAACCTAACCTGAACTAACCTGTAGGTGTATTATGCATGTGAATTGCTCTTGTAATAAGACACCAGAATTATGTAAATGTCCAAATCAGATTAATTGTACGTGTGAAGAACCTAACAAGATTGCAGTTATTGAGCAACGATTTATCTACCTACAGAGGGAGAATGGATTGGTGAAGATCGAAAGTGCGAATCAAAAAAAAATTACAAACTAAACAAGAAGGCTTGAAAGATATACCAAATAATTAAAAAAGATCGAGTCCAGACCTAATCGAAAGAAAATTATCGAACTTGATGATTATCATTCAGGCGATACACAGCCACGGCCAAGTTGTTCATCTGATGTACATGTATTAATTGTACAAACCGACGATCACTTTGACCAATTCAAGTCTTGAACATCGTTGCATAAGAAATCGCCATGACAAATGAGGATCAAGCTTTAAACTACGGCATTGCATTGTGATCGTGCAGCTGCCGCTATAGCAACCAGTGGGCTAGAAGATATTGGGTTGGTAACAGAAACAGATACTGCACAATACAAGCAAAAAGTCATCTGGATTTAAATAACGTACCAGTTATTTATTTTGATGGTAGAAAAGACGATACTTTCGTTATCGAAAAAATTGAATCAAAGCTGAACAAGGGAGCAAGAACATTACTCCATCATTCAAGACGTTGGTTCTATTTATTTGGGCCACGTGTTTCCAAAATCTGGTTCTGCAAAAGACATTGCATCAACTATTGTATCGTACCTTACTGAAGAAGAAGTTTCCCTTGAGCACCTGGATGTCGTTAGTTGCGACGGTACTAATGCCAACACCGGATGGAAAAGTGGTGCTATTCGACCACTCGAAGTACCAATTGGACGACCATCATTGCAATGGGCTGTTTGCTTACTACATTGTATTGAGTTATCTTTCCGCCATCTGTTTCAGTATTTAGTATAACTCGTCCAAGATCACTTAGTGGACGGAGTGGACAGTCTCAGATAATTGGTAGAATTTCAGCAGATTGACTGTGAGATCCCGGACACTGATAAGAAACTGTTGAGCAAAGTTCAAAGATTAAAGATACCTGTTTGACATATCCCAAGCAATAAAATGCGGCATTTTTCCAAACGACTTGGCAAATTGTGACCCCGGCCTAATCTCAGACGCCAGATGACTCACTAATCTAACCAAGCGAAGAACACTCGTAAATTCATCATTTTTTAAAAACTTTGGGCGTTTTGCGCGATCGGAAGATATTGTCCGATTTTGATAAATTTTTCTTTGTTATGCTAGTATATACGTAAGGCAAATTTCCGCGATATAGCGAATATAAAATATAAATTCGAAAATTTTCGTCTCACCCTACTGCATGCCCTTATAATAGCTCTCTGCGAAAGCATCGGGCTCTTATTCACGCAGCGGACGTTAAACGCCTGAATTACGACACAAACTTATTAATAACTAACTATTATGGATCTTTCTTAAGAAGTGCATAAGGGTGCGGTGTTTGTGCTGGTACTTAGTACATATATAAAATATGTAATATTCCCGAGTGATACACTTTTTCTTCTTCATTTATTTTTAAAAATATTGTCACGACTTAGTGCCGTTTTGGTCCTAGAGGGGCCTTGGAGTAGGAAATAAGATGCTCGTCTAAAAACAAAGTACCCTTTTATTAAAATAAGTATTTTATAATAAGTTGCCCAGTAGCCCAGAGCCCGCTTAGCATGTTCCGGTGGACCTTTTTTGGGAGGCGTAACTGGGTCCTCCTAGGGGAACTAGGATAGTAGGTTCACAGTAGGAACTCAGGAGAGGGGCTTAGATCGTTCGTTCTATAGCACTCCTGAGGGGTGTTCTTTTAAAGGAAGGAATCAGGAGTGGGGCTTAGATCGTTCGTTCTATAGCACTCCTGAGGGTATGGGAGGTGACCAAGTCGGAAAGACGAAGGTCCCTTACCCATCGTACGCTTCGGATTTTATACACAGAAAGTGCTGATTATTGTTTAACTGTTCTTAACCGTGAGCGTACAGTGGGTTAGACTCTTGATGGCGCGCAGTGGTCGAGTCATGTGAAAGTTGATTAAACTTATGGGTGCCGCCATTTTGTTGACAATATAATACAATAATTTATTAAAAATAATAACAAAAAGTCAGCATTTAAATTTGATGCGCAATAATTAATTAAACAGATTAATTCTTCCATATGAAGTTAAAAGCCCTAAAATATTAACATGTGCGTGTGGGGGCGGGTTGCAGGTCAGAAACTGAGCTAGGGGAGAAATTACCTCTTTACCTTAAAAGCCCATAAGGGGCCTTCTACCTGCTGGTGGCAAAACTACATATACCCCTTCCAGTGGCGGATCCAGCGAGGGGAAATTAGGAAATTCCCCCCCCCCCGCTTGGACCTCAGAATTCATAGATTTTGTCAGTATAGTAGAAAAATATTACACCCAAAGGTAAAAGTCAAGTCTAATCCCCCCCCCCCCCCCAGAAAGGTTTCTGGATCAGCCACTGACCCCTTCTATCATAATATGATTTCCGGTATTCATATTTTTCGGTACCCTGTACATGTTTCAATAATAAAATATTGATTTCTTACAAAGCAGAACTTTTTATTGAACTTTAAGTGATTCTTCTTAGTAAAATGAATAAAGGACATTAACATAGGACTTCTTGGACATGCTGTATTAAAAAGTTTCTCGTATGATATTACGAAGTTTAACAAACAAATGGAGCCCATTTATGAGAATTTCTCCAAAGTGGTAACATTCCAGCATGCCAAAATGGTGGAATTCGAGAGCTTTATCCATTTGGATAATATCTAGAAAAATTATCTACCGAATAAAAATTCATATGCTCAGCGTTTCCCAGACCCTTTTTATTGCAATACGTGACTTCGAATGTCGAAAGATTTAAAATGTCTTTGATTTTTACACTTTTAAGAATTTTGAAGGGTCGTTTACAGTCCTGTGTTTAAACTGTTATGAGAAAATATGCTCAATAAAGACGGAATTTCTCGTATCCGAATGGCTTTTATTTTTATATATTTTTCCGGCGACTTTGGCGAATACACCAGTACCTACCTGACCTTAAAATATTTCATAATTTGAATTCCTAAAACAACACATATGAGGGCGGTTTTGCTTAAAAATGACTACATTGAATAGAATGGAAAAAAGAGACAAACTATGCATAAGTTATTATTATTTATACTGAAGATTTACAGATTATTTGATGTGTGCAAATGCTTTAAACAAACAAATATCACAATCCCAATGAAAGGCAACCATTTTTTATAATTTTAACGATACCTTAATTTTACAATTATCATTCAAAATCAGGGTATATACTTATTTAATTACCTAAACGGCCCTTCAGACAAAAAAGATATATTGTGCGAACACGTTTGTAACAATGAACGACACTAAAAACTCTCGTAAAAACTTTAACCTGTGTATCCACAAGTCGACTGGTTCAAAACTTTGCTTTACTTGGAAAATAAAATTTCTTCTGAATTTTACTGCATAACTATTTATTAACAGATTAATCACTTTGTCATTTTATCCCCTAGCATGGGTATGACCTACTAACACATTTCTAACTAGACTCGTCAAACAACCACTTAACTAACTCTAAATATCGTAGACTATTATTCTCACATACTTTCGACCATTTTTACGTGGAGTTTGTACCGGTCCACGGAGCGCAACTTAACTCTTTGTGTTTCAGTGTGACACTACTTTGTTGACAAAACATTGTTAGTCTCGTACCACATCCCGACATCCCGACCAATCAGGTCGCAACACGTCACAATCCAAAATGGCTTGTTTCACGTCAAAATACTGTTGCTAGCCAATGAGAATACAGATCTGCTGTTACCATGCACGTGGCTTATGCCGCACTTACATTTGCGTGCTGGAGAATAATACAAAATCAAACAGATTTTTTATGCATAAGGTTTTGATTTAAACTTATATTTTCATGGATTTGTACAACGTTGCCATTACTGTAATATGCGGTATTGCCAATTATATTGCATGTAAATATAATATACTTTTCTCTATTTTTTACCATTAGGTATTAAATAAACACATAATAATTTACCACGAAATGCGGCGTTGCCGCTTAGATTAGTATTACGTTACATTAATTCCTAGAATTGAGTTCCACGCATTTACTTTAACTTTTGTGCTGGGTCACGACAGAAATATGACGTGTGTCCCAAACATATATTATACATTGGAAAAGTTATAAAAGGTACTTATTTGTTACAATATGACTTCCAAGGGTTTTCGCCAAAAAAATATGTTTTCTCTAGCTAAAGCAAGTGCGTGTAAAGAGAATAACTTCTCTCCACATTTACCGATGTTATAGGACAGTATTTAAATTTTGGCACTAGCCTAAGATCCATATTGTTACAGTCCATCGTGAAATATATATACACTAAGTGCTTGTAACGCAGGTATTCTTCTATAATTTTTTGCAACTTTGCAAAAACTGCACTTGCCACTTTACCTCGCACTGGCTACGAATATTTTTTTCTTAAACATTCTTTATTAAATTACTTTGGATTTTTACAATTGTTAATGTAGCTAATAGTTCTCTAAACAGTGATTAATAGCTCTGGCCTCGAGAATACATACTCTATACATAACAACGCTGGAGATACGATAAATTGTAACCAATATTTAGATGTGATTTTGTTTGTTTAACAAATTTAGGATAATCTTTTATACCCTTAATACCTTGATTAATACCTTCAGGTACTCTGTTGTATGTTCTGGACGCTTATACAATTGGGTCATTTATTCCTATATTAGTCTTACTAGCGATTTAATAAACATTATTCTTTGCTCCAGTTTCATGCCAATGAACATCGCCAGACATTAATATATTTGCATTTCGTCTTTGAGTTTTAGTGATAGTTGTATGTATCGATTTAATCTGCTCAAATTCCAAAATCTTGTTTAAGGTTGGAACGTTCAGTTCTCTATAGAATGTGTTGGTGCTAGTAAATATATCATTACAAAATAATACTTTTAGTACTCTATTTTGAAGAATTTGTACAGAGTCAAATTTAGTCCTGCCACATAATTCCCATACCGGCAATATATATCTGAAATGCGTCAAGAAGAAGGCATTGTATATACTGTATTTACTTTTTCTTGTGACATAATTTCTACATTTGTATATCATTGGGACCATTGGTATGTTTTTATTAAAAAGGTTATCTATATGTTGGAACCAATTTAACTTCGTATCACTCATTAGTCCAAGGTATTTGATTTCCTCAACTTCTTCCAACTCTAATGTACTTATCTTAATTTCCAGTTTTTCGATTTTTTAATTTTTTTCCATGCATGCAACATGTATTTTGTTTTGTCAACATTTAGTTTTAATTTGTTGTAGTACAGTCAATTAATGTATTTCAAAAGATCATTATTAACAATATTTCTCAATGCCTAATCCTTTCCGCCAGCTTACACCAACACTGTGTCGTCGGCAAATGTGAAATAGCGCGCACTGAGATTCGCATATCTCAAGTTTAAGACATAGGGTGAATATAGCATGGATCTCAAGACCGAGCGCTGGGGTACGCCATACTCATTCGTTAAAACATATATATTCCCTCTAAATCCCATATCAACGAGATTTTTCAACAATTATTTATTTCAACAATTTATCGATTCTGACGACATCAAAAGTTTTTCTTAGGTCCACAAACACTGCTATAACTATATTCTTATAATCGAGAGCCCTAGAAATAAAACTTAGCAAATCCATTGCTGATAATTTGGTACAGTTGTTTAGTTTACCAGTTCCAGTGTTCAATTCAGTGGTGTAGTAACGGGGGGGGGGGGGGACGGGGGACAACCCCCCCATTACGAAAAATTATTCGTTTCGGATAAAATTTGAACTATGAATGTTACTGTGACCCCCCCAAAAAATCTTACGCTACGCCACTGGTTCAATTCAATGGAATTGAAATGCGTAAGCTTAGCTAAAGTGTATACCCCCCCCCCCCCATTGCAGACTTTAACACTATATTATAAAAGGCCAATTTAGCTCACAATCATAGACCGGAACAAATCCTTGGAAGGCAAAAATTTAGTATCTGTGTCAAAAGAAAAGCTGCAAATGATCTCTACGAAAGGTTCTAAAAAATTATTTACCGAGAACTTCGTAAGTGTGGTACTGTAGCAAATGACTTGAACTTAACCCGAAATAATATTTATATATATTTTATAGAGAATATTATTATATTGTTTCCAATAAATGTGCGCCTAATCTGTGAAGAATTATTACATTTATTTAGAAGCATATAAGCTATTATCATTTAAACAGTGCTTTAAAATTGATCTGAAAAAATTAACTCCATTAGCTAAGGAGTTAATCGATTTTATATTAATACACAACTTTCTTTTTGTAGTAGTTTTGGTAAGATTTTATCTGTATGCAATATTTTGTTTACTATTCTTTTTTCGGTGACTTCAGCAAAATTAAAATTAAATAAAAAACATAATGGAAGAACAAATCAAATCTTGCGCTTATTGCAATAGAAAATGAAATTATTGCTCGCAAAATAGATGTAATAAATATAGTGTCATCATATTTGCACAACTAAAAGCAAGAAAAAGCATTTTTTAATAAAATAATTCTACTTACTGGTTAACGTGTTAACGACTTTTCTTGATTTTTATGTTATATACATTTTATATTTTGTTGTTTTAATCAATATAAACATTTTTAAAATGAACTATTTGTTTTCCGTTTTACGAACCATGTTAAAACTGGAATATTAATTGAAAAAGAAGTAATATTGTGAATGGCAGATGTAGCTTTCGAGCGACACCTCTTGACAATCAAATGCATCACCTGGCCCGTCCGACAAGAATCAGTCAGAAACGGAGAAGGAAACTGCTGCATCTTCCCCCTTTCGTCGGATTCTATAACCTCACTGACGAGCCGTTATACGGCAAAACGCGTCTGGGGATGAATTCGACGAAGGGAAGCAACCTTTAAATTCTACAAGTAATATGGTGTTTTATAAAAATAAATGTCTCAGAAGGTACTTTTTTTATCTCAATTTAACAGTGATTATGGCAAATTCAAAAATTTGCAAAAATTGACCAAAACTAACCCAAGTTAACGCAAACTACACCCAAAGGTAATTTTTTCTTGTCCGCGCCGTCGTCGCCTTGCAAGTTACAATCCATTAGAGGCCCGGGTATAGTCACAGAAACACAGGCCCGTAGCTACATTGTTCTATTGTTTGACTCTGGATTTGGGGTAGCTACCATAATAAATCCCTTTATAATATAATAAAGGGATAGTTATGTTACTACAAATGAACATGTTAAAAATTTTATTAGATACCTAAAGTTTTTAAACTCAGGATGTATTATGGTTATGCAAAATACCGTAAAACGCCATTAATTCGGACGGTATCTTTAGTTCGGATAAATCGGTTCAAAAATATTTGTCTTGTGGTTCAATCTGTTGGACATAATTAGTATTAAAATAAATCTCACATATTCAATATGTAAATATAAAAGAAACCTGTAGTATGATCAATGTCATTAATGTTTTTCTGTTTTGCCGCAGAGCGCACTTTGAACATTAACCGTTTTTTTTCTAATTTCTTATGTGGCGCAAACTTTTACGGTAAGAACTGTTACAGTTCGAAAATTGCATTTCACAAGTTTGATTATCTTCAATTATCTGTGTTAAGTTTTCGCTTTTAAATTGTTAAAATACATATGTAGACTCTCACATTAAACATTAATTACTAATTAAGTTACCTGTAATAGCCAAAATTTTCATTATGTTTAGTTTCAAACCTTTGTTGATGTTTATATTCCAGGAATGTTTTGTATCTTGCAAGACATAGCCAAGTGGATTGATCTCTCTGTTCTTTGTTTGATACTACTTGCAGACAGGTTTGATTTCAAATATTTGTTCTAATTGATTGGTAATTGATAAACTTTTCAAGTTATCAATGTAAATAACTTCTTGTATTTGAGATGTTGGTTAAATGTCTCGACTATTGGAAATCAGCTGTTTTTAAGAAAATCGATAATAGGTCAGTGTCAGACTGACAGTTTCTGCGCATTTTCACAGCCACGTCTGGTTAATTTTTGCTTGGTCGCGTGGGTTGACTTCGGTCGCCGTTAGTTTTCTATGTTATTAAAAGAGGTTAGTTTCCGTAGGTAGGGTTGACTAATTTTTGTCATTGTTTTGTTTTGGTAACTATGAACGTTGGAGAAAAATAAGAATCGGCCCGACCATGGACACTGGAAGTTAAAGCACGTTTGTGGAAATAGCTCCTCAATGGCTTTGTAGTTTGCCTATTCTTTGGGCGGAATGCCGATTTAAAATGCTTTAATGAACTTCAACAGCGGTCATAGACGCCATTTGGTAAATTGGAACCCTATTAGTTATTTGAGGTAGGTTTAAACTTTAGTATCTGAATTACCATCGTTGGGTGTTATGAAAGATTTCTCTTTCATGTTGTATATCTAAAATTCGATTTTAGGGTTTTTTGGTAGGGGCTAAAAGTCCGAGTACAAAGTGGAGTACTAGTTTATTTTTGTTGGAAATGCCTGGACGCGGGACGTGCCATGTACCATTTGAATTCGTGGAGACTAGCTGTGTAGCAGTATCCACGTTAGCTGTTTGAGAGACCATGGGTAGCACGTATAGTTGCAGCTAAGTAACATTACCCTGTGTTCATTTTTCTTTAAAAAGTAGTCAACTTAAAATCTTAATATTCTGCATTTATTGCGTATTGTTTGATATACAGTGTTCTGATAAAGTTTTGCGCCCATGTTATGTACAGAGCTTGTACAATGTGAACGTGTAGCGTATGTCGACATAACGTTAAGACGTCACAAGAGTCTCCAGTAGTTCAGAACGTTAGGTAGTCTGTTACAGCTACTTTTGTTGTAAATATAGTTACAATTTATGATTATAAAGTAAATATTTTTGTTTCCCGGCTAAAGGTCATTTATTTCTTCTAAATTTAACACTTGTAACTTTGACATTTTAACTTATCTACGCCCGAGTGGCTAGAATACTTATTGAGTAACCACAGGTACTCGTAAGATATTGTTTTATACTCTAACAGGGATTTTATGGTAAATTTAGTTAGTTGTGAGAAGTTCTTGCACAGACCTTGCGGAAATTCCTAGCCTGCGGCAATGTCCTGGATGTAGGTCTATGTGGCTGCCAGATCAGACTGAACAGTCATTTTTACAGTGTAGGTCTGACAGTTGCCGTCTTGTGCAAGACCCTGTCAAACAGGGTTTGACTTTTTGCTTTCTTTTATCGATAACTTTATAACTATAAACTTTCAGAAATGTTATTGTCAAACCTAGAACTATCACTTTAATATTTCATTTCACTTATTTATCTTTTAACTTTAAGTATCTATTGTCCACCAAAGTAAGAGGAGCTTGCATTTATAAAACCAAGTAACCAAGGGCTTAACACCACCTTAAGAATAAATATTTGTATTGGCCTCTGCGAAAATTTGGCTTTTATTTTAAATAGAGTGACTTTGAGGGCTTCAGTGAATGAGAGCTTATAAGAAGCTAGTGTATACCGATGGTGACATAAGTGTTTTTTTCCTAGTTTGTTTTTTTTCTGAGGCCAAACACTAGAACCTTTAAAGGCTTTTAAGTAAAATTAAACTAAGGTGGCGCCTTTAGGATTTGACTTTAACTTACTTATAAGAGTGCTAAACCTCTCAATTTAGAGACAAAATAGCGAACCTACCCTGAGTTCAGCTAGCTAAGGGGTGTCTGAAGAACATCCTCCAGGGCGTAGGGTTGCCAGAGTAAGGGTGGATAGGTTGCCTTGTCGCAGTTTATTTTAGGTTATCCTAAGGTGAATACTGGCACCCGATTATTGTTTCGGGCGTAATTTGGTTTTTTATAACACTTAATTGTGTGTTTTTTTTTATAACAGTACCAGGAAATTACTACTTTTTTGTTTTAATTGTGTTTATTGTTTAGAGTTATAATTTGCCAACATATAGTAATAGATAATTGATTAAATAAAATTTTGTTTAATTTTTTTGTTTAAAATTTTTAATCGAAAATCTCACACTTCGATCCAAACTTCGGACATTTGTCCGAACTTAGGATACGGATTTTTTAGAAGTACTTATATCTTGTTTCAGAGTCCAAAAGTTAGTATGTCTCCAAAAAAGCTATTAAGGGGAAAGTACACAAATTATGAACAGGATTCCATAGAAAGGGCATTGGAGGCAATCACTTATGGTAGATTAGGTATAAGGGCTGCGGCAGAAGCTTACAATGTACCAAAATCAACGCTTTCTGATAGGTATCATGGCAACCATATACCAAAAAACGGTAGACCCAACGTCCTAGCCTCCGTAAATGAAAGTCATTTATTACATGGCATTTTAACTACTGCTAACAGGGAGTATCCTTTGACTTCCACTGATATTACAAGTATCGTTAAATGATAATTGGACAGAAAAGATCTAGTGGAAAAACGATTTTGAAACAACGAGCCGGGTCGAAAATGGCCAAAGTCATTTTTGATACGACATAAACACTTGTTATCTGCCCGCCTCAGCGAGAATATTAAACGTCAACGGTCTGCAGTATCTGGACCAATCATTGAAGATCTTTTTCAACACTTGGAAGTTAGTTTACAGGACGTGCCACCAGAGAATATTGTTAACTATGACGAAACAAATATGACGGACGACCCAGGACAAGAAAAGGTTATTGTACTACGTGGTTCAAAACATGCAGAATGAATAATTGATTGTTCTAAATCTAGCACATCAGTAATGTTTGCGGTATCAGCTCATGGCGATAGATTTCCCGTTCACGTAGTCTATAAAGCGACAAATCTTCACGACACTTGGAAAAAGAATCGACCACAGGGAACTTTATATAACAGAAGCGCAAGCGGACCGTTTGACGGTTTTATATTCACTGACTGGTTTGATAAGGTTGCTCTACCCTACTTTAGAAGGAAACAGGGCAAGAAAATCTTAATTGGAGATAATTTGGCTTCACATATATCGGTAGATGTTGTAACAAAATGTGAAGAACATAATATTCAATTCATTCTGCTTCCAGCCAATTCTACGCATCTATGCCAACCCCTTGATGTGGCATATTTTCGGCCACTTAAAAGAGCATAGAAGTCCGCTCCTTTAAGATTGGAAGAAACGTCATCGCGGTGCAATACCTAAAGAGTATTTTCCGCAGTTTCTCAAGAAAACACTCGAATCTATCGTTCAAACTGAAGAAACGACTATTAAATCGGAATTTCGTGCATGCGAAATATTTCCGATTAATCGGAACGAGGTTCTTAAACGACTACCGTCCGTTGCAAAACGACTGCCCTGAATGGTGTTTAACATTTAGCGAGCCTCTTTAAAACACCAGAATGGCAGATACGTTCCCTAAACGACAGAAACGTAAAAAATAAACGTTCCACCTGGTAAAGCAGTTACGGCTGTAGATGTGTCTGATCGACCCCCTGGTAGTCGTTAGAATGACATGACAACCAATGATCCTGAAGAAAACGTCACTAATAAAGTAGCAGAGAAAGTAAGTATTTCGTATAACGGAAATGGTGACACGCAATCCGAAAATGAGGCAGAAATTGAAAGCGAAGAGATTCTGCATGAAAGTGATACCGACTCGGAAGTGTTCCTCTGGCAAGACTAATAGCTCAAAAAAAAAGAAAAGAGTTCGATTGACCAAGCAATGCTTAAGCCGAATAACTTTCTGCCTTGCAAGTTCTTATACAACGAAAATACTAAACGTGAAGTAGAGAAAAAATTCGTAGCTAAAATATTAAAGATTAAAGATAGTGGGATCCAAATAAGTTGCCTAAGCAGAAAGGATTCCGAATTGTTTATATTTCCAATCGTTGAAGATGTTACCAAGACTAGTTTCACAGATATATGCACTGTGCTTCAAACACCTCAGGAAAAGCAAGGGAAATTCTGTTTTTGCGAAGATTTAACCGATGTAGCCTAAGTTTTATTTTTTTTATTAAAAACACTTTCGTTTAGTTAAAGTCAAATAAACAAATAAAACACCTTTTTTTTCGAGGTTATAAATACTGGTTTTTTGCCTTTTTGCTCTAAGTGTCCGAAATATAATAAACTGAAAAAGAAATCTAAAAATACAATAAAATCCCTATGTCCTAATTTCGGACATATAATAAACCAAATCCGAAGTTAAGAATACACATCCCTCCCTATGTCTCCGAAATTAATAAACCACTTAAATTTATAAACATACCATATTTTTGTCTTTGATTGACTGTTCAATAATCGTCAGTTTATATAAATTTTGTCCGAAGTTATAGAGTTTTACGGTATGTTAAAATATTATTAAATATGATGTTAATCAAGATATATGCAAATGAATTTGGTATTTTTAAAATCAGGTCTTTAATTGTACAAACAAACTATTAAAAAAAATGCTATTTTCTATATACTTGACTACATAATGATGGTCGTCAGCATCAGGGTTGGTACCCAACTTCATTCTCTGAATTATACGGAAAAAATATTACTTGAAAATACTCCGCAATATATCAAAACTAAATATTGCATTACTTATATTTACAGGGTGTCCAGTAGTAACAGTAACAGTAAGCGCAAAAAAAATAACAGTAACTGGGGCACAGCTGGCCGAACAAACAGGTCTAACCTGAACTAACCCGAGAAAAAATAACATGACAAGTAGATCTAACCTGAACAAATCCAAATCAACGTAAAAACCTGTGAAAATCATAAAAAAAAAAGAAAAAAAAAACAAGTAAGGGTAAATGGAAAAACCTTGCATAACTCCAGCAAACGAATATAACCTGAACAATCCAAACCTAATTTAGGTAAACCTAACCTGAACGAACCCATCTAACCTAAAAAAATCAAAATAACTGTAACAACCTGGGCTGTCCCACTGAGGTCGGCAAGGTACGATATTATGGAAGCCATAAACCTAACGGCTTTGGGAAAAAAATCTTATTGACTAAATCGGTCAAGAGAAATTGGCAAAAAATATTTTTAAGTTTCCAAAATTACCGCTAGGGGCACAGTTACTAGGATATTAAGGTAAACATAAATTTTTAAAATTAAAATAATTTCATTTTTCATTTGTAAATAACTCGAAAAGAAATGAAGATATAGAGTCGCGGTTTTCGCCAAAATGAAGCTATTTTTATGCTCCTTAAGCTAAGTTATAAAAAAATATATCATGCTAATTAATTTTAAAAACAAAATTTGAAAAAACTAAATCTTATTTAAATAGCGCCACCTAGAAGACGCGGTATGTCCTAGCGACCACCCATATTTTGGAAGATACAAAAGAAGTCGTAGAAACAAGTTTCCGTAGAAATTGACGAACTGTTTATTTCCGTCATTAAAACAGTACCTTAACATAGCGATTATCTGATAAAATTCGGCTTTTTAGATATACCTAAAGTCCCTGTATTGGAAAGTCTGGACACGAGCGGTCGTTCACGCGATTGGTTGGCCTCGAGCTAAGAAATTAATGGCGGCTCCAATAAGAGAAGCGCAGATGACTTATTCGCAGCTATGTTCACATCATTCGCAATCTGTCAAATCGTTTGTTTACTTTTAGAAAACCCAACAAATATTTTTTTTTCTGCAGTTTAAAGTGAAAAGTGATTTGTTTTTTTGGTTTTTTACAATTTAGAAAGGATTTCTTTTGATTTTAATGTCGGGAGTAAAGAAGCAGAAAGGTGGCATATCGGGAGCTTACCCCGAACGCCCTTCTAAAACCGGCGAAGGAATATCATTTTTTAGATTTGCTATGGAGATCACAGGTATGTAGGTACCTATATTATAAACAAATATTGTGCTTTTGGAAACATAACATGCATGTGGATTTATTTACTAATTCTTGAATCGTCTACTAATTTTAATATATTTAATAATTAAATTATAGAAGACACAAGTACTACTGTAATGCTCTTTTAATAAATAAAAGCTTATAAATTAATCAATTATAATATTAAAAAATAAATAAATTGTCTTATCATAACTGAAATTTAATTCAAACTGCTATTACAAACCACCCCATCCGCGATGGTGCTAAAAGTTATTATACCTCGCATATGAATGAATTTTTTGATGGTGTCCAGTTCTTTCGGCCAACATTAATTATCCATCTCTCACGTCTGTTCTCATCCGAGGGAAATGAGGCCATATAACATTTTCTCCCATGATTGGTATAATTTTTGCAACCGGGATAGCTGCATGTTTGCGTTTTTAAAACACATGACATAACATGACAGGAGAGACTGACACCGCGCGCACGCCCGGGCGCCATTAATTTCTTAAAAGGAGGAAATAGAAAAGGACACAGAGTTCTCTTTCTTACACACGGGCTTTATAGCTCGTGTCCAGACTTTCCAATACAGGGACTTTAGATATACCCTAGTAACTGTGCCCTCTAGCGGCCACTTTGGAAACTTGAAAATATTTTCCAGTTATTTCATTTGGTCGATTTAGTCAATAATTTTTTCCCCCCCCATTTTCTTCATACATTAACTTCATTTATAGAAATTCTTAGGATGGAACAAGTACTTCGAAATAGGTTGTGAAAATATGCAAATCCAAAAAATATATGGAAATACAAGTAAATTCTAAGAAGTATTTTTACGCCTGGAAATTTATGTAGGTACCTATATTTGTAGAGGATTGGGGATTGGGGGTTACTCGTTAACATAACGAAAAATAAATAATAAAAGCTGCCCTTTCACTAAAAACTCAAGTGGAGAAAAATATGTAACATAAAAGAATTATGTATCTTCCTGCTGCAGCTGTTGTGCTACAGGCTACAGCTAAATAGCCTCCTTCACAAGGTGTTTTTAATTTTTATAACTAACCTGACAAGAATTAAAATTTTTAACCATTCAGACCTTTCGACTAATTAGACCGTATATAACATTTACATTTTGACTGACATCATTTAGCATTTATATTCCTAACATTTTTTTAAAAAACGCTTCTTAATATAATTATAGTCTAAATTCACTTATCAATATATACCAAGTGAGCTAGTAGTATAACTCCAATTTGAAGCCAGCTTTTACACTGAAAATAAAATAGCAAATTTTTTGATATTCGATATGTTTGTCAGTAAGTGTATAATAGAGTGTATAGGGTAATTCTTATAGTCTAAGCCGCGTCAGAAACTTACCTAAGAAAGTAATCCTGTACGAAATCTGGATGCTCGTCCAACCATGATTCCATTCGTGCATATTCGGGATCGTATTGATTGGTTCCGGTCCCGCTAAGCTGATTACGCGATAGGCCATCGCTTATCGGCATCCGCGCGTCGGCCCCCTCGGTACTGCTCCCACTGCGGAGCTGAAGACCTGAAAAGATTCAAAAGGTAGGTTAGTTTTGCTTAAACTTGGGGGAATATAAACAGAGAGGTGCCATAAAATACAAAAGAACAAAGAGTCAATGTTGGTTTCATGTAGGGTGGCCCAAAAAAATGTGAGACAATATCAACTTTACATGGAAATCATTCTTTTTGTTTGCTTTCTTTATTCTTTGCAAATTTCTAAACATCTTTTATACAACATGCCAGTTAGATACCTATATTCAATCGTTTTTAGGTTAAATAAAATATAAAAAACCGTTTAGTCACACATTAGAATAATTAATGAGGGGTAAAAAAGATAGGGAAAGTCCTATCACCTTCCTTATTTAAAAATTTAATTCCTACGCGTTTTGATCAATAGATCATCCTTAGGGCGGCAACTATAATAGTTTTAATTTGTTTTGTGGTAGTCATGTGTTTTGTTTCGCAATTTTAATTTTTTTTCTTAATTAATTTTAAATGTATTTTAAGACTGACCGATTTTAATCTGTGACTATGTGTGTGCGTTACTGATTGTTGAATGTTGATAATTTTTCGTTCTAACCTACTGAGGATGATCTATTGATCGAAACGCGTACGAATTAAAAATTTTAAATAAAGAAGGTCATAGGACTTTCCCAATCTTATTTATCCCTCATTAAACATGTCCCTTCTGGAGAGCAGTTTCGGCTTTAGAATATATAATTATTTTATTATCAATAAATCAATTTTTTAAATGGTAACAAAAAATAAAGTTACCATGATTTCAATTTAGTTAAATCTTAGATAGCTTAGTACGAAGTGTCTTTATTTATTTTACCACGCAGTCATCCCTCCAAGCCTAGGTCCGTAACGAATTTTCCGATATCCTATATAATAAAATTATTACTTTATATAATATTGAATAAGCATTATTTTCTTAAACAAGCCCAAAGAAATTTGTTAGTTTTCCTGTCCATCGGACCATCGGACCCAATCCCTAGACGCGTCTCGCCGTATTACGGCTCATTCGCAAGGCCATGGTCTGACGAAAAGGAAAGGGAGCTTACAGAGCATTTCAACACGTAATTTAAAGATATATATGCGAAATGTTGGACGTGGCGACATCTCGCGGTAATTGAGCAATCCATCCAACCAGACCAGTAAGAAGACCAAACGCGGGAATGGGACGCGCAATAATACGGATACTCAGACGAACGGATATATCTACGTCAGGTGGCACTAAAAGACAGTTTTCGGTTTAAGTTTAATATAGCGTTTTCGGTCCGCTTAAACTGGCTTTCATGGCCACCTCATGTGGATATCCGTATTGCGGGTTCCATTTCAACGTTTGGTCTTCCCGCTGGTCTGGTTGGGTAGATTGCTCGATTACCGCGAGATGTCGCCACGTGCAACATTTCGCATATGTACCATTATTTTTTTAAGTTACATATTGGAAGTGTTTATTTGAGAGTACTAGAGGTGGGCTTATAAGTTATTTTAAAATCACCGGTATACCTGTGATTGTTATGTTAGATTAACTGTTATTTTAAACAGTTACCAGTTATTTTCCATAAATTTAGTTTCAAGATGTTGATTGTCGAATAAACGATTTTTTCTATTATTTAAATATTTTATGAAAATATTATTACTATAAAATAAACAGAAAACTAAGAGAGAATAAAAAAATAACTTTGTGATTTAAAATAACGTTTTAAATCGCACATTTCAAATGTTTACATATTACATACCTAATGCACTATCTCTATACTCTATAGTTTATCTCATTTCTTTAAATTTAAACCAACATCAACAGGCGTCTATCCGCGATCCGGTTGATCGCAGGGGAATCTCTAAATCCTAAACACTACCGTCCTGAACCACAGATATGTCGATATTGTCATAATATGTAATCAGATTATCAGATTAAGTTCAAATAGTTGATGGCGCGATTAAAGTATGTCGATATTTTCATCTTTTAAAATAACTTCAAACGCGAACGCATACCGGACACGGCGACATGAAATAACCTATAACATAATATCAATATATCAAAAAATATCGAGATATCAGTGAAATATATTAGCGGTTATTTGTCTACCAGTTATTTAAAAGAACCGTATACGGTGTAATATCACGCAGGTAACGTGTCACCGGCGCGGCGCGCTCTCGGCTCGGAACAATAACGCCAATAACCAGTAACTGCTTCAGACAATATTGGATCACCGGTAGCGCCAGTTATTTCTCAATAACCCGGCTATTTCTAACCGTGAAAGTTATATCACCTCTAGAGAGTAAGTCAGAAGCAAACAATTCCTTTCAGCTCTAAGCATTAATTGGCTCTAGCTCCAAAATTCTGTCCGATTCCTTAAAATGTTAACAAGTTAAATTCGAGAAAAGTAGACTGTAGATTTTGTAAATTTTATATTAGCCAAACTAAAATTGTTGAAACACTTTTGCAAAACATGGTATGGCTAAAATGTCTTGTTTTTTTTGTGTTTGGTGCAGCTTTGTTTATTTTATCAAATGAATGTCTCATGTCGTTTTCCTATTTCATGGGTGTTGAACGAACAAGGTTTTACTAGCTTGCAGTTATTTGTACATTATTAGCCACAATATAATGCTGGTTGGTTTATAACTGCACAGCTTTAATAATTCAAACCCTGTTTAACAAAAAGTAACATATATTTATTTTATTTAAATTAGTACTGGATGACAGGATTTTACAAAACTTTTAACGCCCTAAAGAACGGGTGTATTACACCGGATGAATAAGAATATTTTTACGTGAGGCACACTGCATGGTATGTGTCTGTGAGATTTATTTATAATTTACTACGAAAAACAGAAGAACACATCATGTATTGCAATTTTTGAATGAATGTCGCACATCGACGGAAAATGATTACTTTAATTATTTGAAAGAGCCTTACCCGAACACTTTGCCACACAACTCGAGAAATGAAAAATTCCTAGAACCGAAGAAAAATTTTGACGGTCTTCTGAAACCGTAACAATATTTTTGCAGGCATTTAGGTGCAATATACTTTAAAAATATAATTATTCTGAGGTGGACTTCCGCATATTGAATATTGTTGAGGTTTTATTTAATTTAGCAGAATATTTCTACTTTGTAGGAAGATTAAGATTTTATATCTGGATTTAACTTATGTCTCTCCAACAGGCGTGTAAGAACTCGCTTAAAATGGTCTATTGTATAATATGTAATATGTATAAGTTTTGAAAATTGTTCTATTCATACGAGCAAGACGGTTGCCGTAGGCCAACGCCGTAAGTCTAGCCAGTGTGGAAAAGGATTCTTCAAACGTGTTGTACACTCTTTTTCTACAACTGCAAACGTGATTTCGAAATTCCTACGCGTTTGAATGTAATATGTGCGTTGTCAAACGATATGACATAGCGGCCAAACTGTGTGCAAACTTTTACACATGGCATAGTATAGCAATCAAATTCTGCGTAAACGTCTACGCACATTGCCAGGAACAATTATAAGGCAAGCGACGATTCGTGGGAAACAGTTGATTTTTAGGTGTAGTTAGTAGTATGTTCTCATAGCAGTTGTAGAAAAAACTATTGTAATTGTTGTCTTTTCAGCTCATATTTATGTGGGTAAGTGTAGAATAAATAAATAATAAAATCATAGAATTTCGTGCGTTCCTCCCGGCTCACCCTGTATAAATATCTGAACTTAAAAAGATTAAAGTGGGAAGCGCGATCGAAGAAAAAAAGTTCTAAAGTAGTAAACTTTTCATTCATATCTTTCCATCCATTTATTCAAGAAGCAACCGATCCATGAATTAATTTGAATTTATTTACATACGAATTGCTTGTAAGCTTGTAAACTGAGCAGCAATTGAAGTTTTGCAAAGGAAATTTTAATTGATGCTGATATGTAAATGTAGAAAAATTGAAGCAAAATACTTAAGATTCAACTCCAGAAAACGACCGTGGTTGTATTAAACTACGAAGTTCAAATTTTTAGATAACAGTATAGGGTCCGTTTTTAAATAGGTAGGTACAGACACAATAGATACAATTTCAGTTTTAATGATAACATATTATTATGACCTGTAAAAACAGGGGCTTCACTACAATGTTAATTTAGCTTAATATACGTATTTATTTATTATTTTTGGCGACCTATTTGGAAAACTAGCACAGTTATAAAAATTTTATTACAGTTTTATTTGTAAAGTACAAATTTTTTTATTACATTTTTCATTTAATTTATTCTGGATTATTCTGCAACTGCTGCTAATAAACGCAAATCAGGCTAATTATGTTTTCGTATCTTTAGTAATATTTAAAAAATTAAGTCTTTATTGTTTTCCCCTTTTCTTTTATTTTCTTCTCTTAGCGATTTATAGTACCTACATATTATAGGGTATTATATAGTTAGTTTGGTTAACAACAATTATACAGTTTAATTTGCTTCTGTTTGGTTACACACTATACTGATTAATTATACAAAATAATAATATAGTGGTTAAGTGAAAAAGCTTTGCTTTAACTTGACCGTTTGTAATCTCATCACTTATTATTATTACTATTATTAACACCGTATCTGGAAATTTTTTCGTAGTCATGAATATTTTTTAACTTTAATTTTAGAATAATATAATTCATAAGAAATTAACGACGGATCTCTTCACCAGGAATTCGGCGGTTTTGGAAACACCAGGAGGGTTGGGTTCAAAACCCTGGGCCGTGCAATATGTGATTGGGAATGGCGTTGTATTTCGACGCCATGCAAAATAAGGTAAGAGTGACAAATGTAACTTCACCACAATTTCTCCATTTACGCCGGTAATTAGACTAGAAGATGGTTAGGTACGCAGCCCCCAGTCGGTAAGCCCAGCAGCTTAAAAGCAAGGGTTAATGGCTATGAATGCAGACCGGGGTGGTTGTCGTGACGTAAACTGTAGGCTCCTCAGGAATATCCTGGCAGGGAACAAATAAGTAACAATCCGAAATAGAAAAACGAAGACATCCATAACGGAATATTTTAAAACCATTACCTATGTTCAATCTTCTTAATAATTTTTTTTTTCAGTTACTCATTATTAGATTTACTTAGATACCAAAAAACGCGTTGTTTTATATTTTTATTTTATACACTATTTGTAAATTTTAGGACTACAGCTGGTTTAGATTTTCCTATTAAGATCAATAAATAAATAAGGCCTATTTTTAATAAATAAATAAAACTTAAATTTTTACAACGTGCATCGGAGGAGGTTCAGTTCGCCCTGTTTGCAATAGACGTCTGTTCAACTAACCCTGAAGTAACTAATAAATACAAATTTCGAAATTTTTTCAATTTGATAACGGATTAATTAATTTATTTATTTTTGTTTGTTTATTGACTTATTTGATACTGTTCGTAACAAATCTGGGTTATTGTAATAATATTTCAATTTTTGTCCAGCTTACTTACAAGTGCATGGGAGGATAAACGTATAATAATTATAATTACGCCTTTTACGTTGTATGTCTGTTGTGTACGCCTACAACAGTCTCGCACGGTTTAACACTATGCTTTTAAGAATGCGACGAAAATTTGATTTACCCTGAACACCAAATCGATACCATGGTGTATGTTATATGAAAATAGAGCATCTCCAAGGCCTTTAACCAAGTATGGCATGAGGGGCTCCTAATTAAATTGAGTGCATACGGAATGCCGGTTCAATTTTATTCATGGCTGTCGAGCTTTCTTAAAGACCGTTCTCTGCCAGTGGCGATGGACGGATTTCTTTCATTACACATTTAACATTAACGCCGGAGTCCCTCAAGGTTCTATATTGTCGCCGACCCTATTTTTACTATACATTAACGATCTTTTGGAAAAAACTAAAAATCCTATATAATATATGACTTCGCTGATGACAGCACACTCGTTTTATGTTTTACTTTGGATACTAGGATATCGGCTGCCAATGCACATCTCTATAGGCAGCAAGAGGTCTTATTTCTCAATAAAGACCTGGCAGATTTCTGTCTTGGGGTGACAGTAACCAAGTAGAATTTAACGCTAAAAAAACCCAGGCGGCTGTCCTTGTTAAGCAAGTTAATGTTGAGGAACCGGATATAGTCATGGCGGGACACTCGATTCCCTTGCCTTCATCAATTTATTTATTGGGTGTCAATTTGGATAGTCATATTATGTCTTGGCATGGTCACATAGCTTGGAATACTTTTCCGAACTAAGAACCTCTATATACACCGCAACAACTTTTGATATAATATAAAGCCCAAATTTGACCATCGCTGGAGTACTATTCGCATATTTAACATACCCTGAGATTGCTAGATTATATTCAAAGAAGAAGAGCTTGATCGGTGATCATGAAATGACAAACAACCTGGAAAACCTTGAACATCGAAGGAGACTTGAGTCTATTTTACAAATATTTTCATGGCAAGTGCTCAACTGAGGTTGCCCGCTTGATTCCACCTGAAGCGGTGCATGGCATTGCCATGCATTATTTCGTAATGCAGGGACGACGACGACTTATTTGGATATCATAATTTCCTTTTCCAGAAACACGCAGGGACGCGAACAAGGGAAACGACTGCATAACGACAGATCAAATATACAATTCGTAGACATCGGTTTACTAATAGGGCTGTCATTGATGCCAGTACTTGTTCGAGAACCTCCGGAATATTTCTAATGGTTTCAAATGCATCTAATATTCGTTTTCGTAAGCCTTCAACGGTATTCACTGGTATTGTAAACACTAGAGATTTGAGATGTCCTTATAGGAAAAAATCTAGGCTATTTAAGTCAGGGGATCTACGAGGCTATGACTGAGGTTCACCCCGTCCTATCCACTTGTTGTCATATACTTCATTTAAATACTTCCGAGCCAAAATAGAAAAATGTGATGAAGCGCCATCATGTATATACCACATTTGACTTTTCAGCAAAAGTAAGTAATAAAGGTAATTCTTGTTGCAATTAAGGTACCACTTGCAGAAATTAATTCTTAAAAGGAAATCTCGAGGAAGGAGCGCCTGCAACCTTTGAATGTGGTAAGGGTATAATTAACAAACAATTTGTTGACTAATATTTGAATGTTTAGGTTAGTAGTATCTGGACTTTCTTTCATTTCATTTACAACAGCTTCTTCGATCTGTGGTGTTTATGTTGTGTGTGTGTTATTCCTATTAAGTTCTAGCCTATAAATATTCGAGGATACTTGATCAGATATGATTCTATTGGGATAGTGCTCCATAGATAGACGTCTCTCTTCTCTTGCATTTCCATTCGCAAGGCCATAGATGAAATGCATCTCAGCCATTTTAGAATTCATAAAACTTGGCATTATTACGTGATTATAACGAGTATTAAAAACACTTTTACACCTTACAGTTTACAACTTAAACCTTTAATTTATAAACACATGCACACACAAGTTACAATTTCAAAAGCGAACTGTCAAAATTAATAAAATCAAAAGATTATCCAAATAAAGCCAGAACCTACTAGACCATTTAAAAAAATTTAATTACATCTAGCAAAATACAGAAAATCGTTTTTCATATTTTTCTTAGATAACGGTGTCAGATTTCTTACAAACTAAAAGACTACCCCTAAAAAATATCTCCATGTAGATTCTTACAACCATTTGGCCAATGATGTAAGTCCTACAGTATAACCTATATTCCAAATTTGAGCCAAATATTTCAAAAACTGCAGGACCTATAAAGAAAAAACGAAATAAAATCTAGAAATTTCAACACCCTGTAGATCGGTAAGGAAGCGTTTGCAGACCTATGTTAATATTCATTTTTAGTCATAAAATAAGCCAAAGAATTACCCCCTTCCGTATGTACATGATATTTAGGAACACCCTGTATATCTTCTATATGGGCCACTCTACGTCAGGTCCCGCTGGCAGTCACTAAAGCCTTTCTCGGGCTGCTGCTAAATGGAATAGTTGACCCGTGTCGCGTTTTAAATTCCAGTCATTCTGTAATGTTTTTAAGCCAAGAGGTCTTTTTTCTAAAAACTCCTATTCGGCCTTGTACCGAGATATAAAAAATTAGTTCGGTGAAAAGTGGTCATGAAATGGAAAACGGATGTGTTAGCCTTTTGAAATAATTCCATCAAGTTTAGATTAGTTTGGATGTCAATCATATCATACCATACAAATTGCGTTGCTGTGTTTCACGTAACTGGCTCTAAAACTCATAAAAAAGGAGCTGGTTGGCCAACCATTCGTGCAGAAGAACTTGTTAATGACGTTCGTCAACGTATGGAAAAAAACCTTTAAAACGTCAGTTTCAATAAATTGAACTTTCTCATGGAACATGCCAAAGGATTGTATGAAAAACGCAATGCAATGCAATTAGGGGTGGGCAAAATAATCGATTAATCGATATATAATCGATTAATCGATTAATCGATTTTTCGATTTAAGAAAAATTTTAATCGATTAATCGATTGTTCGATTAATCGATTTTCCGATTAATCGATTTTCCGATTAATCGATTTTCCGATTAATCGATTTTTCAATTAATCGATTTTTCGATTAATCGATTTTCCGATTAATCGATTTTCCGATTAATCGATTTTCCGATTAATCGATTTTCCGATTAATCGATTTTTCAATTAATCGATTTTTCGATTAATCGATTTTCCGATTAATCGATTTTCCGATTAATCGATTTTCCGATTAATCGATTTTCCGATTAATCGATTTTTCAATTAATCGATTTTTCGATTAATCGATTTTCCGATTAATCGATTTTCCGATTAATCGATTTTCCGATTAATCGATTTTCCGATTAATCGATTTTCCGATTAATCGATTTTTCAATTAATCGATTTTTCGATTAATCGATTTTCCGATTAATCGATTTTTCAATTAATCGATTTTTCGATTAATCGATTTTCCGATTAATCGATTTTTCAATTAATCGATTTTTCGATTAATCGATTTTCCGATTAATCGATTTTCCGATTTTCTGATTAGTCGATTGTAAAATCGAGTGTAAATAAATTTTTACCCGATAATCGAAAATATAAATTATTATGTTATTGAATGATTTTGAAGTTGCTGGTGAAATATTAATTAATATACTGCACAATTAATTATTACTCTATACAATAACAGTTACGTGTACTGCGCCCGTATTTCTACTAGTATACAGGGTGTTAATTAATGGTATGCAGATATTTCAGGGGGTGATAGTTAGTACTCGTCAAAATAAGAAAAAAATGTAAATATATGCATGGTCTAAAACGCGTTATTTTCGTTATACAGGGTGGCAAAGTTTTAATTTTTTTTCTCGTATCTTGCGTTTTCTCTCTTATATTCTCTGATAATTGTTTCAAATTTGGAACAACAACCATTTTTTAGAATCTCTACAATAAAGTATCAAAATTGTTGGTCGCAGTATACAGGGTGTTACATTTTCTTGAATCCGCTACAATTTTATCTTTCAGAACTTTTTTTGGGGCTCCCTGTATGAATTCCGGTATGAAATTTGAACTCTCTGTTCCCTTGTTTAGCGTTCTTGTCTCTTGTACTATTCTCGTATCTGTGACCGTTTTCGATTTATTTGCAAAAATAGCCATCGATGGAAATTAAAAGTAGGCGAAATAGCGCAATAAAAATGAAAATAATTATTACTTAAAATATATACAAATAAAAACAGCTTTTTACTCTTATTCTAAAGTTGAAAAAAAGTGAAACGTTGCTTAAACATAATATTGTTATATTATAATTTTTCCCATAAAAGGAGATTGTTTTAATTAAATAAAAATTGCCTAATCGACAAGGACCAAATAAATTATTGGACAATAAATTTATTGCCTGTCCGATTTATCGATTAATCTAAATAATCGATATACCGATTACATCGAATTTATCCAAAATGATAAATATAATAAGATCGATTAATGGAAAAAATCGATTAATCGAAACATCGATTAATCGAAATACCGATTAATCGAAATAATCGATTAATCGAAATAATCGATTAATCGAAATAATCGATTAATCGAAATAATCGATTAATCGAAATAATCGATTAATCGAAATAATCGATTTTCCGATTAATCGATTAAATCGAAATAATCGATTAATCGAAACATCGATTAATCGAAACATCGATTAATCGAAACATCGATTAATCGAAATAATCGATTAATCGAAATAATCGATTAATCGAAATAATCGATTAATCGAAATAATCGATTTTCCGATTAATCGATTAAATCGAAATAATCGATTAATCGAAATAATCGATTAATCGAAATAATCAATTTTCCGATTAATCGATTAAATCGAAATAATCGATTAATCGAAATAATCGATTAATCGAAATAATCGATTTTCCGATTAATCGATTAAATCGAAATTATCGATTATTTTTCATAATCGATAATCGATTATAACTTTTGATAATCGCCCACCCCTAAATGCAATCATATCAAGCCTTTTTGCCGACAGATCACCCCAGACGTCTCGCGTACTGATTTGTCCATAATTTAATAAATCAAATTTTATTTTAATTTAATAAATAAAAGCTGTTAAACATAAATAACATTTTATTCTGACGAAGCATGGTCTCATCTTTCCAGATACATCAGTTATCAAAATATGAGAATATTCAACACATTTGTGATTGGATAACAGTTTTGCGCGAAAGAATAGTTGCGCCAATTTTTTGAAATTTCACCGTCAATGCACAAAAGTGCCGAAACAACATTTTTAGTCAGTTGGTTCAACAACCAATGAATTTCCGCATTGCTATTTTCAGCAGGAATAGCACATACGACACAAGACATTATAGCTTTCCTCCACAAGTTTTTTCTAATGACCGCTTGATAAGTTTGCAAACTCAAGGCCAGTTTCCTCCTAGGTCGCCGTTTTTGACGCTAATGGACCATTTTGTTTTCCCTTACGCGAAGAATAAAACTGAACTCCTCTAAATAATTTGCAAAAACTGAAACACAGGATTGTTGAAGAATGTGCAACCATATTGCCAGAAATGCTGTAAAATGCGTTTGAGAGCATGAGGAGGCGTGATTTCCAATATTTGCTTTAATAATTGGCCTTTTTATTGTTATTAAAACCCGACTTAACAGCGGTATTAGTATTTCATTTCAATTTTTGAACTTGTTCTTAGTTCACTATTTTACCTATCTTGGCCATATTAATGATGCCAGTATGTAATCGGAAATAGCCTGAATTGACAGAGGTTCTATTTCAAAAAGGATGATATAAAGCCGCCAATACATACTGCAACATGCGACTATGCATGCGTCGACTCCATCGTTTCAAGACTCATGCAGCATGTGGACTAGAGTCGAATGATCTTATTTGAAGCAATCTCTGTCGCGGCATCTAGGATCGTACTGGATGGTGAGCAGAGATACGGAATCGGTGATGCAGATGCAGGTTTCAGCGTGTGTGGGTTTGAATCGATGCAAGATCAATGCAGTTCAGTTTCCCCCCTTATAAATCCTTTATCAATGATTCAGTTTAAGTTAATCTCTCTTATCAATGATATCATTACGACCGTAGGCAACACAAATTTCAGATTTCAAAAAACAAAACCTTGTCACAACGAAGCATCTACAGGGACTGCAGATTATGGGAATCGATGCAAGCTTCTGTGTGTGTAGACAAACCGATGCTTATGCCTAGTTTCATGTTTGCCAGAGTCGAGGCATGCATCACCGCATGTTTCAGTATGTATCGGCGGCTTAAGCTAAGACAGTCGTTTTCATTTTATAACTACCTTTGACCAAGATAATTTTTGATATCTCAGTAGCTTACCATTTAATATAAGGTTTGCTCCAACACCCAATTCTTGTACCGTTCCAGAACCGTCATGAAACTGTTGGGATTTATTTTGTGCGCAGGCGTTAACTTTGCATGGTTTTGTGACCGTACAAAATTGGCATGCGTTGGAACGGATTTTGAAGCGATATATGAATGCGGTGTGGTAGCTTGGCGAAACTAACCTTACTTTTAAATGTAAACGAACTACCAGGATATTTTTAAAAATAAAAACTACTAACTGTTAATTTTAATAGTTTATTCATAATATTTCTTTTGTGTACCTAAATATTCTTCATTTTTAACTCACAGTTCGTTTAAAACCTCCAAATCACCGTCAGAAAATTAGGCACTCGATATAAAATCACTGTATCCTTCGTCATACTCACATTTTTTATTTCAAAAAAATTATTTTATTTTGCAATGTCAAAACTAGTAAACAAACAACGAGGGAAGAATGACAAATGGACTAATGTGCAAGTCAGTCCAAACAGTACATGCTTTCAACCAAGTATCAAAATAACCGTACAAAAACCGATTCGCGAACGGTCCTTGACAAAGTTGGAACGGCAGCAAGGATCGTACGATAAACCGTCACGTCACGGATTAGTTGGAACGCTTTTGTCCTTCTACGCATGAACCGAACGGCACAATGTACGGTTTTCGGGTGTGTTGGAACAAACCTATTATCTACCTGTAATGTATCGTTCCCCTCTCAACATAATTATGTTAAGCGTGTACTTGTATTTATTGACTTATTTTTATAATGTTATTCAAAATATTTGAGTTCTATTTTATTAATATTTGACTTAACCGATTATAAATTATATTACCACGGCTTAGTACTCATAAATAGGAACATCAAATAAAAATTTATAAGCAGTTTTATAGCTAGAACTGAATTTTTGATGTCGCCTTAAAATCTCACAATTTCGCACGTGTCGGCATTCCTAATTTATCACAATCAGGAGCCAAATCCGCTTATTACTTAAAACCATAAACATAAAGACAAATAGTAAGCGTGGGTATTGTTTTTACTTTTATCATATTAATATCGTCAATAGTTCTCATTTATTCAAAATAATTAGATTCTAGTTTAGCTAAAAGTTCTTTATAGCAACCGGTCTAAGGTAATAAGAAATGCCTATATTATATTCCAAAAAAAAAATCCCCACTTTTCTTTTCTTTATACAATTAATATGTTAACATAATTAATATGACTAGTGTGAGAACCCACCTTAAATGCTGACCACGGAAAGATAACTTAATCTTGGTGTTTACCAAGAATTGTTTTGGATGATGTCGACTACGCGAAATATAGATATTGGGCTGTTTTGTAAGATGATTTTTAATTTTTATGGGACTTACCTTGAGAGTTCGGTTACAGATAGATATATTTAATTGTAATCCGTTTTGTATTAAAAGCAACGATAATTAAATAATTAAATTGTGTGTTTTACTTGGTCGTCGATTAAAACTAGTATTTCCACTAGTTAGTACACTACGTCTTCAAATTTATATTACTCATTCTTGTTAAGTTGCACTTATTAATTTGAGACAACCATACATTAACAGTTTCACTCAACTCGATGTTACTTAAGTCCCACTTAAACTTTTACCTTATATCTACTGGTCATTTCCTAACATTGTACTATATTTTTAGTATCTCCTGAGGATGAAGCGTTCGAAACATGTAGGAAACTATATATTCTTTAAACTTATTGAATTGTGGAGGCATTGTTTAATTTACATTAAAAACAAACGTTCAGTGGTACCTGACCAGACTATTAACCAACAAACATTTTTTGAGAGAGCCATGTTTGAAATCACTTTTAACGCATATGCTTCATTGAAATTCGGAATCTTTCCAGATGTGTTGAAGTGTTCTAAATTTATCTCTATTGTAAATAAAGGAGATTCAACTAAGACTGAAAACTACCGACCTATCTCTTTAAAAAATTAGCATGCTCGTTGTTGAGGTTTCCGCAAATGCAGGCCCTGAAAAGTCGAGTAGATCATAAACAACAATCATTTTCCAAATCTAACAAAAACTCATTTTATGATTTTTCACATCAATTAATTAGACTAGATTTAATCTGGACTGGCCGGTATATTCAGCACGTGTACCATTTTTTATAAATTTTAACTCCTACTTTTTTGGTACCATGAGATTCAGTTTCTGAAGAGCCTTTCATGTGACCTAGGTTGCCATTTAACTAGAGGTTAAGGGGTTGAAGGGAGGGGGCTGAGAATATTACAGAAATGTGAACAACAATTTAAATCATTTTCCTTAAAATTAACTTATATAAATAAAAATATGAATTTTATGCAGGACCTTTGAACAACCCTGTATACATGCAATTGCCTTAAAACCCGTAACAAGAATGAAAAACTTACGGGTCCGAGGGTTTTATAGAAAAAAGAAACACATATTATAACTAAATTATTTATTTTGGATAAAAAAAGTTTTCGGGGTAGATAGGGCGCATTTTAAAATTATTTTCGTAACGTACAGGTTGTCCCAAAAACACGAAACGCATCAACATTTTTTTTTTTTAGTGGAATTCCCTGTATAATATTTTATTTTCGGTTTCTACGATCAAAATAAAAATGAGATTCATTGGGGTTTATTGTAGTTAAACCTTACGGTTTTGGAAATATTTCGTATTTTGTGAAAATGTAGTAACAATTTTAATGATTAAATTCTCAATATAGCATATTTTCTTTTTTTAACCAAATTTTAAGTCTACTAACTAATTAGGTTTTATGTTGCACTGATAAAAAATTCACTAACTGATACAAGGTGTCTAAAAATCACGACAAAATAATTACATGTTTAAAGTGATAACAACTTGTTTAATTTAAATGTAATACCCAGTATATTATGTCAGCAATAATAATAAACTCCTTTATTTCAGTTTACATAAATACAATTATTACACAATCATACATACATAAAATGAAATGACGTCAAACAAAAAGAATAACATATCTTAAAAACTATAATTCAAAAAATCATTCAGGCTATATGGCTCTAGCTCTAACAGAAATATTTTTATTTTTCTTTTAAATAATGTTATACTGGCAATATCTTTAAATCTGTTGGGTAATTTATTGAACAATTTGATGCACATATAATAAGGGCTTTTTTCGGTTAGGGTTAACCTATGTGCTGGGTACAAAATGTCGCGATGTCTGGTGCCATATCTTTGACTATATACATTTTGATCAATAAATCTATCCATATGCTTAAACAAAAACATTAAACATTCAAATATATACAAACCAAAGACTGTCATAATCTTTAGAGCCTTAAAACTACCCCGACATGTACCCATAAAGTCCAACTTTCTGATAACACGAACTATTCTTTTTTGAACAACAAAAACTTTCTGTACATCTGATGAACAACCCCAAAAAATAATCCCATATCTCATTACTGATTCAAAGTTTGCACAGTATAATATTCTTGACGAAATAGTATTTGTAAATCTAGACACAATACTCATTCCATATCCAATTTTACCCAATTTTAAACATAAACTATCAACCTGTTGATCCCAGGATAGGTATTCATCAATTATTAAACCTAAAAATTTGGTTTGACTTTTCAGAGTAAAGCTTTGGCCCGTTAATTTTATTTGTTCTGGTTTTATTATTTTACTTTGTTTTGTTTTAAACAGAATTAGGTTGGTTTTATTTTCATTTATTATTAATTTATTTTGATTAAACCAATTTTTGGTGATCTTAAGTGCAGATTCTGAATTGTTCACAATATGCTGTATATTCATGCCTGGAACCAACAAGTTAGTGTCGTCCGCATAATTAGTAATTGAAAAATTATTTTCTAGTTTACTAAAATCGTTAAGAAAAAATATAAATAAAATGGGACCTAGTATACTTCCTTGTGGTATTCCCATGTTGTTCTGCCTAATATTAGATTTTACATTATTTATTGTGACTCTCTGGGTTCTTTCCGCGAGATAGGATTTAAGCCATGCTATTGCGTTGCCTCCAATCCCATACATATTTAATTTAGTTAATAGTAACTTATGATCTATACAGTCATAGGCTTTGCTTAAATCTAAAAATAACCCTAGTGCTAAGTCTCTGTGTTCCAAGTGTTTCAAAATAACTTGATTAAATTGAAATGTTGCAGTTGCTGTTGAGCGACCATTTAAATACGCGTGCTGATTACTTGCAAATATGTCGGTTTTTTTTGCAAATTCCAAAAGTCTCGAGCATACAATGATTTCAAATACTTTCGAAAAACTTGGGAGCAGGCTGATTGGTCCATAGCTATCTAAGTCATCCACTGATCCCCTTTTTTTATAAATAGGTTTAATATTTGCAAGCTTAAGTTGATTGGGATATATTCCAAACTTTATTGAATTATTCAGGATATATATTAAAACACCTGTAATTTTACATATTGACAATTTAACAATGTTTGTTGGAATTTCGTCTTCCCCGCTACTGTACTTATTTTTTAATCTACGAGATACATCTAATAATTCATCTTTAGTGACCGATTTGAGGTACAACGATTGGTTGCTAGCAACAATGTTACATTCAAAATCTACATGTTTTTGCTTTTTAAGTAGTTCTGTCACTGATCTTACCAGATGTTCATTAAAATCGTTAGCAAGTTCTTGCATGTTATTATCAAAATTATTTTCTGCGCATTTTAATTTTCCGTTTATTTCATTAGTTATACTCCACATGCACTTTATTTTGTTGTCACTGTCATTAATCCTTTTTTATCCGATTGTGTCAAAAAATGACGTTTTATAGATCAGATATTTGGACGAAAAGGTAACCTTTTCAATAAGGTATTGATTATTGCGCTGGTAGCTAGGCAACCTTTGTCGTCCTAGTCCGAAAAACATTTTGTCGGACGCTAAAATATTTTCAACAGTTTATTTTATTCAATTATTTACAATATTTATATTAAATGTACAATTAGAACAATTTTGAACAAGAACGGGGTGATGTAAATTTGATTTTGAGGATGTGTTATTATTTTTGGTCTCCGTTATGATATTATTCTCCAATGTTGGACTCGATTGGGAGACGGATTGCGACACCTGAGTCGAGACTGACTGCAGGTCAGATTGTGGAATGTTGAATATTTTCTTGGTCAGCTCTAACTTATTACTTAAGGAATCATCTATGTAGCCCTCGGCTACTCCCGAAGACTTCCAGCCTCCATGCCGTTTTAGAGATGTTATGTCTGCTCCCGCATCTACAAGTAATGTGGCCGATGTTCTTCTGAAACAATGTCCCGTGAATTCCTTGGCATTCGGCAGTTTTAAGTAAGATGCTATTTCCTGAGGTATAGAGCCAAATTTGTGTATACCGACAACTTGCTTATGGCATTTTCCATTGCGATAAGACACAAAAAATCGCCCATCACTCATATTTGTTGGACGTAAAGCCAGATAATTTCTATAATACTTTAGATATTCTCCAGTCACCGTAAATGATCTCGGTTTGTTTGTTTTATTATAGGGAATTTTTATTAACAAAGCCGTTCCCAAATCTTGTATGTCATCAATTTTCATATGAGCCAGTTCTTCTCGACGACATGCGCCCGCGATTCCAAAAATAAAAGCAACCTGTAATTAAGAAAATTGTTAGTCAGAAATTTAAAATACTATTATATAGTTACATTTACCTTCAACATTAAGTATTTGTCATCTGGAGCATGGCAAAGGAATTTGTGAACCTCTTCTCTAGTTAGGATCCTTGATTTCTTTGGACAATATCCAACACTTTTTTGTTTCAACAATGCTCGTAATCTCATGTATTTAGATATATCAATATTCTGTTTTACATTTACCACTGCACGTAGCATAGAATACTGCGACCACAGAGTAGATGACTTCATAGTTTTCGATAATTCCGCCATATAGACCAAGAAGACGTTTTCGGAGAACGACTGTATATTTTTTTCTTGCCGGTAATCCATAAATTTTTTATAAGCTCTTTCATATATTTCCTTAGATTTTTGTGGCAACAAATGTAACATTACTTCCTTGGCAGTTTCTTAAATGTCAGGTGGTGTACCTTCTATAAGATCATCGTCTATTTCCATTTTTAATTGTGTTTTTCAGGTTTTAAAACTAGCAGAACACGAAAGATTAGTTAAAACTATCGCCTGATTGATAAAACGTCAGTTGATAATATTAATTTAATTATTTGTTAGATCCATGGATACGCATATTACAGGTTTCATTGTTCAAACATTCAAGGGACAAAAAATTACAATGCAAGATGAAATATATTGGTTTTCTTAATTTTTACATTATTTTATAATCCGAGCAAAAACACAATCGGATAAAAAATAACGTATGTTATACGGACGAAAAATGTATTTCGGACTATGCGGGTTACTGGCCTCGGCTTTGCCTCGTCCAGTAATCTCCCGCAATACGTCCGAAATACTGCATTTTTCGTCCTTGTAACATAATATACTATTCTGGTAGCCCTTTATTTTTTCTGACCTAAGCAAATTATCATACTGCCTCTTCATTTCAATATATGCAGGCTTGTGTTGTACATTATGCTGAGAAGCAACCAACAATATGTCTAATTTGCTTTTACATTTTGTCACTTCATCAGAAGCCAATACATTGTTTTTCTTATTATTATATGAAATTACCCGAGGAAAACAGTGATTAAAAATGTTTTTATAAATATTCATAAACGTTTCCCACTGTAGATTTACATTACTTTTTTCAATTTCAAAAACATTTTTCCAATCTTGCTCATCTAATATTTTTAACAAATCTTTTTTATTATTTTCAGTGAAAAATCTTCTATAAATAAATTGTTTTCCAGTGTTTTTTTCTACACAAAATGCTAAAATTTGACACTTATGATCTGAAATATGATAATCAATTACTTTCGTAACTGATGAATCAACATTGCTAAAAATATTGTCCAAGCAACTACCACCTGTTGCAGTTATACGGGTATTTTCCTTTACTGTACCTACCTTATTAAAGAAATTCATAACAGACATAAGGGCATTTTTTTTATGGTTATCACATAACATTTCTATATTGAAATCGCCACACACAAATACGGCGATGTTTATTTTTGCCAAAGACATAAGTTGCTCCAGCTTTTCCAAAAAAAAGTCTACACTACCTGTAGGGGGCCTATAAATACTAACGACTATTATTTCCAGATTGTTGATAGAAAACTGCACTGCTGAGCATTCAAACTGTCCTTTTACTGAGAGACTGCACATTCTTTTCAAAACACTGCACCTTATCGATGTTTTAACATAAATTGCACTCCCTCCATGCTCAAACTCATTCCTGCAGAAAGAGCTTACTAATTTAAAACCTTTAATCCCTATCTGTTGTAGCTGTCCTTCTGTTTTCCAGTGTTCTGTTAACCCCAACACTACACAATTCGGAATTTCCTTTAAAAGCGCCTCTATCTTATTCACACTGTTACCTATAGACTGAACATTCTGATGCACTATACTATATTCACAAGATCTTCCTTGTCTCCGTTCCACCCTAAAAAATATTCCTCCTTGGTAGCTCCATAGTCTGTGCTTTGTTTGTATTTTTCCACTTTCCGTATATACACTGGGCATTTAGGATCCCGCGCTGAATGTACTCGATCTTCTAGATTTGCTCGTCTGCAATTAGGACAGTCAAGCTGGTCTTCTTCTTGACATTTTTCCTCTGCGTGTTTTTTTGCACATTTATAGCAGCAGTGTTCCGCTCTGCAGTGCTTGGCTACATGGCCAAAATAGCAACAGTTGAAACACATGGGTATGTTAAAGTACTCCTTAACAAAAATTTTGGATAAATCAAAATTAATTCTTTCTTTTTTTATTAAAATTCGAAAGATTTCTGGCTTTGTTTGGAGAACCCAATTTTCTTTTCTGTTATTTCTACATTCTTTTTTTGTAACAACCTTTATTGATGACCGAACGTCACTATTTACAGTAGCTAGTTCCGAATTTTCCTCAGCAATGATTTCAACTATTTCTTCACTTTTGTAGCCTTTTTCGAGTCCACACAGTACAATCATAGGGTCTGTGTTCTGTAGTTCTTTTACTTCCATAGTTCTATCTTTCTTTAAGATTTCAGTTAATTTTCGCTGTTGGCTGTCATCTTCACATTTAATGATCACTGCTCCACTTTGTAAATGTTTAACATTTTTAAAACTGCCTGTAATTTGGTTACTAGTGGATATATTTTGCTTGATTTCTTTCAACACTTGTTTTGAATTATCCTTATCTTTGATTTTAATCAATGTTTCCAATTTTTTCATTTGTGGTGGTGGTGTTTTCCAATGTTGCGTCTGATCTCTGATTGGTTTTTCTTTATTCAACACACTACTGTAGGTTCTCTGGGCTGCGCTCTTGTTATCTGCACTATCATTGATGAAAGTTTTAAGTGATGATAGCTCACTGGCAAGCTGAAAATTTTCTTTTTGTACTTCTCCGATCTTGTATGCTAAGTTAGTAACTATTTTATGAATTAAAAAGGATGCCTTTCTAATATTTTTTCCATGTTCATTGTGAATTTCAGGCTTTTCTGATAAGCCGTTTATTGTTTCCAGAGCCTCTAATGCCATAGCTAGGTTTTCTTGTATACTGTCTAGATAATAATAGATGTAAGATTTAACTGTATATCGAAAAAAATTAAGTTTTCCTGTAGCTAATTGCTCACCTTTTTTGTGAACAACGCAAATATTCATAATATGATTTTAACTAATTTAATATTAATCAAGTCACCTATGGCATTTTGACAGGTCAGAATTGGTTGTAAAAAAGAGAAGGTTTCCAGTAAATGCACTACTTACTAGTTAAAGTAATGTAAAGGTAACAAAAGAAAGGAATGATGGATATACAATAAACAATTGCTTATAACAAGTGTTTAAAATGGCGACCATCCGACTGTCAACACAAACGTATCCTCATTTTAAAACTTTCAGCAACATTTGACAACATTGCTGGGCTTATGTTTCGGAAAGCTTATCTAATGCGCTCCTCCATATTATCCGGTGTTGTTGGAGCTGTGTTATAAACGATTCTTTTTACATATCCGCATATAAGGAAAACGGGTGAAGTTAAGTCGGGTAATCTTGGGGGCAAAGTCTGAGGTCCATTTCTTCCAATCCATCGATTTTGACGTTTAAAAATTCACGGACCCTACGATAGAAATGTGTGGCTGCTCCATCCATTTAAAGCCACATCGTTTTTCTTATGGTCATGGGAATGTCTTATAATAATACTGTCAATTGATTTATCCAAAAATCTAAAAACATTACTCCAGATAAATGGTTTTCAAAAAAGTAAGGACCAATTAAGTATCGACCCATTATTCCGCCCCAAACATTTACTGGCCATCTGTGTTGATTATCAACTATTCTAAATTGATGAGAATTGGAATCAGAATAGTAATGTAAATTATGTCTATTAACGGATCCATTGTGGTGAAACGTGGACTCGTAACTAAATAGAACAAAATTTAAAAAGTTTTCATTTTCTACCATTTTGACCCACATACAAAATTCCACTAGTTTCTCAAAATCGTTTTCAGGAAGTTCTTGGTGACGTTGAATTCTGTAGGGATGGTAACTATGTGTCTGAAGAATCCATTAGACGCTTTATTGGCTAATGTTTATATTTTGCGCAATTTGGTTTTGACCAATATGAGGATTATCGATTGCAGACCCAATTACAGCAAATTCAGCTTCTTCGCTTCGTGTCACAGATTTCCTTTTAGTGTATTTTTTTAAACTGAACACTCCCAATTTATCTTAAGGACATCTTGAAGCGTAAACTCGTGAAGCCAGTACGCCGTTTTGCAGATATTTTCCAAGACTCTAAGAATAAAAATCATATCAATTCGTTCTTCTTTGGATAAATTATCATTTTGAAATACAGAAAAAAATTAAAAAAACAGAAACTACCACTATTATATTATAACTAAATGACAATTTGCAATGAAACACTTTTAGAAATAACTAACAAACACAAATTATATTTATGTGACTTAAATAATATTAAATTAGTTAAGATCGGTCTGTATTTATTATGAATATTTGCATTTCTCATGAGAACGAGAGCAATGAGCTATGGGAAAGTTAAATACTTCTCGATAGATAATTAAATTGTACATCTACTGCTGACATAGAATATAGGGTGTTACATTTAAATTAAACAAGTTATTATCATTTTAAACTGGTAATTATTTTGTCGTACTTTTTTGACACCTTGTATAAGTTAGTAAATTTTTCATAATTGCAACATAAAACTTAATCAATTAGTAGACGCCAGTGCGAATTTGGTTTGAAAAAAGAAAATATATATTGAGAATTTAATCATTAACTTGTTATTCCATTTTCACAAAATACGAAATATATCAAGAACCGTACGATCTAACTACAATAAACTCTGATGATACTCATTTTAATTTTGATCTTCGAAACCGAAAATAAAGTAATAAATTCCACTTAAAATAATACAACTTGTTGCGTTTCGTGTTTTTGAGACAACCTGTACGTTATGAAATCCACCCCGAAATCTTTGTTTTATGAAAAGAGAATAATTCTTCAATATGTCGTCTCGAATAACGTGAAAAACCCCGTCTATTATGTGCTTTGCCAACTTTTTTACGCCCCTGGATAACCTGTATAGAACGTTTTTTTAGAAACTCACGAACACAAAAAGCATTTAAATGCTCCATATCCAATTAGCAATTTTTATCGCCCATCATTCCGAAACCCTCGCGTAACTAAAAATATGTTTGACCGAAAACTACCGTAATAAAACTCTTATTTCAGTTTATATGAATCTTGCGACCTACACTAATGTCAAGTAAATTCACAAAATTACAGAGATCGTTGTTAAACTCAAAATAATTTCGAGCATCCGCGTTTTCATATCGGGTTTCCTGGATGTTGTGAATAAAATGTCAGTTGTAAAATCGCCTACACTCCGAGACCTCCGACGTTCAAATGCGAATAAATACTTTTATATTATTGTTCGTGCTTTTCCTGTGTAACAATTTTTAGTTTAGTATGATGAGGATATTGTAATATTATAAATTATAACGCAAAGATGTTGATAATTTTTTAATTTTAACATGCATCATGCATAATAGCTCGACACATTTATCTGTAGCTACCAATAGAATGCGGACAAAAAAGTTCAGTTATGTTGCCACATACGGTTACTTAATTATAATTTAATATTTATTAGCACGGAGACCCTGGAATTAAATTTATTCTTTAAAAATAAATACTAATATATTTAAAAAACAAAGAGTGTTTTAATATAATTTCAACATTATTAAAAATTTCTTCACAGATAAAAAATGAATTATAGTCCTTATAAGAATTATTATGACCATTATAAGGATATTTAATACCATTTGGGGCAGCAATAGCTAATAGCAGTTATATACCAGATTTAGTTAGGAGTGGTAGGATAAATAAATAATGTTATACTGATTATATGCCATTAATGAAGATTTGTTCCAAAGCGACTATAAAACCTGCTTATACCCAGTATACATATTAGTTGAAAATGAGTATAATCCAATTTTATATATGGTATTTATTATTATTTTACATATGTTAATTTTTTTATACTATATATCGAATAGTCATGCACTTGGTATTTGATAAATTAATCGAGCACTTATCTGTTTATACAGGGTGGCCCAAACCTCTGAGTTTGGTTGACCATGGGTTTATTTTAAGATATAATGAAAAATTGACACTGGTATATGATTACTATAGTACATGTTCATATTTTAAAAATATCTTTTATTATTTAAGGTCTGCGAAAAAGTCAGGAAGGAAAAAAACTTTCTTTTTTTTTCATGGAACACATGGAAAATTGCGTTTTTGGATTTTGACAGCATTTAGCTTTCTAACGGTACGTCTTGGAGCAAAACGGCTTAGATGTTCCTATCTTACTTTTTTATTACCTTCCCAAAAAACTTTCGGAACCGGATGGAACTGAAAAACCGGAAATACTACTTCCAGCTTGTTTCTGGGAAGAGAATTAAAAAATTAAGATCGGGATATGGCAACCGATTTTCTCTAAGATGTACCGTTAGCAAGCTAGAAGCTGTCAAAGTTCAAAAAGGTTATTTTTCAAAAGTCGATATCTCGGAAACTATTAAGCTTAGACCGATAATGCATTCATTAAAAACTAATTGTAATTTTATGTATGATCCAAAAATATTGTAAGATGTATATTTCATTAAAAAAACAAGTAACCTTGGTGTGCCCCGACTTTTTTGCAGACCCTGTACAATAGCAGATAATTTTTAAATATGGACATTTAGGTACCATGGTAATCATATACCAGTGCCAATTTTTCATTATATCTTTAAATAAACCCATAATCAAACAAATTCAGAGGGTTGGGCCACCCTGTACAAAGTCCAAGCAACAAGCGAAATATTTTATACGAGATTTTATATGATTGCATGTTTAAGACCAAAAAATGTTACTAGTTCTTAACAAATAAAAAAAAAGAAATTTTATAATATTTTTATTAGTATCGACAAATTTCATTTTCTGGTTTTACCTTGTACCAACTGATATCATTTTTTGGCTTTTAAAGATGTACATAATGTGCAATCATATCCATAACTTTGCTTGTTGCTTGAATTTTAAGTAAACAGATAAACGGTCGATAAAACTACCAAAAACTAATATGACAGAAGAGCAAATATACCATCGCAGAACACGAACGTTGTTCTTTACTTTAAAAAAAGGTTCATCAGGCACAACCCGCTTAAAAACAAATTTGTATAAGTAAAGCAGATTTTTTTTTTAAATCTTCTAACATAACTTCTTATTGCATACCTGTTGCTTTAGGCGTTCTATCTTTTTGTGCCTCAAAAATAGCGTTAGCCTAATTTGGGGTGGAAGAGGGGGGGGGGGGGGGTTTGAAGAAGCGGTCTACACTTCTTATGGTCGGAATTTTATGTTGCCGGCGATTAATCTTAAACTTGAATAATACTATTTATTCAGTCGGGTATGAAAAAATCTTAAATTTTGGTCTCTTGCACTTTTTTGATTCAACTAACCGCTTTCAAGAAAACCGCTGGTGAACAAAAGGGGAGCATGTAGCTCGTAGGGGGCACATGTTTATAGGAAAAAATGTTTTATCATGACATCAAAAATACACGCTTAAAATCTTGGTAGAGAATTTTGAAGGAGGTAAGCTTTGCTGACCTGCACTACTATCAATAGGTCTGTTCCAACCGTCACACAGAGGTCATTTGTGGTAAATTAGGCGGTAATAAATACAAATATAAAAATATTAGGTTTTAGCTGTGCTTAAGTTATGTAAATAGCTTTAAATACGTTAATTAACTAATTTTTTAAAGTTGTTCTATTTTAGGTCTTGCCTATATACAGAGTGTTTATAAATAGTTCAGTATTATTATTAATTATAACATATTAAGTAAGTAATCCGCTAAAATGTTTTTAGTTGATAAACGTAATTAAAAAGATTTAAATTTGTGTGTAAATCAAATGACGTTATCCATTATTTTTAATCAGATTTGATAAACAGCGTGTTTTGTTAATTATCACGCTTTTATTAGCTTCACCTGTAACTAACTATGTAAAAAAATCTTGGAAGGTAAATTTGGCCCACTTCGCGGTTTCCGATTGAGCTAAAATTTTGCATACACGTTTAGTTTGGATGACAAAGCATGGTTAGCTAAGTGACGTCATTTTAAATTCAATATGGCGGACTTCCAAAGATGGCGCGGCGGAGTAATTATTTTTTATGCACTCCCATGATATGGGTATCAAATAAAAAGGTTTGATAAGAAGAATACGAAAAATAAAACGGCGTCCCACTAAATTCAATATGGCGGACGCCCCAAGATGGCGGACAAAATTTTCCTATCTACCATCATGATATGGGTATCAAATGAAGAGAAGAATACGAGAAAGTATAAAATTAAGTATTATAGTTTAAAAAAAACTAAATAATACGCGTTTATCACGTACTAAAAATTGAAAAATAATTTGCTAGGTAGTTATTAGTAAACTTATCACCCCTTTTATGTCCAATGACTAATTCAAAAAGTGTGGAGCCCTTTGTATAAATTAATTAAAAGTAAACATAATCAAAAAGCACCCCACGCTTTTTGATTTAACCATAGGACATAAAAGAGGTAATAAGTTTACTAATAACTAAATAGCAAATTATTTTTTTAAGTTTTAGTGCGTGGTAATAGTGTGTTTTTTAGTTTTTTTTTAACTATAATATTATTTATTTAAATTCAATATAAGTATATTAACAAATTAATATAAAGAACCGCAACATTAACTAGGTAATAATTATACTTAAACTAACCAAAAAATCACATTTTATCGCACAATCTATTAATTAGAATTTTCGGAGTCACTAATGTTTTCATTTTTATACATTTTATGTGACAAATTAGGCTCTTGAAGCAATTTTAAAACTTCTTTGTTTAAGGGTTGCTTATTGGAGCGAGTACCTATACACTTGGATAACGATGATATGAGAGGGTCAGACGAAAGCAATAACCTACAAAATACATCTTTCATAGTTTCCTCCCTTGAAAATTTTCTGGAGTATAATTCTCGATATTTCCGAAAGTCTTTGTTTCTAGATTCAAGGGCCTCCTTTGAAAACATGCCTATCGGAAGAGGCACAGCCTTAATAATTTCTGGCCCGTGAATAAGTATCCTGTGAAGACTCGCTGGCATATAGTACCATGAATACAGATCTATGTATAGTGTCGCAGTGCTTTTGCAGTACTCTGCAAACGCTTCTTTATTAATTTCATAGCCAGATGACATTGTACTTAGTAGTATAAATAAGTGCTTTAGAAAATCTTCGTCGAGTCCTACAACAAAATCAACCCATTTGTAAGGATATACAGTTTACAAAGATGAGCTAAGAATTACCTGTTATTAAAGCAGCCTGGCAATGGTTTTGAAAAAACCTACGGGCAGTATTTCCGTCATTTGTTGAGCCATATCCTTGTTTAGGGATGTCAACCAACAAACTTAAGTCTTGTTTTAACCTTTTAATTATATGGTTCTTTCTTTCTTTCATAATTTGTTTTTCGTTTTCGTCTCGTATCTGCCATTTCTTTAAATCAAGCCTGTAGGAAATGTGGAGACAGCATTCCAAGCATCTTATCCATGCATGTAAAGTGGAAATCCCGTAATCATATAAGGTTTGATCTATTGGCAGTGTCATTAACATTTCCAAGTTGTTCATAATTTTAGGCGTTGCTCCACAGATCCCACAGGTTTGCGTTGAAGAATTGCTAATAACAGAAAACATCTTTCCATCAATCATTGTTAGTTGAAATGTATGAGTAATAGTTAATTGGTAATCATCAACAACTGTAGGTTTAATTTCTGATATTTGATCTTCAATATTTTTAATTTATAATTTCACTTCTACACAATTCAGGTGTTTCCTTTTGAAAAATCAGTTTTATAGGTCTGCAGAATCTCGTTGAGGATGGCCGTGGATTCTGCCAGAGTATAGTGCCATTGTCGGATGTCTTCTGCAGAGGAACGAGACAAACCGAAAATAAATTTAAATCCGAATTTAATTCATCATGTTGCCCGCTAAACTTTTGCTTGTAATGTGAGTGCCCTGCACTGCCATCACATCCCCATTTGTATCTAATAGTAATTTTATTTTTTGAGACATTTTGCGGTAGGTTATTGTAAAGATCTTGCTGAGATTCTATTATCCTTTTTACTGTGTGGTCAACAAGTGCCTGAAGGTTAACCTCAGCGGATATGTCTGTTATACGAATATCATTCTCACTTGGATAACATTTCTTTTTAGCCTCTAAAAGTATATTGTAATTAGGGTAAATTTGGGCATTATGTTCTTTTGCTCCCTGTTGCAATAAAATGTAAGCTTTTTTGGTTAACGAGCAATCAAGAAAAAGGGTAAGTGCTTCATCTGCGGAATACTATACAGACAAGGTTTCTTTTTTATTCATTGCTTTTTTCATCTTAGTTGCTCTAGCAGGTGAATTTTCTGTAATTTCTTTAATTATATTTGAAGCATTTCGTTGACCTGAAGATTGTAGACTTGTACGAGTAGCAAATGTAAGCTGTTCCGTAGAATAGTTATCCAATAATGGCATTAATTTTTGTCTTTTTCGTTGGTCACCGAGATCTCTAAATAACTTTTCTGGTCTACCTCTGCTGGACCCAGGTACATTTGCCTCTTCAGTAAAAATTATGGATTCATTTAGCCATTCACGATGCCTGGCTTCAAAAAGTTTTCGGGACCGTTTGCAATTCTTCCACATTGTGGAAACAGCGCTGTTAAAATTATTAATTTTTTTCGCTACCATATCGTACTGATTATCACGTCTATCATTATTTAAGTTGAGCTTTCTTAAAACAAATTTAAAAACAGACGAATTTTTATCTCCAAGTAAGCTCTGCTCGCACCAGGCGGCAAACATTTCGTTTTTAGTTATTGACGTAGTCCCTAAAAAAATATTTTTTAAAGCGCTTGGCACTTCTTGGCACCCAAATGTGTAATTAGTAAGAAGGTAATAAAGTAATTTATGTATAAAAAATATTTTTATGACAAATATTTTGTAATATTACAATTTGCAGCTTTTAAAATTCATATAATTTTAAAAAATGGTAAAAAAAGTGATGCAGTTACATTCAATTATCTTTTTTACGTATGCGCATATTTTTCAAGTAACTATATATCAAATATTAAAGCTCTTACCTTGCTCTCTAAGATAACAAAATTCAAAATTAAAAGACTGCAAGTAGAAAACAGAAATACACCTTGCAAACAACACAACATAATGTCCAAAAACTAAACGCCAAGTTGTCAAGACTTATTTACTAATATTTCAACTGTTTTCATGGCTAATTCGAATTAAAAAAAAACAGTACGTTCAAAATTATTATTCTTTGGAATGTTTTTTTTAATATTATAACATAAAATAAATTTTTTAGAACATTTTTTCATTTATTTATTAATTCCTAAAACAAACAAAATGACCTCTGTGCGTCAGTCCCTGACAGTTTCAAACTGTCAAATATAATCAACCATCTGCAGGACCCAACAAGGCATCCTAAGGTCTACATGCAATATTCATCTGGTAGTCTGGTAGATTCTATTTCTGATTTAAAACTAGTCCCGGACTGCTTGGTGGAAAGAAGCCTAATAACTCCAGTCATTTCTTAAGACGAACTTCTCACCTAAATATCTTTCACACCCTGTCAATACTGCCAACTAACAATATAAGAGCGCTTGTCTATACTATATTATGCACACTATATACGGTTTACAGAAATATCTTCATATATATTTTTATCTTAACACTACAGAATTAGGTACATCAGGATAATTTTCTCTATTTTTCAGTAGAATAAACTATTCACGTTTAAAACTTAATTCAAAATGCCTGTTTGCCTTTGGTACAAGGAAAGCAAGGGTAAAACGCAAATGGATTGAGGCAGTAAAAGTTCTGCAAGGGATCGTTTAGAGTCATTAGAATCTAAAAATATCGCCAGATCAATGAGAATGGTGACGTCATCTTATCCACTGCAAGGTAATTTCTCGGAAGAAAATAGTTAATTACAGTTAAATTAATTTGTGTTTACAGTTACGTTATCAATAATTATTAGTGCCTTCAAAGAATTCTTACTACGAGACGACGTAATTCCTATCCTTGACTCCATAGTTTATTTAGTAGCAACATTAGAAGACTACGTGTAAAATATATCGAAAACATGTTCTACGTACAGCCCAAAGCGCTGAAGATAATCAATGTTTGGTAAACGAAACAAAGGCGTACCAAGAAAAGGGTGTAATAAAAGAAATAAAAAAAAAATGAAATAAATGTAATGGAAATGAAACGGCAAAGCCTTTCACCAGAAGGTTTATTTAAATTAAATGAGATATTTGGTCCCCACATGTTTCGGGCGTCTAAACGACCATCTTCAGCGGATACTAGAAGGTATTACAGTGGAACAATAAACAACCAGTTATAAACTAAAAGGTACTGCACTATAATCTAAATATACCTAAACTATTTATAAAAGTCTAATATAGTTATAATTTTTTAACGAAAGTTCCACAAAGTATAATAAAGAACTGAAAATCACCCAAAATAACGCTAAAAAAGCTCACAATAAACACGCCAAACACTGCGTAAAAAAGAATTTAGTGACGACCGGCTCTGCACAACATAAATGTTAATTATCAAAAAATCGTAGAAATCCGACGTACTGCGCATGAACCACACTTCCTAAAAAACCTGCATGCCGGGGATATTTTTAGATGGGTCGGCAATAAGCTTTGTTTTTTTACTGGTGGGAGTACTGGGAGTGTTCTGGCCTGATCTGTGACTAGACGCTTTAAGCTCCGTGTAATACTGGTCTGGCGCGACGAATCTCGCGCCGCCCGTCTGTTCCCGTTGATAGGCGGTAAATCGTATAAGCTTCGTTTTGGTTCTGACTTAGAACTGTTCTAGAACGGTTCACACATGCGCAGTAGTGGATTTGTGTTTTGGTTCCAGATCCGTCATTGCGGTTCGCACTTTTCAAGAGAACTGGTTACGAACTTACATATTATAGATCATGCGCAATGAAAAGTCGGAACTAAACCTAGAAAATAGAAAAGAACAGTAAACTTAAACAATTTGAGATTTGAGGCCACTTCAGTTGAGAACGATACTGAACGAAAATGCCGAATAAAATAAACTTGAAAAATGCCTAGAAGTTGGTTCACTATATCCGACAAAAGAAAATTTCGGGTTTGTGATTAGCGACCTTAAATTAACCTATAAAAAGCATAAATTAAAAAGTTTGAAAATAACATATATAAACACAGAATTAAACAAGGTTATGTTGAATACTATTATTCTCTCAGAGAAAGCAATTAATACTGTTTTGGTTTTTTCAATTTTAAGACCAGTTCTGAACCGTTCAAGAATTCACTGCTGCGCGCATCTAGTTCTGCTTAATTCTCGAACTGTTTGGAACTAATCCTTAATTTAGAACCAAAACGAAGCTACTCACTTTAAAGGAATCTTGCATTGTAACACTTTAAAATTCTTACCCTGTATACATGGCACATAGCCGATGCAAAGGATAGTCCTGCGGAAGTACAGCTCTGACGTGCCGCACAGTAGATATCGCATTCTCTGATGAGACCATAAAAATCTTGTTCGGCACAAATGAGTGAATCACCTTCCCTCGGTAGTTTGGCATACCTGACCTTATTAACTTTAAAATGAGTCCGTCATCTTTCTTAGGTTTTGGAATGAGAACCAACCACTTTCGATTTCTTTTAAAAACGATAATCGCCTGTGCAATCTTCACACATCAGCGGGCAAGTTTTTTAGCGCTTTACTTTTTATGCCGTCGAAGCCTGGAGCCTTTTTAGATTTTGTGAGTTTTAGGCAACATTGTATCCTAAATCGAACCAATGACGTTATTAAAAATGTCGTGGCTATTTAAAACGTATAGGTATTTTTTATAATTTATGATTCTGTTTTGTGTATTGTGTTGAATTTAAGGATATTTAAATTTTGAAAAATGTTGATAATTATAATTATTATGTTACAAACTAACTTTGACTCGTTTCGTTTACATTCAGAAAAAATAACGAACAGTTTGGCATTTTATTATACGTACTTACTTTTCCTCTCTCACAATTTTTTTTAAATAAACTTTTTATTTTGATTTCACAGTGCATTTTACGTTTACCTCTGTTTGTTTGTTGTGTTCGGCTTTATATAGCCTATTCGTTCATTTATTGCAATCTCAGTACACAGTAGGTTCATATATAAAGCACTGGATAAACATTTGGCAAAGAATAGCGGAAGTTCATGACGTTACCAAAAACATTGATTAACTTTTATTTGCGCTGGCTTTGCTGGCAACAAATAAGACTATTTATTGTGCAGTAACGTCTACAAGCACGAAATGTAATAAATCCTCTTTTGTATAATGAAACTCGTGGATCGTTGTCGTGTTTGCAAAATTGACTGTCCAGGCGGATCCTATTTCATTACTCTAAGGAGAGACCGCATCCACAAAAAGAAATAATCATAAAATAAGCAACGGAATTTTAAGATGCTATAGGAGGTATTCGCTTTCAAGATATATCATTGAATGGTCTAGAGTCTCGAGCATAATATTAAAATCTTTTGACAGCAACAGAATGATGAAAACAACAAATAGAATCCAAAACCGAGGTATTAGTACGGTTTCCTCGAGAACGGCACCGTCATATAGCGACCGTTAAAATCCGGTGAATTACGTCATAGAGCAGTGGAAAAATGTGACAAGCATGGTCGCTGGCTTTAGTTGTAAAGTCAGGGAAGAGAAGAAAGTTGTAAAACGGTGCCGTCCTTTTAAATACATAATAATATAGATGACATCGATCTCGCGCTTTTATTAATTTTAGAAGAAGATGAAGAAAAGGTTAACAGCAGAGAGGAAGAATCGAAGTTATTTAAAAAAAAAACGTGCAGAAGAAAAGGCATATGAGTTTACCTGATTAAACGTTATAATTGTAAAAAATGTTTGCCGCTACAGTCAACCTAGATCAAAAAAAAGTTGGGCCAACTGTTATACTGACACCGCTTTGATTATGACGGCAGCACTATCTTACATTACGGTCTTAAGTAACGCTGTTGGAAACCAGCTGTCTTAAGTAAAGCTGTTGGAAACCAGCTGTACTTAAATCGCACAGCCGCTTTTGTTGTAACGTAATTCACCGGACCGCTATATGACCGTGCCATTTTCGAGGAAACCGTAGCTTAACTAAACTAAGAAGAAACATATTTTAGCAAACCTGTCTTTTACAAAACTTAAACACTGAGTAGTGCACATTAAAATCATTAGGTCATAATATAGTTGAGCCAATACAACGGAAAACTCCGCTACATAAACGAGAGACAGCTCGTAACGGTCTACTGGCATAATGATATGTAAAAATGTCAGACCGATTTCTGTCTGACAAAGCTATAACTTTATAACTACTCCGAAACAGATTGACTTTGATGATTTTTTTATGTTTCTTATATTTAATTATTCAAAATCAGAAATATAAGTGATACACTGATAAAAGGCGGCACTTGCCACAGGAGAACAAGTTATCTTGATTTTAAATTACTTAATCTGAAGATAATAAGTTATTTAGAACGAATTCATCCTTAACACATGACACCCTTGAATTGCTGATGAATTCTCATTTTTCTGGGAACACACTGGCAGCGGTGGCTTCCATTGATCAAAGTGGTGCCCCGGATTTAAATAATATTAAATCGGTGGTAATTACCGATAAGCTTGAATGGGCGATAGACTCATTTAAACCCTACAAATCACCCGAATTAGACGGGATAATGCCCGCCATGCTACAATAGGGGAATAAGGTCATAATTCCCTGGCTCTTGGTAATATACAGATGCAGCTTGTACTATGCACACATACCTGCAGACTGGAATAGAATAAAAATAGTCTTCATACCAAAGGCTGGTAAACGCAGTTATACAACCGGCAAGGACTTCAGACCGATTAGCCTATCTTCGTCTCTTATTAAAACGCTAGAGCGGCTATAAGATCTATATATCAAAAACTCGATACCAGAAGGAGAGCTGAGCTCGTCTCAACACGCCTATACTAAAGGCAAATCAGTGGAAACAGCGCTACACGAGGTGGTAGGCGTCATTGAAAAATCACTTAAAAATAAAGAGTACACTCTATTCTCTCTATTCACACGCAGAAGGGTGATCGAGAACTTCAGGCTCCCAGTCCTGGACAACAGTATCTTGGTGCTGAAAGCAAAGTATCTGGGACTGATACTTGATTCCCAGCTAAACTGGGGCATGACCTTACAAGAACGAGTCAATAAGGCGTCAGTTGCGTTTTATGCCTGCAAAAAAGCCATCGGTAAAAAGTGGGGATTGAAACCCCATATAGTGCACTGGATTTATACGGCCTTTGTAAGACCTATACTAACCTACGGGGTCCTGGTCTGGTGGACTGCTTTGAAAAAAGCAATACACATAAAGAAACCAACAAAGATACAACGGGCAGGTTGTTTAGGAGCAACTGGTGCCTTTCACTCCACACCGACGGCGGCTTTAGAAGTGATGTTACATCTGATGCCCGTGGAGATTTATGGAAAAAGTATGGCTGCAAAAAGTGCTTTACGACTAAAAGAATCGAAATACTGGAACCAACTACGGGCACAGCAGTCTACTAAGGACATATCCAGTCCAACATGTGCAAGAGCCGACTGATTACATCGTCCCACTAACAGACTTCGGAGAGCGATTTTCTGTGCTCATTCCGACTAGGGAAGAGTGGGAGGATAATCAGTTAACAATGGAGACGGACCACTCAATTTTCATAGATGGTTCAAAAATGGACGTCGGAGTGGGAGCTGGTATCTTCTCTGAGAGCATGAAAATACAGAGGTCATATAGACTTCCAGACTACTGCAGCATTTTTCAAGCAGAAGTGATGGCAGTAGATAAAGCAGTAAGAATCCTGCAGGAACGTCAAGATCTTAGAGCAGCTGCGTCAATAGCTATCTATATAGATAGTCAGGCAGCGATAAAGGCAATTCGTTCCAACAACATTAAATCAAAACTAGTAAGGCGATGTCGCAACAATCTTTGCATACTTGGTACCCGGCATCGAGTCACTCTTGTGTTGGGTTCCTGGTCATCACAGCATAGATGGCAATGAGTCTGCTGATGCGCTCGCCAAGGAGAGCGTGGGCATGTCCGCCGATCTAGCAGAGAATACCGTGGCTAGACCACTGGGATCGGTCAATAAGCAGATAGATCGTACGGCCAAACAGCTTGCAATAAGCAGATGTACAGAGCTAACTGCCTGTAGGATCTCTAAGCAATTGTGGCCCCTACTTGATAACAGGAAAGCCGCAGCGTTATTACGACACAGTCGGAAGGACCTGAGAAATATCACTGTCCTGGTTACCGGACACTGTCTTTTCGGTAGACATGCCGAACGTATGCAAATACCAGCTAACGACTTCTGCAGCAGTCGCAGAGTCGAAAAAGAGGAGGAAAGTATTCAACATTTCTTGTGTGAATGCCCTGGCCTTGCAAGAAGAAGGTTTAATGCCTTGGACGAACCATTCTTCAATAATCTGGAGGAAGTAAGCAGCTTACAACTGGGTAGACTTACTTACTAGGTTTATTAACAGTACTGGCTGGTTTGAGTGAGCTACCAAGATTCTTCTACGCCGTACTTCGCACTAGCCATCAGGGAGCTGATAGGTTCCGCAGAACATGTGTGGTAACACAACGGTCCTTATAGGACTACTCGAGACTGTCTGGATAGACCAGAAGTCTACCACTCTAACCTAACCTAACCTAACACATGATTTCTGTGTCTTTTCAGGTTATGTTTTTGGCGGAAAAAATCCATTGTTAAAAAGCTGCCGTCTTTGGAGTTGTAACCTTCTAAAATGGTATTTTAAACAACGAAGTTCTTTGTGCCAAAGTGTCCTATGAGCATGGTAGGTGCAGTTCGGCATCTGCGCGCAGTTACACAACTTAAGCAATTAATTTGAGAATTGAGAATTTTTTTTCGTTGTCCTGATAACCTACATTGCCAGCAAACATCATTTTGATAACACCAAAAGATACGGATTATTCATTGCAAAAATTGTTTAAATTGAAAATTAGAAGCGTCAAAGTCGATAGCAACCACAGATTACAGAATAAATTTAGATACGGAAGCTGGGCGTTCTAGCCAAAAATTAGTATTTTCTTTGGATCGCAATTGGTAGATGGCGCTAGTTAGTTTTGTAGTTTTTGTTTTCTCATACAGAGAACGCTATGCTAATTTGACAATGCGTTCTTTCTTTTTTTAATAATTTAAACGTTTGTCAAATATCTTGCATTCACTTTTTATCCACTATTGTGCTTCTTCGGACTTTTGTGTAGTTTTAAGGTACTTGTTTCGTGTAGTGGACTGTAGATAATATTCTAGTTCTTTTCTTACTTTGAACAACGTTTTATATTAATTTTATTATTTTTACAACTACATAATATTATATTCTTGACAATGACAGAATCACAACAATCTTTTTTTTTTTTTTCGTTGCCAGCGATACGTGACAATGAGGAGAAGCCGGTGGCGGGTTAGATATGATCCGAAACATGCCCACGGCCTTGGAAGGTTGACCTTACAATGCTTCAGGAAACGGACTTAGTCGAACCAGAGCCCGAGAAAGTACTCCGTCAGCGGTTTGGATGACAGCTACTCGGCTAACACCATCTTTTCCCATAATTAGGTCCAATACGCGACCCATACGCCATTTCATGGGAGGGACGTTGGTTTCTTTGATTAAACCAACTGACCAATGGTTAAACTGCCTTGAGTTTTCTTCCAACAAGTCTTTTGTTGAAGCTCGCTAATGTATTCCGTGCTCCAACGATTCCAAAAATGCTGAAACATCTTCTGCAGGAGTTGAAAATGTGAAAGGCGGTTTTCAGCTAGGTGGCTTAATGACGGTTCGGGTACTGTAAGAAGTGATCTGCCAATTAAGAAGTGTGCCGGTGATAGGACGGAAAGGTCGTTAGGATCGGAGGATAAAGGACAGAGTGGGCGAGAGTTGAGTACAGCCTCGATACGAAAGAGCAATGTTTGAAAATCTTGAATGAATATTGTATGATTACCCATAACTCTTTTTAAGTGATATTTTGCGCTTTTTACGCCCGCTTCCCAAATACCGCCGAAATGTGGAGAATTAACCGGTATGAAATGCCATTTAACTCTAACGTTTGCGACAGACTCCTTTATTTTTGATTGATTTTCAAAAATAAAGTTTTCCATTGACCGAATTTCTTTGTTTGCCTTAACGAAGCAAGTTCCGTTGTCGGAATAAACATCAGTGGGTTTTCCACGACGACTTATAAATCGATAAAATTATTGTAAAAAATCATCACAACTTAAACTCATTACAACTTCTAAATGGATTGCACGAGTAACGAAACAAACGAATAGCGCAATCCAACACTTAATAACTTTGCAACCTCGTCCGCGTCTATCTTTCGTTAAAAAGGGACCCGCGTAATCTACACCTACTTTAGAAAAGGGCAAAGACGGTTGCACACGAGCCGCAGGTAAATCGCCCATGATTGGTTGAAGACTTTGAGGGTTATATCTGGAACACTTTATGCAACTTCGCACAATTTTTCGAGCTAGATTGCGACCCGATATCGGCCAAAATTGTTCCCGAATGTGAGATAGCAATAACTGCGGTCCTGCATGCAACAATTGCTTGTGCTCATATTCAAAAATTAATTTCGTTAGATGATGATGCGATGAAAGTAGGATTGGGTATTTTTTATCATAGGGATGATCCGAATTTGATAATCTACCACCAACGCGTAGGATGCCGTTTTCATCAATGAACGGATGTGAACTTAAAAGTTTGCTGTTGGAGGCAAGCTCCTTTTTTAATTTTATCAAACGATAATCCATTTGAGCTATCTTTATTAATTTGTTGAAACTGTCGTTTATCTCATCGACACTTAGAACGGATAATTTGCGATGTTCAGGAGAGACACGACAATTTTGAAAAAATCGAAAAAGAAACGCACTAGATCGTTTTAGTCGACTTAAATTGGAGTAGTTCTGAAAGGGGAATTTATTCGTTAAAGGAACGTTAGATAATGCTACTTTCCTTTGTTCTGGTAAATCATTATCTATAATATTTATTGTAGGCCATTGATTTTCATTTTGTACAAGCCAATTTGGACCATGCCACCACATATCGCAACTGATTATTGTTTTTGGAGGAACCCCTCGAGAGACTAAATCTGCAGGGTTTTCATTGGTGGATACATGTTTCCATTCAAAAGAGCTGGTAAGTCTTTGGATCTCAGCTACGCGATTATTGACAAAGGGTTTTAATAAATTGGGAGAAGTTCGCAACCAACCCAAGACGATTGTCGAATCTGACCAACAAAAAACGCGATCAAATTTATCAGGTATTGATTCCAACACCTTTGTGATAAGCTGTGATAAAAGAAGAGCAGCGGATAACTCTAATCGCGGTATGGTTAAAGATTTCAAAGGCGCGACCTTGGATTTTGCGCACAATAAATGCGATTCACATTTTCCTTTCTTATTTTTTGATATGACGTAAACACAAGCACCGTAGCTTGCTTCGGAAGCATCAGAGAAGCCGTGCAATGTAAATGAAATGGGACTGTCGCATGTTACCTTTCTGGAAATACACATCGTATTGAGAATTTCGAGATCGGCATTAAATTCAAGCCAAGGCATACGAACGTTGTTCGGCAGCGATTGATCCCAAGTTAACTTTTCAGCCCATAATTTTTGCAATAAAACTTTGGCTATTATAATACATGGACTAACTAAACCTAGAGGATCGAATATAGTCGCAATTCTAGAAAGGATAACGCGTTTGGTTATTTTTTCTTTCGAGTATTTATTGTGTGGTGAAATTTTGTAAACTAATATGTCATCTTCGCATACCCATGAAAGCCCTAAAGTTTTAATATCGGCATCCTTGTTGCTTGAAAATTCTACGGTATTAGTGTTTTCACAGTGTAGTCCGTGCACTACATCCGCAACGTTTGACTTCCATTTTCGTAATTCAAAACCACGTTTTAAGAAAATTTCGGATATTTTTTGACAAATAAACTCGTGAAGACAACGTATAGCTAAAAATGAAGCTGCAGTGTTGCCATAAGTTACCGTATTTAATCGAAAGGTTCGTATTGATTCGTTTGGATCTGAGCGCCAAACGATTTTTTGTAAATTACGCTGATTCGAGTTTATCAATACTTGACGATACATCATTTTTATATCGCTAGATAAAACGATAGAGTGCATTCGAAATTTTAAAATGATTGATAACAAATCTTGTTGAATGACCGGACCTGTTAACTGTAATTCATTTAATGATATGCCCGTGGTAGTCGGTGATGAGGCATTAAATACTACCCGAAGTTTGGTAGTTGTTTTTGTTTCGCGAAGTACGCCATGATGAGGCATATAATATTCTGGATTATCATTGTCATCAGATATTTGTGTCATGTGACCTAGCTGTTCGTATTCGTCCAAAAAATCCGTATATAAATTCTTTAATTTATTATTGGCTGTCAATTTTCGCTCTAATGTTAAAAATTGTTTAATAGCCGTATTTCGAGAACTACCCAACTTGTCAAGTGGCTTGTCAAAGGGAATGGAAACAATGTATCGACCTCAGGTGAAATTTTTATATTTTCTGAGAAATGTTGTTCGCACGCCTTTTCCTTGAAAGACAAAAGAGGCCCTTTGGTTGGAATCTCTTCCACCTCCCAGAACTTAGCGAGTTGTTCTTGTATTCCGATTTTGCAAAAGTTACTAATGATCTGTTTTTTGGCTACATTGTTATTTGTGTATATATCTATTGGACCGGCCACGATCCAACCTAAACGAGTATTTTGCAGAATGGGGCTTTCGGGACTGCCTGCACGCTTACCGATTATTAAAAGTTCCCAAAAAAAATCAGCACCAATTAAAATTTCGATTCTTTTCGAAACATGAAATTCTGGATTGGCAAGTTTGATATTTAATGGTATGTTGATCCTGTTACGATTAATCGAAGTTTCGGGCAAAGAATTTGTTATTTTATCTATTAGGAAACAAGTCAAATTAAATGAATATGAGCTATTGATAGATTTTACTTTAATTTCGCATTTGCGATTAATATGAGAAATTTTATCGTTTATTCCTGAAACTGTTAAGTCGGTTTTGACCGTTGGTAAATTTAATTTTTCGCATAAATCGGTTGTAATAAAGCTTGATTGAGAGCCACAATCTAAAAGTGCGTATGCAATTAAAGTATCATTTTTATCGTTGTAGATTTGTATTTTGGCCGTTGACAAAATGGCATTATGTGATGTTGCTAAAGTACACTGGACTTGATCTGTAGCGTGGGGATCAAGCAGTGGCGTTTCTATTTTTGTATTTTCCTGTGTAGCTGCTATGGCAGTGGTTGACTTGACGATTTTTGGTCGTGTTTCATGTAAAACAGTGTTGTGTTTGCCATTACATGTTTTGCATCCAGACCATTTGCAATCCTTAGGCTGATGATTACGACGTAAGCAATTACTGCACAACCGTAGCTGTTTGACTTTGGAAATTCTGTCCTTGACAGATAATTTTAAGAAATCAGGACAGTAAAATAAACTATGCTCCCTTTTACACAAAAAGCAAGAATATTTTGGAATAACGGGTTCGTCTTGTACTTCTACGTTACTTAAAAATGATCTAGTACCGGTCGTATTTCCGCGATATTTTTGCCGATTATTGTCTGAATTTTCGAAATTTACCTCGAGTGTCTCTAATAAATCAGCACGTTTTTTAAGAAATGTTTTAAATGTGTGGAATGAAATAATATCGTATTTCGATTTTTCTTTTTCCCATTCTTGGGCCGTTCGCATGTCGAGTTTGCTCGATATAATATAAATAATTAAAGTATCCCACGAGTCAGTGGGTTCTCCCAGTTGTTTAAGACTGCTTAAATGTTTTATTAAATTATCGTATAAATTTCGAATTTTTTCCGCAGAGCTAGTCTTAAATGTTTCTAAGTTGAAAATCGCCTTAATGTGATTATGAATTAGTAAACGTGTATTATTGAAGCGTTCGCATAACGTGTTCCAAGCTATATCATAATTTTCGGTGGAAAATTCTAGTGACTGAATTACCTGAGGCGCGGGACCAACCAATGAGGCCCTTAAATAATGAAATTTTTGAATTTTATTGATCTGCATATTGTGGTGAATTAATGATTCAAATATATCTCTAAACTCTAGCCAAGTGTCGTAAGATCCGTTAAATTTAGGCAACTGTATCTCGGGTAACTTGACTCCTTCAAAACGATTAGAGTGTGAGGCGGATGATTGCGCAGATAGCTGAGATGCCGCATCGTCGTCTAATTTCGGTATTTCGTTTAATGACTTGGCTTTTGCTAATATTTGATAAAATCTATTCTCGAATTCTTCGCGTTCGCTTAACTGTTCGTCTAAATTATCCGCCTTATATTCGATTTCGCTTTGAATTTCGTCAAAATTACCAAGAATACTTTCTGCGTTTAAGATTCTTTGATTGAGTTCGATATTTGTTTCCCTTTCCAAAGTTGTAACAGAGCTTAGAATCGTGGTAATATATTTATCAAATAAAGTTAATTTTGATTTTAAAACAGAGCGTTTCTTCGTTAACTTTGCAATCTCGCTAGCTGTGTCGGTAACAGACATTATTTTTAAATCTCAAATTGCCGTTGTTTTGCTTAAATAACTACAAATAAATATAATTATAGGTAGCTATAAAGAAAGTATAACTAAAGTTCAAGTATTTGAATTTAGAACGATTATTATAGGGCTATTTATAATATAAAATACCTTAAAACATGCTCGTTCGCATCGAAACAAATCAAACTACCACTTTGAAATAAGGAAGGGTAATTAAGGTATGAAGGAATGTCATCGGGCTCACTCTTTACTGTGCGTTAGATCACCTCAATCGTCTATGTTTTCGTGAAGTACGTATTGTCGATGATTGTCCGCTGGTCGGTTGTTTCTTGTACGTATTGATGATTATTTGCAATTTTCGTATGTTTTCTCGTATAAATCCGGCTCGAAGGACCAATGTTTCGTGTAGTGGACTGTAGATAATATTCTAGTTCTTTTCTTACTTTGAACAACGTTTTATATTAATTTTATTATTTTTACAACTACATAATATTATATTTTTGACAATGACAGAATCACAACAATCTTTTTTTTTTTTTTTCGTTGCCAGCGATACGTGACAATGAGGAGAAGCCGGTGGCGGGTTAGATATGATCCGAAACAGTACTGGACTGTGTTTCTTATTGGTTGCGGTTTTATTTCCATCATGGAAAACTACATACCTCCTTTAAAGCCGAAAAAAATGTTGTGTTTCAAATTGTGGGAATAAGTGGAATAGCATGAAACTCCGCTGTCCAAAAAGGGATCCCGAAGCTTTTACGCAATGGATTAACAGGATTCAGCCTGTATTCATTGCACTACATTAATACACGCATGTTTTGCGTTTGTAAATGATAAATATTTTATGTTTTAATATAAAATTATTTTTCAGCAATTTCTTCGATTTAGTCAATAAAATTTTTTCCCCGAAGCCGTAGGTAAGGCTTATGGCTTCCATAATATCGTACCTTGCCGACCTTAGTGGGACACCCTGTATGAATAATTTCTTTTTAATTGTACTGTACTCTAAGCGGACACCTCCCTTAGGCGGGAAATAACCCTAAGATGTCCACTTTAATTACAAAGAAACGGAATTATAAGGCAATAAAGTAATAATAAAAATTATAGAAAAATAATTTTATTGCCAGTTGTTCCTTCCATTTTTTCAAGTAAACCCCAAATTTAAAATAATATTATAATATTCTTTTTTGTAAACCACCAACGAGAAAATAATAATATGGGACAAAGACAGTTATTCTTTCAACGAGTAAATTATTGATGACCCAAAAAGGCAGTGAATCCAAGAAACCTATTTTGTTGGCACACATAGCTTGCCAAAATAATATCCATAAAATATAACAACTTTTCAAGTTCAAGGACTAAGCATAATAGAGAATTATGGAAAATAAATTTAGCGTAAAATTTTAAATACGATATAAATATGGAAATTTGGAAGTTGCGTTTTCGTAAATGAGGCCTTGTTCAAATTTCTACATGCCATTTAACAACTAGTGACATTTTTTACTCGTAGTAGTTATTTCCAAAACGAATGAATTGAGGTTTAAAAATATCTTACAATGCTTTTTCCTGTTTTATCCTTACAAGTACAAGGACATTTTTTTAAGTGTCTCACCCGATTGGCGATTTTCCTGCTCACTATAATAAAAAAAACAAATTGCATATTTTTCAATGATCTTTGACAAAGAAGCCAGATTGAATGTCAAAAAATATATGGGTTTACAAATTTGACAGGCGCAACTCTCATAAATAACCGCAAGAGTAAATTGCATTTGACGATCCGATTTCGAAAAGATATAGTTGTTGATATTTATTTTCAGCCGTTTCGAAAATACGGGGGTTCCTACATTGCCTTCATCGATTTTGTCTTTTTTAGTGTCTCAGCCCTTTATTAAATAGACTTCCAATAATTCTTTTCACAGTAACATAATTCCCCGTGACCAAGCTATTTACGATATAATCAAATCCGACAGATGTCAAAAAGTGACAGATACGATGCCATTTTGATTTTTTTTTAACGGCGACCCTTATAAATAACCACACGAGTGAATTGCATTTGGCGATCCGATTTCATAAACATATAGTTGTTGATATTTATTTTCCATTAACATGGAAATTTTAGAACTACTAAATTTTGGTATTCTCCAAATAGTCTGAATAACGTTCAAATTATTTTACCTTCTTTAAGCGGTTTCGACTGTATAAAGCTTTTGTTCAAGGAAGACAAACTTCTGATTACAATATTTTAACAGTAGTTGAGGATTTCATAGAACATCCTAATTATGTACCTTATAAGTGATATCCAGGCTTACCTTTCTTGTATCTTTGATGGTAATACAACAAACTGGAAAATGTTCTTCGCTATATTTGCAATCGGGTAACAAAACACATAACCTTTAGCAGATATAAATCTATAATAAAAAATATTCAGGCTATAGACTGGGTTTACTTCATATTAATAAATAAACACTACCATAAACTTTATTTTTCCAAAAACTAACCCTTATGTCTTAATAAACACTAACGAAAACTAAAATAACATAACCTCAAACTTATTAAGACGCCGATAGAATATTTTCAGGAAACACTTACCTCTCTCTATCTGTGGCTGTAAATAAGTCAATAATATCATCAAAAATATAAACAATTTGAAGACATTGCTTATTTGTCGCTTGTAAACGTGTCCGAAGACTTGCAAAAATCAAAAAATAATGGGATTTTCAATGCAATTTATCTTTGTTTGGAAAGGTTACTAAAAACACGCCGCGGAAATTTGACTGAAGTCATTGGATGACCGAATTAAATTAAACAACATGGTTGCTCGACCCCTAAATTGTTGGATTTAATTAACACAGGAGAGAGATAAGGGCAGAAAAATGGTATACAAAATATGCATGGCTTGCAGGGAGTGAAACTACAGATCTATGTAGTTTTATAGGTCGGTGGTGAAACCAGAATTGAATTGTTTTATTGGCCAAGCATTTTGTTTTCAAATTAAAACAGAAAAAATCTAAATCCGCAGTGCGAACTGCTTCAGGATCTCCAAAAGCATGATATTTCTAAGGAGCATATACCTCAGTCAACTAAAACTTTTGATGATTTATTTTATTTGATAAACACATTTGTCTATTCGACTTGGCTCGGTTGTCACCCACATCTGTGTCAAATGAGCGAGGATTTTTGTGTCTACAAAGCGTTAAAATTTATTCTCGTAATAGAATTCACCAGGGACCACTGTCAAGTTTTCCAAAAAAAAATAGTTATTGGTAAGTATGTAATAGAAAACGAAATTCTAAAAAAATCTGCCATTTTGCAATATCTAAAACTCGCAGTATTCGGCAGTATCGAATTAATTTAACAGGTTTATTCCGATTTTTATACATGATAGTTAATTTCTAGTTAGTGCGTAGTTGAAATAAATGAAAAATTGATAAAAACAAAAAAAATACCTAAAAAAAACCTCTATATTAATAGTAGTTATGTTATGTTATGTTACAAAAAAATAAAAATAATATACCGAACCGAGCGCAGATCATGAATAAAGAATATGTAATTTACATTTTCTCAAACCTACCTTTCTGCTAAGAAATACAAAAAAAAAACATGAAATTAAATAATTCATCATACATCTGTTAATTAAAAATGCAAATATTAGAATACTAGACAAAAACGAAATTTTGGCGTCAAAAATTCTTGCGGCGCTTCTGCCGACCCTAGACTGGATGTATTTGGAAGCTATTTTACTTCTTCAATATTTTTCGCTGGATGAGCTGTTTTGCCAGAAAAAAAAATATTTACAATTACCTGCATACATCAATTATTAACAGTAATAATAAAACAAAGTACAACAAAGTTGGAAGTATGTATTAAAAATATTGTAAGAAACTAAGTAAAACGAAAACATGACTTAAGCAAATGTGTAAAATGACCGCCATCTTGCTAAATACACTTATTAACACTCCTTAAAAAATGATATTGAACCCTATTTAATGTCTCGGGGTTATTAAAATGGTTGCCTGCATTTAAAATCCGCGTCAATAAATCATGGCGTGTGTTTACCGGAGTCTTGTAAACTTCTGTTTTAATAGCGCCCCACAAAAAGAAGTCACAAATATTTAGCTCCGGAGAACGTGGTGGCTATTATACTGGTGCATCATTGCCCCTTCCAATCCATCGGTTGGGATATTGATGGTGTAAGTATTGCCGAACGGCAACGGAAAAATGGGGCGGGGCACCATCTTGCATATACCACATTTCCCTCCGAAGTAAAAGGGGCAAATTTTCCACAAGAATTGGTAATGTGTCTTGCAAAAAATTTAAATAAATCTTTCCATCTAACCTGTCTGGAATAACAATAGGACCAATAAGGTAGCGATCAATAATACCTGCCCAAATATTTAATTTAAATTGATGCTGATGATGTGTAACTTTAATAGCATGTGGATTGTTATCGGAATAAATATGTTCGTTGTGCAGATTGGTTACTCCAGATCTTGTAAAGCACGCCTCGTCAGTAAACAATATTCTTCTACAAAAATTTGGATCACGGATTCTTTTGTTTCCAATAAATTGACAAAATGTAAGCCGCATGGGGGGATCAGTCGGTAAAAGTTCCTGGAATTGCACGTGATATGGATGTAACAACTGTTCTTCTAAAACCTCATTGACAATCGTTTTAGGAACATGTAACTCACGTTCTAAGCGACGGGTACTGGTACTTGGTTCTTCTTCAACTCTTTCCAGAATGTTCTCTTCTGTTTCCGCAGTTCGAGTTGTTCGCATACAACCCCTGCCTTCAAATTTTTTCTCAAAGCTGCCCGTTTCCCGAAGATGACGCTCGATATTGGCAAATGTTTGGTGGTTTGGTATTCGACGGTTAGGAAATTTCTCCATGTAAACCCTAACACTCTGACGCCCATTTCCTTAACAAAACCCATATACCAGGAGCATGTCAAGAGTCCGTATAATTTTCCATGTTTAATGGTAAAATGAATTTTAAGAATGTTGATCGTATCCTTTGGTTAATTTTATAGACTAATGACAATTTGTCAATAATTGTCAAATTATTAAATGCCATAGCAACAAGGTCACTAAAAAAATAATTGTTACAGGTAATTTGATTTTAATTTTATTACTAATGTTAATAATTGATGTATGCAAGTAATTGCAAATATTTTTTTTCTGGCAAAACAGCTCATCCAACGAAAAATATTGAAGAGGTAAAACTTTGAAATACATCCAGTCACGCGACAAAAATATCTGGGTTGTCCGAGGGGTTGTCATAACGCCGTTGATATAAAAAGATCAGGAGAAATGTTGACGTATTATATCACTTTTATAACACTTCCACTTATTTACAGCCGGTGACTATACTACTAGAAAACGTCATTTTATAGTATTAGTCTACATACTAAAAATCATTAAAATCGATTAGCAGGTTTTTACGTAATTTAGGAAAAACCAATATTTTTACGCCCTTTACCGGCTAAACGAGACAATTTTGGATAACTAAGTCGGCTTAGATCGACCTATTTTGACGTCAGGAGTATGTCGCCAAACGTTGTACACGTATTTTCCGGACATCCTGTATGTATGAACTCTTAAAAATTTAATGAAATGTGCACTAAAGCAAAAAAAAAGTGGTTGGTGTTTTCCTTATTAAATTAGTCATAGGAGAATATATCTGGGTACTGATGCACTTTATATCCTTTATCGCTTAACTTTCTATACGATTACAGCTCTTACTATGTTATAACACCCTATAGGGATTCGTCGCTTCAGTGTATAATACTCAATCATTGATTGATTAACAATTACTCAATACACACCATATAGGGGAAAGCGAGGCAGAACGAAATAGCATCCCAAACCCGATAGTATTTTGTTTTTAAGACAGAATTTGATCCATTGTCTTCATTTCTTTGTAATTTTATTGGCTTTTTACACCCGCTGTTGATTTTTTGATTCACCGATTTAAATAAAAAATAGTTTAATTTTACTGGTTCATGATCTTTTTGATGTGTCTTTATTCGCTCATTAATGTGTTTGCTGCAGGGGTCTAGTGCTTACTACTACAATTCTGTGCAGTGTAGTATTTATTGGAACAGAACTTCCTATTTTTAACTTATACAATAAAATGAATAATTTTTATACCGTTTAAAGCAGAAAAATAGTTATTGGAAATGTACGAAATTCGTATAGATATACCGTTTCATACGCTCCCTTTGACTCGGCAGCAAATTTGCTACTACAGCTCTTGCAACTTCTTCGACGTCTGAAGGTAAAGATCAAGAACAAACAAACAAGTTGAAAGTTACCTTCAAAGTTAGGTACCTCGGTCTACCGTCCCCTAGAAGATAAATATTGTTGTAGCGTCACCCATAACACTCCTTGATGTTCCATGAAATTAAATTGATGTAGCAAATTCGCTTTAGTGAAGCACGATATTCGTTATTGCCGCTAAAAAAGTAATTGTATTTGAAAAATCATCTGCCTTAATGTTGTAGTTTTAGCGTCTGGTTTGTCGATTTAAAAAATAATGTTTAGGTACGGAGATATTCACTTTATATATTATATATTTTAATTACTATTTTTAACACTGTTTGTCATGGCAACATTTACTTGAATGACGCTACTTATTATTATGTTAAGGCCCAGGACTTTAATTTCCGTATACTAAGTTGATGCTGTCCGGCAAATATCAATTTATCAGATAAGTAAACGAGAGGTCGCAATCCAAACAATATCTTCAGTTAAAATAATCCGACGGTTAACAATTCCACGCTTGTACAGGGACATTTTTTTAAGTGTCTCACCCGATTGGCGATTTTCCTGCTGACAAGTTAAGCTTTGGTTTGTTAGAGCTGTTCGTGGCGCACAGCAGACAGTCAGTTGTGCGCCTCGGACTTACGTTGAAATCCAGAAGGCGAGTAGATGCGTAGCCGGTTTGTTAGAATCTGCTCAGGTAGACTGACGGTAGGCAGAAAGTTATGCGCGGTATTGTTTCGGTCGAAATCAAACTCGATTTGATTTCAGCGCAGTCGTTCAGCTGAGCTGACAGTGGTAGTGTGTTAAAAAAGTAATTATTATAATAAAATTTAAAATGACAACCAAATTTTCAGCAGAGGAAGACGAGAAATTAATTGATCTCGTACGAGAACATCCCCCGTTGTATACTGTAAAAAGTAAAAGTTACAAGGACAATACTATAAAAAATAATTTCATCTTCCCTTTTATTTTGGCGACGAGAACTAATCAAGCTCAAAAGAAGTTCTTGTTCATGTTCTTCTTCGTCAATAAGTATTGGCAGCAATAAATGTTCAGCCATTGTTATAAAAAATAAATTTTGCCAAAATTTAATAATAAATATTTTTTGTCATCACCTACCAGCATACAATCACGCACTAATCTATTTCGATTCTAACAAAACACCCTCTCTTCAAAACCGATAACGTCGCACAGTGATAGAAATCGCAAATCTAGGATTCCAAAAGTCTGGAAGTATTAACAAACGCTTGGTTTCTTATAAAACTGGTTGAATTTTATCTTTTTATATTCTGTATTATATATACAAAGATATAGAGATATTAAAAGTTAGATTTGTTATGTAAAGATAGATTGTCATAGGTAAGAGGAGGTTTTTGCAAAAAATACAATTTTTATGTTGCTTTTTTATTGTTATTGTGTGTAATAATAGCTTACATAATTTCTAAATATTTACTTAAACCTTATAAACTACTTCTACATTAAGTGATCAAAGTGAGGATCCAAAAATCCCCTTAACATAAAAAAGATTAAACATATCTCAATAATAAATAAACAGGTAAATTTTAATATTTGTATTAATTATTCATTCGCTTTTCGGAGTTTCTAAGAGATTTAAAACGTCCCGATTAAAAATACTTTCTTTTTTGGGAGGTAATACTCTTAAGTCAGATATTAGAGGGTCTGAAGATAGTAACAGTGCATGAAATAAATCTAAATTTGTATCGTATCGCGAAATTTTTCTCGTGTTATGCTCGCGGAAATATCTTATATCTTTATGTTGGGCTTCCTGCGCATCCTCCCCCAACATACCTATAGGAAGTAAAAAATTGTTTATAACTTCCTCGCTGTGCATTAATATTTTATGCACTGTAGGGGACATTGGATACCATGGATACAACTTAATAATTATTTCAGCTGTTTCGTAAGCATATTGGCCAAAACAAGATGCATTTATTTTATAATTACAATTTAAAGTTTTTAAAATTATACCACACCTGTAAATTAAATTCTCATTTACTCCAGTAATATCAGAAGACAATACTGGATCGGCAAAAAATTTTCGGGCAGTGTTGCCATCATTTGTATTTCCAAATCCAACTTTCGGCATATCTACTAACAAGCCAGTCTCCTCTCTAAATTTATTTATAATTCTTTGTTTTGTATGATTAAAAACTTCTTTGAGGTTTTGGGGTACTCTCCACACTTTTAATTCCAATCGATAAGCAATATGAAGGAGAAACTCAAATATACGAATATATGCGTGAAGTGTAGATAAGCCTAGATTTAAGGCATTTTGATCTGTGGGTAATGACTTAATATAGCTTAAGTCATTAAATTGAGCTGGACCTGCTTTACACATAAAGCATTTCTGAAACGAAACTGACATTAAGCTATTACACACCTTTCCATCAACCATAGTTTTTTGAAGTTCATGGGAAATAATATACATTTTATTTTCTTTCCGTACTATTGTTGGTGTTAACTGATCAATGGGGTTTTGCACAAGTAAAAATTCGGATTTGATAACATCATCAGTTTCCTTAAGAAATTGAATTTTTATAGGTCTGCAAAAACGTGTGGATGAAGTTCTAGGATTTTTCCATAATAATGTGGTGTTGTTGGTTTCTGGATTTTTATAATTAAGTTGCAACGGCACAACTGATGTTGTTAGAATATGTGAATCATCACCTTCACACTGTTGTTTATACTTATTATGACTGCCACTTCCATCCGAACCACACTTGTATGTCATTTTTAACGGTATTTCAGGCACAAAAAGGTTTTTTGAAAAATTCAAAATAATTTCTTGTTGTGTTTCAATTATTCTAGATGTTGTGTGATTCAGTAGATCTTGAACAGGAACTTGTGCAGATATATTGGTTGCTGAAATATTACTTGGAAATCATTTTTTTTGGCCTCGATAATTTTGTCATATGTTGGAAATAAATGTTTAAGACCTTTCTTAACTATTAAATATCTTAAACCAATATACTGACTACGGGTCAATTTAAAACTTACATAAAATGCAAGAGCTTCATCTGCAGAAAATGATACATTTCTTAAATTAAACGTGCTAGATTCTAATTTTTTTAGCCTTGTGGCCTGTTTAGGGGAATATCGAACCTTGACAAGCATTGCAGCCGCATCGCGTTTTCTAGAACCACGTAGCTTCATCTCGGCTGCTAAACACAGTTCATCTTCAGTTTTTTCGGAAACATCCGTTTGGACTCGTCTGCGTTTTGTTTGCAAACTTGCCTCCTCAAATGGTACTTTAGGGCGACCCATGGAGTTTATTCCACTGGTTGATGGTCTTGACAAACTAGATCTGATGATAATTTTATTTAGCCAGTCTTTGTTAGATTTTTCAAACCTCTCTGTAGATCTACAAAAAAATAAATTAGTATTTAAAAATTGTAAAATTAATTACCTACTGATAGTTTGTAATAGTTTATATCACCGAACCGAACATAGACAAAGACAAGAAGATTCACTTAAAACCACACAAAGTGTGCCTTTTTGTCATTGCCTATGTTCGGTATTTATTTATACGCAGAAAAAGTTAGAAAAGTAGAGTACTTTTATTTAAAGTCTATGATATAAAAATTAAAACCTTGTCGCTTTTTTCCACTTATTAAAAACGCTTTTGGAAAAGCTATCCAGAGTCCTATCAAGTACTTTATTGTCATTTTCTGACAAATTTGTTTGTCGTACTTGTTGCAGCACATAACTTTTTAAAAAAGCCATGCACTCAGCATTTCTGTACTTTGAGTAGCCATGCTCCTTTAAAATTTTAAACAAATCAATTCGCTTAATAATTGTTGAAATGCCTAAAAAAAACAAATATTAGGTAGAAACGCAAGTAAACGCAAAAACTTAATGGATAGTTTAAAAGTATAAAGATTGTAAAAAATGTCAGTGTAAATGGATCCGAGTCGTACAGAGTCGCAAAAAAGTTATCCTCCAATTCTTACAAAAATCGCCATTTTTATTTTGATTTGTTATCGATTACTTTTGATATTCACTGTGAGTTAATTTTAACTTTTAAAACAACTAATATATTTTATAAGTAAAGTACTTACCTCCATAAATATCCATCCTGATTCTTTTAATAATAAGTCTATTGGATTCACCTCTACCAGCTTTCTACACTTCGCGTAAATCAAATAAAATATTGTGTTCACGCGTAAAATAAAAACAGTTCGGTTTAGAAAACAAGTACAAACTTGTTTGTGGCAATAAAGATTTAAATTTTATTTTCTTTTGTTTCTTACACATTTCTAAATAGCCTACTATGACTGTTTTGCTAATTTGCTACAACCAAAAATTGGACTTTTGGAATCCTAGATTTGCGATTTCTATCACTGTGCGTCGTACGCTGCAGATTCTATCGCACGCGTATGCCGTCCGCGACTGACAGTTCTAACAAACCATAGCTTAGCTCGAAGTCCGCCATCGTTGGCAAACTCCACGCCACACTGGTCACAGCGAACCATGACAGTGTATGGTGTTGGACGGACCCACACTCGAATACACAAAGCTGAGTGCGGGTTTCACTTAAGGGTCAAGCTCCGTCAGCAGTTGAAGCCCCGTTAGAGGCACTAGAGACCCTGGCTCTCTCACAGCAAAATGCAATATTTAAAAGATCAAGAGTTCCCGTAACCCCTTGCATCTTAAAAGGCGCGGTGTTATGATTAGGGGAGGCTTGTATAATGATGGCAAGTACGTTCGAAAAAAATAGGCGGTTTCGAGCTGCGCATTTGAACCCTGAAAAGGTCCGCTTGCTGTACTAGCACTAAAAGAAAAGCATATATTGGAAAAAAGCAAACACGTAGTAAATCTATTATCTATTGTAGAATCTAACGAGTGATTTTTAATTATTTTGCTCAAGGGAGGCCATGCATTTTAAAAGCATCATGGCCGTACTGCGTAGATAAGATGACATGATTGTTTTATGACATTTACGTCTTATTTGAATTTGTGTATTTGTAAAGTTTAAAAATTGGAGAAATTTTGTAATTTTTGCAGTTATTTGAAGGTAGGTTACTATTGCTTTAACTAATATTTCTCCGGGGAGTCGTCTTTTGACTATTATAAAGTGCTATTTGCAGGATATGATTTTATTTTTTATTTTTTTTTTTAATTTTTCAGCGTATCAAGTTTTGGTGAAGCTTTGTTGCCGGATTGAAAGTTCTACAGTAAAAATGTTTAGTGAAGCACAAAAAATTTTTATTGTTGAAAGTTTTTTTAGAAATGGAAACAAAATAGGCGGTGTGTGGAATTACTCTATGCATGACTGCTTTGATGAATTTCGAACCGAGTTTCCTGATGTTGCGGTGACCTTTCATAATTTTCGTACTGGGTCACAATACCTAATTGATAAATTTCGTCAGACTGGTTCTGTTCAACATAAAAAAGGGGCTGGAAGACCAACGAAACGATCGAATGAGGTTATTGAAGAAGCGCGACAAATTATGGAAAATAATCCTTCAACTTCTATTAGGCATTTATCTCAACAAATTCAGCAAACGGATTTATGCTACAGTACATGTCAAACACTTTTGAAAAAGAATCTGCATCTATACCCTTATCGTGTTACGGCTATTCATGAACTCCTTCCCAATGACGTTCCCCAAAGACTTAATTTTTGTGAATGGTTTTTAAACAATTTTCAAGAAGAAAATAGTGGTGCTTTTGAAAAAACATTTTTTACCGATGAGGCTTATTTTTATTTATCAGGCTAATCACAAAATATGCGAATGTGGAATACGCAAAATCCGCATGTTTTTGTAGAAAGACCTCTTCATCCTCAAAAAGTTGGTGTGTGGGCAGCAATTAGTTCTAGAAGAATAGTAGGCCCAATTTACTTTGATGGCACAATTACAGCTGAGAGATATCGGATCGAAATTCTGACAACATTTATTAATGAGCTTCACGATGATGAATTGCGGGAAGGTTACTTCCAACAAGATGGCGCTACACCTCATGTAACCAGAGAAAATTTAAATTTTTTAAGTGAATTTTTTGAAAACAGAGTTATAAGCCGAAATACGCAACAAATATGGCCACCTCGTTCCTGCGATTTAACACCCTGCGATTTCTTCTTTTGGCCTTTTATAAAAAACTCCATTTATCGAACACCAATTGAGGATATAAATGATCTTAAACGAAGGATTTCAGAAAAAATTGCCGAAATTAATAATTCTCCAAACGTATTGGTTAATGTGTCTCTGAGGGTAAGAAGAAACATCAGAAGGTATCTAGAAGTAGGAGGCGGCCATATAAAGTAGGCTTTCAAAGTAAGATAGCTCAGGATTTTATATTACATACCGTCAAAAAACATTATTTTAGGTTTTCAACGTGACAACGCTGCTTTCTTGCAAATTCGCCCTATGATTTAATCTACGCGCTACTGCTACACTATGTATACTGGGTCACAGCCGCCCTTGAGCAAAATAATTAATAATCACTCGTTATATCATTCCAGTAATTAAAGTGATCAATTCTGGGTCCTAAAATTATACTCTCTGTCCGGATTTATATTTTCAATCAGATCATTTAGTTAATTTCTGAATCATTAGGCTCAATATCTTTCAAAACATCCATTCTAAAAATAGATATAAAAATAAAGTTCTATAAAGGGTGTTATTTAATATGTGTCCGATATTTTACAGGACGATTCCTCCGTTATTTAAAAGGTGAAAAGTTCATATAAGCATGGGTCCGCAACCAATTCATTTTTGAGTGTTTAGTGTTTTGTTGTTTATTGTTGTTTAATAATTATCGTTTGAAATGTTTTTATGTTGATTAAAAAAAGGTTTTAAAATTGTTTCACTTTTTGACAAACACATGCATCCATCAATTTAAATCAAAATGTCTTGAAAACTTTTGACAGGCATACCATTGTCACGTAAAAATGATACGAGATAGAATCAATTTCTCTTCTAGAAAATGTGATACATACTCATACATGCACGAAAAAGTTGTGACTCCCCAAAAGAGAAAAACACCTGTAGGTGGCGCCCCCTACAATTAAGGGTCAAACTAAGATCCAATTTAAATTTCTCATATTAAAAAATTCCCAAATACAAATTTTCGTCCAAATATAGACATTATTTCAAAAATTATTTACGAAAAACAAAAATAAAAAAAAAAATTTAACACCCTATATCTCAAAAATGAAGGACATGCTTATATATATACACTTAATTAATAACACCCTGTATAATAGGTCCCAATAATAATTGCATATAGGAATTATACCTAAAAGTAAAGATGTGATGTTAGCCAAAGGAAACACAAACGAAAACATTCAATAAGCTTTATCTGAAAAGTTAGGCGGTATTTGGAGGTCTAGGCATCGAATAAGTTATATTTATCTATTAAATAACACTATTCTTACATGAAACGATACTGTTTTTACTTATACTTCAAATAAAATATATTCTGAAGAATAAATGCGGCTATAAAATAGGTTAAATATCTGAAAGCAGGAGACAGACAGAGGTACATCGTGGCTAAAAAACTTAAAATAATGGTTTGGCCGAGGGTTTGGCTGATACGTTTATACACTTATTCAGCACAGAGGTGTCAAAAATTATGATAACCAGGATGATAGTCAACCTCTAAAGTGAGGTTAGTTTAAGTTAGCACCCTAAGAAGAAGATGTTAGCTATGAGGATCTAAATGAAGAGTAGTAACTCGAAAAAGTGAGACAGGCACCAAGGAAAAATAAAACAAAATTAAGAGAAGTTGCATTGGTAAGAAGACGGGCTAGGAAGCACCCTAATAGCATAAACCTTTTAATATTAACAATTTAAAACATGTATGTACATTCCACAGCATACTTTAAGAACGTACTTTTTTATTAATGACGTTTGGCCGAAACTAGCCCTACACTAGGAGTAAATATTGAAACATATTTTCACTGTATAAATTGAATAATAACACATAAACGAATACACATGTTTCACGCCTCACACGGGTCGATCAGGATTAGGGCGACTTTTTTTAAAGACGAACGAGGTGTAAAACCATGGTAAAATACATATCGATATTAGGATATTTTTTAATTAGAAAAAAAAAGTTTAAACCCAAACGAAATAAATGCTATATTATTATACATTCCTATCAAACCAAAAAGAGAGGGCGAAAAAAAAATTGAACAGGATCACAATTTTAGGGCTTAGATAATTCACAAGACCATGATACGCTTTGTCATTTTTAATTGAGGATATTAAATGGACATTCAACTTTACACTCCTGATTTAGGTATTTGATCAGATTATTTATGTGAAGTGCATGAATACTTCATTCAAGAATCATGTGATCAAGATCACACTTGACCTGATACGAATCGTATTTATCATAAAGTACTGCCTACCGCTTCTAAAACCGTATTGGGTGTATTTCACATAATGGGACAGTTGCATGTATGATACTGTAGGTTAAAAGTACATACTATTTTTAGTTTTGTGAAAACCATATGAAAGAAAATGACGTTTTCAAGATGCATTATTTTTTTAATTCGTCTTAGTTTAGGTTTCCTTTTATCTTGAATAGTCTTAACACAAAAACGTCATTTCGGTGACTGTCTGTTTTACGATTTTTTAAGTTTGCAATTGCGTATTAACATAATTTTACTAGAAAAACAAACAATTTAAAAATATTTACTATACTTTTCTAGAGCCCGTGGGGTGCTGTTGTTCAGTTGGTAAAATCCAGCCATAAAATAAAGTGGTCCGGAACTGCTCGCAATGCTCGCATCATATCGGCAACACGTTAAAAACCATGCACAATCTATATTACCGACCGGATGAGGCAGTCGAACATGTGTGAAAGAAGTAGCCAGTTAGTTCACTATTTGCGAATACTTATTTTGACACATTTCGGTAACGCAGTAAAATTGATTTTTACGTTATTTGCGAACAGATTTGCTTATTTAATTTTGTTGATCTATCGGCCCTTACATAACCTAGCATTCTTATATTTCCTTTTGTACAAAAATATAGGCCGACATCTGACATTTATTGAGTTTTCGTCATTCGGTTACATAACTTTGTCATATCGGTAACAAATAAATTTATATTATAAAAATACTATTACATTTCTTTAAAAAAAATTGAAGGGACCAGCATACGAAAAACAACCATTTACAAATAAAATAAAGAACATTGCGGATTAAAATACATAAGTTACCGAAATGACGATTTTATGTATTTTTTATTGTTGAACTGAAACTATTTCAATATTTACTGACTTGTGTTCGTAAAAAATATACAGGTTCGATTCAGTAAATAAAAATATTTAAAAATATATTCGCTTTAATTGTAAAACAATTTATTTTTTTTTGTCAATTTTAATGTCCGAATTGTTCCATAATAATAAACAGCCCTGACCAGACCAGGCTATATAATAGAAGATAAAAAACCTAGGGAAAAAGTCATAATAATTACCTAATACGTGCGTATTGCCTTTTAATAATATATTTGATCTACTAACACTATTAATAGTAGGCATATTTTTTAACGCTTGATGTCCGGGTCTAAAATCTCATTTTATGACACTAGCGTTAAAAGTGGATTACTTTTAACACTACTGTTAAAAATAAATATAAGAATATTTTTATCTGTCATTATTATTAACATTATCGTTTATTGTACAATTTGAGCAACAAGAAATATGAATTCATTCTGCAGTTCCACTGATCAGGGTCTTGTTGCCATTTTGTATGCTTGTGCATTAAATAGAAACAGCAGTGCTGGACGACGACGTCGTAAGGAGGCTTTTGGCAATTATCTTAGAGTATGCCAGTTAAGTGGCCGAAGACCGCGACCGAAGAGTAACCAGTGTAAAGCTTCAGATCTGGGAGCTTCAAGAATTCTGCTTTAGCGCACCGAAACTATTGATACCAACTGGATTTTAAGCATATTGTGTTATTCATATATCTGATACAAATTCGACGATGTCACTTATCTGCTAGCCGAAGAGCTCTGTATGTTCTGTACAAATTCAAATGAAATGGCTTAACTACAATGAAAATTCGCGGAACCTCAGTATTTGTATCTATAACGTTTACTACTAATGTAGCTTCTCTGCGACAAACACCAAATATACCCCATATAGTGGGTACTTTCATCAGGACGAGGTACTTAGTATCTGATGAAGTTCAGGTTAATAGCCTTCTCACTCATGGTTCAAAAGTTTATAATATTTACTAATATCTGTATTGTATCACAATTTATTGTCAACATGGTTGTAATCATTTAGTAGTAAGACCAAAGAGATGAAGACATCCATACCTTAGATTCCTCTTTGAAATATGCGAGAAATATATACTCATTGTATTTTCGAGTAACGCGTTGCAAATCGCACCACTGCAGGAATATTCCATAAGCAATTTCGTACTGCTCCTCTGACTATTTTGGCAACAACTCAAAGGTAGCTCTACTAGCGGTTTCATTTATTTCCTCATATGGATCGTTTTCTTCCAGATTATTCATCGAAAATCGCAAAAATTACAAAAAAGAACGCTTTTCACAAGTTATTAACAGCGAATTTTTCCGTAACTAACAAAAGTACACATAGGTTGCCATACAACAACAAAGAAATAAAGTAACTCACTTGATTTTGGATTTTTATGGCTTTAATTTTGAGTTTCGTATAAAAGGAATTATTTTTTTTTCATTTTAGTGTCTGATTTAAAAGTGTTTGTAGATAAAATATTGTATAATGCGCGTGTCAAAAGTATTTTTATTTTATGAGATTGAGAAATTGGGTAACGAGCCTAGCAAGTGATCCAACCCGTCACACAAAATAAAATGACACTTTTCACACTAACATCATAAATAACTAAAAAAAATTATCCCAGCAGAGTAAATGTACAAAATTCACGATTGTCCTTTAGTTCAAAAACCGACGGGCTCGAGTCAGGTCTTTAAAGCAAAGCAATTAGAATAAGTAAATCACAATTACAGTGAGCTTTTAATTGCATTAAAATGGCATTAATTAATTTGAAGCGACACTACTGTATCCAGACAGGCAGTTTAAGAACTTAGCCAACTGGTTCATTAACTGTTTTGGTTTTAATTTCTTTAATTCTTAACGTCTACTTTGTTTTTGAAGTTATATTTCCTTTATAATAAAGGAAGTTCTGAAAGTTTTATATCTAGTCATGAAAGAAATAACTAACTGCGTCCGTTGCCTAATAAAGTTTAATTGTAAATTTAATTTCAATTCATTCATTATTTTGTGTTTTATCGGTAGTGTTCTTTAATAAAAAAATGGGTAATGGGAAATCCAGAGAACAACGCAGTGTCATCAATTTAAAAAAAATATAGATCCTGCCTTTTTGGGATATGTCCGGCAATGAAATTTGGATACTTCACTGAGATCTACAGTACACAAAATTAATGCTAGTAACGGACATTGAAAATTTCCAATTATTGTAATCTATAATAGAAAGCGGCCCTCACATGATCAATATACTTTATTGTCAATATTTCAATAATATATTGAAAAAGTCCAGACACGATCAATATGCATTTGTGGCCCAGAAAAATTAAATCAGTAGAAGAAGCGTGTATTGCTAATATTTTGGCACAAGAAGCCAAAATAATTACAGGAATAAAATTGAGAGAAAACGTTGAAGATAATACTAATAATAATATTAACATTAATAATAATGATAATACTAATAATAATCGTCGAAATAAGCGTCGAACTACTGGCTCATCTCTGGACGGATGTTTCCTGAAACGGAGGGATTTGTACTGGCAATCCAAGATCAGGTCATGCCAACTAGAAACTACCAGAAATACATAATCAGAGACGACTCAGTACAGGCAGACAAATGCAGATACGGATGTCAAACGGCAGAAACGCTCCAACACATCACGGGAGGATGCCAGATGTCTTCTGCAACAGCATACAAAGAGAGGCGTGACGACGCAGTGGCCAAGATATTACGCCAGGAGTTAGCGGTGAAGCTACAGCTTGTCCAAAACGAGAAGATCCCATATTATAAATATACACCACAGACAATCTTAGAAAACAACTACTATAAAATGTACTGGGATCGGACCATTATTACTGATCAGACGGTGGCCCACAACAGACCGGACCTTGTTGTGGTAGACAAGAGGGCCAGAAAAACGACTCTAATAGATGTAGCTATACCAAATAACAACAACCTTCTAGTAAAGCATGCTGAGAAAGTATCGAGACCTCCAAGAGCAAATAAGAAGACAGTGGAATATGGACAGGATCGAAATATGCCGATTATTGTTTCAACAACAGGAGTAACCCCAAACAAGCTTTTGGAAAACCTTACAACACTAGATGTACCTCAAGATCTCTACAAGGATATGCAGAAAGCAGTGCTACTTTTAACAAGCCGAACAGTCAAGAAGTATATGGGTAACCAAAGAAGAGCTCCACGGGCCCAATAACACGGAAAGGGCCCCCACAGAGCTCAATCCTTTTGATATCGGTGATATCTGGGATAAGTGAATGTTCCCCGTAGAGGGAGTGCATGACAGGTCGAATAACGAACATATTAAACATTGATTTTGACGTAAGAAACGTTAATATATACAATTCGCTTTACTAAGGTTTAAAGAAAATATAGGGAAAACAACAGAGTTTTATATCTTGTAGGTACCCTACATATTTTGTTAAGTTTTATTTTTCGCCATGATAAAACTAACTTACGACCAGTACAAAACTGATGGAAGAAGGGGAAAAAATTTTAAGGCTAATTCTCAAAATCGCTAAAGTCCTTAGATTGAGGTTCCATTATTTTTTATTCAAACGTCAAGTATTATCGTGTTTTATAATATCTAAAGCGAAGTTCCTTAAATTGAATCAAAACTTTTGTAAGTTTTTTAGGGTTAGTTCAGGTCAAGTTGAGGCAAAAATATAGGGTGTCCGGAAATGACGATGACAAATCTTAGGGTATAATTCTACATACAAAATTATTAAAAAGGTTTATATTATACCCTGGTCCGCAAATGCTTACATACGGAGCTACAGGCCAGTGTCATCACAATGTTTTTTTTCTTTAAATTTATTAAGATCTAGTTACAATACACAAATAAACTCTTAGGTGTACGTTTATGTTATTCACTTATTAAAGGTCACTTTTTTAAATTATCTGGCGAGCAGTGGGTGTGGTAACAAAAGGGTGATGGGATAATATTTAAGGTCATAATTTTTTCTTCAAGTGTATTTTCGCTATTTTGTATATAAACTATGGTCCCATGAAGATTTTTATGTAATAAATATCCTCTGTTATGGTCGTAAAGTCGACCGATTTTAAGTTAAAAGGAATGCCAACTAACCTGAACTAATAAACAACGCTGTCCCTAAATTTGTAAATCATTTTTTTTATTTTAAGTTTTACAATAACTGTTGAAAATGTATTTCTCTTATTTTTCTAAAAATGCCAGAAATATTACATTCGGCGTTTTCAACTCCGATTGTCATTTCACCTATACAACATTTCATACTCTTCACGTTCAACTAGTATGTTTTTGTCCTCGCATCAACATCTTTGCAAGTCTTGCGCCGTGTCAAATCAACAATTGTTCGAAAATTGTTCTGACAAGGGTTTGATTTATCCTTCTGCCAGAACCATCCCCAGACGCGTTTCGCTATATAACAGCTTGTCAGTGAGGCTATAGGTTCTCACAAAAGCAAAAAGCATAGGCGTCTTTTTTGCGCCCTCTGACATGGACTTACAAAGTAACAAATATCAGAGGTGCAAAGACAGCACAATTGCAGGAGTCCTCGCTAGGGAGCGCTATGTCTGAGCTGGGCGTCTTGTCGGTTTAGTAACCGAAAACTTAACAAAATGACAAGGGTTTGCTTTATCCTTCCACCAGAACCATCCCCAGACGCGTTTCGCTGTATAACAGCTCGTCAGTGAGGCTATAGGTTCTGACAAAGGGAAAAAGCGTTTTAAAACAGCAAAAGCGGGATGAAACAGAGAATGAAACCAGATGACTCCATCTCTTGGAGCTGGCGAAAAACACCAATTCTTAAGCATACCTGCGCCCTCTGACATGGACTTACACAGCCACAAATGTCAGAGAAAATCCTGTAAAGACAGCACGTCACAATTGCAGAAGCGCTGCCTAGCGAGGACTCCTCCCGACATCTTTACTTTATATTATTTTTTGTTAAATTAACAATCTTTATTTTATTTGAATTTTTAAATGCATTTGGACGCAGAGGGGCCACAATTGCATCTAGCAAGTTTCTTATAAATAACAATCAGCAAACACATCAGAATTCTTTAAAGCTACGAATTGGCATTTCGTATACTAAAGATTTTAGGTAGCACCATAAAAAAAATTATAGAATTAATTTAAAGCTGGAGAATGAGGTGGCCACCCTACAGGACTCGCTCGTCCTACAGATCGCTTAGGATAAACTTCATTAATATGTGCCCTCACATTAAGACTAAAAATAAATGTGGTGGAGTCCCATCTTGCATTAAGTATACTGTCCTCAGAGCATTAGGCACATCATTAAGCAGGTCTTGTAGCACATTTCGTAGAAAGTATGATTCACTGTTTAATCTATTTTGTAGAATATAGGGCCCTGTTGAATATTTTCTGGTTCTAATTTTTTTCTTGGCACCTTTATTCAGAAATCGCATGCGGAGATTCTTTTGCCCATATGTGGTTGCTGTGGAAATTTATAATTCCGTCTCTAGTTAATCCGGCCTTATTAATGAAAAATATTTTACTTATAACGCTGGGATCTCGGTGCCACTTTTGTCTTAGCCATCGACAAAACTGCATCATGGGTTCAAAATCTTGAAGTTTTAGAGCTTGAATTCTTTGAATGTGATATGAGTAGAGACACTCTCCATCCAGAATTTCTGAAACCGAGCTTTTTGGAATGTCTTCTTGCAGAGCGAGCCCTCGAGTGCTTATCCCTGGATTGCATGCGACAGTTTTAAGAACTCTCTCTTCAGCTTGGACAGTTCAAGTGATGCTTGGTCTACCAGGTAAGTCATCTGCCAACCATAACTTATTTAGTAAATAGGAAAATACACTCGGCGAAGAAAAGATGACCTTAAAAAATAACCTATCACGCTTTTGTTATTACGCCACTGGTTGCAATATGAGTCACCTGATATTTTAAAAAGTGACCTCCAATAACACTAATTTATATATACCCAGAAGTTCATATCTGTATTGTAACTAGATCCTAATAAATTAAAAATAAATACGTTTGATGACACCATAACACCATCTTCAAGGGCCTGGATCTTCGCATGGAAGCATTTGCGGACCTATATTAATATAAACTCCTTTTGATATTACTTGATGTAGAGTAATACCTTAAAATTTGTTATCGTCATTGCACCATGTATAGATATATGTACTATATTTACTATTTTTTGCGGTCGTCGGCGTATCAGAGGCCATCTTGAACCGGTCATCAACCGTACGGTTTTTAATCGTGCGGTCTGCCGACTGGGGAGTGTGAAACGGCACCTTCATCCTACGAGATATCCGATATCATCCGGCCTGTCCGGCGTGAATAGGATGGTTTTGATGTCGGTTCATTTTATACTCTTCCCTAAGACAAAAGCGCGCGGTGTTTCCCAAGCGGTCACCTATCCAAGTACTAACCGCGCTCGACACCGCTTAACTTCGGTGATCTGACGGGAACCGAAGCTTTAAGTGTCGCTAGGCCCTTGCCTATACAGGGTGTTATGGAAATGACTTATTATTTTTTAACCCGTAAATATATAGGTCGAGACGAATTGGGGAAAAATTGCTATAAATGGCGCTCGAAGCTAGAAATTCGAGAAAAATGCCTTCAAAAATTTAGGTCCAAAACACCTACGCGCCAATGACCCAAACAGCTGATTTGGGTAATTGTTTACTTTAGTGGAAATGTTGAATTTTTCGCTAAAATTTCGTATATAGGCTAATTAAGGGTAGCTGATCACAATTTTCCTTTTGCGTTTAGGCGGCAAATGCACTGGTTTTGAGAAAAAAAATGTTAAAGTTTTTCTAACTCACCGGTATGTTATTTTGCATGTAATCCTAAAATGTTGCTTATTTCCAATAAAATATTACTTGTCGGAGTCATAGTATACACTTCTGAGTTGAAATAAACGAAATATGCCACAAGGAAACTCTGAAAAACGGGATAACTTGTAAGCGAACAGAAAACTCTACGTTATCTGGAAAAAGACGGGGGCTCACTGACAGCTGGCCAAAAAAGCAGAAGCAAACTGCGCACCCATGTTGTCAGATTGTTAGTGTATTATAAATTGCCTATACTTGTCAATTCATTTTTATTAATTGAATGAATCCTATTGGCTCGAGCTAGCATATCATTCTCCTGGATGGAAGCCATTAATAATTACAAGAAAAAGAAGAACAATCTGGCAACGTGAGTGCAATGAATCTGAAAAGAGACGGTTCTACTTTGTCGGCGTATTAACAACGAATTTAATTAAATTTGTGCCTTTTCCATTGTTTTTTTGCTAAAATGTTGCTCTTATTTTATGAACAGATAGTTTGGTGAAAGTTTTATCACATATTTTGAAGGGAAAACCATAAAATCTAGGAAATTGAAAGGAAAGAATACCCTAACCTGTAAGTGAAAAACTTTAACATTTTTTTCTCAAAACCAGTGCATTTGCCGTAAAAACGCAAAAGGAAAATTGTGATCAGCTACCCTCAATTAGTCTATATACGAAATTTTAGCACAAAATTCAACATTAATTGCACTAAACTAAACAATTACCATTCCAGCAGTTTGTCTTGTCAAAAACACATGTGTTCAGGGGCATTGAACTATCATGGAAGGCGCACATAGTCCGGTTTTAAGGTATTTTACAAAATTCAAAATACTTCCGATTTTAGAAAAAAAAACTATCAAGTGTAACTCTAGACCACCTCAGGAGTGGCCCCTTAAAATATAATAAGTCATTTCCATAACACCCTGTATATGTACTAAATTATTAAAAACGTTTGTAAAGAAAAATCTAGATTTAGTCAACGATGAAATTCTGCGATTCGAGCAATGTCAATTTCGTGCGAATTAATGAGTTGGAATTCATAGTAAAATTAATTTTTAAAATTAGACATTTTTAATTTTCGTAACTAAACCAGTAAAATTGTAGCTTTTAAGCAATAAATAAACATAATAAAATTTTTATAGCCTCTTCGGCGTATAATTTTATTTGTGAACTTACCCTTTTCCCATAACACGCCGGAGTTCAACAAGTCGATATGAAAATAGTTTATAGCATCAAGTCGACCGGAAATATCCGGAAAAACCTTTTTTGAGCTAAATTAGTTCTTGTTCACGCAATAGCAACATGTTGCTCGATGTTTTCGAGTTTAATATTTTTATTGAATCAGTAAGAATTGTAAATTATTGTAAAGAAACACACACTGGGACGTTAAGCAGGTACTTACCCCGGATCAAGGACAAAATTTGTAAAGTAAATTAAACGGAATAAGCAGTCTAGTAAGAGCGATAGTCGAGTGATAAATGCAGGTCTTGCCATCATTTTAATCAGTAGGACAAGAACAATAAATAATTTATTTAAATTTTATTATAATTATTATAATAAATTAAATACACTTATAGGAATGATTTTAAATTGTAAGAAGTGAAATATGATTGAAAGAAGTCTCGGCGGGATACGTCTGATTTAAATGAATTCCGAGAAGAATTTTAATAATTTATGTAAAAACACTACAAAGCAATGAACTTTATGTTTGGTCTTCTATTAGTAGTTCAATATATATAATTATACAAAATCTTATCTTCTTGCACTCTTCAACAAAGTGAATAAATTTTTAAGCAATATCAACTTAAAACACGCAAGAATGATTAAAAATACTATGTAACAGTCATTTTACAACTGATTTTCCGGATTAAACTAATTATGAACGTTATGATTTATTAACATTTGTCTCCGCAAAAAATTGTTAAAAGTTTTCTACTACGGCCCTGTCAAGATAGTCGGCAACCTACCATACATCTAAATGTTAAGTTTCCGCAGAATATGGGCAAGTTAAAAATTTGACACCGATGGTAATCTGCCTCTTGGAGCAATTTCTGATAGGTTTAATTCTATAGATTTATCCCAGCTGAGAAAAATTGTTATGTCTTTGAAAAACAAGTCGACAGCTAATGATGTATGCAATCCTAAGCTTATCTTACTTCGATCAGGTGGGGTATTCATTGCCGCACTTGATAAACACCTCACAAAATACCAATACCTAAAACGCAAGACCCAATAAAACCTAAAGAATTTCGGCCAATTAATCTGCTGCCAGTTGTCGATAAAATTCTGGAAATAGTTGTGTGTAGTCAGTTGCGTACATACTTTAAGGGACAGAGCTTCATCTTCTCGGGTTAGTCCGGATTTCAGGAAAAACACTGTGTGTGTTCACTGCAGTATGTTTGCAGCAAATGTGTAAAGACATTAGTGAAGGGAATGTAATAGTTAGTGTTTTCATAGACCTTAAACGTGCATTCGAAACAATCAACCGAGATAATCTAATTATAAAACTATTGAGCTACGGAGTGACGTCAAAGGCAACAGAGTGGCTTAAAGACCACCTTAGTGAGAGATACCATAAGATGAAAGTGAACGATAGAATCTCGGGTGCGGCTAGAAATGATATGGGTGTCCCCCAGGGAAGCGTGTCGGGTCCACTTTTATGTATCATTTATATAATTGGCCTTTATAAAATTTAAAAAAAATCTTTACACGCAAGGACTATGACCAAATTGTAAATGATATAAACTCAGAACTATCCTGTTATACAACTAGCTTTCTGTAAGCAAATTAAAGTTGAATTCGGAAAAAACAAAATGTATGGTTCTGGGTAGCAAGCTTCAATGTAGGCTTTTTTCATAGAATGTCAGAAAATTTAAGTCATTGGTCTAAACTGTTAATTTATAATACAATTATCTATTCGCACTTTGCTTATTATATTTCTTTATTGATGGCTTGTGATAAAGAGGAAATCAATTATTCACAGCTATTGAAAAATAAAGCAATGCGAACTATCTTAGAATCTAACAAGTATACCCCCACTAAACTATTGTGAAAAAATGCTTTCAGTGGGAAGAAGTCCTAGATGCATTAGACAAGATTCTTGGAGTCACAGATAGAGGAATAATCTCAAAACAGCTGAACAGAAAAGTATCCGAGTAGCAACACGTATTATCCACAAGCACAGCTAACAAGAATGACTAAGCAGATGGGAGTATTAGAAAAACAAAATTTACACCTCTAGTCAAAAATGTATGAAAGGCCTAAAGTAATACAAAAAAAATAACTTATGCAACTACAGCAGAAAAATCAAATCCTTTACCTATAAGAAATATTATCTCAGAAAAGTCATGGGCAACACCACCTTCCAGAGATCGTAAATTGCGAACAATTCGGGATATTAAACAAAGTGTTGAAAACCAAGATGTCGGGGGTGGCTGTAAAAATATTATTCCTCTGAAAACGGAGTAGTAATAGCACAGAGCCACAGCAAAAGTCAACAGGACAAATTAAAACAGGCACTTGGTAACAACAGCGATATCACTATCAAGGAGCTAGGAAATTCTGATCCCATGTTTATTTTAACAGGTATTGAAAAGGGTTACAGCAACAATGAATTTATGGAAGAATTGCTACGACAGAATCCAGAGGTCGAGAATTTGATAGAAGACAACTATAGCCGAGTTGTCTTCTATCTATAAAGTAATAACGAAAAAAACTTGTAGAAATCCTATGAAAGAAAATTGTGTCCTACAGGCAAGACCAGTTATTTCTAAGTGGTTCCTCAAAAAGGAAAAAGTAAACTTTGACCTAGTAGCAACATATGTTCAGAAATACCTACCATTAGCCATGTGCTTTAAATGCAATGCATTCGGTCATATTGCTAAATATTGCAAATAAGAAATGCTGTCATAAATGTGGTAATGAACACTCCGGCAAACGCTACAACTCTAGCATGTCCAAACTGTTAGCAAACACACTCTGTAAGAAGTCTAAATTGTCTAACTTATGAGAAAAAAATGGCAGAGCTATATTATATGTAAATTACAATGAAAATGAAAATAATTTTTAAATATATCAGCCAACGATAATAAAGACCAAATCAATATTATTCATCAGAATCTTCATTCCATCGTTAATTCTGTAGATCTATTAGAGGATTTTTTAGTTTATCAAAATGACTGTGATATACTTTGTATTACCGAGTATTGGAAACCATATGCGCAATAAGAAAAAAATACCGATATTCTTATAATTTTATTATATCGACCACCTGGTGATTTTAAACTTTTTTTGGACAAAGTGGAACAACTTTTATCGCTTTGTGAAAGTAAAAATATTTTGATTATAGTTGGAGACTTTAATATAGCTTTTAAATCTTAATATAATAAAAATACAAGGGACCTAACATTGACAAATGTTGACGGTGAGAAAAAAATCTCTTATTTTGCATTCTCCTATCTCAGGTCAGACAGCACAAAAATTATTTTTTTTTATTTACTATTTTTTACGGTCGTCGGCGTATCAGAGGCCATCTTGAACCGGTCATCGACCGTACGGTTTTTAATCGTGCGGTCTGCCGACTGGGGAGTGTGAAACGGCACCTTCATCCTACGAGATATCCGATATCATCCGGCCTGTCCGGCGTGAATAGGATGGTTTTGATGTCGGTTCATTTTATACTCTTCCCTAAGACAAGAGCACGCGGTGTTTCCCAAGCGGTCACCCATCCGAATACTAACCGCGCTCGACACTGTTTAACTTCGGTCACGGGAACCGGTGCTTTAAGTGTCGCTAGGCCCTTGCCTGCACAAAAATTAACATTGTACATAAATAAAGAAAAAAATGCTTTAGTTGAACATAGAAATTTTGGTAAAAGAAGAAATCGGTTTAAGAGTGTTCTTCGTCAAACAAACTGGTGGCCTGTATATTCGTTAGACACACATTTAGCAAATACAATGGGACACATTTATGGAAGTGATCCAAGAAAATTTTAATAAGTATTTTCCTTTCCGAAGATAGCCAAGAAACTTAAACTAAGCTAAGTAGGTATAATCAAAATACTGGAAGGGAATGCAAGAAACATTTAGATATATTGTATGTATTAAAAACCAGAAAGGTCAGTTTAAAGACTTGTACAATGCGAGAATGAAAGAATATAATAAATTGTTAGTTAAATCTAAAAAAAAGGTATTTTGCAAATAAAATTAAAAATTCTGAAAACAAAGCGAAAACTGCATGGTCTGTTGTTAACCATATTAAAAGTAAAAATATATCAAAACCATCAATAAAAGTAAGTGGAGATATACGTAGTTTAGTAGATGGCTTTAACAATTTTTTTACTGGAGCTTTCCCAAATCTGCTTGACAATCTAGATCATGTAGATTTTACTTCAGGAATAAAATGTAACAAAAATATACTGAAGATGAGCTTTACAGATGTTAATGAGGTTTTCGAAATAGTTAGGAAACTAAAAAACAAACACAGTACCGCACATAATAAAATATCATCCAGTCTAATTAAATTTGTGATTGAAGAGATAGCGGAACCTGTTTGTTATATTTTAAATAATTCCCTAACATTCGGTATATTTCCTGACAATTTTAAAAAAGCAGTACCAGTTTATAAAAGAGGAGACGAATCAATAATTGACTATTACAGACCAATAAGCTTCCTTCCATTGCCATCCATATTCGAAAATATAATATCTATACGTCTGGTTGAATCTTTTGTGTCAAATGACTTGTTCACTGATGTTCAACATGGTTAGGTTAGGTTAGGTTAGGTTGAAAGTGAGTGGGTTACAATTAACCCTCCACTGCGACCGAATGATCTATTGTGACTCACATCTTAGTTATATTTCTCCCAATAGATCTATCTTCTTAATGAAGCTAATAATTGTATTGGGGGAGACATTCTTCATGTCTTCCGGCAGTAGTGTCACCTCACCAAATAGGGCGAATCTGGTTCTTGCTGCTGCAGGGCAGGCGCACAGTACGTACTCCGCTGTTTCCGCATCTTCCATGCAGAGTCGGCACTCCTCATCTTGCGTCAGTCCAATTTTGTGCATGTGGTGTCGCAGTCTGCAGTGGCCGGTATAAAGTCCCACTAGGGTTTTAAGATGCGTCCTATTAAGCTCTAGTAGTTTGTCAGTTAGCTGTTGATTTCTATGGCTGTTTATGAATGCCTTTGAGTGCCTTAGGCCTGGTAAGCTCAACCAATGCCTTCTCCACTTATCTGTTGCTTCGGCCAGAATCTTTATCTTGGCGGTAGCATGGGATATACCTATTGCCGGTTCGGGTCCCGTGAATTTCGTTGCCGCTCCACTCTTAGCGAGTTTGTCAGCAGCCTCGTTGCTCTCTAGACCCATGTGTCCCGGAATCCATACTAGGGTAATTCTATTATTGAGACTTAGTTCGAATAGTGCTTCGCGACAGCTCCACACCGTCTTTGAGTTGCACCATCTCGATTCAAGGGCTTTTAGAGCGGATTGACTGTCAGAGAATATCTTGATTGCCCTGTGTGCGTACTGTCGATTTGTCAGCAGTCTTGCACACATTTCAATGGCGTGAACCTCAGCCTGAAATATGGTCGGCATGGATCCCACACTGATTGTCAGCTCTACCTTCGGACTTTTGCCGTATACACCGGCTCCAACCCCTTCATTAGTTTTGGAGCCGTCTGTGTATAATCCAAATTCCGTACTGACCAAAGTCCCACTATTTCTGTCCCATTCCTCCCTACTGGGATAAACGACATTATAGGGCAGTTCGTTAACATGGTTATATAAAAGGAAAATCGACCAAACTGCATAACTTCAACTCATCTAATAGATCTTAGAATCATTAGAAGAGGGTATAGTTCCGCTGGGACTAGTTTTGGACTTATCAAAGGCATATGACACACTAAATTATTAAAAAAACTGGACTTATACATGGAGTTAGACCTAAGGCATTAGGTCTAATTAAATCTTATCATTCAGAAAGAAAGCAAAGTGTATAATTAATATTAAGACAAAATATTCATAAAGCTATATTAAATAAAGTTTCAGTAAATGCCGGGGTTCCACAGGGTAGTGTTTTAGGACCAATTATTTTTATTATATATCTAAATAATATAACAGAAATATCTCAAAGCTATGAATATTGATGTAAATTAACAATTTATGCGGATGATGTTTCAATCGTTGTTGTTATAGAAAATTAAATACAGTTTGTTATAGCTTTCGAGTATTTTCCAAATACATACACAGATTTTAAAACTAAAAAAAATATAACTTTGAAGCTCACATTCGATATTGTTTGATTTTGTATGGGGGTTGTAGAGATGTAGAAAAATTATTCGTATGTCGAAAAAGGTTTCAATAATTGGAGTTAAACTTTAGGAAATCATGTAGGGATAAATTCAGAGAAAATAAATTGCTAACTATAACTGCCATTTACATACAGGAGTATTTTTTTTTATAAAAATAATAATTTGTTTAGCGACAGTTTACCGTAGAATATGTATCCATCTAGGCACACAAACTATAGTTACCCAAGACACAGACTCACGGTAACTGAAAAAGGTGCATATTACAACTGTATTAAGTTTCTTAACCATTTACCGGCAATATTAAAAGAATTGATAATGTAAATGGATTGGAAAAGGCAATATTTAATTTATTAATAACAATTGAACCTTACAATGTTACTGAATATTTTGATTTTGTGAGAAATTTATAGAAATGTTACTGTTGCTGTGATCTTGTTTCTTTTGACGTTGTTTCATTTTATGTTGTAACAGTATGGAAGCATATTTCTAAAATAAAGATTATAATTATTAATATTATTATTTTTTAATACGGTATACCGGGTGTTGCATCGTCGAGCGGGACATAGGAAATCCCATGTAATTTTAAATGGGGTCAATTATTGGCTTCCCTAATTATTTTAGAGAAAAATTCTATTTAGGTTTATTAAAGAGCACTAAAACCCACATTCAAAAGAATAACTTTAGATATTTTTGATGAGCCCGTTTACGGGTTATCGCCGATTTCTTTTTAACTATTTCTCCTTTTTATGGCCCCGTATTTGCGGGCACCAGTCAAGGTAAAAGATGACTGTCAAATAAAGTTGTCATTTTGAAATGTGTGCTTTATTGTTATAAAAACTCGTACATCGAAAATATTAAAGGTGTATTTATGAGTACAAATTAATCTGAATAAAACTAAAATAAAGTATCCAATTACAAGGTTAATTATGACATTTTACATGTTTCAATGTTTTACTAATTTATAGGTAGGTACTATTGAATTGTTAGAACTTTAGGATTTAAGAAGATGTTCAAATATTCCTCAAAATGACAACTTTATTTGACAGTCATCTTTTACCTTGACTGGTGCCCGCAAATACGGGGCCATAAAAAGGAGAAATAGTTAAAAAGAAATCGGCGATAACCCGTAAACGGGCTCATCAAAAATATCTAAAGTTATTCTTTTGAATGTGGGTTTTAGTGCTCTTTAATAAACCTAAATAGAATTTTTCTCTAAAATAATTAGGGAAGCCAATAATTGACCCCATTTAAAATTACATGGGATTTCCTATGTCCCGCTCGACGATGCAACACCCGGTATAATCCTTGTAAAAAAATTTCCTGGCCCATTCTCGCTATAAATACCTCAGTTCATACTAAAATATCCGAACTAGATTCATAATTAATTTAAAAATTCTTTTTATGTTTGTACTATCAGCAGAATGCCCTTTTCATTTCTATCTTAGTTGTTATCGGTTTATCGTAAAATTTTCCATTAATTTAAATTCTTTATTTACCACAAAAGTAAGACGACACGACATGATTTTTAAGAAAATCTTAGATTTATGACATTTTTATGTGTTTATCTGGATTAGTAAGTAAATCTTCCAAAGTGTGTTTGTCCTGTAATTCGGGCAAATCGCGAGGCAAGCATTTCGCCGCAAAACATCTCAATTATACCGTCTCTATTTTTACTCTTTTTGCGAAGGTAGAAAAGATGTAAACAAGATTTGTGTGATTTTAAGGCGTGCGTAAAGAAACGCAAAAGGTTGTAGACTAAACATGGCCTTAATTCAGAGGGTTCCTTATTTATTTATTAAAATCGAACCCGACAACCCGACATTCCTACAAAAGAATCAAATTTTTAACTCATATCACCAAAATCTCGTATTTTTGATACTGGCCCAATAGACCCTACAGGGTACACGAAGAACTTATGATTTATTTTATTTTGTGGCAGAATGTCGACATCATTATATTCTTGCTATGGAATAACTCTGGTTATTGCCATATACTATAATCTGGTTAATCTGGCAATATTTTATATATGTATAATAGCTGGTAAGTATTCCATTTGTCTTGATAGTGTTTTCCCTAAAAGTTCGGCTTTAGTCCTCGGCAGTTCAAAATCTCTTACAAGATTAAATGGAAGGAATAAAAGTCTGTCTAAACCAGAAATATCTCTTTTAAAAGTAAGAAGTTTGAGGGCGGAGAAAGTGATCTCTACATTATACTAAACCGATCAAAATTAATAGTTAATGGGACATGTTTCGAATACTAGTTAAAGCTTATACAATTAAATTTTAGAAAATTGATAGTTTGACATTGGTGGGAAAATTTGTGTGAGAATATTTTTAAATTATTTGCATTATTTATAGTTATTTTTATTTTTAATTTAAACTAGAAGAATATTATAATTCGAGTAATAATTATATGTTTTTTTTGTTGTTATTTTGTGAAGCATTTGTGGTTTTTATTATTACTATGTTTTTAAATTTGTATATACAATAAGTGCCCCTTAACGGAGATATAGAGCCCCAAAGGGGTACCCAGCGACTTACCTTTTGAACCGACATGTATAATTTAATCAAATTTTAATATTTTATGTAGGTCATAAAGATTTCTAAGACCATACTAGTACAGTAGATGTTTTACATCGTCAGGGAAGTCAGGAAGGGACTTGCCACCACACTCCTTGGGTCAAAATTTTGATAGGAATCATTAGAGCTAAAAACGGATTTTGTAAATACTGTGGTCATTTCTCTTTTAAAAGGGTACTCAGTAAGTCAGAGTGCTACAATAAAACACCAGTCGTTTTTATTTCGTTAACAATGTGTTATTGACAACACTTTTTTCCTCCAAGATGAGCAAGGAAACCTGAGAGGAGGAAACTCTGGATGAGCTTGCTGAAGATCTCTCTGAAAACTGTCAGCCCAAGTTGCGACAAAGTGGGTTGTTCATTAGACCTTCGAGAACAACTACTACATCCTTATCACGTCCAAAAGATGCATGATATGTCTCCCGCTGATTATAATGCAAGAGTCAACTACGTAAATTGACTTGTGCAACGATTTACGCAAAATCATAATTATACTAGTATTGTTTTGTTCACGGACGAAGGAAGCCGGTTTTACCCGAGACGGAGTAGTAAATTGTCATAATTTGCATATCGGGCATGAAGAAAATCCCCAGACAACAGTACAGACAATGTACCAATAAAGGTTCATGGTTAACACACGGGCGGAGATTATTGGGAACCATCTCATTGAAACGTTCTTTACTGAAGACAGATTAAACGGTGCCATATGTTTGCAATTTTTACACAAAACTTAAACGGTTTATTCCAAATTATAAATCAGATGTGGTATTTGCACGACGGTACACCACACCATTTTAGCAATTTAGTTCGTCAGCACTTTCAGATACTTTTGGTAATGGATGGATAGGTTGAGGTAGGCCTACTTTATGGCCACCGAGGTGGCCCGACATGACTCCATTGGATTTATTTTTATGTGGTAATTTAAAGAGGATTGTATATTCGACGCCAGTTCAGTACGCACCACGGAAGATCTGCTAGAAGGATTAACACACTATTTCAACGAAATTCGAGACAATTAATTAATGAGCTATGCTGTTAATCGATTAGTTACTGTGTTTAAATAACTTATGTTAATAAACTTGGTTAATAAATAAATTTCGAAATGCTTAAACGTGATATACAAAAAAATTATTTTCTTCGAAAATGGCTAATTTTATCAAAACAAATGTATGAGTATCTGTTTTAGAGAGGCATGACCGGAGTATTTAAAAAATCAGTTTTCAGCTCTGTAGAATGAAAACACTTAAGGAAAACAATAATTTTCGATTTTCACTATATTTTAATAAATAAACACATAACAGCTGTTTCGGTACACTGTACCTTCTTCAGATGTGAGTACTTTAATACTAAAATTACCAATATTAGGGTAATGAGAATAAAGCTTAAACTACCTGCTAAATTATTATGGGAAAATACGTGTATACAAATTCAATAATGGTGATCTATTTAAATCTAATTGATCGTTCAGTAATATGTTGGAATTTTTAAGTTTATTTATTTCTAATGTCTCTAGGGTATTTAATTTTCGACCTTTGTTTTCTACATGTAAAATTGTATATTTATCATCAAAATTATGTGATTCTTCTAATAAATGATTGGCGTAATTAGAATCCCTTTTATTTTTCAAAAAACATCTTTTATGTTCCTGTATACGTTTTTTAAACGGTCTTCCTGTTTGTCCTATATACACCTTATCACAAGAACCACATTTTAATTTATATACGCCAGATTTATCCTGTTTTTTAACTTTACTTTTATTGTTTTTTATTAATTTACCTAAAGTATTCCTAGTTTTAAACGCTAATTTTGAACCACGCTTCCTTAGATGTCTTGATATTGTCTCCGTCGGTTTACCGATATAAGTAAGGGTTTGGAAATTATTTGTGTCATTTACTTTATCCGGGTAAACAGCTTTCATTGCCATTTTATATTCCTTTTTTTTAATTATTTTATCAATTAAGCAGGGTTGAAAACCATTGTTTACAGCCATTTGTTTAATGATATTTAGTTCTTTATCATAATTCTCTTTGGATAAAGGAATATTTAACAATCTATGTATATAACTATTGTGTGCGGCTAATTTATGTGTATAGGGATGTGTAGAAGTGTTATGTATTGTAATATCAGTATGTGATGGTTTATGAAAAATGCTAAAATCCAATTTATTATTAATTTTATTAATAGTTAGATCAAGAAAATTTATAGAATTATTTTGTTCTGTTTCTAATGTGAATTTGATTCTATTATGTAAGCTGTTTATATGATTGAAGAAAATATTTAGTTGTCTTGCATTCCCAGTAAAACAAGCAAAAATATCATCGACATACCTAAACCAGAATAAAAATTGTTTACTTAGTTTATGATTATGAATTTTAGATTCAAAATCATCCATAAAAATTTCCGCTAACAGAGGGCTTAGAGGGTTACCCATAATTAATCCTTCTTTTGCAATATAAATATTGTCGTTGAATTCAAAATAATTTTGGTCTAAGCAAACAACCAGCGTATTAATTATATCTTGTTTAATGATTATGTTAGTATTTTGTTTTGTTAACTTTTTATTAATTATATCTATAACTTCTATGGGTGGAACACTAGGAAAGAGATTTTTTACGTCAAATGATATTAATTTTGAATTATTTGGGATATGCAAGTCTTTGATACTTTGAACAAGTTCAAAGGAATTTTTAATGCTGTATTTCGCGGAAAATGTACAGTGGGTCTTAATAATGTCTATCATTTTATTAGAAACCTTCACTGAGGGGGCAGTTATAAAAGAAACTACTGGTCTGATTGGGGAGTTTTCTTTATGTAATTTAATTAGAGAGTAAAGTTTAGGAGGTTGTGGATTCATTAACGTTAAAAAGAATTTATCTTTTTCGTTGAAGATACTACTATCTTGTATTATATTTTTAATTTGTTTCTGAAAAAATTCTGTAGGGTCGGAGTTTAAGACTTCAAATTGATGTGGGTCCAAGAAATCAATAGTTTTAGTAATATACTCATCTTTGTTTAAAGCAATTACTGTTTTTCCTTTATCGGCGCGTGTGAATATTATGTCATTTTCTATGGATTTCTTTTTAATAGAGTTCGCCAGAGCATATTCTTCAGAAACAAAGTTATTATTTGTGCTAGTGATAAATTTATTAATTTTATCGGCTAAAATATATTTATCTGAAGTAGGGTATGTATTTGAATGGTTATTTGAAATTAATTCACATTCTACAGCTAAGGTTTCTAGATTGGTTATGTTATTAGTAGGTTTAAGGTTGTAGTTAAAACCTTTTTCTAAGATTCTTGTTTCTTTTTCAGAAAAGACGACATTGGTTGAATTAACAAATCTATCAAAGAAAACGTGGTTCGAAAATGTTTTAACATTATGTACATTATTAATAGGATTATTATACCTAATTAATCTATTTAATTTGGATTTTTGTATTAAATATTTTTTATGGATGATGACTGAAACCTTTGTTCTTACATTATTGTCGAAAATATCAAATTCTAGATTATTAAGTCTAAAAAGTAACTCAGTATGTATTACCTTAAGATAAACATTAAAATTGTCTCTTTTGCTATATTGAATTTTTCTGTCTTCTATTAACCATTTTCTTAATCCAGCAGCTTGAGCTCTTCTGGCTGAGGCACTGGAATTGCCTGTTCTTAGTGCCATATACCTCGGGGTGACGTTGTTTCGTAAACAGCAATTATAAAACCAGATATTCTGTGAAGTAATGCGGCATCGCAAGATTAGTTTGAAGTACCAATTTTTATGGATGATTTTGAATCTAAAATTCATAATCATAAACTAAGTAAACAATTTTTATTCTGGTTTAGGTATGTCGATGATATTTTTGCTTGTTTTACTGGGAATGCAAGACAACTAAATATTTTCTTCAATCATATAAACAGCTTACATAATAGAATCAAATTCACATTAGAAACAGAACAAAATAATTCTATAAATTTTCTTGATCTAACTATTAATAAAATTAATAATAAATTGGATTTTAGCATTTTTCATAAACCATCACATACTGATATTACAATACATAACACTTCTACACATCCCTATACACATAAATTAGCCGCATACAATAGTTATATACATAGATTGTTAAATATTCCTTTATCCAAAGAGAATTATGATAAAGAACTAAATATCATTAAACAAATGGCTGTAAACAATGGTTTTCAACCCTGCTTAATTGATAAAATAATTAAAAAAAAAGGAATATAAAATGGCAATGAAAGCTGTTTACCCGGATAAAGTAAATGACACAAATAATTTCCAAACCCTTACTTATATCGGTAAACCGACGGAGACAATATCAAGACATCTAAGGAAGCGTGGTTCAAAATTAGCGTTTAAAACTAGGAATACTTTAGGTAAATTAATAAAAAACAATAAAAGTAAAGTTAAAAAACAGGATAAATCTGGCGTATATAAATTAAAATGTGGTTCTTGTGATAAGGTGTATATAGGACAAACAGGAAGACCGTTTAAAAAACGTATACAGGAACATAAAAGATGTTTTTTGAAAAATAAAAGGGATTCTAATTACGCCAATCATTTATTAGAAGAATCACATAATTTTGATGATAAATATACAATTTTACATGTAGAAAACAAAGGTCGAAAATTAAATACCCTAGAGACATTAGAAATAAATAAACTTAAAAATTCCAACATATTACTGAACGATCAATTAGATTTAAATAGATCACCATTATTGAATTTGTATACACGTATTTTCCCATAATAATTTAGCAGGTAGTTTAAGCTTTATTCTCATTACCCTAATATTGGTAATTTTAGTATTAAAGTACTCACATCTGAAGAAGGTACAGTGTACCGAAACAGCTGTTATGTGTTTATTTATTAAAATATAGTGAAAATCGAAAATTATTGTTTTCCTTAAGTGTTTTGAACATGGATTTTCATCAAGTAAAGGCCTCATCAATCGTGTTTTTCTGTAGAATGACACCAAAATTCATTCAATGGCAAAAAATTCATCAAAATTTTGGCCCAACGAGTGTGGTGGCAAGTCCGTTCCTAACCTTCCCTAACAATGTAAATGCAGTAAGGTTTTGAGTCTTTATGTAACGGCTTTCTTCTTCTTTTTAGAAATGCCATTTAGGTTCCCATCAATAGACGTTGATATACAGAAATCGCGATCAATAGCGTTTGCATTCGCTGCCATTTTCTTAGAGCAGTATCGTATGGATTGTAGCAGAAACTATAGTTATTCAGATATTAAGCCGTTGCGCAACTTTTGAGTAACCTTGTCTAACACAATTGGTTAAAATTTGTTCCGAACTGTTGTCCAGTGCTCCAGTACAATTGAACTTATGTTATATAAGTTTATAGGTAAACCTACCCGACTTTGTATAACAAAACAGGAGAAATTGGTGTGTTCAGATGTGGCAAGATGCCCGCAGACAGTGACAATGTTATTGTGAACAGTTTTTAAAACGATTTGTTGGCTGGTAGTTGATACTGCGCTTTCCAGAGTAAACATCAGTTAATTGGCGGTCGGTTGGGAAGAGAGAATATACCTACTTAGTTTAAAATCATGAAAAAGGAGCCATCCTCGCTAATCCGAAATGTAGTGAGGACGCCATAAATTCTCCTAAAAGGGAAATTCGAAAATAATTTCTTAGATTACAAATTATTGTAGTGGTAGGTATTTTATGGCATGGCTAATCAGTCAAATTTACAGATAGCGCTGATTGGAGGCCATAATATATTTAAATAAATAAATGCAACAAGAATGTTGTTCATAAGTAACTATTTAGATTTGTTTTATGTATATAAACATTGTTGGTTTTTGATATTTATTTATTACATTTTTTATCAAATGCGGTTTAGCCACTTTATTAATGTTGCTAACATCCCTTCATTGCGTCGAGACATTATGGATGTGATAAATTCCAACAGATTTCATCACATCCTTATTTAAGAAATTGTATTCAAAAATCCTTTTTTAACATAATTCACGGCCTGCAAAATTTCGTTAAAGCCAATTTCAATGCTTCCTTCGGCCGGCCGCAGAGCAAAACAATTTCAGTCAAAAATGCTTCTTCATCAAACAAAAACGATTTTGTTGCGGAGAGAGACATTACATTTGCAAGAGAAACAGAATGTTTTATTACAACAATCAGTTTTACTCAAAATGAATGAATCCATGGATATTGTACTACTTTCCTGGCAGTGGTTTCACTTCAAGACGATAAAGCAGAAAATTAAATGTATTTATTAAAAATAAGTAATAATATATTTAAGAAACTAAGAGTATTTGAATAATTTCAGCATTATTCAAAATATCCTTCTATTCACCAAACTGTTAAGGGCCAACAAAATGGCGTATCCCCTTTTCTCTGCTAGGTGCCGCCATCTTGGAAAAACTTTCTAAACAATTTATTTCGTTCTCTACGGGTTGTAGACAAAAACATTGCGAGCCCGTTTTTTACTTTATTATGAGTTGTATGCGCCCCATTCGATTTTATTGTGGAAAAACGAAGTTCCAAACCAACCACTAATAGAAATATTTAACAAAATTTAGCAAGAGTCTTTTTATTACAGCTTTTGATGACTTCGGACAATCGGTCGTTAGATTTATCACCGTAATTTTTTAGAAAAGTGTTAACTGTGCCTTTTATTACAGTCGTTATTGTACATTTATGATTAAGAGACAGATAAGTACACCAATATGTCTCAAGTATTTGTAAGCATATGGATTTATTGTTTGAAGGATAGAGGCTAAAATCATAGTAGTAGTTATAACGGTATCTTGCCTTGCTTGATGTAGGTATGTAATTTTAGTTGCTGAGATATAAAAGCTTAAGCAGGATTATTTTAAAAACTCTCTTCCCTCTCATCTGACATTTGACCAAAGAACCTAATAAGTTTAAAAACTGGTTTTAAAAACTATTTTTATCGCGTTTTTCAGGCTCTATTTTTTTGTGTATATTAAATAACAAATCTTTCACCTCATTCATAACAAGATAGAGGGTATCTTTAAATCTGGTTTAGAGTCACTTTGGAGTATTTGTACTTTGCAGCTACATAAAAATGGTTCTACTTTTAAATCAGAATTTATTATTACAGAATATATTATTACAGGTCCAGAAGAATATTTTAATTTAAACAATGTAACTTTTTAAAAATCATTCTTAAACCAGCATTAAGGTATCTCAAACGAGTTAGAAACAAAAAGAAACTCTCTAAAATTGGAATACAAAAACCCTTCTTGATAAGTTTCGAAGTCATTTTTACTATTTCTAATAGCTTTTGCAAAATTTTGATTCTCCAGTTTCTAGAGTTTCTTCACGACTGGACGCAATTTTACAATTTTAGATAAATCAAAGGCACAGTTGGGAACTTGAGTAGGTACTGCATCGCGTTTTAGTCTAGAAATTTTTAAAGTTACAGGTATAGTTTTGCCGGTTTTTGAATCCGTTGCTGTAAAACAATTTAATATACTATACACTCGATTTAGGTAAGTCCCTTATGGTGTCTGTTGTTGTTGTACTTTCATGCATTCCTTTTAGTTCCCCTGAGGATGACTATTTATCTAGTCGAAACATGTAGGGATAATCGCTAAATATATAATTTAAAATATATCATTTGTGGAGGAAGACAGAAGTGTTGTTCTAATTTACAATTTAATATGTTTTTCTTTGTGAATGTAACTGACAGACCCTACTGAATATTAGTAGACATCCCTTGGACAACGAAATGCGTGTACCTTTGGCCCATTAACTATATTTTCCCGACATTCGAGCACATAACAGGAGCATTTTAAGTATACCGATACCACCGGTAGCATACACTATTATACAAGAATATCACACAATTTACTACTTTTTAATTAAAACTCGAGCAAAAAGGGAAGAAGTTAACCGCTTTATTCACTTTAGCGCACTAGAAAATAATGGCGGGTGACAGAGGCGATTAGGTAGGCGCCAGGCGACACGTATACCTCGCTGTGTTTACGTCATGCAGCTCTGACGTCAGAGCACCTAGCTCTTGTATTCTCTGTGTTATTGGTCATCTTCGATCATTGTATTTGAATTGTGATTAAAACAATAGCCCACAACTTGTAAAGGTTATTTCCCCGTCAGTGTCATAGTTTTCATCTCCACGTTTTGATTAAAGACTGAATTTTATTTGCAAAGAAGAAGCCAGCAATGACGAAAAACCCGTGAGTACGCGAGGTAGAAATTCTCCAGTCAACATTACTGAAACCTGAGGCCAGATTCCGAAGTCGTCGTCATGATGAAGATCTAATTTTAAAATTGGCGTAGTTGCGAATGAAGAAAGGCAAACCAAATATTGCTTGGCTATAATATTTTAAGTTTTGCGTAAGCCAGTGAGACCAAGTGAATCAAAATTAAATTATCTTTTTCGCACCGTGACAACGACTTCGGAATCCGGTATAATTTTGAAGTACTACATGAGATCATCGTGTACCGCGAGAATAACTTTGCTTTCGTTGATTGAATTAACAACCCTGTAAAGTTTTATTTCCAACAGTTTCTTGCCTAAAAAGTTTTTGCCTAGAACGAGTGGAAAACGAGATGAAATTAATCAATTTCAAGATTTTTTTTAAATGAGGACACCTTGAGAATCTGACAGATTTTCGATTTATCTTTAGATTTATTCTATTAACCTTTTTTGGTGGTATCAATACAAAACTAATGGTATTTTTAATGATAATAAAGTTTCAAGTCACTATCTGCCTTAGCTAACTCAAGCTCATGTCAATTGTAACCATATGGTGGTGATTTTCCAAAGGGTCGTTGCAAGTTAAACAACAATGTGTACATGTATGAACTCCATAAGATGTTGCTGTACAAGCCAATGACATAAGATGGAGTTCTGAGCGCTACTCACAGCTGCTTTTAGCTCTAATCTTTCACCGCAACACCAATTTCCTATGAGTGAACAATGGGGCCACGCACACTGCCAAACAAACACAAAAATTAATTAACAGTTGTTTAATTAAAGCTTGCACTACAAGGGAAATATTTGAAATTAAAAATTTACAAAACTTCATTCAATCAGACAAAAATAGTAAAAGTATTTGAGTTTGGTTAGGCTAAACACTCATTCGCAAAAGTGGCATCCTTTTACATTTCGCTTTATATATCTGAATAGAAATTAAAGTTAGCTGTGTCCAATAAAAACAAATTAAAATCAACTAGATATTTGCTGTTTAAATAAAATGATACTTATTCGCAGGGCTTCCTGGGGGTGGCTAAATCACTAAATAGAATATGAAAGGCCTGGTTCGCCTTAGCCGGCTGCATAGTAGTTATGTTGGCCTTCAAATAGGCCTCACAAATGGCTAAAAAAAAACGGGCCGAAAATCAAAGGGTGAAATCTGTTTTTGTCGGAAAAGTTCGAATAAACGGAGAATCGGTAAACTCGAAAATCAGGACGTGGAAAACGACAAGGTGGAAAAACTGCCAAAAAGGTGCCTTAAACAAAGCTAAGTGTAAAAATTTCTGAGATGGTCTGTGACCACTGTGCAAAGTAGAATCTTACCTAATGATACAAATGACGAGTTTTTCGTCAATCCCAAAACCCACAGCAGATGTAACACAGAATAATCAAAATTAGGGCCAACACAACCTAAAATGAAGAGCGGTTTCGCACAAGGACGTAGAATCACGGACTTGCGGTTGTACAACAGATATAATATGCTACAATAAAATGAAAAGGACATACCTAATAGTAAAAATGTTACACTATAAAATATTGTATTATATTTATGTCTACTTACTCTTTTTATGCCTGCAACTGTTAAACTTGCACATGCTAAACGACTGGCCCATGGATCGCAGAGGGCCGCGTCTGACCCGCCCGCGCCCACTCGCGCCTACCGCGCTTTTGGGCGCTGAGGTGGGGCGGCTGGGGCAAAGCCCCACATCACGCCACCACTCTTTTAAAGTCACCGCCACGCCCGAAGCTTTGTCGATAATGCCGGAATGAATGTTGGAACGCTTTTGCGACTGTTTCACACTGGAAAAACCTCCGCGTGTGAATCTCTTGGATATCTTCGGTAGAAATAGAGGAAATTTCCGGCTTGTTTGACTGTCGTTGTATTCCGGTGGAGCCGTTTTGGAAATGTGAGAAAACTCTCAGTTTGGATTTACTTTTGAGAAACAAAGGCAAAAAACAACTATTTTACAATATTGTGCTTAAAAGTTTTAATTGTATTGACTTTCACTTCTTGGTACTTCTTTGCAGCTCTATTATATTCTCTCAAACTTTGGGATCTGTAAAAATATCTCTTCTACTCCTTGCTAAATAAATATATTATTATCTTCAACTTCTTTTCAATTTTAATACTTTCATACAATTGTTGGCACTTTTTTATTAATACTTTCAGTGGCCAAAAATTGGAGCGACTATCTTATTATATTTACATATTACATTTATTCTTTGTTTTATCAATTAATATTTTACTTTATATTTTGTACTTTATTGTTTTTCACTCTTAGCTGTCCTTTCTTCTTTTAAAAAACTGCTTGGCGAAGAAACTGTGAAACGTTTCTCTTTCGGCTTCTAAATTACCATAGAAGCTGTTTTGTTTCATTCTAGGATGATGTGTTTTCCCAACCAGTGATGCTTTGGATCTGTATAGAAAAAATATCTTTATTTAGTTGATATTTTAAGATAAGACTGCAGCCTTTGTGTGGACAAATAATACCTTTAATTTCCCTAAATTTAAAAGATCCGCCAATTCGGCGTTATTTTGAATGTCTTTTGGTTCGTACCAGGTGATGTAAAACTAATATTAAAATTTTGCTTTAAAGAAGAGTAGTATTGAATAAGCTTTTTGTGATTAAATATACTTTCTCTCTTAGTTCCGAAATGTTAAAAATTCAGTTAAATAATAAAGCAATAATCAGAGCCATGTTTACATTTGCCCCTAAGACTGTTTCAGCCAAAAGCTGTTTGAGCACAAAGCAAGAAAAATAAATATATAAACATTTTCAAATTTCGTTGTGGTGGTTTTATGTAGATATTTAAGCAAATCAAATACAAATTACATTGTGATTTTATTTAATAGAGTTTAGGTAGGATTAAACAACTTTTTTTTTGTAATTGTTTTCGAAATATGGATATTTTCTTTAAAAACATAATAGTATATTATTAACCAAGGTTTAGACAGCCATTTTTATTGCCCGAGCGGCAAGTTTAAATCACGAGGAGCGAAGCGACGAGGGATTTAAGACGCGAGGGCTATAAGCTGTCTAAACCGTGGTTAATATAATATTTTTTCCACTACTACAAACTTTTATAAGACATTTATCTTTATAGTATTATTAATTATAAAAAATTATAGGTAGGTATAAGTATATTTTTTAATCAAGTTACCTGCGCTTTGGAATTGGCAAAATATTTTGTTGTTTTGTCAGGTGGTTTTGTGAATGTCAATTTTTGTTCATTTATGTCATCAGATTTCACGAGTTTTCCGTTTTTTTAAAAAATGAGCGAAGAAAATGTTAGTGATATTATTATGTGTACACCTCCAGAATTAAGGATGGAAGCAGAAAAAATGTTGATTGTATCGATATTTTACATATCAAGCATCTCTATATAATAATCTAATATGTATTGATAATTATCTGGTTCCCTAACTGTTTAAAATGTTTATGAATTCATGTTGTAAAATCAAAAAATCAAGTTACCTGCGTTCAAACAGATTCTTGAAGATCGGTCAATAATGGATTTCAATGCGTTATTATTGACCATGGTCAATAATAACTTATAAGATAGAGAAAAACGATTTCTAACGTTAATAATCGGTCAATAATGGCGATGTTATAGGTTAGTAGTGGAAAAAATAAATTATATAAAATTATTCCATTAAATATTTTGTTACCTAAACAAATTAAATTATGCGTTTACCTTTAAATTAATTGACTAAAAAAAAAACCTGCGTCAGAAAAAAACCCTTGTCAAGCTTGATAAAAGCGGATATTAAAACTTATTAATATACATTTTGTAACATAAAAAAAATTTTAAAAATACGTCAGTTTCCATGTTATGTACAGGTCGTGCATTGTAGCTTGAGCTCCGAGATGCGCAGATGACAGAAAAGGCAAGTCAGTGTACGAAGATATTCACGACAAAGATACCTATTACGACCTATACCTATACTTATGTTAATTGCTAATTCCTAGACTAATGTTAAGTCGAAATGATATTATGAACACATTATTTTTAAATGCTATATCTTACCCACCAGGGTGCATATAATGCTTTTTACTTGCGTCATATATTGTCCTATAAAACAGATCAGCAGTAAAGAACAGTTCGTAATAGTAAGTCAACCATGATGTTACCTTCCTATAAAACTGCATTGTTCTAAAGTAGATTTTCTTACAATACTGCTTATTGGGGGAACGTGTATTAACACGTTAAAGAAAATAGGTTGGCAAATGCTGTGTGCGTGCGATTTCAATCTCTGCTATTTTTGTTTCTAACTTACATAAGGGTTATAAACGCAGTGATTGGCATTCAGTCACGTAGCTAGTCAAAAGCGAGTCGCGACGGTATGTGTCAAACGTCAATATTGGGACGCGAGCTCCCTATTGGGCCAAAGATAAGTTGTGTCGCATCGCGCGCCGGTGGGGAAAAGATCTATCTCTAAGATGGCTCCGTGAAGCAAGGTGCTCTTACGCACGCTTCATGATTCTTAGGCCTTTTTGGGTAATTAATGGTTTCTTTTTAAGTATAATTAAGCAGCTAGCGATTTCGCGTTCTCTGACGTACGAAATTGAATTCCTTACGATGCCGAAGCGTTTTTGTGATGTACTCTCAAGTGATAGTTAGGGCACCAATGTAAAAAAGCAATTAGTAATGTAAACGTTAAGTATCGACCAGCGTATTTGTCCTGAATCCTTGTAACATGCTACCATAACCTGCATTAAGGAATAAAAACACAAGTCTTTCAGTAAACAGTTGTTTTAATCAAAGATAGCAGAAAATTCACGAACCAGTGAGCAACCCTATTGGCGTCGCAGTAAAAATTAATGTAACCACTAGAAAATTAACCCAGTGCGCCATCACTGTTTATTATTCTAATTCTTTGGGCACTAGGTTGAGGGAGCGTTGTGTGAAAGCTTTTAAAAAGTGAGCCAAACAGAATTTTTGGGATCAGCAGATATGAAATACATTATATATTTAAAATGCCAAGATAATGTCAAAAACTACGCCTATTTATTTATATTGTTATCTAGGACTTGTCACTTAAGTATGTTTCTCTCTTTTTTTCTGCTAGAGGTTTGATATAATTTCACTGAAATACAAATTGGCAACAATGCTAATTGGGAACGTCAGTTGAAAATATTAGTTCTAAATTGTTTGTGCGGGTAGTGATCTATAATAGGTATGTGTTAGAAAGATTAAGGGATGCACTAACTACTTGGATGATTAATGAAACTTATATAGTTAAAAGTACTGCATATTCAAATGTTTTTTATTACTCGGAATCGGCATAACTTTGGATGGATAATGAAAAAGGTAAAAATTCAGTAAAGGAACAAAGTATTCCTTCATTGGATTTGTCATTAATTATTAAGTCACATTTTTATCTCTTTTAATTGGAATGTGATCTGGCAGGTCTTTTTAGACAGTTTTTATCCATTTTTTTATTAAATTCGTCTGAAGGCCTAGTTAAGAAACCAGTAGAGGAACTGGCATTTTGCTGCAGCCATTTACTGGGTTAAGGCAATAACACCGAGAATATTGTTGGTTTGGGGGTTTTATTTTATTATTGAATAACATAATTATTTCTTTTGTTTCGGTTTTTTGAAACTAATTATTTTAAGTAAAGCTAAATTAGGGTAGGTATCCAATACATCCCGATGCAGTTTAGGAAGTAATTTCAGAAGCTAAAAGAGAAAGACCATTGACAGATGGTAGACAAGGAAAAAAATAGCTTCAACTTTTTGTAACTCGGTTACTGATATCAAAAAACACAATACTGAAATAATATCCAAAGCAAGGACATCTGTAGCCGATGAGACAATTAGCACATGGCTTAAAGATTCTAAGTGTTTTTTAACAGATACGTTTTAACCGATCCGACAAGAATTTAAATCCGGATGAAATAGGAGTTCAATTTAGTAAAAAATATGAAAGGATGCTTATATTCTTATTTATAACGTTTTTACTAGGTAGGTACATACATCTCGAGAAAGGTCGTATGTTCCTAAAACTTTCAGAATATTTTAAACATTTGCTTCTATCACTTTGTCGTTTGCTGTCCTATATCAAACTTCTAGAGAGAGATCGGCTTTCACGCGCTAGATTTTGCTGGGACACACTAAACTGGAGGTTTTGTATTAATATTACCTTAAAAATGTTTACAGTTTGTTTTATTTTATTATTAGTTTTAAATAGGTTATAAATAAAGCCAGGAACCCACAAAAAATATTTTGAATAAGTATATCATTTAATATTTTTCTTTCTTTACGATTTTTAGCAAAAATGTTGGAAACGTCAACGCACTAGATAAAAATAAGCGTTTATAAAAAAGAATAAAAACGTTTCCTTGGCAACGGACAACATAAAAAGAAGGAACATGCCATTCATTAATATTATAATAATTTTTTTAGTACCTACTTCAGAAATATTATTTATACAAAAATAATTTAAATGAAACTAAAAAGGAATTTTACTGTTGTAAAACAAAAAAATAAACAAATACCAATCCCTTATGTTCCTCCTACACTTACGAAAACTTTGTATAGAACTGGCAACACACTGGCGATAGACCGTCGACGCCCACACGCAATTTAAAAATGGGAAAATTAATAGAGCAGCATATAAATACAAATTTATATGCTATAGACAAGAACAGCAAATAGTTTAAGGTTCTCCCAATTAAGTGATATCCCTTATCAGCTTTAAAATCACTTGATGTTTGAGGTATGCAATATTGGGAATCGGACAGCGGCGTGACTGGTTAAAACGATTTACTGTAATTTACATATTTCATTTTCTGCTCTAACTGTGTGGTTTCAGAGAAGTAAGTGTTACTTGGTACCTATATTTTATTATATCACTATGGCTTTTTGGCGACAATTTGAAACATAAGGTCAAGGTGAATTATCACAGGGATATGAGTCGGTGCTACAGTCGGCCATCGATAGCGAAATAAGTCCAGAATTAAGAAACAAAGATTTACATGCTCAATGTCAACGCATTATTTTAAATATGTACGCGTGTTTAAAAAAAAAAGTCTGGGAAAACCTGAAAAAGCGCTTGGTACAAGAATGTACTTGTAATGAATTAACACAACTTGGGTTTTATATAAGAATTTATAACGTGATTAATTTGGGAACTGTAACCGGTCATTCTATAAAGCGTAAACCAATAAATCCAAAACTAAATCAAAAATTCAAAACGGCTGACAATACTACAAGGGAAATCAGTGGCAAATTTATTTTTGGTTAAAAATGTATCGAGGTGCGCTCCTGATCGGAAAAAATGTTTAAGGATTTGTGTGTGTTTTCATATCTAACAATCTATCCGAAAATTTAGTTTGTTAGGTATCTCATTTTATTTATATTTTAATAAGTAAGACCCCAACTAAACTAATAGGCCTCCTTATTTTGACTCAACCTATTTTATTTATTCTGACGCTACAAACATTATCGTGACGTGCAGCTCAACTATTGTCTTTGACGAGAAAAAGGCCCATCATCTCTCTCATATCAATAATCGATTATTTTACCTTACAACTCTCCACGTGGCCAAATTAATACTACTTCCCAACAGTTTTCTAACATAATGTGACACAAAATAATCCATTTTTCATCATTTTTATTTTCAATAACTGTACTACGACACTCTGATAAAATAATTGTTTTTTAATATATATTTACATGCGCTGTGAACAAACATGTTTAAATAAAAATTAGAAAAGTCATTAACTATCTTTACTTCAACGTACAGTGGAACAAAATCACAAAAATCTGTTCTAAAATAGAAAAATGTTTTTTTTTGTTTTCATGTTGTTTATTTGGTGATTTTATGTTGACGAAAAAAGACTGGCGTTCATTGCTGACTTTGGAACTGTTCATAACGAGTGTATTTGATAACGAGTGTGGAAGACAATAGTGTTATTCAAAACTTAAAATTCATTATATATTTAACCCCAAATAAAAACTTTGGTAAAAACTAAATTATCTTATAAAAAAAAACATCTTTTTGCATAGAGTACAAGTACACGGTAGGGGTGCTGTGATAAGATTGTTGTGCATACATTTTCATACACAGCATACACAAAATTGGCTGCAGATGTAACTCTATAGTCTACATCAACTCTGATAATTCGTATTTGTATAGAACTGTTTTGTCTTTTGTCCCGATATGCCATTTGTGCATGTTTCATCGAAGCGCATAAGTTTTAAATTAGCCTACATCTTTTTACCTTTTAAACATGTAAGGAAGACTACAACAAAGCATTAGACGATAAAGTATACATTCGCTTTCGGACTAAAATGCTTTCCACATTCGGTGATTCTTTGATCTCGTGCGATAAAATCAACCTGAACTCTAAGAAGGTTAACCTTATTCTTAAAAGTTCATGGGTCATCTAAGCCCATAGTACACAACTGATTGGTTTAACCCGTTGCGTCACCAAAATTTTACCCAATCTAAAGCCGGCCAGTCACTGCGCTATACTTGCTGTTTTAGACGGGGGTTCGGCTTGGCCTCACATAGACACTGTATCATCCACAGTACCAATTAAAACTTATTTTGTCTTTATATTCTTTCACTTTTCACCACCCTTACAATAATACAATATTTACAATGTTAAAGACGAATACATCACCTTAACAACCCTAAAGCACTGCACCGAGATACCATTAGGATTTCATTGGTTTTTACCGTAGAGAATGAATCAGAACTTGAATTAATTACAGCCTTATTGCCGTCTGAACATCACGAGGGTTATTTGAAAGACATATTCTGAGTAGAACGGAAAACTTCACGTATATATGCGAACTGCAAAACACTGAGGTGCAACTTTATGCACGTCTTAACCAAACACAGAGAATGTAGTCTATTTAACTGCGAAATTAACGGTACTTTTACAGTACTTTTAAAAGAGTAGTAACTTCTGTTATCGGGCATGCGTCCCCAAAATATCACTTACTTTAACATTATTCTTATTTACATATTCTTGAAGCCGCAAATCTATTGCAAAGCTTGCGACTAACGGTTTTAGTAAACGTAAATTTAATATTATTTAGTTTAGAATATAGCACATTTTTCATGTTTACAAAAGACTTGATGTTTTCCGAGAATTAAACGCTAGTTTATTACTTTGACTATTAGAAAACGTGCTTCTCAAGCACTTGCCAAGTAATTGCCAAGTACTAGTAGTAGAAATTACGCGGGATTTGCGTGTGCGCGTAGCTTGGGCCATTTAAATCTTGTTTTTTTCATCCAGCTCCGCGGAATGCGACAAAACCTTCTTCCCCCATTTTTCTTGTTTTCTGCCTGACAGCCTTGTTAGAACTTGCAAACATGGAATTTTCGCGATGGTTTCGAGGGGTGGACCAGCCGTTACCCTAAGAGCAGCCATCCGCCTCCTGGGGTGTAGCATACCACCTTATTATATAAGTATTATAGGAAAAATAAAAAATCAATCTAATTGATATTGCGCAATAAACAGCCACTCTGGTTGGCTGGATTGGCCCCAGACAACCATGTTATATGAAATTACAGAGTAAACCGTAGCACAGTACGCACTCAAAATTGATGTTGTGTTTAACGTGTTATTTAAGTTAAAGATAGCTTAAAAAGCCCTGTTGATCTTTGAGCACAGTGCATAAATATGCTCAAGAGAGCTTAAGCTTTTGTCAACAATTACTCCCGGAAACAAGGCTGACTTTTTCGTTTCAACAGAATATTTATTTATTTGGAAAGAGAAGGTACTTTTTGGTCGGTAGATATTATGTCCTTGTACAAAACTTATCATAATTCATGATAAGTCTGTTAGAAAAGCACCATTACCCAAAAGAGCGCAAGACACTCTAAACCCTATTTTTTGCGTCATCGATTTATTGAGGAGGTGTTTTTGTTTGTTTTTAAGTTTTTTTTTTTGTATTTTTGTTAATCACTATCAATTTTATATGGAAAAGAAGGGGAAAAAATAACAAAAAAAAACACCCCAGGGGTACTTGTTAAGTACTTGTCTGCCGAGTTGTAAATTGCTTTTGGATCTACCGATCGGCGTTGCAAACGTGGCTAATCAAATTATTAAATCATGACAATTTTAGTATTTTTGTAATATAAAGTACAAGAGTTGTTTTTTCCTCCTGCCAGATCCATCCCTAGGCGCCTTTCGCTGTATAACAGCTCGTCAGTGAGGCTAGAATCTGACTAAAAAAAAAGTAGAAGAACAGGAAAAATGTTTCTTACCAACAACACTAGATGGGGCTGGCGACACGAGGTAGTATTTTTAAACATAGTATTTAGACAACGTAGTATATCAAAATTTACTGGATTCACCGAGAAGAGGTTGTATAATAATTAAATCTTCTAAAGAACGGACTTAATGATATTACATTTCGTGTGCACGTTTTGGAAAAATCGGTCCCATATTGGATCCATTATTTGGATTTTGTGAATTTCGATTCCACTCCACCGACCATAAAAACCTCACGAAGCTAAATTTTAATTACAACCATCTATACATTTTAAGAAAGCCGTCAGCCATATTGCGTCCTCCATTTTGTTTTTGAAAGTTTGGATTTTAGATTCGAAATCAGCGACCTCAAAAATTGTCGGTATTGGATTTTGCTGAAATCTAATCTTTTATAAAAATAAATGACTGTAATATTTTGTTATTTAGAAGTAGATTTCAGATTTGTAATCGGTGAACTTAAAATGTTAAAGAAAAAACAGCAAAGTTATATTTTATTTTGACCACTTCTTTCGCACTTGGTTCCAGTGTTCAACGTTTTCGCACACCTGAGAAAATATGCTGATTACGAAGTAATTTGCAAATTATCATATTTTGTTAAAATAATGACGAATTAACTGATGAGTTATGTTTTACTAATTTGCATTTTAAAACAATAGCGTACATAATATTATTACTTAATAGCAAAATATCATAACAACGGTATATATTCTTTGGAATGTACCTACTTATACAATATAAACTTGTTAGTAGAGTGTTTATTACTGTTTATTAAATAATAGATATACATAGATAACATGTGAAATAAAATTTAAAATATTTGTAAAATAAATATAATTTTATTTGGTTCCTATAAGCAAACAAATATGTTCCTAGATCTTTTAAAAAAATAATTTGCCCTATTTTTTTTATGTTATTTTAATGATTGATGTAGGTAAATATTTCTTTCTTGGGTTCAAAGCATTATTTACAAATCAACGATCAATTTAAAACACATTGTATAATTCTCATGTCTTCTGTAATTAATATGTGTGCATGCAAACAAAATGGAACTGCACATGATATATATGTATAAATTAATTTTTTAACACTCATTGCGATTGGCACGTCACTTCATCACTGTCAAAAATATTTTTATTTTTTTCTGATATAAGTTTATTAAACATACCTACTTATCTGTTGTTTAACCCCGTTTCATTGATAGAAATAAAAACAAAATCCAGTTTTATGATATTCTATTGACATCGATGACAAGATAAGCACTACTTTCGGTTAGTCAAAATATCATAAAAGGTTGTAATAAATAGTAAGAGAATACTACTTGGCAAGTGGTAATCATAATATGACATATAAATATGTATACATGTAAGAACTTTGTTCTCAAGCCACTTGCTGAGACCTTATACAATAAGGATTAACCAAATTATGCTAAAACAGCTATTCTCTGGGCTACATGCCCCAACGAGCGCTGAATTAAATAGCACAATTTGGCGTATTTTGACTAACACTGTTAGTACTAAAATACAGACTCAGATTGCAGAAACTACCGGGAAAGAAAAGAATGAATCTTTATTTCCAATGATAGGTTGCTACGCTGCTGCTACCTGTAGACCGGTTTCGAACTCTTTGGTTCTCGTCAGTACAGGGCAAGCATAACAAGCGAGCACACCTACCATTGGAAAATTAAAACACCCTATAGCCACAATATTGTTCTGCCTAGGCTGTACCATACAGGTGGCGCCATCCTCCACCAGTTTCTAGCAATCTGATGTGAAAGATACCGTATGGTACTATAACACAATAAATAGTAAGAGAATACTACTTGGCAAGTGGTAATCATAATATGACATATAAATATGTATACATGTGAGAACTTTGTGCTCAAGCCACTTGCTGAGACCTTATACAATAAGGATTAACCAAATTATGCTAAAACAGCTATTCTCTGGGCTGACATATTTATATGTCATATTATGATTACCACTTGCCAAGTAGTATTCTCTTACTATTTATTGTGTTATAGTACCATACACGGTATCTTTCACATCAGATTGCTAGAAACTGGTGGATGATGGCGCCACCTGTATTGTACTGCCTAGGCAGAACAATATTGTGGCTATGTTTTAATTTTCCAATGGTAGGTGTGCTCGCTTGTCATGCTTGCCCTGTACTGACGAGAACCAAAGAGTTCGAAACCGGTCTACAGGTAGCAGCAGCGTAGCAACCTATCATTGGAAATAAAGATTCATTCTTTTCTTTCCCGGTAGTTTCTGCAATCTGAGTCTGTATTTTAGTACTAACAGTGTTAGTCAAAATACGCCAAATTGTGCTATTTAATTCAGCGCTCGTTGGGGCATGTAGCCCAGAGAATAGCATAATTTGGTTAATCCTTATTGTATAAGGTGTCAGCAAGTGGCTTGAGAATAAAGTTCTCACATGTATACATATTTATATGTCATATTATGATTACCACTTGCCAAGTAGTATTCTCTTACTATTTATTGTGTTATAGTACCATACGGTATCTTTCACATCAGATTGCTAGAAACTGGTGGAGGATGGCGCCACCTGTATGGTACTGCCTAGGCAGAACAATATTGTGGCTATAGGGTGTTTCAATTTTCCAATGGTAGGTGTGCTCGCTTGTCATGCTTGCCCTGTACTGACGAGAACCAAAGAGTTCGAAACCGGTCTACAGGTAGCAGCAGCGTAGCAACCTATCATTGGAAATAAAGATTCATTCTTTTCTTTCCCGGTAGTTTCTGCAATCTGAGTCTGTATTTTAGTACTAACAGTGTTAGTCAAAATACGCCAAATTGTGCTATTTAATTCAGCGCTCGTTGGGGCATGTAGCCCAGAAAATAGCTGTTTTAGCATAATTTGGTTAATCCTTATTGTATAAGGTCTCAGCAAGTGGCTTGAGAACAAAGTTCTCACATGTATACATATTTATATGTCATATTAAAAGGTTGTAGTTTTATAGAATCTACTTATATGCCTACTTTTTTTTATCATCAAATGAATAAAAGTACTGCTTTATGTATTTAACTATATTAAACAAAATAAAAGCCATTGAATTATAACATTTATGACATGTTGAAATTCAAACATTTAAAACTATTTTCGTGTCTTTTTCATGAATAACCATAATCACAGCCTTCATTTTTAATGTATATAGGGTTTCACAACTTTATTTATTTATGAACTAATATCTTCTCCCATGTACCGAGAATAAATGGACGCCGGCAAGTTTGGGTAAGGGAATGTGTAAAACCAACGATATTTCATCTCCAACATCGATGTTTTGGTTCCGACGTTTTCTTTATGCTATCCAACGTTCGAACAGTGCTGCATCAAGTCTCAAGGCGATTCTAAAAATGGCGTGACGAGCTACGAGTTTAGTCAGTGTCAGTATTCTTATTCGTTATTGTACGGGGTTTCCCCTGCTCGTATTTTCGGGTTTCCCCTGTCCACCTGTTTGACCAGTGACAGTGAATTGTTAAACCGTAGTTGAACGGTTGGAACATCATACGAATGATACGCATTATTATAGTAAATTTATCAAGTTGTGGCGTTGTGGTGTGGGTTGTTTGTTTGTGGCGTTGTGGTGTGGGTTGTTTGTTTGTGGCATGTGACGTAGTGGTTGGTGGTGAGCTGGTCAGTAAAGGTATTTCGTTTCGTTTTATTAATATCTGATGACGCACTGGGTTAATATCCTAGTGGTTACAGTAACTTTTACTGCGTGGCCTATAGGGTTGCTCACTAGTTCGTTAATTTTTTACTACATATGAATAAAACAATTGTTTACTTTAACACTTATGTTTTTATTCCTTAGTGCAGATTATGGTAGCATATTACAAGGATTCACGATAAAGACACTGGTCGATACTTAACGTTCACATTAGTAACTGCCCTTTTACATTTTTTCCTTAAAACTATCATTCAAATTACATCACAAAAACGCCCCGGTATCGTAGGGAGCCCAATTTCGTACGTCAGGTAACGCGGAGTCGCTAAAAAGAACCCATTAATTGCTCAAAAAGGCCTTAAAATTGTGGAGCATGCGTATAAGCACTTGCTTCACCAAGCCATCTTAGAATCTCTCTCTCGACCGGCGCGCGATACGACCCAACCTATCTTTCACCCAATAGGGAGCTCCCGTTCCAATGTTGACGTTTTACAAGTACCGTCACGACGCGCTTTTGACTAGCTACGTAACTGAATGCAAATAATTCCGTGAACAAATTATAACCCTTACGTAATTTACAAACAAAAATAGCAGAGATTGAAATTGCATGTACACAGCATTTACCAACCTATTATCCTTGACGTGTTGATACACGTTTCCCCAACAATATCTATTGTGTTTCTTTCAAATAATATAATAAAAAAAGGGTTTAAAGTTTGCTTCAAAAATTGGTATTTGATTGATTACTTAATATTTATTTTGAAAATCTATTCAAGTCGACCACATTTACCAGCAGGTTTTTTGACACTGAGATTACACCCAGGGCCGACGAGAGGGGGGGGGGGGCAGACGGGACAAATTCCCGGGGCCCGGGCGTGAATCGCAAATTGATCCGCATTAGAAATATACCTACTACAAGCACGGTAAAAAATATATTTAAATATATATTTTAAATTTAAATGAAAGGCAAAAAAAGTGGCATGCGGCACTATCTACTTAAAAAGCAAGCACTATCATCAAAATAGGGCGTGGCACCCACAAATTTTTCGCCTGCGGCGCTATTTTCTTGGCGCCTACGGCGCGTTATTTTAGCGCCTTCGGCGCATACCTAGCAACACTGGAGGCTGTCCAGTCCCAGGGCCCGTGTCGGCTCTCGGCGGCCCTGATTACACCATAGGAGTTGTGACTACATTGATTAGCTAGTATAGGAACTAAAAATGTTCCCAGATTCACACACAGTATCGGATTATAGCCCATGCTTTACTGACTTGGCATCTTTTTCCTTACACCTAATACTTAGAAGGTATGTCCATTTCATGTGATTTATCTCCTGCATATGATCTCAGAGAGAGCACTAAATCTAATAATATTTAAAAATAACTGCATTTTATATTGTGCGAGTAGTTTTTATTTGTACAGAAAATAAAAATCTTTGTGTGTTGTACATCCCCCGAATTTGTCTTGCATTTACCATTATATATAGCAGTATATCCAACATATTATTTGGTATTAAGAAAGGGTTGTCAACTCCTAACAATAACATTTCGGGACACGCCAGTGCTGGTTGAGCCAGCAAAGTTAGAGGAGACAAAGTTGCAATAACTCTTTCTCCCGCTGCTATGGGCCACTCAAATAAAAAAATATGTATGCGTTTTTACTTGATACTACATTGCAACCTTTTTATTATTTAGTAGTAATTTATTTTGCCTATTTATAGCAGAATACAAATTACATAAATAAAGACTTAATAATAATATTATACTACAACAAAAAAAAAAAAAAAAACAATATCACAGTATTTAAATAAAACATAACAAAATATTTGGCCATAAAACGAACAGGCATAAACTTAACATTTCACCAAAATACCAAAAAGTTGGTACAGTATCTGAGAAATTTTGATTTCGGGATAGTCCCGGGTCCTGTCAGTTTTACTTCTCCTAGGACACAAGAGCCCGGCGAGTTGGCAACCCTATAGTAAGAATGAAGAAGTTATATTTAACGTATTACTATTAAGATACATTCTACTAAAGTTAAAAACGCTCTCAATATTACTTAGCTTCTTCTTCAACTAGAATACAAAGTACTATCTCATTTTTTGGTAGTTTAAGTATTTCTAGGTATACACTAAATGTCAGTGGCCTCTCGCTTTCTAGTTATGAGTCTAAATGTTATAGTTATTTTATAGTTATTTCAGCCTAATTCTTTTTTTATCTATAATTTGTCTTATAATTCGACACTGCCTTTGGTAAGCAATTTAGTCATCATACGGGCAGCTTCAGAGTTTGCTTAGGCCAGTACGTTTACGTAACACACAATTCAGGATAAAGGATGTCCAATTTTTCTGCACCCACACATCTCGTCAGTAATATTTTTGACTTTATATACTCTCAGATTAAGAAAGTTAAACAGTACTCTGCAGGGGCGGCGAAACGCTTTCAAAGCGGGTGTTGAGTTGTTCAAGTCAATATTCGTACTGTTCGAGCCCCCCCCCCCTCCCCCTAATGAATCTTACTCCCCCTTTGAAAATCGAAATATAGAAAAAAAATTGCAATGTTTCACACATATGTAAAGGTTATACAGAAAAGGTTTTTTCGGTTGCATTTTTTCACAAATTCATGTTTTTATTGTGATAGAGTCCTTAAAGTGAGCTAAGTAAAGCTTTTTTCGGGTGTGACGTGAAAATTTCCCGTGTTGAATCCCACATGGAGAATTTTTACGCGTGTTGAGCTCTAAACACACTCATCAAGTCTTCCGCCGCCCCTGGTACTCTGTTATCAAGTTATCATACCACTCAAGAGGCCCAATAAGTATTTTAATTAAAAAGGAATATTTTGTAGTACAAAAAAGTATACAGGGTGATAAATAAGTATGTGGCCAAACTCAAGGAACATAGATCTGCAACCACTTTACTTTTGAAATACAGGTTTTACAACTTCTAAGCGGAACAAAAATATGTACGCCACTCCCTATTCCCTATTAACTTTTTGATAGCACAGGTATAACTAATAGATGCATGGCCATATGCAAACAAACGCCATTTAATTTTTTAATCGAAAACCGTTCGTCACACAAAGAAATGTTAAGAAACATATTCGGTTCAGTGACAAGACATTATGAAAAAAAAATTATTTTCAAGAAAGGAGTGGCGTGTCGTTTTTTCGTTAAAAGTATCCAAAGATATGCTCGCGGGTACACTACTGGTTTAAGTAGCCGAAATATGTTTTATGCCTAGTTAGTACCTACTAAACAAAGCAGTACCTAACTTAACTTGTCTTAAATTTTACCAACGTATAACACCCTTGAGTTTGGCCACATTCTTCATTAACACCCTGTATATTCTAAAGTTAAAAACAAATTAAAATGCTTATGTCTTTAAACAAATAAAAAATTTATATATTTTTAAAGGTCCTGTATATTGTTATCCCTGCAAGTGTTGACCAAACAAATTTAAATTCTGATATCAAATTAGATAACATAGAATTTAATGCCTCAATTAAGAAACATGAATAAAAGAAATCACATTATTTAACTCGATAAAAACATTATTGAAGTGGCGAGATGATGTTGACATACCATTCTGTTGTGCGGTGTTAAACTTTTTATTGATAGGTACAGGCTGAATTTGTTGTATGTAATTAAGATCAAATAAAAATACCCAATGAGAACCCAAATAAAATCATAAGCATCTTAATAAAATTGTAGAGTCCGTTTTTTACTCAATTTTACAAAACCCTACAAAGGAATGTATTCAGATGATTTTAAACTTCACCAGAGAAAAGTCGGCACAGGAAATAGTCAATAACGATCCTGACCGTCCAGTCCCATCCAGAATAACAGAATAACGGTTCCATAAAAAATGTGTAACCGCTGAATGTTTCAGGAATTCTCACGAGAAAGCTTGTGTCTTTATCTTCATTAAGAAAGAACATATTCCGGATACCATATTCACTAAGGGTCTGTTCTATAAAACAATTCGGATCTTAGGTTCAACGGAACGCCGATCAACCTGTGAACTACGTTTATTCGTTGTTACGTTGTTCAATATAAACTGAACTTTAGTTCAGCCGAACTGTAATCAGTTTATGCTGGCACTACCAATATTTAGTTACTTTCGTTGTTGTTTTTTTCAGTTCCTAAAGAATTTTGTTTAATTTGGCAGGTTGGCTTGCAGATAAATAAAATTATAACAAATTAAGTTTCATTTCATCTCGGATTAAAACCTGCACATAGCAATATTTCCCTTTTAAATAGCCAAAAAATATATATTAATACGTTATAATGAATAAAAACAAACTAATTTTGCCTTCTGCTTGTGAAAGAAATAGCTGGAGAAACACTATCTAGTCGATTTTTTGTTAAGCTAAATCTTTGCAGAAATGTATTGCCTTTTAATTTATTGAAATATATCAGGTAAAACTTCGTTAAATTCACATATTTTGGAAAATCATAGATCGTTCAACCTCTGAACGGCCTATAGTAAGCGTTCATTTGAACTCCGTACTTAAACTAAGATCGGTGTAAAATATTGTTGGTACAACAACTTTTTACTTTGAACTGCAGTTTAACAGTTTACTACAGTTCAAACTGTTTATACAACCGGCCCTAAATCTGGTAAGATCATCTTGCAATAGGGCACAGTCTTGTGGTGTCAAAATATTCTTATATATTTTTAAGTCATCAGTGTTACATTGTATTTGAGTTTAAGAATCTAGAACTAATAATATTATCATTAACAAAGAGCAGAAACAACATATGTCCCAAGTGAGACCCCTGGGGTATTCCAGATATTGTAACCATAATATTATTTGAGGAATTAAACACTGACTACGCCCGCAGAGATATTATTATTAGTGTTGGACAGTATTAGAGGCAGACCAAACAATGCAGAAGAGCTTCTAAATGATAGAAGACATTACAACTATCTGGGCTTTTGCTTGGCTTAATTTTGAGACCCAATTGAACAACTTAGTTAAAATAGTTTAATCGTTACTGTTAAAATCCATTTTTAAAATTTGTCTACATTTGTGAAAAATTTTAACGTAACAATAATCGAATTGATTTTATTTCTTTGTAATCACATGTGCAAAAGCCACCAATGGGGATTACATTACACTAATAACAGCTCATGGATAGTTATCACTTATATATCATCATGCGTTACCATTGTAACGTTCTTACTTGCAGATTGTTCTGGTTGTCTTATTTAAATTATCGTAGAACCGCAATTCCGTAGATCTACCTTCTTACACAAAACCGCTATTTATCGTAGGTTATGTTCACCAAAATTTTAATTATTCTCTGTGACCATTGCGGTAGGTTTTTGAGGTTGACGGAAAACTGTCATCTGGGTCATTCGGTCAAATCAGACTCGGCCCACTGGTCAATCTTTAAGCCTCTGTGGAAAAATAAGTGTAATCCCTGCCCATCCTTGTGTTTTTCACACGTAATCCTAATTCAGGCACATTATAGGACCTTGGACCAGTCTTCTTCTGCCACACTGAATCTCCTTTACGTTGTCCTTTTCCACGTTGCCTATCCCAACATTTGAGATTTTCCGGCCAGGTTGGATTTGACCTTGAGGTTCATCAATATGGCTGAGTAGCAACAACAACATGCGCGAGAACCCTGATAAGTACCCTTATTTTTTAAACTGCAAGTATCGTCAAATTTTTTTGCCGCACCTAAACCTAGTAATTTCCTTTCCGGTCTTTTAATTAGAACCATAAGCTATTTTGTATTTCTAATAACATAATTTAACAGTATATTTTAATATTATTTCAACACTTTAAGCGATTTATTTACCTTCCTAATCTAAGAATTCAGATACTTATATAAAGCAATATGTAAAATGATGCAACTACTGCGCCATAATAATGAGTGCTTAATCTAGCTGAACTCGTACTTTTACAATTTCGTCTGATTTGCTAAATTAACTGAATTTAACAGAAGTTTAATTATGTGTTATAATTATTCCATTTAAAAGTTACTTTTAACATTAACCTCTTTTTTTTAAATTGAATATTTGTTAACTATTTTTGTGTTTGTTTTGGCATTGTGTGTAAACCCCATTGTTTCACTCACAGGAATTTGATGTTGTTGTGTCAAGTTAGAGCTAAAAGGTACTGTGAGTGGCGCTCAAAATTCAATCGCATTATATTTTAGCTTGCACAGTAACATCCCTTGATGACCATACACGTGCATATTGTAGTTTTACTGGCAAGGACCCTTCACCAAAGAACCACTCCGGTTTACAATTGCCACGAGCTTGAGCTAGCTGAGGTAGGTGGTGACCTTAAACTTTTTATAATATTTAAAATTCCATCTTTTTATTTTGTTTTTGTTACCACCTTATAAGGTTATACCATCAAGGTCACCATTAAACCAAAATCTTTTAATACTTCTGTAATTGTTGCATTACTGTACTTCTTGACAACAACAACAAGAATCAGCCCTATGCCTACGTGCTTTTGAAATCTGTAATAAAATTACCTCGTAGTAATCAAAACTCTTGGGATATTATGGACGATAATGATTTAATGCATGAGAAAGTTAAGCTGCACGTTCAAGCAATATTTATAAAATGGCGAAGACAATTCGATTTTATCGCCTTGTGCAAGCGTCAGAAAAATTGACATCTTGTCAAACTACTAGATGTGTACATCACATTAAACCGGATCCATTGAAATAAAATAATTTTTTTCTACTAGCGTGCGGAAAAACGCATTTTCCGCACATGTTTTAGTGCGGAAAATCCACTTTTCCGCACCGTGCGGCAAAGATTTTTCCGCACTGTTATATTTTGAAATTAAATTTAATTAAATTAAATGCTGTACGATTTGAAGTCACTGTTCATCATATTACCTTTGAAATATCTTAGTTGCTATGGTGTATATAACCAGTTGTTGATTTGTATGTCACTGTCAACAGAATATTATAAATTTAAACTAGTTTATCAGTTTTTCTACTGGAGTTTTGCTGAATTCTTCGGCACGCAAAATGATTTCCGATGAAGAGATGAATGAATTAATATTGTAAAATTTTGTTCATTGTAATAAAAATTTAAAAAAAAACTCCGTTTTTTAAATTATTTTCAATTTGTTTCCTCACGCTAGTAGAAAAACTATTGTTCCTAACACGTGCAGAAACCTATTTTTCCGCACTTAAATGCTTGACACCACTCCGCTACGCGTCGTGCTGTCAACGGCATTTGCGTGCGGAAAAATCGATTTTCTGCACTTGTTAGGAAAATAGCTATTATGAAAGAGTAATGTCATTTTCATTTATTTTCCTAGATATTTTAGGATAGTTATTGAGCTGACCTAGTTTAAGAGCCCCTTGAGACACCTTAAACTATATCTATTTTAAGTTTTGGCTATATCGATACTTAAGAAGAGAGAAGAAAAGCCCAACATGGAGTTAAAAAGTTAGTACGCAAACTCCATGACCTGATTTGAAAATAAATATAGTTATATTTTTTTTGTATTTGTTGACCACTTACAATTTTAATCATTTATTTTATTTGTATTTAATGCAGAGTTAAAACTTGGCATAAAATATGTGAAAGTGTCAACACTGCGATAGTAAAAAATGGCAACACTGCAAAAGATAAAACGCGACATTAAAGTAGGTCTTTATCACGCGTTTTATATATTCCGTGTAAACTGCAAGTGACTAGATGACTAAGTTCTGTCATTAAGATAAAAAAAGACTGTTTCTTATCTGTTTTTAATTCTGCAGTAATAGACGGTTTTAAAAAACGTTGTACGGTATTTCTTGAATGCTAAAGCCGTGGGTATTTTCATTGTTCTCTTTTTAATGCGTTATTGGCTGATAAGCCATCAATAAACTATGAAGTTATATGCTCAAAATTAAATTATTATGTCTGTAAAGCCAGAATTATTTAATGGTCCTAGAAAAATATTCTCATTTAGATTAATGACTGAATGCATTTCTACTCTGTGGAAAAAAATTTGATCGACGCCCTTGACTTCAGAGCACCGCCCGGAAGTCAAAATTTAATTGGTTTTGTATATATTTCAGTTTAAATGAGCAGCAGTTCGATTGAAAGCTGTCTCTACCATGACCGCTAGCTCTGCCAAGGTTATTGACACATATTGAATGAGTATTGATGAATTATGTTTACCATTGTGAAACGCAGCGGTGTGGGATAGGTTCTTAACATAAGTGCTTTTTTGTTTGTCATGCATACTTTGTTGCATGAATGGAACAATGCATTGTCTGCAACAAAATATTGTGTGTCATGAAATGCAATTTTAGTAAAAGTTGTATTTCTTCCTTTTACTCTATTGTCTCGCTATATTTAATTGATTATGAGTTTGGTGCATTAATAAAGTAATTTATTCAGATTTAAAAACGTCCGTTGGCTCAAATACATAATATTTGTTTTATCTATTAGCACAACAAAATATATGAATGGATTTCGAAAACATCACTGAATAAATTATTCGACGTATTTGTTGGTATTAAATTTGATAAAAAGGTTTTTTTTCTATAGTAATTTTTTTAAACATTGTCTAAGTGTATTCATTAGTTTTTGCATGTGTAAATATGTATAACAATTTATGCGCTTTTTAGGTCAATGTCATCAAAGCATTTAAAACAAAAGTTTAAATTTGAATAGGAATAATACTCCTCGTGATTTTACACGTTCTTTCACTAACTTACTAATATCCAAAGTAAATTTAAATTGTTTAGCAGAAATTAGCGCAAAACGTAACACAATAGGCTATTTTATTATTTTTGGAAAAGTGTCTTTAATTTGTTTATACATGGTACCTAGTACATGAACTAACCTGATTATTTTTTTAAAATCATTAATAAATAATTATGATATATAAAATTAATTCATGACAAATAGACAATAAATAAGGATTCAAAAGAAAATCAAAATAGGTAAAAAATAACAAAATATCCTTTCCAACTACTAAGAAAATCTGCACTCTAAATGTATATGTTTTTAATTTTCTTTTTCCTCCGACTTTTGAAACGTTATTTGCAAATCACTTTGCACAATTCACGAGCTAGGAGTTTTGTCATTCATCAACATTTAAAACCTATAGGTACACTCTAAAAATATCTATCTAGGCACGTACTAGTAAAGTTCGTAGTGTTGTTTCATCCCTTTAATGCAGAACCTTGCTATCCATTTTTGTCAAATTTCAAATTTTTACTGGCATATTAAGACCCGGCGGAGTTCACGCAAAGGTATGCCTAAAACCATGAGATTTTACTAAAAGAACCCCAAGAGAAATTGCAGACGCCTTTGCAGACCATTTCGAGAGCTGCTATGAGTTCTACCCAAAATAACAACTTGATCATCTGCCGTCGTCTGAATAACGGATTGCTACTCTGGTATCTCACACCACACCTTGTGAGAGCCACAATAAAATAAAGTCGCTCGAATAAAACAAAGTACCGGTTCTAATGAAATACCCTCAATGTTTTTAAGAAATTGCAGCGAATCATTATCCGAACCATTGTGCTACATTTACCAATTGTCATTTGATGGGGGCGTACCTCCATCCATCTGGAAGCACCCTTGGATTGTTCCAGTCTTCAAATCTGGTTCAAAAAAGGATATAAAACAGTACAGAGGCGAGAGGCATCTCACTTCTGTTCATCACTGCAAAAGGGTTTGAGTTCATCGTAACTGACGAGATTTCTGAAACTTAATACATTGTATAATCACCAAAGCAACACGAATTGTTTAAGGGCAGATCAACTTCCACAAATCTGGGGGTGTTTCACGTTAATTCAGGTTCAGCGTTTAGAAAGTGTAAAAAATAAGTTTGTTAAATTTTTATTTTGTAAATTACTGTTTCTATATCATGGTCTTCCACATGCTACGCGCCTTCAATGGGCAGGCTTGGAAAGCCTTGAGTGCCGTAGAAATAATGCGTCTTGTCTTGTTTTTATAAAAACGAATTCATGGTAAAAAAGTATGTGAACAACTTTTATTTATGGTACGTTTTTGAATACCATAGAGCATAGAGGTTCACCAGGTCAGGGCATCTTTTCTATAACTTTTACCACAGACCAAACTATGGAGCGCAGAGATCTTTCAACAACGCCCATGGGCATTTACAATAACTACTTTGGCGACACAGATATATTTAGGCATAGTCTTGCAGTTTTTAAGGGTAAAATTAAAGATATTCTGTTTTGAATTGGTGTTGGGAAGTTATAGTATAATATTAGTGTATTGGCTGTCGTGTAACCAGGAGCGCGTTCATAAATGGCCACCTTAGGGTAAGACCGCGATTCGGTCAAATGCGTTCAAAACTAAACAAAGCCAATTTAATGACGTCAGATGTCGGCGTTCATAAAATGTTAAGGCTATCACCCGGGTTGCTCCAAAATTACCAGACTAAAGATTGCGGTAGAAATTGCCGGACATGTGCAGTTATAGTATAGTAAAGTAATAGACCGCAAGATAGCAAATGATCAAACTGTTCAAAGCCAAGCCTGTTCGAAAATCTTGGAACTGTGCCTAACTACGACCACTTCTTCATAGGTTTCAATCATTAAAAGCTTCTTTTAATTTCTTGTGTTTTATCGTAAAAGTGAAATAAAAGGTAATAAAAGTTCTCTCCATCGCTATCATCTGCAGAACTAGATTCTGACTCCAGTAAAGGAACCTGCGACCCAATGTTAAGCTCATGTAAATAGTAATTGTGGACTTTATTTACGGAATAAAAATAGATGGATAGATGGAGACAACTACTTAAAATAATTCGAATGTTTTATTATTATTTCTATTTGTTTTTAACTTTGTTACTTTACACAAAAAATGAAATTAACAAGTAAAGGGAGAGTTCTTTTTATGAACAAGCATAGGAATTATGTAATATACAAAATAAATATCCCCGCTTGTTGGGGAAATACGCGTTTGTAAACCCAAAAGTCATAATTATAATCTGTTTTAAAAATAAAATAATTTGTCCGACGAACTTAATGGTAACCCTCTGATTTAGTCAAGTCGGTATCAAATACCGGCAACGATGCACGGCCGGAAACAAGACAATTTTCCCAAAATTATCGATAAAATAATCTATGATCAGTCCATGCTAGAAAGATCTGCATCTCTAACATGGTAAACATCAACGGTTTACCCCGCCGAGAACGCGGCAGGAAGCTAGGCGCGTGAATTTAGGCAATTGTAGCGTCTCTAAATAGTGAGTTAGTCAAGACAGCTCAGTGTGGACACCACGCTCGATGGTGACAGTAGAAATTACGCCAGGAGGTACAGTGGTGCCATTCTACATATTCACAAAATAAGAAATTTTATACTTTCACGTGGGAAAGCTAAACACAAGTGTTATTTTTCGTGCATTATTGTTCTACTGGGGCGTTAGTCGAACGAGACTCGCTATTCGTGGTGGAGACGTGTGCAATCGTCAAGTTTCTAAAATTGTTGTGTTATTTGGAAGCAGGTCGAAAGAGATCCCCTCATATTAACGTTTAAGACGCGTAACAGTGTCGAATTCCTACATGTACAATTCCACTGGAACGTCGGTCGACGAGTTTTTTTAGGTAGAAAGCTGTAAAATCTTTCAGAGTTCTTAAACTGATATTCACTAATGTTCATATGTGCAGTACCTACAGTCTTACAAACTACCAGTCAGCAAGTGTCTTATGTATTTAATGTAACTCATCAATGAAGTAACAGGTTGTTACATAATTGGACCGAGATAAACGTTTCAGTAATGCGTGTCTGCGAGTAAAGCAAACATGTAGTACCACATGCCTTGTACAGTGCCGATTTAACAAATATCCATATCACACATAGCCCTACACTACAGTGGTACAGTTTTCTATAGGTGACAAATTAAAGTGAACCGAGTCGCCCACACTGCTTGTTCACAAAGAGAACTCTTTCTTTACTTACGATTGTCAGATTTCAATGTGCCAGGAATAATTCAGTTCTGTAACATCTCTCTGTGACAATGTCCTTATTATCTTCATAGTTTTTATTACGGTTTCTGGTTAAGCAGAGGCAGAAGAGTAGCTGAAAACGCATTTGGAATATTGGTGGAAAGATAAAGGATTTTACGAGAATTAACCTTAACAGTATATTCTCTACCCACTATTGAAAATATATCTGTGGTTTTGCATAATTGCATAGTGTCAAGTAAACGTTTCACGGTATTGTCATAGAGAAAATGTAGACGCAGAAGAACCACATGGAAACCTTATTCCTGGGGAGTGGAAAAGAGATGAAAAATAAATCAAAACCACCTTAATCGGGTTGGTAGCAATATGTATAAGAGAAACACATATAATGTTAGAGACGGCTTGGCATCATAGGTACTTTTGTTCGGAAGGAGCAGTACCATTTCAGTGGTTTGCTCTGCAAAATTTAAGTTTATCTATTATTAGAATGGAGTTAGACTAGTCTATATTGTGATAGTGCATCCCTAACAGGTTATAGTGGTAACTAGTACATTGCAATAACCTCGAAGAATTATTATAGGTTCAAGATCTAAAAAAAATAATAATTCTTTTAAATAACTCCAATTCAGGTAAGTTCGTAATATTTAGAAATAATATAACTAATTAAATTCTAATATACAATATATGTTTTGATTTCATTTTACAAAAACATAAAAAAAATTAATGCGGAAAATACTCGGGAAAATTATTCGAAAAAATGATTAAAAAAATATTTTGGAATAAATTCTTTACTAAAAACTTATTTGGAAGGATATGAAATAAATATTATGTGCTTTCAGAGACATTTTCGGACATATCTACAGGGTTCCCTATAAGAGATACAAGAAAACTTTAGATGTAGGAGTTGTGGAGTTTTATCTGAACCGCCAGAAAAAAAATAAACAAAAGAAGATCTGAAAGCTGAGAAAAATTAACAAATAACTTTTTTTTCTAATGGAATATCCTATATATTTTCTATTTTAATAAAATACCTTTCTTTCCTGATTCCAAAAATATATGGGTTGTCTATATTTTCTTTGCAGGAACCCTCATAAAATACATTTAGGTAAATTATTGTGAACGACACCATACAATAATAATTATGGGTAGCGTGCCTTGGAAAACATTTAATTGACAGAATTTAGTTCGCAATGATATGGAACTATCAATGTAAAAATAAAATTAAAGGGGCTATAGAAATATTATTCTGTATTAAAAAAATAAATCAATTATTGTAGTCTCTAAAAAAAATACAAACAAATAAATAAATAAATATAAACTAAATTAACTAACTGCTGGATATTATTTCGGTCAGCCCTGTGTTCCATTAAAAAAAAACTAATTTTTCATTTTTCTTAGCTTTCAGATCATATTTTGCTCATTTTCTTTTAATTTTCTGGCGGTTTAGATAAAACCCTACAGCTCGTACATTTAAAGTTTTCATGAATCTTATATGGGGAACCCTGTAGATATGGGCGAAAATATCTCTGAAAACCCTGTACACATTTGCAGTATTTCAAACTTTATGCACACTTTGTCTACTATGAATATCCTCTCATAATTTTTAATAACTTCTGAATGGTTAATATAACTTTTAAGAATGTAAGTACAATTCTAATTACATGTCCAGAAGAAGTTACGTCTACTTGTGAAAAATCACGTAATAACAAACAAATATAAGATAAAATCACTTAAATCTTTTTAGATAACTAACTACTTATAAAAAGTCTCAATGAATATTTATCTTAACATTTTAACATTGTAGGACCACTTAAAGTTGTTATTAAAATTAATCAGTGCAATACAATATCACTAGTTTACCTACGTCTACAGGGTTTTTCCGTATACTTTGGAGCACATCTAAATCCTTCATTTTAAGTGGCAGGAAGAATTTTACGAAAGCTAAATTATTTCTCTCGAACCGTCAAACCTTCTTTAAAAACACCAAATTGGTTTTTCTTTAAATGGAACACCCCACATATTACTGAATTCCCTTTTTCAAAAATATATAAGTTGACAATAATCGCTTTAGTCGTTTTTGAAATATTTAATTTAAAATATTCATGTTTCTTCAAACTATATGATGTATCAAGATGTTAGATAAAATAATGGTTGTGTCCGACGACCACTAAAAGCTCGAAATTATTGACACAATTACGATGCAAATTAAAAAACGCGTTGCTAATTTTGGAAAACTATTTTTTCTCGATATTTTCAATAAAGGCAGATTTGAAGGGGTTTTTCGAAGTATTTCTTGGAAAATCTGTACTCAATGAGATCAATCATGTTTTAACATAGGGATCCAGTTAACAGTGTTAAATACTTATATAAGTATGCTGATTCGCTCATTTTTGGAAATTGGGAAAAACTTTCTTGGGCTTGTCTCTTTTAAATTAATATCCTTTTCGTTCCTTATAAATCAGTCCTTTCTCTTTTCTTCTTTTATTGGTGTTATATTTTCATTGAGCAGGATCACTAGGCTCTATTTCTGTGGTATAATATTTATTATGGTTCGATCTTTCTGATTTCTCGTTTTTTGCATTGTAAATTTTCATATTATTTGGTATCTCATCTGTTTCACTGGCAGAAATAGTATATTATTAACCAAGGTTTAGACAGCCATTTTTATTGCCCGAGCGGCAAGTTTAAATCACGAGGAGCGAAGCGACGAGGGATTTAAGACGCGAGGGCTATAAGCTGTCTAAACCGTGGTTAATATAATATTTTTTCCACTACTACAAACTTTTATAAGACATTTATCTTTATAGTATTATTAATTATAAAAAATTATAGGTAGGTATAAGTATATTTTTTAATCAAGTTACCTGCGTTTTGGAATTGGCAAAATATTTTGTTGTTTTGTCAGGTGGTTTTGTGAATGTCAATTTTTGTTCATTTATGTCATCAGATTTCACGAGTTTTCCGTTTTTTTAAAAAATGAGCGAAGAAAATGTTAGTGATATTATTATGTGTACACCTCCAGAATTAAGGATGGAAGCAGAGAAAATGTTGATTGTATCGATATTTTACAATATCAAGTAATCTAATATGTATTGATAATTATCTGGTTGCCTAACCACATTCATGTTTATGAATTCATGTTGTAGAATCAAAAAATCAAGTTACCTGCCTTCAAATAGATTCTTGAAGATCGGTCAATAATGAATTTCAATGCCTTGGTCAATAATAACTTATTAGGTAGAGAAAAACGATTTCTAACGTTAATAATCGGTCAATAATGGCGATGTTATAGGGTAGTAGTGGAAAAATATATTTATTATCCCAGCAGCGTCAGCTTTTTCTTGAATCTTCCCTTGTGGCATATCTGATTCTTTTAGTAAAACAGTTGACAAATCCTCGGTACTTGTTAATGCATATTTTCAGAAATTTTGTTGAGAGGAATAAAATCAGTTATTGAAAAACCTGTACTCATGATATCAATCATGTTTTAACATAGAGAATCCAGTTAACAGTGTTAAATACACTCTTGGACAAGATTAACGCAACAATATATTAAATCAGCCAAATCGCTATAATGAATTAATTTCAATAATTTTTTTATGGACATTGGTTACATTAAAAGTTAGAAAAAACATTATCGGGTACTTTAGAAGTGAATTAGCTACAATATGTCTGTATACGATTTGAATTAAAATTATTCTTATAAGATCTAATAACAAAATCGTTGAAATTATGAAATAAAGAAAGAAAGAAATTGATGATTTAACTGAGACACTAGTAGCGTGTGTTGCCTCCTCTACTTCGGTATACAGCATTTATGCGTCTAGGCATGCTTATAATTAAGTTTTGAATAAAATCTTGGGAAATTTGTTCCCATGCTGTGATAACTGCATTTTCAAGTTCCCTCAGGTTTCTAGGTGCTGGTATATGACGTTTCACATTTCTTTTGAGGTAATCCCATACATGTTCAATCGGATTCAGATCCGGGCTTCTCGGTGGCCATTGCATAATTGGTATATCAACTTGATTAAGATAATCGAGTACCTCCCTAGCCACGTGAGCTCGAGCATTGTCTTGCATAAACAAGAAATTGGGTCCCACAAAATGGCCGAAAGGCATCACATGTTCTACTACAATATTCTGCCCTTGCCTTTTAGAATAAGTTCCAACTTCAGTTAAACGGCTTACCATACGACTTATTGTGGAACGATGTTTGCCTAATAAATTGGCAACATAACTCTGACAATATCCCTCGTCCAATAAAACTGGCGCTCGCACTACCTCGTGTTCAGTTAAATTCCTTGTTCGATTCATTTTTCCAGTTTTTCGGAATCACAAATAAAACAGTCTACCATAAAAACTTATTACTTTAAAAACAGTAACAAATTATAAACTTAGTTTTAAAGAAAATCTATCGCAAGTATTGCACAAAATTGTTTATCTTCTAAAAAATTCTTTAAAATTGTAAATCTAAACGAATTGTTTTGATTGCTGTCATTAACAACGAAACAAAATATCCATAGCCTACTATTCAAATACTCGATAATCCTCAAAAGTGGCATAAGATAAAGATAAATTAATTTTTTGGATAATTTCATATTGTTGCGTTAATTTTGTCCAGGGGTGTACTTATATGCTGATCTGCCCGCTTTTAGAAATTAAGAAAAACTTGTGGAAGTGTATTGTCACAATTTAGTAGTTTGTTTTCTTAGAAGGGCCACTTTCAGGGTTCTTAACTCTATTTTTATTTTAGTAGTAGTTATATTGCATAAAAACCTAAAAAAAAACCGAACCAGACGCGGGTCCAGGGATGGGGGGGTCATGAAAAAAGGGCTAGTTTTGCGTCTTCCCGCTCCTTGAACCCCCTCCTTTGTTTCTAGATCCGTGCCTGTACTGAACTGTTGACCCTGGCTGCCAACGCACGACCCGCCACTGTTTTTTTTATGCCAAATTAACCTGATTTGTTTATTAGAATGAAAATCTGAGTTTACTGGCATTTTTTAAAATGGCCTTGATTAGAACGAAACGCGTCGAATAAAGCAATACATAATAAAAAAGTTTATCGACTCTATTTTCTATATTTTATTAAAATCACTAGGTATATGAGGCACCTATTTTACTCATGATTTAAACTTTTTACAATAATAAGGAATATTTTGTAAAAATAAATCCCTACTATTTATTGTTTATTCAACCCTTGCAAATAAATAAGTTACCAAAATGTCTATAAGATGTTTATAAAGGGTGACAAAGAAAATGATGTAACACATAAAATTGATCAATGGAGAGTATTTTGGTAAATAATCGTTTATATCGCTACAGCAGTTGATTAAAGCCTAAGGCGGTGAGGAAAGAAGCGACAAAAGCGGAGAGCGTCAATGCATGTAATAGAAAAAATGACTGAAAAAGAGCCTCACTCTTTTAATTGCATGAATGAAAGCGTGAAGCACTGCTTCTCTCGTTGCCCCACTATATTTCTACCCTAAGCCGATAGGTAGGACCGTCTTTCCAGAATTTTCTTTGATACCTTATTTCCTTGTGATAATTTGTATCTTCGAGATTATCCCACACGGAAAAAAATATTGTGATTTTTACAAGAATTGTAGACAAATTCGCTACAAGTTGTTGTAAATATAGGGACAAGAACAATTTGTTGTGAATTTGTATATCATATTGTTTCATTATTTATAAATAATTGTGCAACTATTTGACACAAGTGGTACAAAAAAGCATACAAATTGTTGTTGAATTTAAAAATATTAAAATAATAGCTTGTCACCTTATGCTATACGAGTTTGTAAATAATGTATACATATATTAAGAAAAAGATAAAATGTATAGTTACAAATTTCACAAAATTTTGTTGGATATATTTCAATATACTATTACAGAAAAAGTTTAAATATCTTGGTAAACATTTCACAACAATTTGCAGGACATGTCTTACAGAAACTAACAAAAGGGATACTATAGTGAATCTCAGAATCTCTGTTTCCAATGATAGGATGCTACGCTACTGCTATCTGTAGACCGCTTTCGAACTCTTTGGTTCTCGTCAGCACAGGGCACAATTATGACAAGTGAGCATACCGAATACCGGCCGTTGGAAAATCGAAACAGGTTAAAGCTGCGATATTGTTCTGCGTAGGCAGTACAATATAGATAGCACCATCTTCCAGCAGTCTCTACCAATCTAAAGTACTTAATACCGTATGCTGGTTTATTATAGTGTAGCAAATACCACAAATTGTTGAAAATTTTTATATTTCGATATGTATTAAACTTGAAAGTTGTTTAAGTTTTTGCAACAAATTGTTTTAAATTACACATTTTAAAGTAGGTAGTGTAGTAAATACTGCAAATTGTTGAAGATTTTTGTATTTCGATATGTGTAAACCATTACAATTGTTGAAGGTTCTCCAACAAATTGTTTTATCTTCCACATTTTAAACTAGTGTAGTAAATACTACAAAATATTAAAAACTTTCATATATCGATAGGTATTAATCTTGAAAATTGTTTAAGTTTCTGGAACAAATTGTTTTAAATTACACATTTTAAGCCAGTGTAATAAATACTGCAAATTGCTGGAGATTTTTATATTTGGATAGGTATAAAACCTGACAATTGTTTAAATTTCTGCAACAAATTGTTTTAAATTACACATTTTAAGCCAGTGTAATAAATACTGCAAATTGCTGGAGATTTTTATATTTGGATAGGTATAAAAACTGACAATTGTTCAAATTTCTGCAACAAATCGATTTAAATTACACATTTTAAGCCAGTGTAATAAATACTGCAAATTGCTGAGACTTTTATATTTGGATAGGTATAAAACGTGATAATTGTTTAAATTTCTGCAAGAAATTTTTTTAAATTACACATTTTGAGCCAGTGTAATAAATACTGTAAATTGCTGCAGATTCTTATATTTGGATAGGTATAAAACCTAGTTGTTTAAGTTTCTACAACAAATTGTTTTAAATTACAAATTTTATACTTGGATTAAAGTTGCATAGAAATTGTAAAAAAATTCACATATCATTATGTATTTTACCCAATAAAATTTAACGATTAATAGTATAGTCTTGTCTTACTTATATTGATAGAACGTATATTAGATTTTACAAGTATCAGTTCAAAATTTTACTACAACATAGCAAATACAAATCGGTAGTAAAAATTTCAACAGGCACTTGACATTTTAAAAATATTTTTTGTATTTTTTTGAACAAATGTTAGGATAAATGTTACAACCTGTAGCAAATAAAAAGATACATTATTCTTGACATTTTTAATTTTTAATATTTTTGCGTGCACGTTTTCCAAAATAGCGTTTACCTTTTATCTACATTCTTAGTATAATTTTCGTATCCTGTCTCGTCAATCCCTTGTATATCAAAATAGACATCAGATGCAATTAAGGATGACATGGCTAGTGATGGCAAGAGAGAATATTTGTAAAGTAATTTTCGGTAACATTACGTAAATTATGGTTATATAACCCGGACCTCGGGGTAGTGTTATAAAATGAGAACGTAAAATTAGGAATATCTGATGATATTCTCGGTAAATTTTAACTTTCGTCAATATTGCTCATCATTACTGCAATGCAATATTATATGAATTTCGCGCTTTGTTGACTCGTACCAAGGTTTCCTTAGAAACCTTGGACTAGCACTAGGTTTAGCTTGCTGGCGGTTCTAGGGAAATGACAGGACGAGCGTGTGTTGGGTTAGTTTTCTGTGAAAGCCGAAAACAGGGAGGGGGGTGGGGCTTAACTTTCAGCCATGTCTAAAGTAACTTTTGATAATAAAAGCTATTTGGTTTGTCGTGATTTCCTAAAAATAAAAACTTCAGAACTTGGCAGCTCTATTCCTCATTCGACTTTAGTTTAACCTATAAGTTATCTTTCCTTTCCAACGTAAAGGCGCGTTTACATTATTCATCAAGCTAGTTGAACCCAAGTGACTTGAAAGCGAATTAAAAAATCTACACCCCTATATTCCTTTTAGCCCCGCGAATTGAATGGATTCCGAGTTGAAACATGTTTAACTTTTTGATTAAACTTCAAAGATATTCTTAAGTTCTAAATGAATCTTCTGATGTTAGATATCATGAAGATATTTCCTCTACACGAAGTGAAAGAGCTTCACGCATATCAGTATCTTTTTCTATTGATTTTGGCTCTTAACTTTTGTGGACATTTTTTTATTTGGATCTTTCAATTTAGGAGATTTTGTGAGGCACCGTGTGCTCTCATGCACCTAATCCACTCTTTTGCACATAATATTCTCTTTCCCGTTGTTTTTTCTTATACTGCGATGTTATCTATATTGGTCAAACTGGCAGAAATTTTAAAACTAGACTTAAGGAACATACAACTTCCATCTTAAAAAAACAAAATAAAACAGGTATAGCAGACCACTGCATAATAGAAAATCATTCAATTTCAAATAAAATAAAACCTATACATATCCAGAACAAGAGCAGAAAATTGAACCTTTTAGAGTCACTTACAATTAAAAAAGCAATAAAAAATAAAAGTAATGTTGTTAATAATCAAACAGAAATACCTTCAAGTGCTAACCCAATTATCAACAGCATATTAAATTAAAATAAATTAAAACATTTTGACAACCACCTGTATAAGAATAAGAAAAACCCACAATCTACCTATCCATTGTAATCCGTAATTTTAATTATTTTAATGATTTTATTACCTATTGATACCATACATTAGAGTTTATATAAATACCTTAGCAATAATTTTTATCTTTGTGCTCCATTGAAAATGACCTGAAAGGGTCGAAACACGCGTGTCAGGTAACTGAATAAATAGTGAAACATAACAAGCAATTTTAATTTTACCCATAATGGATAATATACGGTTTCACCAAGAATGTAGCCCAACGCAAGTTAATTACATAAATATTTTCTCTCAACTTTTTTTATTCACCATAACAGCGTTACAATTACCAGGTGTGTTGATAGGTAACAAGGTACTGATTCTTCCTCAACAGCCAGGAGCTTCTTAATATCAGTTAATAATAAACTATAACTCATGATTTTTCAAGAAAAGAATAATAGCTTTACAACTACTACTTTCGCCATTCTGAATAAACTAACATGCATTAATTTAGAAACTGTGTAAACAAATAATTAAATACAAGTCACTTGAATTCAACTGACTTGATCCACTCACCTGAATGAAAAATGTAAAAGCGTCTTAATGATTGAAGACATCCGTGATCTCGGAAGCTAATTTCGACAGTGATATGACACATTTTGACACTGTATGGCGCACTGACTACAACCCAATGAGAATATCTTTTTCAAACGAATTAGTGCTTATCAAAATTGCACACATTTTTTAATGTTATAAGGGAAGATCAGAATTTACCCAACCTAGGAAGAAAAAAATTGTAGCAAATTTTACATCAATTAATTTTTTTTTGGGAAAAAACCAAGGGAAAAACACAAGCGAAAGTGAATTTTACTGGATAGACAAAATATTGTTTTTTGGAGCCGGCAGTATCTAAGAGATATTGGCAGATATACAGGGTGTCTCTAAAAGGTCTGTACAAAATCTGAGCATATATTCCTGAGGTCAAAATAAAGCGATTTAAAGCAACAAAAATTAATGAACATTTTTTAACGTATTACTTTAAAACTTGGTACCCGGGGTTTTTTTGGGATGCGAAACCAGAATACGGACACCTTTTCACTAAGGCAATTAAAGAGCGCTTCACAATGCACTTCTTATGATTTAGAATGGCCATAACTTTTTTATCAGTGTAGTTTTTTTTCTTATTTTGTTAAGGAACTAATTATTTGAACATTTTGAAACAAAAAAGGTTCTCTGGTGAAAATCCGCTAAAGTAAGCCGTTTTTGAGATATTTCGCTTTTTGGTGTTCGATGCCGCACCGGAATATTCAAATTATTTTAAATAAAAAAATTCCGCTATCAGTAAATTTTCAGCAGGAAAAAATGTTTCACTTGGGTTAGTTACAGCAAGTTTTGCAGGAAGAATTTGAGTATGGATTTTTTTTTAAATTTAATGAGGAACAATTTTATGTTAAAAGTAAATTTAATTAGCATAAACTTTTAGTAATTGTTCAAAATGACCTCCGTTAACATAAGTATAAAGATTAATACGATGTAAAAAGTTTAAATTTACTCTTTGCATCAATTCCTCATCGTTCTTTAATATGTTGACTGCATTTTGAATTCTTCCCCACAATTCCTCTTCATTATTAATCGGTCTGGAGTATACCATCGTTTTTAAAGACACCCATGAAAAATAATCCAACGGAGTCATATCCGGTGAGCGTGGCGGCCACTTTACTGGAGCGTCATTTCCTCGACGGATCCATCTGTTTGGATACTGTCGATGCAAATAATTGCGGACATTTAAACTAAAATGTGGTGGAGCACCGTCATGCATAAACCACATATCTCGTCGAAGTTGTATTGGCAACTCTTCTAATAAATCTGGCAGCATATTTTGTAAATGTTCTAAATAATCCACACCATTTAGTCGTGGCGGTAAAATGACAGGACCAATAATGAAATTGCCAATGATTCCTGCCCACACATTATTTCTTAACTTATGTTGATAATGAGTTACTTTCGTGGCATGTGGGTTTTCATCAGCATAAACATGTTCGTTATGTAAATTGGTTACACCACTTCTTGTAGAACATGCCTCGTCAGTAAATAAAATGTGCTTAGCAAAATTCACATCCTGTTGTCTATGTTCGGTAATGAATCGACAGAAGCCAATCGCTGATCGAGATCCGGGGCCAAAAGGTCTTGTACCTTTTGGATATGGTATGAATGAAGCTGCTGTTCTTTTAATGTTCTATGAACTACATCCTTGGATACTCCTACCTCTAAACCTAAGCGTCTGGTGCTTAATTTTGGATCTTCAGCATTTCTTTCCAAAATTTGTTCCTCAACCTCAGGAATCCTTATTGCACGTTGCCGTCCATAATTGGCAGTTAAAGGAGTGAAGCTACCGGTTTCGCGAAGGCGTGTCTCAATAGCAGCAAATGTTTGATGGTTGGGTATGCGCCAATTTGGATATCTTTCCCTTTATAACCTAACACTTTCGCGGCCATTTCCTTCACAATACCCAAAAACCAATAGCACATCCGTCATTTCTGCAGAACTGTATCCTTCAGCCATCTTTACAGTCAATTTGAAATTTAACTAACACGTTTCGAACACCTTAGTTATTCTCGCATTGGCAAATTCTTACTGAAACACTTACTGTAAACAACATAGACTGATAGCGAAAATTCTTAAAATACGAAAAATGTTTACATACAAGTACTTAGTCTGTTGCAAAAAAAATTTTAAAGGTGTTCATCAAACAGGTAAAAAATTCGAGTATTTTTGGATGTGACACTCCAAAAAAGTATCTAAAAAAAATACATTTCCCACTGCTAATTCACTGACCACATTTCATCCTCAAAGATAACAGCAAACATTTTTTATTCAGAATAATTTAAATATGTAGTCCGGTGCGGCATCGAACACTAAAAACCGAAATATCTCAATAACGGCTTACTTTAGCGGATTTTCACAAGAGTACCTTTTTTGTGTCAAAATGTTCAAAAAATTAGTTCCTTAATAATAAAAAAAAAAAACTACACTGATAAAAAAGCTATGGCCATTCTGAACCGAGTTCTGAACCATAAGAAATGCATTGTGAAGCGCCCTCTAATGGCCACAGTGAAAAGGTGTCCGTACTCGGAATTCGCATCCCAAAAAAACCCCGGGTACCAAGTTTCAAAGTAATACGTTAAAAAACGTTCATTAATTTTAAAAAATTCGATTTTTATTTTTTAACTTTACCACCCTCTATTTCGGAAATGGAGCAATTTCGGACTAAGGTAACTTGCTTTAAATCGCCTTATTTTGGCCTCAGGAATATGTGCTCAGATTTTATACAGACCTTTTACAGACGTATGGAAGTGAAAAAATGAATATTTTTTTTAACTAGACGAAACCTGGCCCAACGAAGGACATTCAGTGCCAAAGATATGACAGGATAAAAAATATTCAAAGCCCTCGTCAAGCATTAATGATTTGGTTTCTCTACTGGTTTGAAAATATCTGCAGGTAAAGGTAGCAGGTATATAGGTAGTGAAAACACGGATTTGTAAATGGTGGCTTGCTTGAATTTGAGTAAAAACCAACTAAAGATTATCATGGGGAAATTACTGCTGGCGTATTTGAGGATTATTTTGAGCAACTGATAAAATAATTCCCGAAAATTCTATCAGCATGAGATAACGCTAGCTATCATTCAAGGATTTTAGAGAAACTACCTACGACTTCTTAGAACAAAAGGAATATTAAAAATTGTCTGTCTGAGAAAAATATACTATTTGGGGAAAACATTTAAAAAAAGCCTTTAAAAATAGTGCGAGAAAAAGTCTAGTTTTAGAAAATGTGTAATCGACGATATGGCTAAAAAGCGTGGTATTGCTTTACCTCGACTGCCACCGTACCATTGTGAATTAAATCCAACTGAGTTGATATGGGCACAAATGAAAGGCTATGAAGCAAGAAATAATACTACATTTAAAATAAAAGATGTACGTGAGTTATTGAGATATTTATTAAGAATTTTCACGAGACAAAATTGGCAGGAAGCTATAAAACATGTAGGTACTTGAAGAGGAAAAGAATGTGGGACCTAGACAACGTAATGGAAGAAACGGTTGAACCACTTATTATTTAAGTTGACTCCATAGACGAATCCTTCGGATGTAGTAATGGTAAACATAAGACACCTTTTTAGATCCATAATTTGTAAATTCTAGTAAATGTCATTTGTCACTTTTTATGTTAAGAAAATAATGTTAATACAGTTAAATATATAGCTCTTTTGTAGACCATAACAGTTGCATACGTGTTAATAGAATCCCAAACGTCCACAACTGTCGTAAGATTTATCCTAAATTAACGGCTGTTATAATTTTCCGACCCTATTGTGAAAGATAAAATAAGAGTTGTGTCGATCTATACACCGTTAAAACTAGCTGTATTGTAACTGAAAACTAATATACTTTTATATGCGAGATGTTGCACGTGGCGGCACCTCGTGGCAATCGAGCTATCCACCCAACCATTTTCGTTCGACTCTATAGCCTTGCCGAAGAGCCGTAATACGGCGAAACGCGTCCTAGGATTGGGTCCGACGAAAAGAAAAGGGGCATACTTCTTTCTTTTATAAATAATATGTTCACAAGGTAACTCAAAATTTGAGTTTTGCATTTATAATGAGAATTACTTGCTGTCAGGTAATAGGAAGTACCAGTGTATTCTTTCAGAGTTGAAAAATATCTGCATTTATTGCACATTTATATTTGGTCCAAAAAAATAAAAGGAATTTAATTAATATCTTAAAAATGGTAACAAATTAGAATAGAAAAAGTATAAGGAAAGTTGTTGAGTTAAGAAACTAATATAGACTGCAAAAATAAGTTGATATATGGAGTGTTCCGTTTAACATATTAAAGTTGGTGCTAGTTTCTAGTACAAGTGGCAACAGCGCATTTTCGAACATGTTTCAGCGGGGTAGAGCATATTTATGTTTATGTAAAAAATTAATTTTTGGATCGTCCCTTGGACTGGTTGGCCATAAACGTCTAATATTTCTCCACCGTGAATCACCCTGTCATGTCGTGTCAAATTTATTTTTCCAATAATATATTTGCAATTTTTTTTATCGATGTCGATATCCACATATAAGTTTAAATTTCCATCTATAGAAGGGTTGAGTTTGTTCACCCTTGATGCGCATATTTTTCATTCCGAAGCCATTTACCTCAGGCGGCCTGAACTTGCCATTATGATAAATAGTTTTGTTTTCGATTCTAGTTTTGTCACTTACGTTTACCCCGTAAAATTCAAGGAAAGATTTATAGACTTAGGAAAACAAGCTGAAATGCTGAAGAAAATTAAAAAGTCTTTAACCCCGCTTATAAAATTAAACTGCACATAACTATGCCTTCCTTAAGAGTGAATTTTATTATTAACGCAGATAATGATTATTTTTGTACTCAGGGCGTGAACATTGGGTTAGTTCAGGTTAGTTGTCTAAACAGTGGAATACCGATTAACACAATAACAATAATACGGCCAAGTGGACTCTACGATATTCTATAGCATCATTGACGAGCTATTATACGGCGAAAGGCGTCTGGGGATGAATTTGGCGAAAGGAAGCAATTAATCTTTAGATTTCTAACACCCAATGATCCATAGGTACAGTATTATTATTGTTAAAATTTGTTTAAGTCATTCTAATAACGCAGGGCGGTGTAGTGATGATTAATAATCAAAAGGTACCCAACTCGTATTTTACATGCACCTAAAAAGTTTCGCCGTCTATAATATAATAGTTTCTCGGTAAAATCATTAAAATTCAAAAAAATCTGTAATTTCAAAATGATATTCTTCCGGTATTATAACTATTACGCTTTTTACACTTGTAATTAAAACGCTGAACTATTATCATTAAAAACGTTTAAAAGCGCATTCGTTGGCATTACCTTAATTAACTAGACTTCATAATTATTGTTATTTCAATTGGAAATTTAAATTAAAATTCCTGTTTGCGTTGTTGCCACCTCGGTGCGCTTAATAGGGAGCAGTAGACTGTGTTGTAATATACGAAAACTTGGTTTTGGGTTAATTATTTTGTTTACTAAAATGTACCTAACATTATGCTTAATAGTTCTGCATAGAAAAACACATCACACGAGTATGTATACAGGGTGAGTCAGGAAGAACCACGTACCATATTCTAAGGTATGGCGCACCTAAATATATTATAAGTTTTAACTAGTGGTCTTCCTGTCCCCGACGGCAATGATTATCACCCCGTATATCCATTTGATACATTTTCTAATAACTTATCATTCATAAACAACTGTAATAATTGTGAATTACGGAATAATATCTAGAGCTTAAACCACTTCTATGTAATTATTTAGTCATTAACATGAACGTTATTTAGCGGTTCAAAATAATACGACATGACAACCTAATGATATATCAGAAATTAAGACATGGCGCCTGGTTCGATAAATTCTTATCTGTGTATATGGTCAGAACAAGTTTTTTTTTTAATGGTTTGTTTGGTAAAATTAAAGCCGAGTTGACGGTTAGTAAATAAGTCCCATCAATATTCTGTTAATCTATAAAGTGGATATTTTAAGTAGAAACTTTATACCTAGCTGCATCTCTATGTTTTACAACATTTTCGGTATAAAAATATTTGTTTGATTAAAGATGCCCAGAAAATGCTTAAAATGGTCAAAGTAAAGGTCAATTTTTGATTAGTAATATTTATTATCCTTAAAATTGCAGATTTCAATTCCACCCGACCGCTGAATAGGTATATATGGTGTAAGAAGAGATAAACTAACTTTCAGCTTGTATGTTTATTCCATAAATGAGGTTATGAAAAACTCATAACATTTTTCTATTGTAATTGCCGTAAACACAATTCTGTTTGATTTTTTTGTCTAGCACTTAAAACGCATTAATAATAATAGTGGCTTCTGTGAGTCGGAAAAACCGTCGAAAAATGCTAATATATTGTACAGTAACGAGACTATGTCCCCCCCCCCCCCCCCTATTTTCGAGGACGCTGAACACGATGGCGGTGGTTTAAACTCTTTTCGAGGTGAGCGCATCCACAAACGGATAAAAACAATCCCCAAAATGGGTGAAACGCGGATAGGTTGTCTCATACCAATTAAACCTACGTCACCGCCCCGTTTTCGACGATGCTGAACACGATGATGAAGTCTGGATCCTTCCTCGACCCCCGAAAAGGGTAAAACTCGGATACGACGTCTCATACCGGCTAAATCGGCGTTAACACCCGTTCTCGAGGATGCTGAAGACGATGGTGAAATATAGATCGTTACTCGACCCCCGCCATCCCCCTAAACGGCCAAAAACAACCCCTGAAAAAGGGTAAAACTCGGATACGACATCGAATGCTTTATATTTATTTATAGTGAATATGTCATTGTTTGCGTCTATAAAAATGTTTCATCTTTAGATTTATAGTGAATAAGTAATTGCATCCGTTAATAAAAGGATTAATTATTTTATATAATAAAATAAACGAAATTGTACAAATGTATTTTACCATCGTGCTCAGCATCCTCGAAAACGGGGGGTATGTAGGTTGAATTGGTGTGAGACGGCCTCTCCGCGTTTCACCCCTTTCGGGGGTTGTTTTTGCCCGTTTGGGGGGTGCGCTTACCTCGCAAAGAGCTTAAACCACCGTCATCGTGTTTAGCATCCCCGAAAACTGGGGAGGGGTCATAGTCATCATTTTCGTGTATGGATATTGCAACGGTAGTGCTACCGCCTAACCCAAACCGCCGTCTTCCAGACAAGCAAACGTTCAGTAGAACCTTCACAACTTTTCGATTAAGAGGTGCGTTCACTAAACAGACTTGTGAAAGAGAACTTATGCGAAGAAACGATGCTGCAAAAATGCTCGAGCTTGTTGAAAATGATCCTGGTACTAGCACGACGAGTTTATGCACTTACTGGACAATAAAGACACGGATCTTTCCTGAAGAGTTCGTCTTTATGAATAGTGGAGCAGTTATCTAGATACTCTTTCAAGAATCGGACCACATTTCTTCGACGAAGTTTGAAGAGCGAAATAAACCGGTATTTTTTGGAACATGATCTACCTCTACTACTTGAGGACATTCCTCTTCAAATCAGAAGGACGATGTTTTTTTTGCATGATGGTGCTCCGGCCCATTATGAAAGAAGTGTCAATAATTTCCTCAATAATTTCCTCAATAAACAGTATCCAAATGGATGGATAGGTCGTGGTGGTCCCATTGCTTGGCCACAGCGACCTCCTGATCTCAACCCACTAGACTTTTTCAAGTGGTAGCATGTGAAGGCACTTACCTATTCAATGGGAAAGCCTAATAACAGGGACAACTCATTCAGAATATTCACCTAGCGTTTTATGAGGTGAATAACAATATGGAGAACTACAACTCCGTGTGGAACGTAAAGTAAAAGATTGTTTAAACAGCGAATCCAATACCCTTAATAAAAATATCTTTCATTTCAAATCGTGTGTTTCTGCGTTCTATCAGGTTTTTGACCGTCTTAATTGATGCTTGGGGGCATACTTTAGTTTTAGAGATAAAACAACAAAACTTTATTATACTATTATCTACAATACATTTCACACTTTTGCGTCATTTTATTAATCAGCTGATAGCTGATATGCCTTTCTTATGAGCAGTTTTTCCAAATAATTGTCCACTTTACAAAAACAATAAGATAAAATCCCAAAGATTTAAATAATCAGATCGACAAAGCGATCGAATATTTTTGATTTAGCAAAAGTAGTAAGAACCAAACCATTCAACAACTCGATTTTCTTTACAAATTTGTGGCAACCTCAGTGGATTCATTGGTGAGTTGAAAGCTTCTCTAAATTAAATAATATCTTTAAAGAACGTAAAAAGTGTATTTTGTTTGTATAGAACCTGAGAGAAAATGAATAATAATAGCAACTCTTCAATAGAAACAACAAAATTGAATTACACTTTACTCTAAAAGGACTCGAAATAAATTGACGTATAGTTACAATCAACTAAGAAAAGGTCACCGCGTTATCCGCGTGAAAAAGTAAAACGTATTCTATCCCTCTTTAACTTTAAAATCTTCCTTAGTTCAGGTCAGTCAGTTAGTAGTATCGTTTGCCCTAACCTAAGATTCTGCATTCAAACTTGCAAAATGAAATCTATTTGTGTGACCTTAAAGTCAAACTGATGGTGGTAGATTAAACAATACTCATGAGACTGATACAGAGACCATAAACTCCCTTAGCTTGTCAATTTACTTACGACTTCAATGGCGTAACGTTTAATATTTTCTAAACTGCCGGAAACAGCCTGCACCTATTATAACTTGGTTAACTAATCTGATAAGAAAATTAAGTAACCACTTTTCATCTTAATCATTTTAAGATTTTAATTGAATGATTCAAACATCCCACGATATTCCTATTAATTGAATATCGTAACTATTGTCTGGTTTTTCCAATTTAATCTCTCAGTTTAAATAAACAATATCATATGTATAATTTAACTTTCATCCACTCTAAATGTATAATCAAATTTGAATTTTTGTTTATGGTGTTATAAATCCCAACGGTAACTTTTTCAGTTCAAGAATTGCTTTGTCCACGAGATGTCGACCCTCGGTATTACCCGAGAGTGTGCTTCTTTGCCTTCGTTTATCTGCATTGGTTTCGAGCGTTAACAAAGGTGCTATGATTTTTGATGGTAGGGTTTTGACGCCATTGTCGATAGAAATAATATTTTGATTTTACAGCTCATTCGCAATTATTGGTAAACCAAGACTTGCCGTTAGAAGGGCACTTTTTTGAGAAAGGGAGGAAGGCTGCCAAGCCAGGAAGGAGAGCCTCCGATATTTTTCTAGCACACATGGATCAGTGTTGCCATTAGTAGCGATAAATCGCAAAAATAGCGACTTTTTGACTTAATAAAAACGTAGCGGCCGCGGCGCTTCGCAAGAAATCGTACTCTATTTGTAGATTGATTTGTAGCGAGATTTTGGATTTTAGGGAAAGAAACTGCCATTCAAATAAATATCTTAATATAAACAAGAAACCTAAAGACGAGCCCAAGAATGTCAATAAAAATCACTGATTTATTTTTTATTATTAGGGTCGTCAGAGGTAAAACAAACGTTCCGCCAAGGAAAGGTTCGAAAATAGTCCTTTAGGTTATCTCACTTAGCTGATGTATGATGCCAGATCTTGCGTGGTTTAGGAGGCTGTTCGGCAACTGGTAGTTTGTTCAGTGCTAAAATAAGGTTGCGGTCAGACGCTCCTAACGGAGGCTTCACGGTAGCAGTGTACAAGTCGGGGTTTGAAGTTAAGAAAATATCCAATAAACTATCAAAATCACCATCTCGGTCTCTGAGTTGGTTCACCCACGAGTTGAGTGAGGCCAGAGCTGATCGCAAAGGATTAGGCTTCGCGACCTTGCTTGTCGGTTGTATTTGAGTCAGTTGACATTATTATGAAAGTTAAAGTCGCCAAGGATGACAACTTCGGGATTGGAATGGTGGGTTTGCAAAAAGTCGATATTATTAGCAAGTGAGGAGAACAAGTCTTTATAAGGGGTCTCGCTTGGCGGTCGCTTAAGGCACCAGATGAATTCAGTAATTCTCTGCGTTGATATTTTAAATTACATTACATCAAAGCCATTAGGATCGCGTGTCTCCCCTCGTTGACAAGAAATATCACTGCGGACAAAGGCACAATGGCGAAAATTGCGCCTTAATCGAAGATAGAAGTCGTACCCAGGACATAAATAGCTAACCGTACTAGCCGATGAACTGACCTTTGTTTCGGTTAGTGCGAGTACATGAGGCTTGGTAGATTGTAGATGTTGGTGGACTGAATTGATGTTCGAGTTCAGTCCTCTTATATTGCAGAAGTCAATTTCGAATAATTCTTGGTCTTTTAACAACTCCAGTTGTCACACCCTGTCCATTTTTAATGTTGCCCGAAGGACCCGCCTTGCTGTTAACACAACAGATACATCTGGTAGTCCTCATACCAGTGCATTTTTGACAAGTTTAACTTCAAACGTCGTTCAAGACACTGACAACAAATTCAAATATTTTGTAAGAAGTATAGTAATAGATAATCCTGCCAATATGGCAAGAATGCGACTGCAAATACAAGAAAAAACTATGTACATGTAAATGTAACTACATATGACTGTTCAGCCCATTTATTAAATGTACTTGCTAAAGATTTAAATGTTGAAGGAGCTATGAACAATATATTGTAAATCATAAAGTATTTTCGAAATAACCATTTAGCAAAAGCATTATTATCTTCTGAAGGTGGATTAATACTTCTATTGACAATTGAGGTACGCTGGAACAGCTCATGTGACTCAGGCATATTTAAAAAACTGGCATATTCTGGTTAACATTTGCGAAGAAAATCCCAATAATATTGATATTGAGGTAAATATATTGGTTTCTAACAAAGCTATTAAAAGTAATGCTGAAGATCTGATAGCTCGACTAAAACCTATATCGTGCGCACTGGATTTAATACAAAAACTATCACACTATCGCAAAATCTGTTGTTATTTGGAAATATTTAATAAACGACATAAATGAGTCTACGACCGCACTGTGGCAAAAAAAGGTGCTTGCCGGTATACACGGTTGATAGGTACCACATTATTGCGCACATGCTAGTTCCAACAAATCTCAAGGAAAATATAAGCTTAACCGAAAAGGAAAATCAAAAGGCGTTGGAAACGGCAGCTCCAACCCTGTTACCGGTATTCTTAGGATCCCACGGAAAGTTGTATCTTTATAATCAGGTGCAATCTTGATGCAAGACTCTGTTATTTCAAATAAGACAGATATTGAGTGGTGGTTGTCAACATTTTCACTAACAGAGATAGACCCTGAAGCGCAAAGTAGCATTAAGCAACTTATGACAGCAGTAGATTCATCCGCAAGCGTGAAAAAAATATTTTCATCCTTCGGATTGGAACATGCGGATCTACGCAACCGACTAGGAATGGAAAAAGCCGGAAAACTAACTTTTCTAATGAAGATTCTTAATAAGTTGCTTATATATTTATTATTTGTTCAATCAATAGTTTGAGTTTCTTTTGCAAAAATTGCATGCTCTGTTATGTTATGCTTTAAGATTTGCGAAGAAAATAACAACTTAGTTTTTCGTTTTTTGTAAATTTTGTATTCTGTTTCAGTTAGTAAACAGAATTTTATTTTTTTTAAGTAAATTAATTGAAAAAAGTCCGAATTGATTCAATAAGTCGGACTTTTTTGACTCTTTATAAATAAGTCATGACTTATCCCAACCCTGGTTCAGGTTTAGACTGTCGAAAACGTAAAACGCCGAAAAGAAAAATGTAGGTAGATACCCAGCTCTGCTCTTAAGGTAGCGCATTACAGTTGGCAAGTTTTTCTTTCTGAAGAAATTTTTTATTGCAGCAATTTTTAAAAGCGGCAATGAAAATTGCCAACCTCTTTACAGCGTACAATTATTTACCATTCTTCTTTTTGATTTTGTACATCCTGCCAACTAAATAAAATAAAATGGCAAATTATTATAACCTAACTTTTTCGATTTGTTTTGAGTATGCACGGTTTATTAATTCTAGGAATTAAAATTGATAAATGTAAATGTATAACAACAAAAAAAAAAAAACCATAACATAAATATCGTAAAAATCTATAGGTTTGAATGGTAGAACCAAAAATACTAAATTTTCTTCCGGATAGTGGCACTGAAATTACCAAGTAATTCCCAAGATTTGCGCTTGCAACTGCAATAAAATTAGGTTTGAAGCAATTTCTCGCAATTGCAATACAAATTGCAACAGCTGATTACTAAACACGCTTTGCGCATGCTCGCAATGAAAATCCTGCAATTATTTATTGCAGCAATAAAAAATCCCCAACTGTAATGCGGCCTTTAGCTGAATTCTTGGCATTATATGGGCGTCGCCCGTCGCCCACAAATTCGCCTGTGGCGCTATGCATCCGGCGAGCCTACCGGCAGCGCTTCCTCATTCTGCTAACTCACAGCACGCCCCTGCTATTATATTTATATAATATAATTTATTTGTAATTTTGGAAATGCTAAATGAATAACATAGCTTATTTAATTCTACCAGGGTACGTGAATGTTCCAGTGGTTGACATAGTCTCGCGAATAATGCAAATTTAAACAAGATAAAATACCATTATGTTGTCTGTAAGTCGATTATCAGTATACGTCAAACGATAGTCCGCTCCAGTAATCGACATTTAGTGTGATGATTACACGGATTATCGTGCTGTTGTCAAGTAACGTGCTTTCAAAATCTGTAAAATTGTAGTTATCAAAGCTCTTGGGATGTTATGAATGAAAATCTATACAAAAGGACTATAATATCAAGAAACAAATTTTATTTTTAGGAAATATCGTTAAGAAGAGCAGTAATAAAGTTTAGTAAGTACACCGTGCGAAGCTGGGAGAGCCGTCTGTTATATGTCAACATAACGACATAATATACTTAATATATTAACGCCGCCAATCTAATATCAATATTTTAAATTTAAAATAACTTACATTTTGATACTCTAAATTCAACGTTTTTACACCTTCATATAATAATATATTCATTATCAAAATAAACAAGCTGATAGGAAAATTCCAACATCCGCTAGTATGTTGTTATTTTTGGGGAAATTTAATTACGTTACTATACAGGAAAGTGTTTCCTTGAGTTACTGATTTTGACTATCAATAGTATGACATCAGTGGCGTAGCCAGCAATTTGGGGCGGGGGCAAACTATGCAAGGGGCGCAAATTGCGGAGCTAAAGCGCCGCAGACAAAAAATTTTTGAGACCACGCTCAAATTTCGTAGGAATTCACCTGTCTTATGCTCCCTAGGGAACGGGGGGGCTGGTCCCAAACGGAGTGAAATTCCGCTGTATAAAAAAAAGTAATATAATGTGGTGAGACGCTCTCGAAGCTTAAGCTTATTCCTCTCGCTCTTATTTACTAAATATAAAATAAGACCGATCTTGTTTTTTAAGAATTATTATTTAAGTAGTAAAGGGACGCCAAGCTAAGAGGGCGGGGGGGGGGGGGGGGACAATCGCCCTTTGTGACTACGCCACTGGCTCACATCCACACTTATATTATATTAAATTTATACTGGGTGAGTCGGACGGGACAGACCAAACTCCAGGAGTGTATTATACACGCGAAAACAATGTGAAAAAACCCATATGTTCTTATCCGATTTTCATTTGTTTTTAAGTTATAGCGTAATAACAAATAAATAGTATTTGATACATTAACATTTTCTTAATTATAGCCTTTCTTTAAAAAATGTTCAAGTATACCGCCATTAACCTCTAAACATTTTCTGCTTCGTCTACGAAGAGTGCGACTCCTAATTGCTTCATGTCTTTCTTTTTTAATATTGGCTACAATATTTCTAATACGTCGAATTAGTGCATCCCTAGTGTCCACTTTTACTTTATAATACACATATTTAAACCAGCCCCATAAGCAATAGTCTAATGTTATTAGGTCTGGAGATCTTGGAGGCCAATCCTCTGGTAGTCCTTCTAATTTATTTTGTAAGAAATTGAAGTACTTAGTGGTATCCTGTGAGGCGATTCTCCAAAATGAAAGGGTCAATTAAATAACTGTCGAGCATACCACACCACATTTTTACCGAAAGCTTAGGTTGGAAATAACTTTCGAATGTTGCGTAGGGATTTTTGATTGACCATACATGAGAGTTACCAGTATTATTCATACGTAAGAAGTATACGCGATACAACACGATAATTATTATTTATCCACCGACAAAATTTCATACGTTTAGCATACTCTATTGGTGTTAGGTGCTGTATTCTTTGTATGTGGTATGGATATGAGCCTTGCTCGTAAAGTGTGGTTATTATTCTTTTCTGTAAAATGCCCAATTGAGTATCAATTCTTCGTGAACTGGTCGTTGCATTTTCTTCTACTAAATCCAAAATAGTTTCTACTTCTTCCAAACCTTGTCAAGTAGCTCGTTCAGATATTATGTTAACACTGGGAAGCATACCGGTCTGGCACAATTGGTTGAAAACTCTGATAATTACGTTTCTACTAGTACCTCTGATGTGGAAACCGTTGACGATATTCTTCAACAGCCTCTATAGCAGTTTCATTACAGAAACCGTAAACAAACACCATATTTGCATATTCTAAATTTGAATAGGTATTTGACATTTTGTAACACTTTAATCATTCAAACTTGAAAATAAATGTTCAATTATTATCACAGTATACTGACACATTATCAAAACAACAAATGTTTTTGAGTCTCGAATATAGCACACTTTCATTATGCGAAAATTTGAATACAAATGAAAATCGTATAAAAAAATATTGGGTTTTTTACATTGTTTTCACGTGTATAATACACTCCTTGAGTTTGGTCCATTCCTCCCGACTCATCCATATTATACTATAGTTTACTGACATGAATGAAACGAAGGACCAAATAGTGCTGCCCAATGAAAAACGCCACCTAGGAAAACCTATATACCTACTGCAAACCAATTCTATAAACATTTGTTCAATTCGTTAAAAAGTATAATGTTCTATAAAAGCTTTTGATAAACGTTACAAATAAATAACAGAATGTAATAATAACAAAAAAATAAAAACGATTTTTAAATTATTTCAAAAAACTGCCAGATGTAACTGTGAGTTCATAAAGAAGACACACATAAATACCTCTGCGGCTCTGACATATTATAACCATTTTGTTGATAAATTTATAAAATAGTTTAGCTGTCTACAATAGAACAATGTTTATTGGCGTCTAATATAAGTAATCAGTTTGTTGGAAGTTGTAATAAAATAACATGACAGTTGCTGAACATTCGAAGTGCAAAATAACTTGACTTGTTGAGAATGCCTCACTATAATTCTGTCTCTGAAAAATATTTCAAAGTTAAGTAGTTTAGATGATGGTACGAAATTCTGCTTTGAGAGTAGGCCATCCTGTATATATGCGACATCTTTGTTCTCTAGCCATTTGCTAAGACCTTATACAATACGGACCAGACAAATATATGAACCAACGCGCGCTGAATTACTGGATAAATAGTGCAGCCCCGGCTATATTAGAGAAATACGACGGTGTATTATTCCATATACAGGACTGACATCCTACCATACTTCGAAAGTTCATACTATATCCAAAGTTTCTGACATATTAAAACATACGTATAGTATACATATTATAATAATTAAATAGAGAAATGCCTGCTATTATAGGTTATGGTTAACTTCAATGTAAAAGGTGAAATGGACACCGGTTATTAAACTGTAACTATCCTATAATATCCGGCATAAACAAATAAATAGGTACTTAATATCATTTATCGTCGTGCTCTAATAGGTTCTGTTATGCGACGTGGTAAGCCCTGAATAAAATTGTCAATTGCCTCCATTATTGGTGGACAGTATGGAAACAACTGATTCCAGAACAGTACCTATACAAGGTGTCCGGTAAGTACCTACTAATTTCTCGAGAGCATACAGAGGAGGTCAAAATAACCCTAATTTGTCATAGGAAAAAATATTCCAATAGTTTCTCTTAACGGAGATACCGAGCCCCAAAGAGGTACCCAGCTATTCACTTGTTTGGCTCTAACTTTTGAACCAACATGTATAATTTAATGATAGATTTAATTCTTAATAGTATTTATTATTTTTATTATTATAAATTATTATTCATTTTTACATCGAACGGACTTACTACCACACTCGTTGATCCAAAATTTTGACCGGTGTCATCTGACAGAGCTAATAACTGCTTTTTTAAATACTATGATCATTCTTCTTCAAAATAGGTAGGTACTCTCAATTTATTTTGGTTTGCGAGATAAATCGGTTTTTATGCGAAACACTCAAGAGTTACTAATGCTAAACAGGTAAAAATAAAATATGCAGGGTATGCTAATGTGCATTTCATTTTTGGAAAACTCTTTCTAACTCTTCGAAGGCAAGAAGAGTTTATGCTGAAAGATTTCCAGCTCAGATGGTTTCAAATCCAAAAACCTTTCAAGCCTTTTAAAATACAAAAATAATGAAAACGTTCAAATGTTATTTTGGCAAATGTTCAATATGGGCTCCACGTACTTCAACACATTTTCTTAGTCTTCGAATATTTTTCCGCTGCACTGCAAATAATTTTCCGGTATTATTGTGGACTTCCTTAGAATGCTGTGTTATGTTTGCTAGTAGTTCTTCTCTAGTATTTACTGATTTCAAAAATTAATTTGTTAACTCTAACCTTTTACCTGTCTCCCTAAGGCTCCGATCAACCCTTTGAAAGGTTTTTTGACTTGGCAATGTTCGGGCTGGAAATCTTTGAGAATAAAGTCTTCTGCCTTCGAAGAGTTGGACAGCGCTTCACCATAAATTAAATGCATATCGGCAAATTTTGCGCACGAGTATTCTTCCATTTTTTAAAATTATGTTTACTTGAAGGCGGTTTTCGATAAGTTCCGTCAGTAGTAATTCACTTTGTAGGTATTAACAACAACAACCTGCCAGTTTTCTCAAAATAAATTAAGAGTACCTTTTTGAAAAGGAATGACCGGAGTATTTTAAAAATCGGTTTTCCGCTGCCTCAAGTGACAACGCTCAGAATTTTGCACCAACGAGAGTCGTGGCAAGTCCGTTCCTGACTTCCCTGACGATGTGACACGTCTACTGTAGTATGGTTTAATGACTCTTTATGGCCTCTATACATTATTGAAATTTCATTAAATTATACCAGTCGGTTCAAAAGTTACGAGCCAAAAAAGTAAATAGCTCGATACCCCCTTGGGGCTCTGCATCTCCCTTAAGGGGCACTTAAGGATTTTTTTTTCTATTACAAATTAGGGTAATCTTGACCTCCTCTGTATGCCCCCAAGAAATTAGGAAGTACTTACCGGACACCCTGTATGTAAGTACTGTCATAGCATCAAACATATTTTTTTATATATCTTTATAGTTTCAATGATTTGGGCAAGTACATACACGTTACCGGTATTCTTCTAATGTTGGTTGTTAACAAATTGTGTAGTTAAGAGACCTACAGCAAGCCTTTAGTATAGTAAAAGTGCTTTGTTTATTATAATGGTGTTTATATGGGAAAACCCGCCGCCCCACAAGTTAATATTCCAAATAGAACCATTTGTTAAAAATATTTGAAAACTCATATCATTACATATCATTACTTAACCTTTGTCAAGTTTTAGTTTTTCTATTTAATTACTTTATACCCAATATACCGTGATGTAAAATTTTAACATGCCCGTAGGTACATTACCAGTTTACTAAAAAAAAAAACTATAACTAAAGAAAAGGTCTTTTAGCTTTTAGATTTTTCTAAAAATTTGCCTCAATTCACATTGCTTTTCTAGTTCTTGAATTTATGCTAACTCCTAGCAAACCGAAAACTTAAAACTATTTCCTGCTGGTCGATAGTTACCTCTTCGGCTTATTGTTTCACGGTGCGCCAGGGAATCGTTAAAACGATTGGTTTTAGTATTGCTTTTAGAATGTTATATTATTACTTTTACACAGACTGATACTAAAGTGCGGCATTTCATGCTGACCGTAGTATTCCTAGCAGAGTCATAATATGCATTTGACTGCACTTCGTCGTTTGCTGTCTTATTTCGAACTTTTAGACCGAGATGAACTTTCCCGCGCTGGGATGCACTTAACTATAGTAATAACTCTTTGTAGTACTAAAAGCTCTTTGAGCGCTGAATCCTAATAGTTTTAGAATAAATTAGAGGGATAAATATTTCGGTTCTGGCTATATAGCTCTAACTGCGTTCGTTATTCGGTGATCCGTACTGCAAACTTTGTTTTACCGGAAAAAAGTCGATAAGCAAAATTTTAATGTAAAAATAAAAAAATTAAATACCTATAGTGTAGATAGTATAATAAAATGTTTAACTAACTCTAGATCTAGATACACACCAGTTCCCAAACATGTTTTCCAAAAAACAATTTCGTGCATCAATGAAATTGCAAAAACTTACAATGTCAGATTGTTTTTGCTTGACCAATTTTAAAAGCAGTTTTTCAGGTAAGACTCTCAATTCATATAAAGCACAGAAATTGTCCTATGGCAACCAGCTTAAGTTCAAATATTTATACTTTTACTTTATACTTTACACTACGCATTTAAACAGAAAAACATCAAATCTATTATATCAAATACCTGCTATGCCCAATTTTCTCAATCCTCGGTAATTTTTGTAAACATTTTCCTCTTTCACCCGTTCGCCTTGCAACGTTCGCCCGGTTTTTCCTGTCAAAATGGATAAATTTGTTTTATCAAATCATTAAGGCTGTGTTTCACGAGGACCAAATTCTTGGCCAAAAAAACGAATCTTACTTTTCTGTCATTATTTGAGTTCAAACGTAGAAAAAGACGATAACAACACATCAAGTTAACAGAAAATATTCTACTTGTATCAACATACTTTACAACTACATAAAACAGGTGTGTAAGAATACTAAAAATGAATGTCCATTCAATATCCTATACCATTCGTCCATACAAATGAAAGAAGTAAGAAGGTGCATGTTGAGTATTTAGATAAGATTATTTTGAATTTTAAGGTTGGAACGTTTAAATTACTATCCATGTCTTTCCCTTATGCCTTTTCTCCCTCTTTCTAGTGGTCTTCTGGTTTCTATTTAAAAAAAAGTCGCCCGGACAGACCTCCGTGGCGTGAAGCGTGTGCTTCTGCTTATGCGTATTACTGTTTCTCTAAACAAGGCTTTAATTTTAAAACCTACCTCCCTAAATATCTTTTGATTTTGGGAGAATTTAAATTTAAAAAAAAAAAAACACGTCACGTTTAAATTACACATTTTATAGAATTTTACTACTGACTTCCGCCTTTAGCCAACTTCACTTTCAAATATAATATGGCACGACCTAAAAAGTGATACATCGTTGAAAAGGGCATTAAAATCCTATCCAACCGCGCCAAGAAAAGTGAAATCGGGTAATGGGTTTGCGAGTTAGGTGGAAAAATGTACCTAATAGTAATGCAACTAATTTATTTAGTTCAAAGAAATTATTTTATTAAATGTCCAAAATGTTCGCCGTTATTGGCAAAACAATAATAAAGTATATATATTGAAATTCCTCTCCGGCATTAAAAAAAGTTTGTCTGATAATGCGCCTACATTCCAGTGTTGTGTTACTTTTGGGGTCTTCAATGCCTTTAGGTGGGGTTCTATCAACTTGCATCTTCAAGTGACCCCAAAGGAAAAAATTAAGAGGAGGCAAGTCAGGAGATCTTGCTGGTCACTCCATTGCACCTCATCTGCCAATCCATTTGCCAGGAGGCCGTTGGTTAAGCCACTCTGTAACTGATAATGCGTAGTGGGGAGGAGCTTCATCTTGCTGAAAATGCAAATGATTTTCTTCAATGAGTTCCAGGGTGCTATTTTCATTCACTTGATTTTCCAAACATTGTACAATAATAGAATCTATCATATTTTCCAAATGATTCAAACATCATTAGCCGGTTAAATTTTCCTCTAGAACTATCGGCCCAATAATTTCGTCTCCAAGAATGAAATGTCGTCCCGGAAAATTCACGGATTTTCATTATCTCAATATTTACAACTGTGTTCGTTAACAAACCCATGCATTCAAGAAAAAAGTTGACTCATCGCTAAAGCAAATATTTTTATTAGCGGCCTTCGTCAGGCCTTTGGCACATTAATTCACTTAATTTGACCCTTCTATCGTAACCGCCTTAGCTGAGTTCGTGTAAAATTTGTTATTTGTAAGGGAAGAATTCTTACGTTTTTAAAATTTTGACACAGAACCGCTTGAAATATTCGTCAGCTTGGCGACTTCCAGAATAGAAGCAGAAGTGGGATCTACCGCAAATCGACCAAGTATCTGAACTTGGCAAGCTTCATCCGAATGTGATTGTTTTTTTGTTGCACGCACATCCAGTTTCTTTAACCTTACGCAACAATTCTATGACATAGTTATGGTCGACGTTTTTGTGCCGGCCATACACGGACAAACTTTCCAACAAGATCAATCCAGACGGAATAAGTACGGGTCAGTGGGTAATAACTTGATTATAGATTCATTCGCATTCTTCTCGTCAAGAAATAATACGCTCCGATACGAAAGAACACGATTTTTTCGCTGCGTTAGTGTATTAATAGGTTTCGCAGGAATGTGTTCTAGCATGCCGTTTTATCCTGTTAATAATTGGATTTATAGAATAATAACAATTAATTAATTAATAACAATTAATTTGGAAGACGAATCACAGTCGCAAACATATGTTACTCTAAGTGATGATGAAAAAACTGAACTCATTTGCTTCCAACTCTCTTGAAAGATTTATGTCATTGAATATTTGTTGTTGCAGAAACCACTTGTTAGTCCATGAATTTCTTCCCTTCTTTCTTTTAAACAAAACTTCACTAGCTATGTAACACAGGTTACAACGATGTTTCATCTTTTTTCCATAATAAGTAGTCTGCTAAAAAAAAATATACTCTACTGGCGCGAAAACAATCTGTGCAGTTAAAAATAAAATAATAAAAATCACTTCGAATTTCTAACTAATTAATAATTCGCATTTTAAGTTAGTGGGCTCTAACGAGGTTATTTTTCACATGAAAGATGAAATTGCTGACCTGCGGAAAAGCATGAGAGGAAAGAACGCTAAATAATATATTAGTGGGCGATACACGAAGGTTCAATACTGTCATTCGTTCTTTTAACATACGATAACAATTTTATGTTCAATTTAGTTTTACGGAAGGAAAGAATGCGGAAAGAAAGAATTGCAGTATAGAACTTTAGTATATGGCCCACTATTGTATAATATTGCGGTTCTACGTGCACCACGATTTTTAGCACCGTAAAGAAATATTATATCTGTTCGTTCAACTAGAGTAGATATATACCATTTAATTACTTTTCGACGACCTTCAACTGACAGAGTAAAACATCAGGTAAATATTGACAATTGTGTTAAAAACATCATGTACAGCTTTGGCTCATACCAGCTATGGCTTATAAGAGACAATCGTTAATATTACTAAAGGTTACAATGATATTTTGCACTTTGGAAAATTTAATAATTTACTTAACTTACTTAATACTTTCAAAGTGGAAAGACAATTACGCCAAATTATTTTATGTATATTATTATGTTTAACACACATCATCACGATTTGACTTTCCTTGGCATGGTTAGATAGATACTTTAATGCCATTTACAACGATGTACAGGTAGTGCCTTTTGACACTTCAAGTGAGGATGGCTGAAGGTGTGGAGGTCAATAATAAAATTCTATTAAATTTGTAACTAGACTTAATTGTTGTGTTTTTTGTCAAGTCTTATCTCCCTAAAAACAAGAGATATTTAGGGTGGTTCATTTTAAAATAAAAGGAATATACACTGTGTCAATTTGAAAACTCTCAATGATTGATTAAGTGCTCTAAATGCGTTCCATATTGTTGTAAACAATAGTACAACCTATTTTGAAATCAAAATCAGCTGGATATTGCCGGAAATAGGAACTTAAATGAAAATTTGCTAGTAAACTTGCTTTTCAACAAGATTCAATATTTTAATATTTTTATAAACTACAACGTTTTGTTTTATTCAAATTATAAATTTTCTTTTCTATCGATTTTTTTTGTGCAACTAAATACTACTCTTCCCAGTTAGACCTTTCATTTGAGGTATAACAAAGAGGTGGTGCCATTTGAAATTTTAAAGTGGCGGTGTGGGGTGCCTAGGGGGTGACTGACCCCTTGACTAAAGTATGGTTGTTCTAGTTCCCCCTACCGAAATAACATTTATACCGAATCGCGTTGTTCTAACTTTTGTAGTTTTCGAGATATTTGCATTGAAAGTTTTCAAATTGACACCCAATATATGAATTCACCGTTAAAATAAAGTAGTTTAATAAGTATGGTCTAGAAGTCTCTTATGCGCGTTGACGACCGACATTGCTTTTGTCTTTAGTGGTAAGAGTTGGAATGATGTAAAAGTTAGAGCAATGCGTCTACACCATTCTTTGGGAGCTTTATTTTCTTAAAACGGACCAGAATAATTATTTAAACCGCATAAAAGTAGGATTTACTTAACTAACTTATCTCAGCGTCGCATAATAAAGGGGCTCGTTTATTGCTGCAATTTAATGCATAAATATATTGGTAAATTAAAAACAAAATAAGAAAACATAGAATTAGGTTATATTTGTAAACAACATGATAAAATGATTTATACATTAAGAGCAAACCTCTGGGTATGCGCAATCAAATTAAAGTTAATGACTTTTAAAACTGGTCGTATCGGTTTTTAACGTTCGTTGGTCCAATGACTTTTTGGGTCCTTCGACTCCGCATACAACCTACAACTGCATTGTGTCGGTCAATGAACGAAATTGAGCGGATTGTAAACAAATCATATCAGATAGCAGCTGGTTGTATTACGTGTATGTGTTATGTAATCAACAACCCAGACAGCACCTAATTTCTAGAATTTTCTATTTTTATCCCATTAAGGTTTTAAATGTTCAACATATTGTAAGAATGTCCATTTTTGTTTTATTTTGATTGGTGTATTCTAGGAATATTATAATTTTTATAACCAAGAAATACGTTATCGAATAGAGGATTCTAATATTATATTTGTAAATTAATATTTCACATAATAATACTCATAGAATTTACAAAATTCTGGATATTTTTTATATTTCCTTGGTTATCTAATAGTTAAGGACATAAACACAATATATATTTTTTTGTAAACAGATAAGTTGGAATACATCATATATCAATATATCATGTCTACTCATGTAGGTTTAGCACATTTTTAGAAGTTATGCTGATTGCTGATATTGCGATAATTTTGCGAAATAGGAAAACTTAACGCGGGAAAGAACGATATGGCATAATCTTGATACCTATATCATATAATAACCTATCCTAATTATCGTTTTATTTTAACAATTAGGCAATAAATAAAATTAAACAATTATTAGATAATTAAAAAAAAAAATAGATCTGATTCGACTTTTACACTCAAATTTATAAGGTACCTGTACATATTTATTGATTCCGTTATTATTTACTTTGGTTACACTGGGGAACAGTAAAAATGTTTCCAAGACCAAAATAGCAAAATCCTACTTATTTTATTATACTAACAATCTGTCTTGCAAAAGTCTCAGTTGGCTCCAGTTTTATAGATCCATGCTAATTATGATAATTACCTACTTGCCCGTATGGGAAAATTCGACTATTAAATGAGAAGTACCTGGATTTATTATACTAAGTTGTTAGTGAGTTGTATTTCAACCACCAGTTGATTAAGAGCTGTTAGTATTTGAGAAATTAGAGAGTTTTGAGCAACATGTTGCGAGTTTGTTTAAATAAGCCGGATCATTTTTGTTATATATGTGGTGATGTGGCTTTTGTGAAACAAAAACGTACACTTAGCCCTTTAATGCAAAAGGCTTACCACATGTATTTTGGCTGTAAAATTGGAGACCAGGATAAAAATTGGGCTCCCCATATCTGCTACTAAAACGTGCGTCCAACATTCGCGGCTGGCTAAGTGGAAAAAAGCGTAAGATGCCCTTTGCTGTTCCTATGATCTGGCGAGAACCGAAAGACCACGTTACTGACTGTTACTTTTGTTTGACAACTCTTATAAAAAAGGCTTTTCGGAGAAAAGAAGGTCTGCGATACAGTACCCAAATTTACAATCCGCCATACGCCCGGTGCGGGGTGCCTCATAGTGACGAGTTGCCTGTACCTAATCCACCTCAGGAATATAGCGTTGATTCTGATGATGCTCCAATGAATTCAAACGGTAGTGTACCTACTGGAAAATATCGCCGGCCCATCAACCTCGCAAGACTTCGATTTTGTCTGTGAACTTACCAGTATAAAGCCTCAAAAAATAAGTCAATGTGAATTAAGTGACCTTATAAGGGATTTGGAATTGCCTAAGAAAAATTCCGAACTACTGGCCTCTCGATTGCGACAATGAAACTTACTTAAAGATGAAGTAAAAGTTTCTGTGTACCGAGGCCGTCAGAAAACCATAACATCATTTTTTAACATGGAAAGCCTGTAGAGACATTGAGGGATTAATGGCAGCTTTAAATCTCGACTATGATCCAAAAGACTGAAGACTTTTCATTGATTCCTCAAGAGTAAGTCTTAAAGCTGTGTTACTCCATAATGGAACCAAGTTACCTTCAGTCCCAATTGGTCATGCAGTCTTCATGAAAGAAACGTAGAGCAATTTGAAATTGTTACTGGAGACCATACAATATGAAAGATATAATTGGCAAATTTGTGGGGATTTTAACGTTGTGACGATTTTGCTTGGAATGCAGCTAGGTTATACGAAGTACTGCTGCTTTCTCTGCGAATTAGACAGTCGAGCACGATCGGATCACTACATAAAAAAAATTTGGCCACCGAGAGAGTCTTTTGAGCCAGGAAAGAAAAAAAAAGATTTTACTACCGCCACTTCATATAAAATTGGGACTTAAGAAAAATTTTGTGAAGACCATGGACAAAGAAGGCCGTGCTTTTAGTTATTTAAAAGATAAGTCCCCTAGAATCAGTGACACTTAAATTAAAGAGGGAATATTTGTGGGTCCCCAGATTAGGAAACTTTTCGGAGATGCGCAATTCCATTCCATACTTGAAGGCAAGAAAAAGGACGCCTGGAATGCTTTTAAAATGGTTGCAACAAATTTTTTGGGAAACAAAAAGCAGAAAACTAGAAAAGACCTGGTTGCCCAACTTCTGTTATATTACCAAAACCTAGGATGTAATATGTCGTTGAAAATTAATTTCCTGGATTCTTATCTGGATTACTTTCCGGAAAATTGTGGTGCTATAAGTGACGAGCACGGTGAGAGGTTCCACCAGGATATTTCAAACATGGAAAGAAGGTATCAGGTAATGGAACTGTGAGATGTTAACCGACTACTGTTGGACTATTACGAGAGATACCTCCGAGGCTGCTTTCAAAAGACAGTCTAAGAAGCGAAAAAGAGTGTCTAAACTTTAGACTGATAAAAATATGCTATTTAATTGCTATTGTTCTTGTATGTTCATTGTAAATGCCTTTAAATTAAAATGTTTATTGTATATATTATGCCCATAAATTAAAATTTTGTAAAAAATAATTTAGATGTTTTTTGCGAGCTAACTAAATCCTTTAATAGGTATTTTTTAGTTACTTGGGTGTAGTTGAATAGAAAAAAAAGGTTTTATTCAGGAAACAAAAAAAAGTTGAAATTTGTGTTATAGACAGCGTAGATATAGATCCCTACCTACAATTATGTTACAATTAACAATGAAAGGGAGTTCGCACTCAGCCTAAAGCTAGGCCAAGGCAATATAACTGGAAAGTAATTAGGATAGAAGAAAGGCGTGTTTAAAATATGTGGGATACTGTTAAATGGTCAAAATGTGCCTTTTGCAGTCGTAGTTTAAGCTTCTCAAGTCGTAACTGATTTTTAACTTTGTATTTTAAGCTGGCAGCGCACTACCATTTTCAATCGCGCGATAATTTTGTCTCCGGTATGTGACACCTAGAAATATACTGCTCTGCGCGCTCATACGAATAAAAATATCGTGCGGAAAGCAGCATTAGAATTATTTACCGCGGGATTTTTACGGTACGGTTATAAAACTGCGGTCACCTATGTTGAGACTCATGCGATTTTTTTACATATGTGCGCGCAGTGTAATATATTTCTATGTATCACACTTCTGCGGCAAAATTATTGCGCGATTATACTATCAACATACGTTACCGCGATTTATAAGACGTCCTGTAAAAAATCGCGCGATTAAAAATTATGGTGCGCACTCAGCTTTAGGGTTTATGACTATAAGAAGCGAAAAAAGAGAAAGAAAATTATGTATTTTTTATGAAAAAAAATTATTCATAACAATATTCTGGATATCCATAATAATTGCCCTATTTAATTAATTGCCAAAGAGACTTCACTGCATGTGAACTTTTGTGTAAGGTCAGCTTTCTTTAATTTTGTCTGAAGACCAAAATATTCTGGGAATGTAAATATAACATGCTTGCATATTATTTCGTTCCGACAGAAATAATCTCATCTGAAGATTCCAGAAGAAAAGTCATAATATTCTAGATATTCTAGGAGAAGTCCACAATATAATATGATTGAAATAATTAAATTGAACATCTGAAGGATATTACTACAATATTTCAAATGATACTGAAATATTCTTGGTACCTATATTATGGTTGGTTAATGTTGCGAATTCAGGAAAAACATAAGCACACAAGACCTTATTATTTGTAATTAGAAATAAACGGCATACAATATGGGACGTGTTAAAGAAAAGAGGAGCACATAAAAATACCATACAAGCAATAAACATAAATAAAGTAAATACGAACCTAGTAAACGAAGATTTTAAGAAACTGGAAACAGAACAAGGCCTCAAACAAGGATAAATAGATCACCCCACTCTTATTCTCAACAATACTAGATGAGAAAATAAAGAAAGCCACGAATAAGATGAAGAAATTAAAACTGTAATGATATTGGCAAATCAGACATAGCTGACAGAAGTGATCTTTGCAAATTACATGACCCAGATACCAGATTCGGAGAGGAATTTACAACCTTAAGGTATTAAGAGGAAAAATTAACAAAGACACTAAACATGAAAATTAGTAGGTATCGTAAAAACAATAACAAAGCTAAATTCCAATACAAAGAAAACACATGGAATAAGACTCGACCCATGACATTGTAACTCTTTAGGAACAATGGGATCATTTGGTCAACCCTTAAATTACACTCTTTACCTAATTTTTATGAAGCATTTATAAGGTATGGTTAGCTCTAAAAATTTGACGCCAATCCGATAAGTGCGCTTACTGTTTCTTTCTTCAGTGAAAGCAGAAGCATATTATTACTACTTTTAATAGTATATTCTATAAGAACAACGAAATGCTATTCCATACGAGTTCTAAACTATACTTTCACTAACAAAAAATTATCTTTTTCTTTCCTGTCGATGTCAACTCCGTTACCCAGCAACGAGGAAAGGGCAATGCAAATAGCCACCTGTCTTCTTAGTCGTAAATCTCAAGTAACCGCGGCAGCGAGCGCGACCAACTTGCTGTAGTAGATAGTGACGTCACACAGCAGTTTCCGCGAGTCGATGTATATAGGCTTTAGAAGCGTCAGAAAATTAAAATTTTTTGCAGTTCGCACTAAAATTACAAAATCTTTCAGAAAATGTACTTAATAAAAAAATGCTTAATGACATTATAGAAAAAAAACGGAAAATTGGACAGGGAAGTAAATGATAAAATAGAAAGAGCGGAATTTAGCAAGTTGAACACAGCAATCCTAGAAAAAAAGCGCCGAAGAGAATAAAAAATAAAACTGTAATAACAGTAGCGAGGTAAACTAACAGACAAAAATACCGAAATACCGCAATGCAAATAAGGTTCCTGAGAAGAATAGTAAACAAAGATAGGATAAGAAACGAAATATTCAAACAGAACTCACAAATATAACCGATCAACGAAAACATAATAGAAGGATATCTGAGTTGGTTTGGCCATGTCTGTCGAATGTCGGATGATATACTTAAAAAACAGTGTTTAAAACGCGAGTACTGGGAAAAAAATTAGATAGGAAGACCAAGAGAAGATGGATCGATAGTATCAAAGAAGAAGCAGAGAAGAAAAAGAATATGGGATGGATAACGGAATACGAAACCTAACGCAAGATAGAAAACAATGGAGACAAAACTACAAGAGTCCACTTCATCAGCCTTTCACCTCAAAGTAGACAGGCTTTGGACTGAGTAAGCAAATAAGTAGGATGTTTGAAATTCCCGTTATATCATTCTATGCATATTCCGTAAGTCATATATATATTCTCGAAAATTTTCATTAATGCCTAGTCCGAAAAAATATCGAAAAAAGTTTGCTTACCTACATCTTTGCCCGCTATTGATAAAAAAGCAGCCTAATTCGATATTGATTTAAGTTGCACCAGAATCAGATTAGTGATGGCGGTAAACTCAATTCTCTTCCAGTTGTACCTAGTTCAGTTTAGTGGTCGTCAAATGCTGTTTGAAAATTCCTTCTACTCAACAATATTATCCCTTTGCAGCGACCTTGCTGAGGTTGTATCTCCAACGAATATAATCTCTAAACATTCAAGAGCAACGTAAATCGCTTCGTTCGCAGATTTAGCGCTCGCAGAACGCAACAAAGGATTTTCCGCAATACTAATTCCAGAAACAATCATTATTAATCGTTTGTTAGCCTGTTTTCTTTACCTCATACCCCATTATTGAGCTATACGTCTGTAATGATAACAGCTCAACAAACTATTACGTCTGTCAAAGGCAATGTCATAGGCATAAACATGAAGTATAAGGTACGCAGTTAGACAACTGCATATTATTCTTTTGTGTATATGTTGCCTATTCTGGTAACGAAAGTGTATCAATGTCAGTTTCAAAGCACACTAGGGGTAATGACATAAAAATCTTGAAAAATAAATTTACAGAATTATTGCGTGAAAAATCACAATCATTATTATATTAAAACGTTAGTGGTGAAAAAAATCTTATAGTTACCACGGATTAGGCACCCATTATGGCTGTCGCGTCTTACATCACTCGGCGCTTAGCGCATATTGATTAGAAAATGACGCTTGGGCCACAATGACGCCTGCTAGGACAACTTTAATGGTGAAAGGTTTAAGAAGTAGTCCATGGTCTGTGGTTATGTATTTTAAAGGGAAATAAAAGTCTGTCTTTACCACTTTTGGTGGTAAAGACAGACTTTTATTTCCCTTTAAATGGTGAAGATCGTTCTCCGTTCGTTAAGTATTTCAACCAGACGCTGAGGACACTATTGCATAGGGATTTTGTTTTATAAGGTTGTTCGTTTTTTTTGTTTTTTTTTTTTATGATAAGGCACAGCATTGCAGGATAAATCCTGTATGGCGCTCTGGGAGCGGTGCGTGTGCGCAGGAAACGATTCACGTTGGTCTTGAATCTTTGAAGATTATAGTCGTTGGGGAACACGATCTCAGGGAGGTCGTTCCAGAGTGATGACGTTCTCCAGATGAAAGAATTTTGAAACAGTGTCGTTCGAGGAACATTAAGCTGAACCACGTACTGGTGGGCTGCAGTGGCTTGTCGTGTATTTCTACCATGCACCGCTCTGGGTGGTATCAAGCGGGCAACCTCAGTTGAACACTTGCCATGAAAATATTTGTAAAATAGACTCAAGTCGCCAACCTGCCTTCGATGTTCAAGGCTTTCCAGGTTGTTTGTCAGACTATGGTCACCGATCAAGCGAATGGCTCTTCTTTGAATGGAATCTAGCAATCTCAGGTTATGTTTAGGAGCAGAGCCCCAAATATGCGAACAGTACTCCAGCGATGGTCGAATTTGGGCTTTATAGAGCATCAAAAGTTGTTGGGGTGTATAGAGGCTGCCTTAGCAATGGCCGCAACGTGGCTATGCCAAGACATATTACTATCCAAATTAACGCCTAATAAATGAATTGATGAAGCCAAGGGAATCGAGTGTCCCGCCATAACTATATCCGGTTCTTCAACATTAACTTTTTTAGAAAAAACTGCCGCCTGGGTCTTTTTAGCGTTAATTTCTACTTGGTTACTGTCACCCCAAGACAGAATTTCTTCCAGGTCTTTGTTGAGGTGTGAGACCTCTTGCTGCATATAGAGATGTGCATTAGCAGCCGATGTCCGAGCATCCAAAGTAAAAGATGAAACAAGTGTGCTGTCATCAGCAAAGCTATATAGGATTTTTAGTTTTTTCCAAATATAGAACCTTGAGGGACTCCGGCGTTGATGTTAAATGTGTCTGAAAGAAATCCGTCCATCGCCACTCGCAGAGAACGGTCTTTAAGAAAGCTCGACAGCTATGAACAAAATTGAACCGGCATTCCGTATGCTCTCACTTTAGTTAGGAGCCCCTCATGCCATACTCGGTCAAAAGCCTTGAAAATGTCCAGTGCTACCGCCCGGGACTCTCCATGCTGTTCTATTGCATTGTTCCAAACATGAGTAACATAAGCGAGAAGGTCTCCTGTTGATCTAGACTTACGGAATCCATACTGGCGGTCACTCCTAACGTTGGTGTGGAGTATGGACTGTGTTATATTTGATACATCTGTTCGTTTGTTGTACCAGTTGGCTAAATTTACGTAAGGTTGGTCTATTTATGTTCATCATATATCACATATTGATCTGATATAATAAATCTAAAACGTTGTTATAACTTACTTCTTTCTATGCTCCCAAAATATATTATCTTTAATTCAGAATTTTCGTCCTCCTAACTTTTCCGCCAGAGTTAGTAGCGCGAAAATTTGAATTCAATCTCTCTTGTCTATGGCGAGGACGCCTGTCTAAACTTTGGCGAATAATATGCTACGTCCTGGATTTAAGCATGGCTTTGCACAAACTCCTTGGCGGAGAATGCTCCTGGCCAAAAGAAAAACGGATTCAATAATACACAGGGCGACAAGTGCTAAAAAAGCAATCTGCCATTTTAATAGTTCATGAAGATAACTTTTGGTTTTGTCACCATTCAAGTCATTTTTAAGTCTGTTATGGGGTTTTTTAGACTACTATGTCCGAGATTATGTTATAATTCTTCCATTAAACACATTTAATATGGCATCGTGTTAAGAAATAAATATCTGCTTTTCTGCTTTATCCATTTGACATAAAACTTTTTATGATGATTCTTTATTGGAATTGATTCAAACCTTTTTATTTAACTTCCAACAAAAAAGGCCTACATGTTCAGTTTCTACGAAGATGAAACCGTGGGCGCCCGCTAGTATAATAATATGTAAAAGTTAAACGCTGGCAGCATAAAAATAGATTGTCATTTGATACCACGTCGACGACCCTGAAGGATATTCTCAGTTTTATCAGAACCGAAAAGGCAATAGGTTAAAATTGAGTTTTTTTATGGAGATGATAATAAAGTCTGGAAGAACGGTATCTGAAAAATGGTCGACGTCTGCAAAATACGTTCGGACGCGTCAATTTCATTTTATTTCTTATTAAGTTCTTATAAGATATTATTTACCAGCTAAACCAGTGGTTCTGAACCTTTTTTTAGTCGCGACGCCTTTTGTCTTGTATAAAAATGTTAGCCACCCCCATAATACAGAATGTCCCAGGATAAATGAAACGAGAAGTGTCAAAAACTAGATAGATGAAGTTAATTAGAAAAGTGATTGTGGTGCGGCGAAAAGTATTTTAAAGCGATGTGGAATCCAAATGTTATATGACATTAGGGAGGGATGTAGATCCGTAAAAAGCCGCTTCCATAACGAACATGTTAGGCAAGCAATACGGCGACGCATGAAGAGAGCTACCAAATCTAAAGTTTTAAAAGAATATAGTTGACCAAGAAGTTGCCCCTATTCTCGAGAACATTCCGGAACCACAAGACAATACTGACCAAAATATTTGCTCTCAAAGTGACAATCTTTTACAAGATGTTGACTTAAGGATATAAATAATAGTTATTTATGGTACTAGTGTGTTATGTTTAAAATAAGTCACGCGAGAAAGATTTATACCACGAGGCCGTTAGGCCGAGTGGTATAAATTCTCAAGTGACTTAGGAAACATAACACACGAGTGGCATAAAATGTTTTATCCAACTAGTGGAAGAAATCGTTTTTTTATGAGATAATAATTAATAACTTTCGTGATCAAATCAAAGCAACTTGCGTCTCAGTACCCTATAAATGTCAGAATGACTTGACTGACTTTTTTACATTTTGGTCAAAGTTGGTTGATTGTTTGGTTGCCACGGGCATGATACATTGTTAGCAAATGTTTAAATAAATTTTGACACTTGTCAGTTTTCCCTGCAGAAAAGGGAAGCTTTTTTGAAAAAAAAACCTATAGAAAATGGAGGAAACCGATGAAAATGACGTTCCTGAGGACATCCTTACGGAAGCGAAAGAAGCAGCGATGCAGATTTTGCCAGAAAAGTCCCGAGTTGCTTACGACAAGGAGTTCAAAATGTTTGAGTCATGGATGAATTCACGGAAGATAAAAGGTATCGATGAAAGTGTTCCATTGGCTTATTTTCTACATTTGCAAAAAAAATTAGCCCCATCGTCGCTATGGACCAAATACTCGATGCTTCGCTCGACTATTCACCTGTATAAAAAAAAGACATTTTAAAATATGGCAAACTAACGAGCTTTTTGAAAAGCAAATCACAGGGATACAAACCAAAGAAGTCCAAGACATTAGAACGGCCTGAAATAGAGAAGTTTTTGAACGAAGCTCCCGGCGACGATTACTTGTTGATGAAAGTGGCTTTGATAATGGGGATTAGCGGTGCTTGTAGATGCGATGAATTGGTCAATTTGAAAATAGAAAATATTCAAGACAAAGGGAAATATTTTCACGTAGTTTTGCCAGACACTAAAACCAAGAAATCGAGAATTTTTACCATACCTGAAGAAGGATTTTCAGTCAACCCGATCAATTTGTGTAAAAAATACATGTCTTTGAGACCAAAGAATACTTGTTCTAGCCGCTTTTTTGTTTTTTACAAAAATGGTAGGTGTACCAGCCAGTGTGTGGGAATAAATACGTTGTCGAAGATATCTTCAAGAATTGCAATGTTTTTGAAACTGGAGAAACCAGCGCTCTACACCGGTCACTGCCTGAGAAGGTCTTCGGCGACTCTTTTGGCCAATGACTACTTTGAAGCGTCACGGAGGATGGAAGTCCTCGACGGTAGCAGAAGGATACTTAGAAGAATCGGTGCATAACCAAATTCAAATTGCAGAAAAAATACACGGTTCTAATGTGTCGGCGTCTTCTAGCACTATCAGCAGCTGTACCGATATTGGAGCGTCTGGTTCCAAGTTCCAATGAACCAACGAATTTTACAATGACTTCAAATTCGAATAAACCTTTAGCGTTTTCCTTTAATTTCAATATCAATGTGAATTCTGCTTGTAATAGTAATAAATAACTAGAATACTACTTTAAATATGAACGTGAGTTATAACCCATAACTCTATGGATTATAACTCACTAGTGTGTTATTTGACAGTTTACTTGTCTAAAATTACATTGATAATGACAGTCATAACTGTAATGTGTTGGATAAATAAATAAAAATACTTTTCCCGCTCCCTTGTATTTCCTTTTATATGAAAAATATACTACATGAATGAGGTAATTATATATATTTTTTTTAATTGAACTACTCGCCGTCATTTTTAAATATAAACATTTTAGCCCTAACAACCTTTTTACATTAAAAAAAAAATAGTTCTTTCGCCTAAAAGTCATCCATATTTTAGCCTAAAAATACCATTTGTCAAATATGCACTACATTTTCGGTGCTTAAGGTTTTTCTCAAATATCTCAAAATCATTTAGAAATGACTTGGCGGGTTAGTTCAGGTTAACTTCGCTTGTAAGTAAAAAGTTTAAGCCATGCACGCATGGGTAAGCATTTATGGGCATGTTATGAACGATATTTTTCATTTTGATAGATGTCACTTTTTCGCCCCACCCAAATTCTGACGCCATTCTTGAATTCCCCAATTTTTTCTCCTTCTGGGCGCGATTTTTATGGTTAGAACTAGGGTGAGAATGAGAATACCATAAGACTAATCCTAGACTGACCCTAGTTCAACTGAAGACACCTTATCCAAGTCCCCTCATTTCATTGTCAGGATAGTTGACGATAAACATAAGTAAATAGGACTTAAACCCTTACCTTAGAACCTAAACGAAACAGCACTTACTACAGCTATCTTAACGACACAGAACTCGCATGGGTAACCTTAACAAAAGAACCAAGCTAACATGAGACCGATGGGCTGCTAACTCCCTTAAATCTGTGTACATACAGTTCTTAAATTATATTTTATCATTTTAAATCGGTTGTTTTTAAATCATTTAAGCCAAATCAATTTCAATCGCTTGAAATCATTTTAAATCAAGTCAAACTACTTAAGATGAAGTTAAATCACTTGAAATTATGTAAAATCATCAATAAATCATCTAATATTCGTTAAATTATCACATAGTGGCATCACCCACAGTGCCGGGCGGGCGTTTACAACATGACGCTTAACTACCCGCGCGTACTATATGAAATTGACTTAAATCAATATTGCATCAAATCTAAATCACTTTTAATCATAAATCCTTATTTAAATCATATTAAATTAAATAAATAAATACTGATTTAAAATCTGTGCACACCTTTTTTGGGAGTCCATCGAGTAAGACCACCTTGACAAAACTGTACTAACCTGAAAGAAACAGATCTAGACCTGAGCTAACCTAACCTGCTTTTGAAAATAAAAAAACAAAGCAACATTTTTAGAAACTTTATTTATATAAATGTTGCAGCTTTTTAGTGTAATCAGCCGTTTCATGAAAAGCCTGGTATTTTCATGAAACGCTGTCAAACACTGAAATAAATAAGTATTACGCCAAAAGGCTATAAATTGTAGACATTACATGAAACGTCAGCGTGTTTTGGCCTCTTGATGAAAACGAGCAAAATTACGTTAGGTGACTGACTTTAGTGGACTTTTCATGTAACGCTTCGAATCTACTTTGCACTTGATGTAATAAAATGAGTATTGTATAACCTGAAAATGGCAACGCCAGGCAGTTCTAGTGTTATACAACAAGCGCAATTCTATAAGAAATTAGAAGAGTTCTATTCCCAAAAACCACTGCGAAGGCCTTACACAAAGCAGAAAATTGAAGCAGTCATACAGGAAATTGTAGTAGCTAAGCAAAAACTGTAAGTGATTTTTTAAACCCAATTATAAATTTTTAGGTAAGGTGATGCCCGGGATTCCCTGAGTTTCTCGTGGACCCGTGATTTGTAAACTATGCATTAATTCATGCTGTGGAAAATAAGCAATTAGTGTGAAACAAAAATTATATGAAAGTAAAGTTTGTCGCGAATATGCTAGGCAACAGTAAGATTGATATATATTGTACTACTTGTACTACTACGCGACAAACTTTTACTTTCATAATATAATTTTTGTTTCAAACTAATTGCTTATTTTTTACATTTTAGTTCACAGAAATAAAAGCTTGTTTTAAAAAATATATTTTTATTATATTATTTTATATACCTACTCTTTAGTTCGTTTGAAAAACGTGGTTTTTAAAAACTTTTTTTCTAAATCTAATTAATAAAATTATTCTAAAATAGGTCTCTGTTTTAGGGGAAGAAAAGAAAGGCGCGAATACTTTTTGCCATAGACATATGATGTTATGACAATTACTTACCAATCACATTTAATAAAGAAACATGAAGGCGAAGGTGAAATTGAATTTGTAGTAGCGTACGAAGATTTATATGATAAATTATACGATTATCATATTAACAAAACAGCGCACGGTGGTCGCGTTAAAATGGAAGTAGCCCTGAGAAATAAACTTAGTATCCCACGTCCGGCCATAGAGTATTTCGTTCAATGCTGCAAAAAATGCAATGAAAAGAAACATAGCAGACAAAAAATTGTAGTACGTCCCATTGTAAGCAAGGATTTTAATGAAAGAGGGCAAGTGGACTTAATGGATTTCCAGTCGCTTCCCGACAAACAATACAAATTATCAAGGTCATGCCACAAAACTCTTATTCTTACGACCAATGGAAACCAAACGTGCCGAGGAAGTTACTTCCAACTTACTAAATATTTTTCTTTTAATAGGAGCCCCTAAAATTCTTTAAAGCGATAACGGCCGCGAGTTCGTAAATAAGGTTATACTGCAACTAAAAGATTTATGGCCTGACTGTATCATAGTACACGCACACGGTCGTTCTAGACGCCCCCAGAGTCCAAGCAAGATGTTGAAAACATGATACGAGCTTGGATGTCTGACACGAATTGCAAAAAATGGTCGGTGGGTCTTCAGTTTGTGCAATGGCAAAAAAATATCCCATCTTACAGAACAATAGGACGGTCCCCGTATAAAGCACTCTTAGGTTGTGAACCTAAAATTGGTATATCTTCTAGTAACATTTCCTCAGCGCTTGCAAAAACATTGACTACGGAAGAAGAGCTTATGAAAATTATGAATGAAGATTCAGTTGTCGAAATATCTAATGCACATGAAGGTCTCGCTAATAAAGATGCTGATATTATCAATGTTGTGCCAGAGGAAAAAAATATAAACAAATCTCAAGAATCAATGTGCGAAAATTGTTTACGTGTTTTTAACAATGCAGAAGTTTGTCAACAAGGATCTTCAGTACCGTGCAATTTATGTTCTGCCAGTAAAAACATTTTTGAAGAACGCGACGAAGCTAGCAATAAAACTGAAGAAGCTAGCAATAAAACTGAAGAAGCTAGCAATAAAACTGAAGAAGCAGTCAAAAAAATGTTAAATAATTCGGCAAAAAAAATGCCGACTTTTAAGGTACGCGATTGTGTATTATTGAATATTCCCAAAGTCGACAGAGGTCCAGGAGATTCCAGGAATATGGTTTGTTTGATAATAGATCATCAAAATGGCGTAAATCAGGTTGCTGGTAAGCACGGTACTATAAAGGGATAGTTTGGTGCTGAAAGTCTCACTGTTGCGGGTTCAGCATTTCTTAATAAAGAGAAAATCCCCTTGGAAAAATCACTCAGCTTAAGAGAAGCTGTGTCATTGGAATGAGGTGGTCAAGGTATACTTAAATGTTCGTGTAAACCTAGCAAACAATAGTGTACTAGGAATAAGTGCATCTGTAAAAAAGAGCGTACTTTGTAATAGCCGTTGCCATAATAGCTTGCCGTGCTTTAATAAGTAACATATTGTTTTTATTTTTTTTTAATAATTCAGGATTTTACTTTCGTTCGTATTTTTGTTTCTCTTGTACCTACTGTAGCTAGCCGCTATGATAACTTGTTTGTAATAAAAGTTATTTTCTTTTGTAGTAAATGTTATTTTCTTTTGTAGTAGGTAAGTTATTTCGTTGTTAATTCAGTAAGTGCAAAGTAGATTCCGAGAGTTGCATGAAAAGTCCAGTAAAGTAACTTAATTTTGCTCGTTTTCATCAAGAGGCCAAAACACGCTGACGTTTCATGTAACGTCTACAATTTATAGCCTTTTGGCGTAATACTTATTTGTTTCAGTATTTGGCAGCGTTTCATGAAAATACCAGACTTTTAATGAAACGGCTGGTTACACTAAAAGGCTGCGACATATACATGAACGAAATCAATTTTTAATTTTTACTGAATGACATATTGATGTTACAATTTGTATTATTGCAAATATACAATTCTTCAGATAGCACTAATCTTGTAGCATTGTAGTCGATGAGGTCAAAGGCACTACATTAGAATATTTTTGAACTTTTCCAATTGCACTGTCTGCTAGTGCTGACGTCGTGCTTCTTATTCTTAAATGACTGAACACTTTAAGCGATATTTTTATTTCTTTGCCTTACTCCAATCTTTAAACCCTATAGCTGCGCCGAATTTTCTTTATCACACCTAGAGGTTCTTAGGGGTAACTTTTAAACAAACTTTGGTATTTTCATTTGTTAAGCTAATATATCATGTATGTATGTGCCAAACATCAAGTTCCTACGTCGTCTGGCAATGCCCAATAGGAATTACACATACATAAAAACAAACAAATTCCTATTTAAAGAGTTAATTGGTGTTATGAGAGGGCATATTAATTAAACTGATTTAAACAGTGATTGTCCCACGAATGACAAATTCAAGCTGAGATTTAATTTGCTCATTTAGAATATCTTTCGAGGTAATGACATCATGTTTTAATACATGACAAACAGCTGATCTCTTTCGCAAGAACATCATTCCAATAATGCTATTTTTTTAGCGATGGTAGATTGTTTAACTCACGTGAGTTTAGCTCGTTACAATATATCAAATCAATAGAGCTAAAATAAATAAATACAATACTATTTCATACATATTATACCGCCAGACTGGGTATAGGAAATCCCATATATATTATATATATATGTTGCTACCCTTAACTATTGGCTCACCTATTATCTGACATAGACTTATAAAGCCACAAATACACAAAACGCATAGCGAGGACTCCTGCAATTGTGACGTTCTGTCTTTGCAGGTTTTCCTCTGATATTTGTGGCTTTATAAATCCATGTCAGAGGGCGCAGGTATGCTTAGAAATTGGTGTTATTTACCAGCACCACGAGATGGAGCCATCTGGCTTCATTCTCTGTATCATTTTAAAAATATTAAATTCATGTGTTCTCTGCAGGCGAAGTCTTGGGTATAAACCTCTTATCGATATTAACTATATTTTTAAATTGTTTTTGGCAAAATTAGCATTTTTCTTTACAGAAAGACCATTTTCAAAATATTCTCTGCAGGCGAAGCCACGGGTACAAACCTTTTACCGATATGAACTATAATAAACAAGCTGTAATATATACTATTTAATCGTATTAAAATTTTCAACAATCTGCATTTTAATTATTTGGTAGAAGCGACGCCTATGGTCACCAGTTTAATGCTTTTTTATGTCATCCAATTCAGCTTGGAACAACTATACTTTCCGTTGCGAATTTAAACTTGTCAACGGTAGGCAGTTGACGTGAAGTTAGCCGTAAGCGTCGCGCGGGCCATCTGAGGGCTCTAATTGCCGGCCATGTTGATCACGCCACTCGGCGGTGCGTGTTATGAAGAGTGAACCCAGTATCTCCCCTGGTAAGTTTTAGTTTGTAATATTTATCTAAATACTTATTTAATACACGAATATTTACTGTAATACGTGCGGAAATGATCATGTTTCTTTGCTATTTCTTTACAATGTATACTTTCAAGGTTGTTTTTGTTTTCTAATAAGAAAGTCCCTCTCCTGCCTATTAAGGCGTCAGGGTAGAGACGACGCTTACAGGGGAAATATGAATACATGAAATGAGAATATAAATGTGTTTTATATGTGCACTCTAGTAGTGTTCGTATCTAAGGGAATTGTTCAAATTGGTATTTCTATATTAAGTTACATAAATACGCCGGTTTAAAATCGATGATAATGATATTTCTTTTATTATGTACGTGAGACCAAATTATAAGAGAACTACCAACTCCAAATATAAAAATGAAATAATAGGAAATGTTCTATGCATTCAATAAAAGCATTCATGTCTTTGAGCAAGCGTAGTTAAAGTTAAAAAAGTACCTGATCTTTTTGTAATTTTTTGTTGATTTTTTCTAGTATTATAATATGCTGTAGGTATATGTAATATGTTAAGTAAGAAAAAATGTTTAAGGCCAATGATGGCACTGAATCTTACGATTTTTTTTAATTACCTACATATTTAAGTTTTGGAAGTTTAGTTAACAATAACAATATTTTAGTAATTAGATATTGTTAAAGAAAGACTGTTTGAAATGTAAAGTCTGATTTAGGTACTAGTTTATAAAAAATTTTAATAAAAGTTGATTTCTCAAAAAAATAAAATGTTTTTTTTATAAACCAACATTCAAGTATCTCCCCTGTTCATATTGTACCCTACCCTATATATCATGTCTCTCCACTGCATAAAGTTTCTCCCATAGTCTTTTCAAAAATAAGAAGAAATAAATTAAACTAGGGGCCACCTTACAGATATGCACAAAGTACCTGCTTAAATAAAGAAATACTGTTATTATATCAAATTAAAAAAAAATATTGTCGCCTGTCCTATGATTCGATAACCTCTTAACACCTCCTAACATCTCCTAACACACGGTAGCAAAATTTACATGAGATTTTCTATGGCTAGTCTATCGGTGCACCAACGTTATAGCGGTATAATATACTTTGGTAAATTGTTAACCAACGTCAACAATTACATCAGATTTTTTTCGCTGACGATGAATCGAATTGCAACTTTCAGCAACAGTAGTGGGTTATTACAAAACCACAATCTTAGTAAACCCAGGGTAATTTTTGACTCGTTTTAATTTTATCAAATAATCATGCTTTCTCTTTCCTGCCAAGTTAGATCAAATGCATAGCGTGTAGTTATAAAAAAAAACTAATAATAAAACTGCTTGATATTACTAATATCCGATGTCAAGGTATAGCGAACCAACAAAATAATAGTCTACTATTAAATCCATGATTTCGACAATTGATTTCAATAGGAAGGTCGCCAAAATACTCTTTTAGTAACGGAATTGGCATTTCAATGTCTTGACATTGACACTAAAATTAAAGGCCAAATTTTGGACAGGTATCCTTTTATTTTTATTACTTTTAAATTAGGTACATGTTATCTAAGTAAGTTGAATTAAATTATTATAATAATGATAATTATAAGAGCACAGGACAGATTTAAATACAGTTTCCCGGATACTCTCTTATGAGATCTTTTGCTTGTAGAGCTAGCAACACTTCACATAATATGCAAAAAGCCACTGGTTCATTATTGCCGTATTATGCACAGGCCGTCTTGGTGTTCAAAATAATTATTTGCGATTAAGAAAGTTAAGAGGAGTGGTTTTCTCTGGTCAAAATTTAAACAACAATTTAAACTTTTGCTTAGGATTACACCAGATTACCTACTCAGGATTGTCCATAAAATTACATCAGATTGCCTTGTATTATGCAATATAACGAATTACCTTAGATTACACAGGTCTGCGCTCAGATTACAATTGATTATACAATGTGGCCCAATTTGGGGCTACATGTATTATGGGGATCTTGAAAAAGATAGACAAACGGTTAAAAGAGGAAAAGTTTTAGACGAATATATTTGCAACTTAAAGCCGCTTAGTAAGCGATTCTATATTTTTTTGTTTTTGAGATATTTAAAAAACAAGCAAAAAGTTGCATTTTCGAAAATATGCTATAGCATTTTTACTTTTCGCTATTTTGCCAATCTGTCAAAACATTTTTAAAGCAACTTTTTAAGTAGATTTCAGTTCTGCAACTGGATTTTAATCACGACGTTTCAGTTATTACAGTCCATCATCAGGTTCAATTTTTCTGAAGGACGCTATACTGTATTTTGAACTTAAAAGGTAGCTATTGATATCAGCTTTACAACGATGTATCACCTATTTGCAAATATATGAAATTGACTTGAAAAAGCAAGAAAATTAAGTTTTGTAATGCATCAACTTTGACAACAGCACTTGAACTGTAACAGCCTATGACCACTAGTTACCGTTTGAAGATAAAACAAAAATATTACTTGTCAAAACGAGTAAAAGTAATAATCCTTATTATTATTAATATTAACGATTTAGTTCTGTATTTTGAATTAAAAAAATTCCATCGCGATTTTCTCACAAAGAAATATTAATTTGCTGGACTGTTACATTCATCGCAACGGAAATGCAAATCTTGCATTAGAAAGATATTTTGAGAGTTACCCTGAAAGATAATAGCCAAGTATAAAACTTCTTCGAAAACTTGTTATGATTCTTAGAAACTATGGAAGTTTTAAAGAAGACAATAACGAGCGTGACGAATATGTGAGCGAATATTTTAATACTTCGACATCGTCTACAAGAGCGGCGGCAAGAGATTTACCAACCTCGAGAAGTACTGTATAGAATCCTTAAAGAAAATAAATATCGACCATACAAGTCAACTATAGTTAAGGGTCTACGAGAAAAGGAGTATGCAAGAAAAATCCAATTTTCAAATTGGTATGTGAACCAGTGCGAACATAATCCTGATTTCAGTCGTCTTGTAGTTTGGACCGACGAAACACATTTTACTAACTGCGGGGTGTTTAACAGACACAACCATCATTTTTTGGCTACAGAATACCCTCACCTTAACGAAGACTGCAAACCCGATTTGGCTTTAATGTATGGTGTGGTATGTATGGTAATGTCACCTAGCTTGCTAAATACATAGCAGGTATTAAGTCAACGATATTTTTCTTCTTAATTTTTAGATAATCGACTTATCAGCCCATTATTTTTTTTTCACGTTGAATGGCCCAAGATACTTGAAGCTGTTAGAAAGTTAAATATAACCGGCAATTAGAGCAAGATTTCCTTAAGATCAAGATCAACTAAATATTATTTGGTTTCAACAAGACAGTTGTCTCACACATAATGTTCGGGAAGTTCAAACTCTCTTAAGACAGATATTTGATGATAAAGTAATTTTAATAGGCGGATCAATTAATTGGCCTGCTAGATCCCCGATATAACCCCTCTAGATTTTTATATATGGGGGTATGTAAAAAATGAAGCCTATGAGTTTGAACCCCCTGAAACTGTACAATAATAATTAGAAGAGAGAGTAAGGTATGTGTTCACCAGTATAAATAGCAACACTCTTCGCAGGGTCACCAATACTGTGTTGAAAAAGTGTTAAAAATATATTAGTAATAACGGCCAACATTTCGAATAAGTAAAGTAAGTTACATATTTTTTCTTACGATTTTTTTAACAATAATTATTATTTATATTGCTTCTTCAGTTTTCTTTAATTTTTAATTCTATTAATTGTGAAAAGTTAATATGAAATTCTTAACCATAAGAAAAAAATAAGATTATGTATTATAATGTGACATTTTAAACAGATTTAAAATCTAATTTACCCTGCCTAAGACGGTGTTCTTATGTTTGACGTGTTGCGAAAATTAATTTTCTTATCTTTCAAGTCAATTTCATTTATTTACCAATATGTGACACATCGTTGTAAAGCGGACATCAATAGCTACCTAAGTACAAAATACAATATATCGTCCATAAGAAAAAATTAACCTGATGATGGTATAAAATATCTGAAACGTCATGTTCAAAATCCAATTGTAGAACTGAAATCGACTTAAAAAGTTGCTTCAAAAATATTTTTACAGATTGCCAAAATAGTGAAAGATAAAAAAGCTACAGCATATTTTCGAAAATTCAACTTACTGTTTGTTTTCTAAATATCTCAAAAACAAAAAAATATAGAATCGCTTATTAAGCGGGTTTAAGCTGCAAATATATTCTTCTAAAAGTTTTCCCATTTAACCGTTTCTCTATATTCTACAGTTTTCAAGATACCCATAAATGTAGGCATTGTACCTATTTGATTACTTCTGCATGTCTATATTGCATTAGTTTACCTCAGTACTGTGAAACTGTGCGTACACCAGACCCCTACTTCATCGGTTTAAATCTGGCACTTGAAAAGATAAACACGTTCAATTTTATTCTTATCGATAACCAAGGATAATGCTCGGATGTTTCCATGGACACTCCGCTTTCACGCTTAATAAACGATCAAGAGGTAACGTGATTTATAACTCCTCATCTTTATTTATTATAGCCCTAAAAGTAAATAAAAACATAATAGAGCACCTCCAGGGTTTCGCAATATGCCTCGAATTAGTAATCGAAAAGTAACGTGCTAGAGAGAGACAAAAGATATTTGCAGAGTTGTTCATTGATGTCAAAGTCATCGTTTCGATCTATCAACTTAAATTTGTTTTAAACGTTTTTGTGCATTGAAATTCAATTTATTCCTATAAACTGTTCTTTTCAGAGCTATTTTTATCGTGCTTTCGTGTTGGCGATAAGTAATTATGGATATTTGTTATTGTTATTAAGTTCGAACGATAGCCACGAAAATTTTGACGTTTATGAACTTAGATTTTGTTTTGACTTTTTGCATCTCGTAATTTTGATTAGATTCATATGATTTTAGTCACGTGCAAATAACCACCGGCAAAGAACCACCGTTTCGACTGTAGTTAATTACACACAAAATTTTATTATGTAATTCACCGAATTTATTGCAAATCGGTCAAATTCCAGTCACAAACATCCTGCTTGTAAAGAAAATGAGGAAAATTTACTATTTGCTATCGGAAAACCTATATCAACGTACGCAATTGATTCTGCATGAATCATAATCCGTGACGTCAAAGCACTGCGAAAAAATAGCCAGGAAATTAGCTGCCAGTAATCAAGGCTGTGTGAATAGAAAATAGAATACGTAGGGGAGAGGTGGGATAGTTAAGCATAAGGACCAGGTCCGCAACCGCTTCATTTTTGAAATACGCGGTATTACAAATTATAATGAGGTAACAAAATTTAAAAGTTTAAACTTCTCTTTATTCCGCATCAACCTTTCAACAATTTTCACCTCTTCTTAAAACTGGTCTTTATTAAGCCTGTCTTTACATTACTGACTACAATGTTCACAATTCAGCATAAATTTCTACATATCAACTTTAATTAGCAAACTACTTTGGTCGATCACTGTATCCCCTGAGAATGAACATATATATGTTCGAAACATGTTGGGAACACTGAAGTGATTTTTCAAAAATAAATATTGTACAGGTAGACCGCCTGTGTATATTTTGATTTTATTTTATGTTACATGAAATTTATAAAATAAAGTCATTTCTTAGCGCAGATTAGAAGAGATCAGTAAAAAAGAGAATTAACAAACGCCGAACCATTTTTTCCAGGCTCCTAAAATCTCTGTCCAACCCCAACTGCGCAAATACTGAATCAAATAAATGCTTTAGTGTTCGAAATATTGGCAAAATCAGATCTGAATTGGAAAAACTTCTTACTAGGTTAGTTGGTGGAAGCAGTTCCAAACAGGAGAATTCTGAAAATAGCGACGACGAAGATATTCTTATTGCTGCAATTATCAGAGCAGAAGAACAAGTTCCGTTAAAAATTAAATTGCGTAGAAACGTGTTCCGAACAGTCAATCTAGTAAAATATCCAGATTATCCGATACCATAATGCAAGAAATGGAATTATTTGCCAATGGTTAAATACGAGTGCGAAACCTTCAACAGGCAAACAAATTTTTAAAAACAATTCCTCCAACACGTGTTGAATGAGAAAGCTGCTTCTCGTCAGCAGGTCAAATTTGCAATAAGTTACGTTCAAGCTTTGGAGACGACACACTGGAGGCACTTATTTTTGTACGTTCCTTTTTTAAAAATATTTAATGTTTTTTTTTTATTTGTTATCAGTAGGTATTTAGTGTATTTATTAAACAATAAACTGTTCTCTTACTTTTCATGTTAATTTTTTTTTGGGATTGATTCCGGGATCCCAATAAAGCACACTCTGCAGGCATTGCCAACAACTTTTTGCACGCACATATTATTCGAAATAACCAAATCGTATAGGATTTGTTAGATAGACATATTTGGAGGCTTCCCAATACACCTCAAACTCTCCAGGGGGCTAGATGAAGCTTTATAATGTATCTTAAAAGACCTTCAAGAATTCTGTGAAAACATATTACAGAGTGAAGGGCATATTTGATACTGAACAGAACTGTCCTCTCCCTATTATACCTTAAATGGAGCAACCGTATTCTTAAAAGTAAAACATGAATCTTCTTTCAGTATTTCCTATTATTTTTTTGTATATTATGTAGTGGGATGAGATGTGGGATGCGAGTCTTTTAGAGTCTCTTTATCACGAAAATCCCAGGATGGGAAAAAAGCTTCGGGACTGACACCCCTAGTACCTACCTAAATACATTTAGGCCTAATTTTTTAAAAATAAACAGATCTACTAAAAATGGTTTCAGATTTTCTATGCAAACCCAAATAAAAATAATTTAGCTTTCTCGACTAAAGGGGGATTTACACGGTTCCAGTAGCTGGAACAAGTACTAAAGCTAGTAACTAAATAAAATTTGTTTTTGTTTAAGTGGTTGTCTACTCGCATTTTAGTGTTTTGAAATAGTTCAGATAAGTTGAACACTTTTAAAATGGCCGCAAGTACAGTTGTTAGATTATCTGTTCAAAAATGCGTTTTGAATATATGTGGAGATAATTATCTAATATTTTATCAAAAGAAATTAACAAAGAAAAACTGTCCATTTCAGTAAATCATTTTACATTTGGCACGTAAATACTTTCTGTTCCAGTCCCCGATTTTTTCGAATCTTTAATTTTTTTCTTTTCCTGGGAATGGGAGGATCTCAATGCTTTAATTTTGTTTTTTATTTCGTTTACCCCAAAACCTTCAATCCCCATATTATCTTGTATGATTATAAAGGCCGCATCCCTTGCTTGCTTGTTTTTGTAAAGTGAAATTCTTGTGTTCCAAAGACACGGTTTGTCTCGATATTCTTGCACAAATTTAACGGTTGTTTCTTCAGTCCAACGAGACGACATTGCGATGTGATGCACTGCGCTGCTATTCAAAACTAACACCGTACTAATATAAATACTTTACTGAAATCGACTATACTATTCTGTCTACACGCGTCCAGTTCGCTTCAGCCAGTCGAAAAACAAGAGTGGGGGAAGCCACTTGCTGAAGTAAATAGAACCTGCTTCTATTCACTTGACTAAACTACTGACTAAAAGGTTTACTTGCTCAAGTACTAAATCATGGAGTCTACACGGTTTCATTAACTAAATTTTAGTTAGTGGCTTTAGTACTTGTTCCAGCTACTGGAACCGTGTAAATCCTCCTTTACCGATTTCATGACCTAGTAAAAAGTACCCACCCATCTAGTCCTAATATTCTTTGGAAAGTTTAAATTTTTTTGGTTAAATTAAATAATTACATTTTTCAATTCAAAAGGACAATTTCCTACCTATAAGCTTAATCGGTTCATAAAAAATTCATTCTAAGATATCTAATAGTAGTAGGCCTCGTATCTAGGTATACCAAGTAGCAGAAATTGCTTACGCAAAACCGATAAACTGCCGTTTTACCTTACTTTTCCACTTTTCCCTAATAATAGTAAGATGCAATTACGAATTATTTCTTTGCTGTAGGTATGTACTGTTACAATAAGAAAATAATATTCTTCTCTCCTTAAACTAAAGCTGTGGTCTCTATTCTTAAATTGATTTTTGAAAATCCGAGTAGAAACATTCAAAGTTTTTTATCCTTCAACAACAACAAAACCCTCTGCCATGAGTGTGCTATAAACAAAATTAAGTGTACTATTAGATGCATTAAAGCTAACAGCATGATAAACTGCCGCCTAAGTGTTGGGGGAACAGTAATATTATCAAAAATATTAATATACTTTGATGTCCCGACAGATATTATAATACTAACATTGAATAATACTACCCATGCACACTTAGCTTTTTGCATTAACTGGTCTTGTGGAAAATAACTAGAATAGATAAAATGAGATATTATATTTTTCGGATTGCTTCCGTGGGTGTACTCATTGAGCATTGTCTCCGCAATAAGTCAACAGATGGAAATTGGTTAAAACTCCTAATTTCGATGCCATTCTACGCCTTGGTACGTGACTGATTAAAATTCCATTTTCAAGATAAAATTATTTTTAGATGTAACAAATATAGGGGCGATGCCAATTACCTTAACTGTTTTAATTAAAGTAACGATTGTTTATCACTTACCAGAATCTTTTACTGCATAAGAAACTTAAGATGTTCTTATGACATCAGCCTCCCCTTTTAAGATTTTCAACAGTAATAGGGATCGTATATATACGGAAGTAACAAAAATTGCCTATGCAGAACCCCAAATAATGCCAATTTTACCGAGAAACTGCTGATATGCCGTTTTGCCTTATTTATAGATAATAATAACCAATGGTTCATAAGATGGAATTAAGAATTTCTTTGTCTGTGTTTTTATACAATTTATTGTAGATCAACAACTAGTTACTCTGAACGCATTTAACCATATCAACAAGACGATACTAATTCCGATATTCTGATTTCACATTTCTTTATGCAAAATTATCTCAACCACACCTATAATCTCAATGTCAAAACATTGACGTGCCAATTTCGTTGACAAAATTAGATTTACAATTGACCTTCTGTCATGAAGAATAAATAAGTTATCAATTTGTATTTCGCACATACTTATTAAAGTTATGTATATTTCGAGGTATATTTGTTATTTCTATTATGTTGCTTACATCACAATTATATTTGGCAATAACTAGAAACTTGACATCCATCGGAATGTTTGTTTTACTGCGTACCTTTACCCACTGCCATTATTATTATTATTATCGTCAGCGTTTCACCGAAAATTATAAATCCAAATTATTTTTTACCACTAGAATTGGGATTTTATCGTTAACAAGACGACCTCTGGCGGCAGTTTTAGAATTAATGGGCGACTAAACATTAGGAATTTAAGAACAGTTGTCCATTGGCTCGTTATTGAGTGACTAACACCGATTGAGGTATTTAAATTTCATTCTTTCAATAATGTAGAAGCGATGAGCCAAAATCGCACCACGGAACTTTAAAACTCCGTCATTTGGAAAATAATGGTTTCTTTACTTTCATCATGTACTTAAATGATATTCAGCCCTATGACCAAAGACACAAGTTAACTTTTAACGTACCGTTCCATGACAACAACCGAGAAAAGTGTACTTGTTAATTTTTCACTGTGGTTGAAAAACAGGTAATTTTAAAACTGGCGTCTAGAGTTACCTTGTGTGTGTCAGTTAAAACTTTACATTTTGTGGTAAAAAAACTCACTAAGAAACGTCAAAAAATTCTAAATTATCAAAAACTCGAGCAATAAAATCCTAAAATTAAGTTTGGAAGATTTTGAAATAGTTGACATGTTAAATAGTTTCTAACATTTTACTTTGCCTTGTATACACTTCCATCAGGCAACCATACACGAAGACCCCGGAGCGCAGGATTAATGTTTGCTATTCAAAACTTGCGCGCAAAGTGATGAAGGGGCGGCACGTCATTAACAAAACCCCAGATTTCTGAAATAACACAGGCCATTTCGAACTTCCCGATTTGGAATACTTCTAGTACATTAACAAAAACTTTTAAATGTAACTGTGCAACTATCAGCTAAACTCGTGAGGAGATCGTGGTCGATTGTGGAGAAGGACACACCTGGAGCGTGCCGTTCCAGCTTTCGCCTTAGAACGTCCCGAGCTCCGTGCTAACGCGCGGCTCCGACTCTCCTTTTCCTGCTGGCTATTACAACATCTTAGATAAATTTAAAATTCAAAAAATGTCAATTATAGGGAATATAAAACGTCAATAAGTAACGGTGTCAGGCTTTATTAACCAGTGTAGAATGATCTAATCTAATCTAAAATATCTGTACAAAATGCTACCGCAAATACCTAAGGCTGAAATATGAAGATCTAGCCCAACTTACCTTAGTCCAAAAGTTGATAGTTTCCGAAAGTCAATTTTTCTAGACCTTAGAATTATTCAAATTTATATAATAACCAAAAAGTAAAAGTATGCATCGGTAACCGACCCTCAGAGGAAATAGAAATAAGAAAATACAAATTCCGAAAAATTCGTCCAGAAAACACTAGAACGAGAAACATCCGGAATAATAGTCAACGGAACACCAATCAATAATATAAGGTGTGCAGACGATATCGCGGTCTTAGCGGAAAATATCGAAGACCTGCAGAGACTGATGAGCAAATTGGCTCAATGTAGCGAGGAATATGGACTGACGCCGAAGATCAAGAAAAAAATTATGAGTATCTCAAAAATCCAGCGGGCAAAGAAAATCTAATAGTGAACGGCAAGAATATAGAGCAAGTTGAAAACTACACATACCTCGGAACAGATATTGAGAGACGCATAAAAATAGCCCGATCAAATTTTATCAGGAGAAAGGTGTGCTCAGCGCCAGAGACCTAACATTGAACTTGAGGGTTAGGTTGGTGAGATGTTACATCTTCTATACGCTTTTTTATGGTGTAGAAGCTTGGACGTTGAACGCAAGGACTACCAAGAAAATTGAATCATTCTAAATGTAGGTCTACCGAAGAATTCTCAAAGTTTCATGGACTGATAACGTAACAAACACTGAGGCCTCGAAGAGAATGAACAAGAAAAGGGAGATAATAGAGACCATTAAGATCCAAAAGTTACAATACCTTGGACATATCACAAGAGAGGAGAAATAATATGCTATGCTGCAACTCATTGTGCAGGGAAAGATCTGTGGAAAGAAAAACATAGGAAGGAGGAGAGTATCCTGGCAACTTGAGGAAATGGTTTGGATGCACCTCGGGTGAACTCTTCAGAGCAGCAGCCTCCAAAGTCAGGTTAGCCATGATAATTGTCATCCTTCAGATGAGACTTGAAGAAGAAAAGTTTTTTTTTTCGGAACACCCTGTGTAAAACTTTTTCCTACCACCAACTATTAGACTAAGGTAAGGGGGGCTAGATCGCCACATTTTACCCTTAGGAATTTGTGCTAGAAATTTATATAGACCTTTTAGAGAAACTTTGTATAAGCAGTCAAGGGCGGTTTTACGGGGGGGGGGGGGTAATAGGGTAATTGCCCCCCCCCCCCATGAATTTAGAATTTTAAGCATCATTATTGAAAAAAAGAGCGTGGCACCCAAAAATTTTTCGCCTGCGGCGCTATTTTTCCCTGCCCCCTCCCCTCATACTTATTTTCTAGTTGCTTCAGGTTAATAAGAGCTTTATTTATTACTGCATGCTTGTTTAAAAAAAAATCTACCTATCTAAATGCATAGGTAATTGATACCATTTTTTAAAAAAAATGTTGGGATTTGAAATTACCCCCCTCATGTTGAAAAGCTAAAACCGCCCTTGTAAGCAGTTAATGTTTTGCCAGTCAGAGTACGTATCTTAAAATTTAGTCTGTAATTTAATCAATATCTTTTGTTTCAATAGGCAAAATTCTTATTGTTGGTTCGTCGTTGCATTCCAAAGTCAGCTATGACGTCACTTTTTGACATGAAAAAATAGGCAACTGGTGCATTGTAAATAATATATTTTGTCATTTAAACTAATATTATATTTAGCAAAAGACCATCCTATATGAATTGCATGGTATGCCCGAACTGACTAGACTGATTTTCTGAAGTACTTTAGGCGTTTTAGGCGTTTTAGGCCACTTTTGCCTATAATTATTACTACTGCAGGTATCAACACCCTCTACCTGTTCACTATTTATTAAAGCATCAGCTAGCAAGAGTATACTGCCCCGCAATGGCTTTACTTAACTACTATTTTTGTTTAAGATATCATCAAATATAAAATAATAAAGTAGCATATTATAGAAAAACCATTTTGGGGTTTTATCTTAACACATAAACTTTAGTATAGGTCAGTCCGTTTGAAATATTTATCGATATCACTGCATAAACTTTTCGTCCGAGACTGTTAGTGACTAGACTCATAAATTACAGCCTCTTTTATTTAACCTTGTAAAATTGTGTGTTGCCAAGGAAAAATTTCCAAATCGTATATCAATTACTTTTGTGTGTATCAACAGATTTGCATGCATAATACCAATATCATAAAATGTAGTCTTCTATCAGTAGGTACACTTGGATATCTGATTTCGTCCGAATCTTATTTTATGTGTTGGTATCGATGGAAAAAATAGAACATACCAGTGAATGTAAACAATAGTTATTACGAATATCAAATTCAGACAAAACACAATACTTGAATACCCAGGGTGGACCATGAAAACGAGATAAGCCCGATTGTTCATATCGATTGTCACTTCTAAAAAAATCGTTCGTGAATTTTATTTTCAAGCGGGAAACCTTCTGCTAATAGGTTTCTTCCAACACAGCCAAATTACCGTCCCCAAACGATCATTTCCAGTCTGTCAATTAAATTTTGAATTTTGGCAATCGATTGTTGCACTGACAAATGAGATGAGCGAGCGTTCAGGGACGGTCCTAGTACGGTTTTCGGTCGGGCTGCAACGAGCCTAATATGTATTTTTAAATCTTTAACTTCAAACCCCTGAGCTACAGTGGAGAAGAATATAAACGTATCCGTGACCACAATTTGGAGAAGGCGAGTATGAAGGGAAAAGGTAAAGCGTTGGTTCGTCGCAGAGTAAAACAGTCCTTAAAGGTTTATGTCGACGGATTCTTCTCTACATGAGCTTTTAGAAAATTACTGATCGCCTTTGTTGGAATATTAAACTTTACAAAAGGGAACCGGTTAAGTCTATAGCTGATGAGCATACACGAAGTGATTAGTTCAGGTTCGTGTATGCTCAGCCATATACACATTTCGACTTGTAAGCAAAAAGCATGACCGGAAGGCCACATTTTAAAAACAGAAAGATATTCAAGAGGTCGAGTTAACGATGCAGTTTGCCCTTCGGTTTGCAAACCGGAAGACTCGCTTTCGGGCAAGCCTCTTTGTGTATGCCAAGCTTATATCGATTAGCCGTATCGTCATAATCACAACGGCTAGATATTTCCGGAGGATATAATAATCTCTAGTTCCGAAATCGCTTGCGCACAGCGCGGAAAGAACAAAATGAAATGTTGCACCGCTTTCCTACTGCATCCAAAAGACAACAACTTTTTTATTAAAGATTTAAGAAGTAGTCCATGGTCTGTGGTTATGTATTTTAAAGGGAAATAAAAGTCTGTCTTTACCACCAAATTTTTTTTTTATATTAACTACACTACACCCTAGATTTGGGTATCGAGGGCATATATATGGGAGGGATTCACCACAACAAGTGTAGCCAAAGGGACGTTCCCAGTCAGGTCCATGGGCAGGCACACACATTCATTGAACCATCTACTACTGTGTTTTACCTTGTATACATTATAATTATAATATAGAGTTGCTGATGATGATCTTTTCTAAGGTCGAAACTAGTCCGACTCAATTTTCAAACTTGAATGTATATTGAACATCTAACTCATATGGTGAATCCCTCCCATATACAGGGTGAGGATTTTAAAGTGTTACAACGCAATATCTGAAAAACGGCTATAAATATTTTAGTCAAATTTTGGGACGTGGATAGGGAGGTTGGGGGACAAATTTTAAAATATTTTTGATATTTACCCCCCCTCCAGATTTGATGTGGCTAGTGACAAATTTGAAATGTCAAATGGAAAGGTATTTTTTTTTTGATAATTCGATTCCTCGTCAATAAGTACGTAAGTGAGCAGAAAATTGTTACATTTGCTCTACTAGTTGCTTAGTTACGAATTTTTCAATAAATAAAATAGGAATACTTAAAACTACACATTTTAAATCATGACACCTATGATTATTGTTTATCCAAACCTTTAATTATGTTGTATCCTAGGAAACCACTTTTGACTTTGACAAGTAGTGATAATCTGATAAAGTTCATTATTCAGTGCAATTATGGAACAATCTTATGACATTGAAATAGACATGTTGTTAATTCTGGGAGAATGTAGAAAAAACTACCGGGAAGCGGCGCAATTGTGGACTGTTAGGTTTCCCGCCATTCAAAAATCTCATATGGCATTTAAGCGATTAGAAGATCGAGGCCGCAGCACGGGAATCCTAAAAAATAAGAACAGAGTTAGAAGACAAACAAAAACTAATGACGATATGGCCGTTGGAGTGTTGGGTGTAATAGCTGTAAATCCTCATGTTGGTTCAAGGGAACTTGCTCGTGATTCAGGAATGTGCCAAAAATCGGTACTGGCTATTTTACACAAGCACAATTTTCACCCTTACCACATAACTATTCATCAGGAATTGTATGGCCAAGACTTTCAAAATAGGATTACATTTTGTACGTGGTTACAAACTTTAATTCACGAAAACAATGCATTTTTAAGAAAGATAGTATTTTCTGACGAAGCTACATTTACCAATTGTGGTCAGGTAATTATTTAAATCAATATGGATTAATGTAACTTTTAATAATCAAAAATATGTAATCCACTACTTGATGGGTGTACATAAATAAATACATATCTAAACACCCGTTAACGGGTGTTTAGAGAATATTCACATACATTTAGATTTATTTTTAATTTTATACTGATTCAATCAATTTTGCTTTTCTTAATTTAAGGTCAACCGGCACAATTTACACTATTGGGCACCTCAAAATCCTCACTGGATGAGATTTCTGCCAAACCAACATCCTTGGTCGGTTAATACCTGGTGTGGCATAGTCGGAGATAGAGTCATTGGACCACATTTTTTTGACCGTCACCTAAATGGAGAAATGTATAATAATTTTTTACAAACCGATTTGCCACAACTTCTGAATAATAATGGAAATCAACAAGAACTATGGTTTCAGCAAGATGGTGCTCCGCCACATTTTGCCCGACAAGCTCGAGATACACTAAATGAAATGTTTGGAAACAGATGGATTGGTCGTGGTGGTCCTGTAAATTGGCCTGCAAGGTCACCAGATTTAACCCCATTAGATTTTTTCTTGTGGGGATTTATAAAAGAGAAAGTTATGGCTACACCACCGACCACACCAGAAAACATGAAAGATCGTATTCAACAAGCATGTAATTTAGTAACGCCTCAAATGTTAACTCGCGTGCGCAACTCATGTCAAAAAAGAATTGCAAAATGTTTAGAAATGGATGGGGGTCATTTCGAACACCTTTTGAAGCATGATCGTCGTTAGATTTTTTAAGGAATTATCATTTTTAAGTATTCCTATTTTATTTATTGAAAAATTCGTAACTAAGCAACTAGTAGAGCAAATGTAACAATTTTCTGCTCACTTACGTAGTTATTGACGAGGAATCGAATTATCAAAAAAAAAAAATACCTTTCCATTTGACATTTCAAATTTGTCACTAGCCACATCAAATCTGGAGGGGGGGTAAATATCAAAAATATTTTAAAATTTGTCCCCCAACCTCCCTATCCACGTCCCAAAATTTGACTAAAATATTTATAGCCGTTTTTCAGATATTGCGTTGTAACACTTTAAAATCCTCACCCTGTATATGCCCTCGATACCCAAATCTAGGGTGTAGTGTAGTTAATATAAAAAAATTTTGGTCGTAAAGACAGACTTTCATTTCCCTTTTTTTATTAAAATTATTTAATATAATATGGTAATCAAAATTTATAATACCAATTTATTTCAAACTTTCAAACCAAATCCGACCCTGCATGCCTTCCTGACCAGCGCAATATAACGCTTCCCATATTAAATACTGGCCTCTTATTTGAGGGGAAAAGTAATCTTTTTAGCCGCATACACGTAATCTATCATGTTTCGAGATGGGCATTGGTCTGCAGCGCTGGGTTTCGGGTCCGCTAGGCTAACGGCCCTACCACGCGCCTTATAAATAATAATTAAACCGACGAAATATTTTTCGGTTGATGAAACACGGCTTCCATGAGAATTTATTGCTTTTGTGTTAGTGAATTTTCTGATAGTCTGTTTACTTTTTTACTTTGTTTTTGAGTTTTTCTTTATTATTTTGTGATGGAGTGGAGCAACAAAATGTTTGTGTAATTTACCACATAACTTTAAACAGAGTTGCCGTTTAAAGGAAAGCAAGCTGTAAATGCATGGTAAAAATGTATTTTGTTTTGTAATAGTTTCTATTATAAAATACTGTTAACTTATTTTTACCGGCTCTTAGGTAGAGTTGGGTCAGTGGAAAACTTTAAGTAATCTACCTAGGTAATGCAATAAAAAATAGGTGTTCCTATTTAAGATTTCCAAGTTACCCCCGCCCCACCTACAAGGAGGGGGTAGAGAGGGACTAATTTTAGTACTAATGTATTTCCTCCGTGGAATGATTCGATTTCGATAAAAAAGACATTTTTTTCGGAGAGTGCCTATTACTCGAGATATTTGAAAGTTTCTGGTAAAAAAAGTCATCCGATATATTATGTCGTCATTTTTATTTAATGTGTCACCTATATGTCCTGCTAATGTCGTGTGGCTATGTGTGAGTAGGGACTAAATGTGTTTAGGGCCTAAGCATATTTTAAGAACATATGAGATAATAATTGTGGAATGACTTGGAAAAACCCTACAAACAGTACAATTTGGTTCTTATCGCTTATGATTTATAAGCCCAAACATCCTGAACAACTCTTAAAAATAAGTCAATCGTGTTGAATCTCATAACAGTATTTTATTATCAAATTACGAAATCCAAGCAAATGAATGACAATATAAAAATACAATCGTAAAATAATTTCACATAAATCCAAAGTTTAATTAGGTTTGTTTAATAATTAAAAATGATTAAACCATATGAGTTACTTGCGCAGTTAGGAATCAAGGCTACATTTGTATATCTTTAAAATGTTATATATCTACACGCAGTTTAGTGAACTTGTCAGTAGAAAATAAACTATTTTCCTGAAATATGTGCGTTTAGTTTAAATATTTTAACGCTTATGTTTAACAGTTGTTTATATCTTTGAAACAATTTAAGCATATTTTCTTTAAGCACACTTTTGCTATAATATTGTTATTAAAAACAAAAAATTTGTTAAATCTTATGGTTTAAAAATACATTATTAACTGAATTGGTGCATGACCGAAGTTACAGTACGTATGTAACGCAAGTTTTAAAAAAATCTATACCTCAGAGTGGGATTTAAAAGTTTCCCGCCGGTCGTCGATTAACCAACATAGGTACCCAAGCATGGGCATAATGGGCAAACTCAATTATATCTCTTTGCTGACAATATGACTATAACCGCCGCGCCGCCTCCAGATCGCCACAGTTTCTAGACTTCAAACTCAGACATATAAACCTTATTTAGATTTGGTAAGATTTTTGTTTTTTTTTAATAAAACACTTGTTGGTATTTTACCAACATATAAAACTAGTCTATAAGGCTAACCATTAATTTTTCTCTAATAAATCTTAAAAACCATATATTATACTTATCAACTAAAGTCTATGCATTGATGTCCATTAGATTGCTCAAGCTAGAGGATACACTTTCACTCGCGTTGTGTGGTCTGCTTTTAACACTTCTCATACTACCCAAGATCAAACAGCTTGGTTCTCTCTAGTCTTCGGGCATGATGTTGATTATCCGCAGCTGTAGAGCTTCTGCATTGATATGCAGGTGAAGCCGGGCTCCATGCTTGCGGGCACACCTTCTGATTTCTCTATTGAAATTCCAAGGTATCGATGAAGACCAGAGTTGCGAACATATCAAGGAACATTCACTATCTTACGCAGCACTTTGTTCTGGTACAGCCCCAAAGCTGAATATCGTAAAGCCACACTGGTATAAAAACCTGGTTGTAAATAACCATTTTATTGTAGATTGATAATTTTCAATTTCTTCGCAGGAGCCAATAAGGTTGTTTATATTTTAAATCGTAGCTCAGTTCCTCTCTTTTTTACATGTTCTTTCCACCAAAGTTTGGCATCAAGAGTCATGCCGAGATATTTAGCATTCGTCCCATGGGGCACAATTATTGTACCGTTAACATACATAGGAGAAGTGGCATTTTGTTAGTAAAATTTACATGAATTGTTTTAAGTTCGGTGAGCTTGATTTTCATTGTCTTGTCCAGTCAGCTACCATGTTATTTGCCATTTGGAGTTTTCTAACGATCTTGATCAACTGCGAGAATAGCAGTGTCATCAGCGAATGTGGCTATAGTAGTTTCTTCCGATACTGGTAAGTCACTGGCAACCCATTGAAGATTTCGCCGAAATCACAGTGTCGTTATAATAAAAATGGCTCCTTGAAAAGTTTTTTTTGCGCAACGTTGCCACTTGGTTCGATTTTCCTGTGACTTCAGTCTAATGCCGAATATTTGTCTTGAACAATTTGTCTAACGTTTACAATCAATTTTTTATCTCTATCAAATATTTACTAGTATTAAACATTAATAAATCGAGAGCCCGAGAGCATTAAACGTATCCAGAAAGTATAGCAAGTCAAAAACGAAGTCAAAAACACATCCCATCCTAAGATATGAACGATTGGGCAGCAGAGCAACGGCACCTGCGGCCCGCCGTTTCTTCGGCGATGTTGGAAGCTCACCGAAATTTTCCGTTTGTTTTAGTGTGTAATAGAACAAAGAAGTAGGTACTTTTATGGCAAAGGTGTTTAGCAATAGCTAAGCGACTAAGCCATATTATGTAGGACGTAGGTACTAAATGTTTCTCAGTAATAAGTAGGAATTTAGTTAATTTATAACCTATAAAAAAAGGCCCGCGCGTTGTACTCTTCTCGGCGACGGCGAGATGCTTCGCGATGGCGTGATCCCACGAGTTTTTGGGGAATCCCCGGTTCAGGAAACATCTATGATCCTTAACTCTGAATTTGTTTTCTTAAGTTTATGTAAAATGTGTACTTTACATATTATAACTTTGTATCGAGTTTTGTATGCAAAGTTAGTTTATGTAAAATGTGTACTTTACATATTATAACTTTGTATCTAGTTTTGTATGCAAAGATTTAACACTTTGGTTTGGGTTTAAGGAGTATCTTAATGTATTTTTATTATGTAAACTAGAGCAGGCGCTGATCCAGCTTTTTTTTAATTATTTGCCCCTCGGGCACCTCGCTCTACAAAAGACTGAGAAACACTATCCTAAGGCGTGATACTGCTCTTTGGAATAGAATAAATTGAAACAGGGCAAAAAAGAGATAGATTCCGATTATAAAAACTAATCTTTTTTATGTCAGGTTGAAGTTGAAGTCTTTTAAAATAAAAACTGGAATTATTTTATAATTTTTAAGTTTTCTGCAAAAATCTAACCAGAAACTTATATGACCTACATAAAATTAGGAAAAAACAACGTAATATTTTATAACCTATTTTTGGCGGTACCAATTTAAAACCGTTGGTTTTTTAAAAGATAAATAAAGTTTAAAGTCACCACCTACCTTAGCTAGCTCAAACTCGTAGCAATTGTAGCCGGGGTGACTGTTTTGTGAAGATTTCTTGCCAGTTAAACAATAATGTGTACATGTATGAACCTCAAAGAATGCTGCTGTATAATCTAAGACATAAAACTGAGTTTTGAGCGCTACTCACAGCTGCTCTTACCTCTAACAGGCTCTAACCTGTAACAGCAACAACAAATTCATGTGAGGGAACAATAAGTCCACACCTCGCCCCACATAGAGTGCCAAAAGAAACACAAAAATTATTTAAATAGAGTTAATTAACTTGAAAAATTCAAAGATAATTCAACTTAAAAACAAAGAAACTTTGTACTACTTAATGCTTACCTACTTCAACACAAAAACCACAAGCAGTTGATTTATCAATCAGACAAAAATAATAAAAAACTTTAGCAACTCTAGGTTATATACGTACTCCCTATTAATTATTATAGCGCAAAAGTTGCAACTCTTTTACATCATGCTTCATATATCTTAATAACTAAAATTAGTAAGGCAAATCACTTAAAACGTTAAATATAGTGGAATATACTGTTAAATTATGTTATAAACAGTTGGGCAAAATAGATCATGGCTTCAATCACAACAAAAAGAAAACTTCTCAACTGTAGGTACGGCAAGAAAGCATATTTGCCTCTATATCAATAAAAAAATACCAAAATGTTAAATAAAAATCATTTTTGCCTTCCCGTACATTGCGTACACATATGAAATGTGTCTTTTATTTTAAGTCGACCAATCTGCCCTTAAAGTTAAACACCCCCTATCCTATAACGGCATTGTAAATTATTTAGCTCTTTTTACTCAGAAATTACATAAAATATCGAAGAAACTATACTCGTTGGCAGAAACCAGAACGAGTAGAAAACTATTTTCAACAGGAGAATTTTTTTTGGTAATTAAATATTTTTGCCTTTATCCTTAAAAAGTTTATTGACACCGGTGCTAAAACAAACATTTTCGGAATTGTTATTTCAACCAAGTTCCTGGAAATTTTATGAAATTTAAATTATTTTTCATTTCAAGTGTTTGTTATCGAAAATTTGCATAGGTACGATTTACAAACATTTAGCCCTTAATTTTGCTAACGTATTGATTGATAAATTAAAAATAATAAATTACTAAATTTGGCTTAAATCGTTTTAGGTTAGTAAAACAACAAAAACTTTTACATAAAAGCTCAACACATTTAAGCATTTTTACCGCTAATATACATGGTATCCAGAAGTTTATGTACCGTACTTACAGTACAGGGCGTAATTTGCGTGCAAAGAAAGAATAAACTAGTCATAACTTATTTGTGTGTAGACTTTAAACGTTTTTTAGTTAAATTAGGATACACCCAAGAATACAACGTTTTTGAAAAAAAATAAATTTTAAATTGCACTGCATTTCACAACGATGTCAAATATTCGTTCTTTTATTCAGATAAGGTCAAAAATAAAGAGATTTCTTAACTTTTTCTGCACTTATCGCATTATAATTCATATTTGTTTTTTTTTCTCAAAAACGGTGCATTCTAACGACACGGGTCAACAGTACCTAAATAACTACAAGGTGCTTCATTAAGTCAGTTCAATTTTTAATGGAATAGTCAAGGGGTAAAACGCTGAAGCAATGTAGTGTACACGCGTCAAAAAAAGTAAATAGCATTGCAAGCAATGAGAAAAATTATTAGCAACCTATTAAAAATATCGAAAATGTTCCGCAATGTGAGAAAATGCAAAGCAGTGTAAGAAAATGCAAAGCACTGCAAGAAAAAGGGCGAAGCAATGCATAAGCAATGTAGAAAATGTTGAGGGATGTAACAAGAATTTGCGTACTTGTATATAGCAATGCGGCTCGTTGGCATCGCTGCATTTGACGTGACAGCATGGCACTTTCGTTTTAACGAAATCGTCAATATTGACTAATCTAGATTTTGTGTTTTCTTAAAATTTTCATGCTTTTCTGCGGTTTTTCGCGATTTTTTTTTGTTGCATTTATTTTATCAGAAAAGCGTATTTTATGAATTCTACAAGTAATAATAATTTAAATGGCAATGGCAAGATTTTAAGGATTCCATGCACATATCCTACTTGTACTTGCAAATGAAAAAAAAAATATTATTTTTCTCAAAAATTGCCAGAGGCTGCTAAATAAAAAAAAAATCGGATTCGATATCAGCGACCTAGACACCCTATGTATGCAAAAAATTAGAGAAAAATTCGGAAACCTTTGCCAATAGTAATTGCCAAAGGCAGTATTTGGGTCATTCTCTAAAATAGAAACAAAAATCCGTCTCAACGGGTCATTCGTCACAAAATGGTAAATTTTGTAAAAATATAAAAAGTAACTAGCAGGTGAAGCACTTGATGTGTATTTAGTTGACTTTCGCCGAAAAGATAATACTTAATCTCACTTTTAAAGATATTTCTCCACGACCATTAGTGAATGCAATAATTCCAAAATCATTTTTGATAATAGAATGTAAAAATTCTTGCTCTTGAGTTGGAATATTTATTCTGAAACACTTGCTTCTTATGCGTTTTGCGTGTATTTTCATTCCATAACAAGATACGGAATGAATATTCTGTAATTGATCTAAATGACATAGGTTGCCATGAATTTCGAAACTGTCAGTGTCAGATAAAAATGGCCGCGTTGTAATAATTATTTTCAGACAAATTTTAGTGCAAGTAAAAAAATGAGTGAAAAATCGGATGAATCAGATATGGAACTGGATAATACTCCAACTGAAACTACGAATATTGCGAATAAATAACTTAATTGCTTTGTACAGATTTTATTTGTTTTTATTCGTACTTTTTGGTCGTGGAGAAAATATAGTGTGCTACTCGGTTAGAATGAAAATTCGATACTCGTGGTTCCTCACGCTCGCTACGCTCTTGTTCGGAATCTTCCACTCGGATCGAATTTTCATTCCAACCTCGTTACAGAATCTACTATTATATTACTGCGATACTTCTTGATTTCTTTGCAGATTCAGAAGAGAATTTTAAAAGATTTCCTAGTTCAGTTCTTAACAAAAAAAAACTAAGCTTAGTCTTAAAGGCAGTTTAACCAAAAAGACGTGTGGAGGACGAGTATATTACAAAACATATTAATTTATAGGCCGTATTCAAAACCGAACTAAGAAAAAAGACGAGGAAATGAAAGCAGGTTGCAATTGGTACAATGTTCATGAAAACATAACATACATACATACCAATAGATTTAAAAATTATGGCACCAGGGCAGGCCAACGCAAAACGCAAGCAACATAGTTAAAAAGCAATACAAGAAATGTATAAAAATGCAATGCAAAGAGAATGCAAGCAATATGACGCAATGTAAAGAAAATGCTATCAATGTGGCGCAATGCTATACCGAAGAAAACTTTTTATTGTGGGAATTAAAACGCTTAGGTAATTGATTTTTCGTTAATTATGGCAATACAGCCTAAATTTCATTAAGTGAAATATATTGCAGGGAAGGTATTAACCGAAAAGAACTTAAACGAAATTTAATTGGGTCAATTAAATTTTGCTAATATAGTTTTCTCCGGAATTTCTTTTATTAAGGCTTTAATTCCTTCAAATATTAGATGCAAAAATAATATTACTAAACTTGCAATTCGTCGCAACCGTGCAATTCCTCTATCTACAGTTAGTTATCAAAATTATAATTTAATTTCCATATTAAAAATGTGATTGCCCGAATAAAAGTTGTTTAATGCATTGGTCACGGGACCACTTCTTCCTCGTTTGTTGCATTCAGTAATCAGTTGGCGACATAATGCGCGGACGCGCCATTTATGTGTTGTACAAGTTTGGTTCCTGGCAATGGAGGGCGCATAGTTTATAATCTATTAGTATTATTTCTGCATTGCGTGTTTAAATAATTTGTTAGAAGACTTGGAAAATGTGTTTAGGTACGATATGATTAGCAATGAGGGTATAGTAATAAGAGCAACATTGGAATAATTCAGCGCTTTTAGAACAAAGTACTAAGGACCATAGTGTTTCCTATAAATATAGCAACGAACACTTCTACTACGATCATTTCGAGGCTATCCTGCTTATCGATAACAAGGGTTTAAAAAGAAGACTCAAGAGCGTAAAGCCCTATGAATTAGTGAAATAGTTTCAGTGCAAAGCAGAGTAAAGTGCGGTAGCTCTACACGTTAATCTTATAGTGTGTTTAGAGCCTAAGGATTATGGTTGCAAAATTGCATAACATATTAAGCAATAATTAACTAAACTTAGTTATGTCAGTCCTATATAGTAAAAAGAAGTGAAGACAGTATGTACGACAGAAAAACGCAAGGGTCACTTGACACAATTATTTTTAAATGTTTATGTGAAAACACATTTAATTGACGGAATCATTATCGAATTTGGTCGAATTAAGCGTTAGTTGTGATAAAGTAATATTACGTTTTGGTCCGAAATAAATTTTAATTCAGGCAATTAAACTTTAATTGAATTTCTCAATAAAATAATTTAATTCGGAGAATAAAATATTTTGTTGCTCGTTTTCAATAAAATATTTTTATTGATTGAATTGGTTAAGGTTATCCCAATTAAATCATTCTCTCAGTGCATGCAGTGCGAAAATCTGGCAATGTGCAATGTTCTAAAAGCAATGCGAAACATTTTGATGCAATTTTAAGCAATGCAGCAATGGGTGTATAAAATTGACTTCAGCGATTTATACCTCGGAAATAGTATAGTTTTTGATTGGTTTTGGGATTCTATATGAAATTTTAATCAGATTCCTTGTTCCTCGAGCATATCCTATAGATACCTAAATCCAATAAAAATATAACGTCATTTTTAATAACAAAATAAATCCTCATTGTAACTTCTTTAACAAAAAAATTATTTAATTAAATGTTAAAAATGGCCCCCTCAATATACTGAACAACTGAACAGTTTGACAATGCGCCAAGTTGTAATAAAATATATTTATTACAATTTAAAGCATAACTGGAGTTACGCGCTGACACTCTGTCGTACTTCTATTTCTTAATATGTCGATATACTTTCAGTTTTACTTTACCACGCCTTTGCTTCGCACTTGAGGTCTGAACAACCACCATGTCGGTTTGAGGCATCCAGGACGTTAATGCTTTATGCGCCTTGCAGTAAATCCATAAGCAACCGTCGAAACCTCGGTCGAAACACTCGAATATTCAGAGATTTGTTTATAAATAAATGATAATTCGACCCAAGTCAAAGATTATTTGGCCAAAATTAATACAACTCCAAACTTTGTGATGATTAAGTACAGAGATTTTTGCCGTTTATGTATGGGTGCTTTTATTTAATTCCACGATATCGGCACGACAGAATAAACTGTTTGGTCATTATCTTATTATCTATTTAAAACTTGCTGGCGCGATCTTGGTGATGATTTAATTACAGTGGGCTCATTAAGTTAGTCTGAGTAGTTCGAAAATATTTAAACTGATTACAAAATCGTTTTAAATGATGAGTCTTGGCAAAGCGACAATCTTGCAAAACATAATGTGTACAATAATATAAATCTGAGCAAAAATGATTCTATAGAACAAATCCAGGGAAAAGAGACTGATTCAAAAAAATATTTATCATTGCTCCTATAAAATAAAATGAAAAACTCAAAAATGTGGTTAATTTTTGACCTTTACATAATAATTCCTAATCTTTCATCAATTATAATACGCGGTAAACAACCAGTGTTATTTTTTTGAAGGTCATAACAAGAACTTTCTATTATCTCTGTATGATAAAGTTAAATGTTTTATTGAAATGAATCAGATATTGGTATAGGTTAGTTTGGCAATGTTGCTGCCACTTGTTTTAAGTGGGCCAAATAGAATTTAGTTTCCACAGGGCCTTCGCTAATAACACTGGCCGACAGGATTTTTGTAACACAGTTCAGCCTATTATTTTCTCACCTTACCTTTCTAATAATAGAAAAATATTCATTAACGTACAAATTTTCAATTAGACCTTTTTATATTGGCAGGTAGTATATTTAATGAGGGGTTATTTAATAGGGGTGCATTTTAAAACAGAAACATAACCTAAATGAATTGTTTATAATATTAAACTTATTCTCTTATTATATTATTTTGAGTTTCAAATTGAGTGGTTTTGGGTAGTTAAGAAGGTTTTTTTCATGGTGGAAAATGTCAAGTCGAACGCACCGCAATTGCAAAATTTCTTCTAAAAAGTTTTGTTATATTTGTGGAGATTTTCTGGTGAAATCTCAAGCCTGAAAATGTGAAGAAAGCCTATTTCATGTATTTTGGTGTTTTAGTCGGAGATTAGGACAAGCAGTGAGCTGTGTCAGCTGTAGCGGTGCAGTGGATGAAAGAGGAGAGAAGAAGTATGCATTTTGCAGTTCCAATGGTATGGGAGAGCCCACCAATCATTTTGACGATTGCTATTTTTGCATGACAACGACTGAACGTTATTCCAAAAAAGCGCAAGAATAAATATCCGAACTTGCCTTTTGCCATAAGACCTGTTCCTCAAAATGCAGACTTACCAGTACCGATTGCGCCTTTAGATTGGCAAGATATTGCTTTGGGAGATAATGGAGATAATAACGCATCATCAGGCAGCTCCGAAGAACAAGGAACAGTGTACGGAGTAGTACCAACCACACTTTTACTCCAGGTCCCGGCGAGCCACATTTGATTGTTCAAAATGAGTAAAATGATTTAGTACGTGATTCAGGGTTAGTTCAGGTTAGTTTATTTTTATTTATTTTATTTTTATTATTCATAACATATTCCAAGAACTACGAGCTGCAGATTTTGAAAGACGCAGGAATTACTGTCAGTGGTTACCCAAAATTCATTGGAAATAAATGGTTTATTAGACCTGATATTTTTTTCTGATGAAGCCTGGTTTCACCTCACCGGTTATGTGAATTCTCAGAATACACGCATGTCATGTAGAGTAGTGAAAATCCCCTTTTTTTGTAGAGTTCACAGTTCACATTGCACCCTAAACAAACTGGTGTCTGTTTGTAGAAATCGTCCATTGTACTCTAAGACGCCTTACATACAATTAACTAACAAGATGGGAAAAGATGGTGTCTGGTTGGCTGTTTCCCGAAGAAGAATTATGGCTCCTATTTGCTTCCATGAAAATTACAGCACAGCGGTGTAGCGAAAATATTTCGAATCCATTTGTGGAGAAATTACTTGACGATGAACTACGTTTTGGTAATTTTCAACAACAACTTGTTTGACGGTTATGGATTACTTCATTTTTCCTCATTTGAAGAACAATATTTTTAAAACAACAGTTGCAAATTCAGGACAGTCACAAGACAGGATTATCCAAGACCGTTATAACATCTCTCGAGAGATGCTGGTCAACGCTTTCGGAAATATGAAGAGACGTGTAAATTTGTGCTTGGAGCATGGCGGTGGCCAATTTTATCAATTTCTTTAATTTTTGTTTTTCTTTCTCTATATTCTTACTTTGTTAATTTTGTAAACAACAAGATTAAATTTGTATTTGTTTACTTACTTTAATATATATACTAATTAGGAAAATATTTCCTAGCCATCTGATGTAATAGGAAATATTTTCCTAATTAGTATATATATTTATTCTACTCCATCTGACAAGTAAGGATTTTTAAAGATTTTTTAGTACTTACTTTAATATTCATCAATTTGGCATATCATGTCATAATATGAATTTGATACAATTTTAACCTAGATTTGGTTAGATGTGTTTTCTAATAAGCAAATGATTAGTTTTGAATTATAAATAAAAAAAAAAATGACGGATTAAAAATGGCTAAACATATCTAATGTAAAAAGGGTTTTTAGGGTCGCTGATAATAAAGATTGACCAAAAACAACAACACACTCTAAAAACTAGGGGTAATTTTAATAGATATTTACAGGTAAAATAATGTAATATTTTTACATATATGCTCTAATTTTACATGCACTCTGTACATTATCTTTAAAAATACACGTTAAAGTGTTTTTAAAAAATTTTTACAGTAAGTAGTGTAATATCACAAAAAAATACATATAAAATGTTAAAATCACATGAATATTATACGCCACTGTAAAAATTATGTTTTTCTGATGTAAACTTACGATATCAGTCTGTGGGATTCCCCATCACTTTTCGGCACAACGAAAGAGACGCGTCCGTCGCGTCCATTGTTTGGTTTTCATTACATCTGCCGGCATCGGTTTGTTGTTTTTTCCTCGTATACAGTTGTAAGTGTTTTATTTTGTGGTTAAAAAAGTACTTAACAAGTAAGTATTGTATAGTTTTACTATGTATAAATGCTCATTTTGTGGTTTAACTTTAATTAATAGTATTAATAAACTGTTTCCCAAATAAAAACAGTGTAATAGTTAAGCTTAACTAGTTATATTATAAAATAGGTCGTTTTTCAATGTTTTTGTGTATACTATTTAATTTAGCGTTCCAAAGATCTCCGTAGATACCTACTTATATACCAAAAAATAGGCATTTTTTAAAGTTTTTTTTCTTTACTAGCAAAAAGCTATTTAAAAACTTTAAAATCCTTGTTGGAGACTTTTTTTTTTTGTGTTTTATGTTACTATTTCTATTTAAAAAAAAATAACATGACACATGTTAGATTTTTTATATTTGTTAGTTATAGTTTTTGTTATAGTCGGTTATAATGGACAAGCTGTTTATACGTTTAACATAAATATATCTACACTGTAAAAAAAGTCCCAGATCCCCCCATATTTCGAAAACCTGGCGTTTAATCAAAAAGTGTTTTATATCAAGTTTATAGATCTATTTCCAATGTATATTAAAAAAAATTTCTCGAATATATAGGGTGCACCATAAGGATAGTAAAGACAAAAGTTAATTTTTTTTAGATAGGAGAATCTACTTCTTGATGTTTTCGAATTCTATACAAAATTATATATAGGTATGTAGGTACCTAAAGTATTACAAAACATTATTTTTTACCATTTACATTTTATATCATTTTATCACCTTGAAAAAAAGCACCAGCATTGTGGTGCTGCTATGTCTTTACATTTTTGATTTAACCTAGTAATATTAGAACTGACAATGTCAAAAAATATCAACGCCATCGCCACAATACTGATGGTGTTTTATTTAAGATAATGTAAAGGTATAAAAAGTAAATGGTAAGAAATGTTTAACAAGTATATATTTTTAAATTGGTATATGTTTTAAACTAGTGAATTTAGGTAAAGCACATGCTACATGAAGTTAGGCTACAATTTTGTGTAGGATTCGAAAATACATAAAAAAGTATAGTCTCCCATTGGAGAAAATGTAACTTTTTTCTCTACCATCCTTATGTATATTTGAAAAACTTTTCCTAATGTGCATATGCATTGGAAAAAGATCTATGAACTTTATATAAAACACTTTTTAATCAAACGTCACGTTTTTGAAATATTGATGGGGTTCGGGACTGTATACACACAATGTATAATAGGTATATATTTAAATTAAGTTTATTAGCACCTAAGTGTTGCAAATGTATTTATTATTTGTCAGGGAATAATACCAGATATCTTTAATATTTTTTATTTACAGTAACCGTTTTCCACTTGTTTTTTAATTTGTTTCTAACGTGAAATAAAACGAGCTCTATAAAAATGTTGTATTTTTATTTAATTCCTTCGACAAACAAATTACCAAAAATTAAAATACATAGATTATTATGTAGTATTACAAATTTATTACATTAATCATTGCTGTAAAATTTCAGCTTTAGAACAGATAATTTACTGTTATAGGAACTAAAAATATACATTCTATTTTTTTTTAAGTGTAATTAACGTGTAATTTCACCTAATGGTAGCTGTGATTTTACTAAAAAACTACCCAATTTTTAAAGGAATATTCCGTATTTATTGTGATTCCCTTGTAAATTCACATGAATATTAAGTATATTTAATGCAAAAATACATTAAAAAATGTGTTTCTGCAGTTATTTATTTACAAACAATTCACATGAATCATGTAACTCTACAGTGTCACTGGTATATTACATGCACTATTGCTGGCAACAAATAACCAACAATTATTGCTGTAATTTTACAAGATTTATTTTTAGAGTGCACAGACGCTTTTTTTGCAAATGGTTCTGCTGTTATGATGAGTCATACACACGTTTTATAAACACTTTACTTAAAAACATAAAAATGTCATCTACCCAGATTAAGATACCATCGTGCAGAAAGAAAATAAAACCGTGGATGACTTCCGGTCTCGTTACCTCAATTCGGACTAGAGATAAACTAAAGATCAAAGTTTTAACGGACAAAAATAATTTAAATTTATTAAATAAATATAAACATTACCGCAACAGTCTAAAAAATCTAATTCATAAAACTAAGAGAGATTATTTCATTAACAAATTAGGCGAATATAAAAATAAACCTAAAAAAAATTGTAATGTAATTAATGAGGAACTTAATAAAACAAAAACTAATATTCTTTCCAGCAACCAGTTTGGTTTTAGAGAAGGAATGTCTACTGAAAATGCTCTATTCCAGGTAAGCAATTTAATTAATGATGCACTAGATCATAATAAAAAGCCTTTGGTAATATTTCTAGATTTAGCCAAGGCATTTGACACGGTATCTCATAGAATACTTCTAGAAAGGTTAAACAATTATGGCGTACGAGGGTTACCTAATAAACTCTTTAAAAGCTATCTTGGGGGTAGAGAGCAATGTGTAAAAATTGAGGGTGAACTGGGGGAGTTCAGGACTGTAAACTGTGGTATTCCACAGGGAACTGTACTTGGACCTGCTCTCTTCTCTTTGTATATAAATGAACTTCTTTTCATGCAGAGCAGTGCCAAAATAATATCATACGCTGATGATACTGTTCTTATATTTACCGGTAAAACGTGGCAGGAGGTCTTTGAACTTGCAAGTTTGGAATTTTCTAAGGTTATCCAGTGGTTTGAAGAAAATCTATTAACTTTAAACATGAAAAAGACTAGGTATGTATGTTTTAGCATCTATGAACTGAAAATTCTTTCATTTGATTGCATTCAAAATAATAAAGAAAATTGCCAATGCACTACAGCTATAAGTAAAATCAATAAAATAAAATACTAAGGTATAATTGTTGATCAAAATATGAGGTGGGAGGAGCATATTAAGCAATTAAATGCTAAAATTCGGAAACTTGTCTGGAAGTTCTATAGCATTAGAAATGTTATGCCTACAAAGGTATTGCGGATGTTGTATATCGTTTTGGCTGAATCTATCATTAGTTACGGCATTTCGATTTGGGGTGGAACTTTTCCCTCAAACATGAATGTTTTAAACACCACTCAAAAATTTCTCTTAAAGGTTCTTCTACAGAAGCAAAAACGATATCCATCTGATTTATTGTTTAAAGAGGCAAATGTATTTAGTGTTCCTCAAGTTTATGTTAAATCAGTAATTTTATTTACTTATAAAAACCCAGTACTAAGAAAGTCAATTTTTACGTAGGAAACTAGAAGCAATACTCGGCAAGACCTGAATGTGCCACGCCTCGCGCGAAGACCACCACACAGAGATTTCTTAATTAGTTTGCCACTAAATTTTACAATTTGTTGCCGATTGAAATAAGGCGTATAAATAGCATCTCTCTCTTTAGTAAGAAAATTAAGCAGGTTATCAGAACAAAAGAAGCTGATTTTATAAAAATTCTAAGATTTGATTGTTGCATTTTTGGTGATTTTATGCCTTTCGTTACCTATTTGGAATGGTTTATTTATGTAAACTACTATTATACACTACTTCCATTCTTATATTAGGTATATAAACTTAATCTTGCGCATAAAGTAAAGTACACACACGGACATTACAGTTTAGGTGTACTTTGATAACCAATTGTTATTTACATTGTAATTTATCTAAATTATGTAATATATTTCGTTTCGTTAGATTCGAAAAATGTCACTTTATTTATAACGTGCTTACCATTATCATAAATTAAGTTTTCAAGCAGATTCAATTTTAAAATCATCGTGCGTTTGCTCAGTCCATTTGTTCTCTATTTATTCGAGTCGGGCTTTGACATTTACATTTAAATTATTTTTAACAGCCTCAAAAATCTCCCTTCTTGTGAATGCCACTTGGGTTATTCCGCTAAAACTCTTTGAATAACAGTTGTAGGAATAATCCTAAATCCCCTGAACTAGCCAGAACCTATTTCAAGAAAAAACAATTGAGTAGCACTGAGAGTAGCACGCATGCGTATTTTTACCCATTCCATATTTTATATTTATAATAATTACTAAATATATTGATAAGCCTTTCGAGTTCTCTTTTCAAAAATATTTGTTGCCTACAAGCTACATCGCGGCAGTTATTTTTGAAATATTTAGTTTAAACTCGAGTTTAAAGTAGTGAAATATCTTCCAAATATATCGCAGTGGCAATGGAAATGGACAACTAATATTACACAAAAGATACGTGTCTTATCAGTTTGGAATGCAACTTTGTCTTCAAGATTGTAACATATTATATTTTGTTTACCTTTATTGGTCTATGACTACTAACAACGGTGATATTATGTATTTCGGATTCGAATACACTTCATTATTTTATACTACCCTAATAAGAATAAAGTATTTCAAAAACAATTAAAGCGATTATCTATTTAGTCGACATCAATCCACGCGTATAAAATACTATTCTAATTTCAAGGTGGTCAATAATCGGATTTTAGAAAAAGAAAACTATTATGTTTAAATACACATGCGAGATGTTGCACGTGGCGACATCTCGTGGCAGTCGAGCTATCTACCCAACCAGACTAGCGAGGTCTTAGAGAAGACCAGACGCTGGAATAGAACCCGCATAAACAGGTATCTAATGTCAGGTGGCGCTGAACTAACCTGAACTAACCTGAACCGAAACGCGAAGAGCAGTAACGCGTGCAAGGATTGGGTCTGACGGAAAGAAAAGGGACAAACTTCTTTCTTTTATTATGTTTAATTGAAGATCCCTAAGAGTATATTTTAGAACATTTACACTTGTAATTTATTATGAATCCTGTATTAGTTTGTAGTAATAAAAACACCAGCAGTTTTAATAATGAAACTTCAAATGAAAAATTTAGGTACAATGTGACCGTCAAATTGGGTGTTTCAGAAATATATGGGGTTCATTCGAGGGTTCAATATTTTTATTAAGAAGTCGACTCTCGCAGCTTTGAAATTAGTTCGAATTTTACCAAATTTGCACAAAAATTAACCATTTAGAAAAAACCTCGTATAAAACCTTCTTATGAAATACCATACATAATTTGGGTAAGATAAATTTAAAATTAAATTAAATGTGTAAATTCTATTCCATTCCACCAATAGGCAATACCCTAAACCTCGCCCCAAACGGACGGATCTATACATGGGCCTTTGTGGCTGCTGGATATTAAGGGCCCCCAGCCCCATTGAAGACAATGGACAATATTGCGAATTAAAAAAATAGTCTAAAATTTTTAAAATTCCAATAATAAGGTTAACAACCCTGAGGCCAATCAACCGGTGTGCGCGCCTACCTAACAGAACGGGGGATTCCCCGTCGCTTGTCTTCAGTGTATTTCCTCCCAAACGCAGTCAAACCGGCTTCATGCAACAATTTGGGGAGGGTGGATAATTAAAATATACCTAACTTTTTTTCGTATTCATTTTTATACTTTTTTATTATGTCAAATTAGCAAACCTTAACGTGCTTTGCAAAAAAAAGTTAGCCTTCATTTACGATTTAGGGCGTCGTTTTCGAGATAAATCGATCAAGTAATTATTTTGCATGCAAATATTATTGTATTTCGCTAGGGTAAGAAGGACGAATGTCAATGACTGATCAAAGAAGTAAATTTAAATTTTTTCAAGAGGAACATAAAGTAGCAGGAATTTATTGTTTGAATCTATTTAGCTAGTCTATTTCCATGCTACTTTAATATCAAAATTAATAGAATAAGAAGAAACTTTGAATAATGATGAAATTATATTAAAATACTCATAGCTTCTTAAATATATTATTATTTATTTTCAATGAATACATTTAATTCCAGGGTTAGTTTTCCTTGCTAATAATTATTAAATTATAATTAGGTAACTGTATGTGACAACATCGTAAACCACTACACATTTTTTGTCCGCATTCCTTCGCCAGTTACAGATTAATGTGTGGAGCTTAGGTACCTAAGCATAAATAAGAACTAACATTGATATTAAAAATTACTTAAAAAACAATAGATACTGTTACGGTAGATCGGGAGTTAAACTTTAAGTATTATAATATTACAACTGTAAACACATGTCGACATGATTATTATACACAAACAAAGCTAGAAACTCTGACCTTTTAATTTTATGTGCTGATATGTTTTATTGTGGAAACTTGTTTTTAACTTTTACTCAGACCTGGTAAGTAGTTAATAAAAATGCTGATACCATCATATATTAGGTATACAGGGTGATTCACGATGAGCGTGCATTAGAACTTTTGTTAGTTATTTAAATGAAACAACATAGGAAACACCCTGTATATTTCTATTAAAATTAGTATAAACTGTTCTTTACCTATATCAATGCAGCTCCTGACAAATCCAAATTTAATTCAAAAATTATATGCGTTATGAAAACAAATGCACCCACACAGTACTGATGTCTATAAGGATAATGGCGGTAATGATATCTAGTATGTCCTGATAAGCAAAAAGTTGTACTGAATTATGGTATGTATACCTATTATAGGACTGTCAATAATCTTCAGTAATTATATTTTCTAATTTCACTAGCTAAGTATTTTCATAAAATGTGACAAAATTAACGACGAGGTTCAACACCTGACATTCAGAAGACTAAACAATAATTGTTTAAAGTTTAAGGTAAATGGCCAACAATTCTCACATTTGCCAAATAACAATAATTAATAGAAATTTGCCTATTTACGAAGAATAAGAATTGTAAGTAAGTTTAAATGTATATAATATTTTCTTTCACAACGTAAATACACTATAGCGCAAAAAAGTTATAACCCTTTAATCACAAGCGAAGAGGCGAATACAATCTATAGTTCGCCACACAGTTCTAGAGCTACAACGCCTGAGGAGGCAGGGCGGATAAATACACAAAAAGAGTCGCTATGACATGACGGTGGCAGTATAGGCGTGCGTAATAATTTTTTTATAAATTGTTTTAGTCTTACATTGCGCAAAATATAAAAACAAACACCTACTGATTTATTGGAAATTACTGCCCGAGCTTGACTATGAATAACTTTACCTTTTATATATTTATTCATTTCACAAACATTAACATTTACAAATGATTACCTAATTATAAATTAAATATAATAATTTTAAACTCCGGCAATGTCTGTAAAATTTCTCAAAATGCCATGATGTGCTTTGTATCCCCCTAATTTAATATCACATACGATAACAAGAGGCAAAACCATTAGTAAGGGACAGAAATCCCCGCTGATTGCTTGATTTCGGCGTGGATTGCCAAATTTACTAAAATATCGCCGATTTAAGAATATAATACATTATAATATTAAGTCATTATAATTTGCAATGCAAAGAAGAAAATCAACGGAATATAATGTTACAGGGTATACAGTATATAGGTGTAGATACAGCATGCGTCTAACTGTTTTAAGTAATATATTTCAATTACATACAAATTATTATTTTATGGAAATTGAAACAGAGAATTACGGAAACAATGCGTTTTTTTTGTTCGTATACCTTTCGTAGCTCGCCAGCCGTGTGACGAACTTTGCGTCAAAATTTTAGGAAATTTAAATTAACTTCTATAAGAATCCTTATTCCAGATTTTGAAATAGATACAAATTTGAAATTTCGAAATCACGTTTTTAAAATTAAAATGTTTCTGTCTTTGATAACAACTGTGATATATATTCATACATGAAAAGTCCGAGATAATCGCAATATGAAAAAACAAATTTAATGATTCCAGGAGAGAGGAACGTTTGTAGCCATAATCTGACTAAATAATGATGGTTTACGAAAAAACTAGCTAAGAAAATGAGTCTAAATGTTTCAAAATTTTGAAAAACAGGAAGAATATGACAGATTTTCAAATATGCAATATTTCAGTTTTTTTTATCGAAACTGCTTAAAAATACCTATTAACATAATTGCCTAAAACTTTCGCTATTTAACCGCCTCTCTATCTCCTATAAAAAGAATAAGCGAAATCCCCATATGGACTCGAATTCTGGGCACACGGTAACGTACCTTCGTATCAAAAGTTTTGGGAAAAATGATGTTAAAGAATTAATCTTGTAATAAAATAAAAAGAAGAAATTCCATACCAAGGAACTGCGAAAGGTCCGTGGTATTCAATCGCGTGAAGCTTTTTTCGAATTTGTCACATTAGACAATTTCTCGAATCTTTAGAAATACTCTACGGTGCAAAGCTTCTTTGCATGTGATTTCCCAACTGTTGTCATGAACCTTCCTTCTCAATACAGACCAGTTTAGGGGATTGTCGTTTCCTTACACAAAAGGTAAAAAAAAAATATCATTTCGATAAAATTATTTATCATTTCGAAAAATAAGGTTTTCAGATAGTTGCCAAAAGTAGCCTTATTGCTAATAAATTCGGCACCAGAATTAGTATATATTATAACTCTTAAAATATTTTTGTTAATTCCAAATGTATTTAAGATCAGTTTTGGAATGGTATAAAAACTATTTTGTTAATTCCATATGTGTCTAAAATCACATAGCCAGTTCTGGGACTAACACAAATTATTCAAACTTTCGCGCGTTATACAGATAGCTACTTATATTCAAACAAGTCAGCTGGATTTAAGTCAGCTGGATTTAAGTCAGCTGGCTTGATTATTGTTTCAAAGTGGCAGTGATTTGACTAGCATTGTGTGAGTAGTATTTATTAAAAAGTAAAAATTAACAGACTGTAGCAAATCTTTGGTGAAAATGAAGTTTACGTGGCCCATGTGAAATAGCGTAATGTTTATTGCATCACCTAAAAAGTCATCCTGCAACCATTAAAAAGGTAAGGCTACTTAGCGACCCATGTAACGGACAATATAAAAATCAATTTGTATCTGATATGTTCATTTAGGTCATGCAAGTTTCACCTGTAGACGTCATTGATTAAGAATTTTTAGTGTCTGGTCACAGCCAGATGGAATGTGATTCCATGCATGCAAGAATAGAAGTAGCAGCCAAAAATTTTACCAGTATTTTTACCACATGAATGGGTGACCAATGCTCAAAGTGCAACACAAAATAAACCAAGGTGCGAAGTTTTTAAAAAACTGGCATTGCTTTTCTCGACTGGAAAGCTTCGGCAAAGTTAAATATGGTGAACCGTAATAAAGATTAAGATGGCACTGTAGTAGGTAAACTGGTACCACATTAAGTGGATAAGGTATGAGAAAGCATCCCTTTTTGTACTAAAAATAAAAACTGACTTTGATAAAGATTTTCGCAGGAGGAAAACCCTCGGGAAAACCTATGCATAAATCAAATAAAAAAAAATCTGCCCTAAAGCTAAAAGCATTTGGAATTCTGGAGGCCTACTGGATGACGGTCGCTGAGTGACGAAGAAACTGTGGTGCTAGACGTTAATGACCCTGAAGATAGAGACTTTTTTGATAATAACTTGGTCATTTAGCTAATAAGGCTTGTGCCAGTACTTAGTTTTAGCAATTTTATATTACTACCATCTTCAATAAATATATGAGTGTCAAAAATGGATATCTGCATATTTTTGTTTAATTTACTTTTTACAAAATATTATATAATAATAACACAACACTTAAAAACACAACATATCTGTGAAGCAATTATTAAAGACTGTATAATATAAAATAACTTTTATAACTAAGATTGCTATTTTTAGAACCTGACTTATTAGAGTGTATTAAACTTCAATTTGGGTTTCCTGGATAATTACATTACATGAAAACAGGCCATCGATTTACTGCTAACCAATCAATTTTGATTCAGCCGTAGTGATACGTCTTAAAATAGGTTAGGTTTAATATTACCCTCAAACACCTCCTTCTTCCTAAACAAGGTTATCGGTAAATGCAACGCCCTTCTAAAAAACTTGCGGGTGAAAGCATATCAAAGTGAGGTCTCTCACAACAGACTTGTGTATAAAAAGAAATCGCTATCAACTGGAATATTTATGTTTCTCCTCTCACTATTCCGGTTTAAACATTTTAATTATAAAAAATTATAACGGACAACTGATATTGATACTAGAACAAAAATAAAAATAACCCTTATTGTTTTTAGCACATAAGTTGGTTTTCCTTTTTGCATTTTTAGGCTTTTCTTGATTTAGGAAGACTAAATTTTGTTGAATCCAATTTCATATTTATTTAAGTAGGTATTTATTAATATTTAATAAATCACTTGGTAAATCAATCGGTAAATCATCATATTTTAGAAATGTTTACTTTAAAAAATCTCCTAGTACTTACCTACCTATACTTGTAACTTGTAATCAAATTTCTAAACCAATATAATACTGAACACATTTCCGAATATTTAATTATTGTTCGTTTGCCATTCATTTTACAACGAATATTGGATAACTATATATTTCGTGCATGAATATTCTAGGTATACTTTACCTATCTATGATAATATTTACACATAATATGAATTCATCATTGTTTTGCCGCTCATTGAAAACAACATTTTTTGGGTAAATTAAATAATAAAAATGGTAAGTTTTCATTTGAAATATGTAGCAACGTTGTTGTACAGGGATTTTTTTTATATCTGCGAACCCACCTACAGGGGTAAATATAAGTTTCAGAAAACAACTGTTAGTACAAAAATTGCATAATTTCTCCATTGCTATCTTTTAAACTTGTCAAAAAAAAAATACGCACATCGCAAAGTAGAAAAACAATTGCAGATTTTCTTTTTTTTAACGGAACACCCTATATATTTTCCACCAGGACGAAAGATCTTTTTCCCCTAATTTCAAAAATATATACCAAACATGTGAACATTTTGTTCAGGTTAGTTGAGATATTTCAGCTTACAAATTTAATAAATTAAAATAGTAATCGAGTTATCGAGGCGTTCCGCATACTTCAACGTCAACGTGACATTATTAGTCGCTTTACTTTCAATTGAAATTCATATTTTATAATTTGACTATGTTTTCTATAGGCTTGTTCCAACCAGCAGTTCGGGACTAGTTTTTAATCAGAAATAGAGTCTACCAGATGAATATTGCATGTAGACCCCAGGATGCACTGCTAAGTACTAGAACTCGTTTATTGTATTTGACAGTTTGAAACTATCAGGGACTGATGGTTGGAACAGACCTTATATAGGTATGCACCGCGACTTCTAATACATTTTCTAATATTTAATCTGTATTGAGCATTGCTGTTGCTACATATTCAATCCTTTGTCTTAACACTTGTACATTTTAAAGTCTGTCATAATATATTCCATATTTTATTAACCCCCACAGAAAAATGTCTAACTGACTTCGGTCACGGCTATTAGCCGGCCATTCCGTACTGAATGTATCGATTTAACGTAAAGCGACAAATATGTTACGTTGAAGTACGCGGAACGCCTCGACAGCTCGATTATCATCACTTCAATTTATCAAAATTGTAAACTCAAATATTTTAAAAACATCTAAACTAAATGTTGACATCTCGGTTGACGTTATATATTTTTGAAATCAGGGGAAAGAGACCTTTCGTGTTGATGAAAAATATATACAGTGTCCCATTTAAAAAAAGAAAACTTGCAATTGTTCTTTAACTCTGCGATGGGCCTATGTTTTTTTTAAAAGTTCCAAAAGATAACACGCGAAAAATTATGCAACTATTTATACAAAAAAAATACCGCTGTACCTACCTATCTACATTTCAGCTAAACCGGCTTGTAACTACGGAAAAGTTATACAACTTTTGTATTACCTGGTATAATTATCTACGTTTTTTTGAAATTTTTATAGTATGTTTGTCCACACAAAGGCTTAGTTTACTACATATCTGAATTTGTGAATTAAACATATTATTATTATGGTAGGTAGGTAAATTATTGGGAATACTGTTAACAGCGGTTATTTCGGTAATTTTTTGCGTACCTTTACCATATTTTGAGGTTCCTGATAACCAATCTGAAGTTATTTTCGGCGATGTCCTTAGTTTTTGATAAAAAAAATTATTTGCATTTTTAGGTATGGACAGTTATGTTCGAGGTTATGTTTTTCTATCTAATTTACTAAACTTTACTGTTTCCTTTAAGCTATACTTTGTGAAACTAACATAAACTATATTTTTATAAAATCCTAACAAAATTTTATTGAAAAAAAATATCGAAAAATGATTTAACATTTAAAACACTAATAAATGCTGCTTTTAAATTTCTGTAATATTCCATGTAATTCTTCAAGTATAAATGCACGTAGTAACACTAGTAACTCCACAAAAAATAATGTAAAAAGTGCATTGCGGCATTTTGAATAGAGGGCCGATATTTTACCGTTCTTTCGTTATGTTTGCACATATTAAATTAAAATAGGGTAGGTACCGAGTAGGTATCTTCTCGAGTTCGGCTAATAATAGTGAAACTAGCAAAATTGAAAGGAACTGAAAGGCATTCATGCAGAAACAGATCTGAAGGTGAAAAAATGTCTTTTTAATAACTTCAGATTTGTGATGAGCAACCTCAATACGGGTACCTATTACTGAAAAACTCAGTGTTTTCAGTATTTACAATAATTATCAAAACAATAAACACTGAACTTACCATAGGTAATCAGCTCCACAGTTTCGAAATAAAAGTAATCCAAAAATAAAATAAAAACATCCAAAACTAAAGCACGTGCGTCAACAAAACTTCACTATCACTCAGTTTTAAAACAACTTTATCGACACAGAAAACAACGCATAAGAAATCGAACCGAGATAAAAAGTAGTATGTATAATTCTCGGTATCCAACCAAGTTTATTTTTATTGGGTACTATATAAAGTTTGTACTGTCCTGTCAGAGAAAGACAACTTGCATTCATATAATATGTAGAGTAGATAAAATACTTAAGTATATAAAAACTGCAACGAAACAAACAAAAACTAAGTACTATATGTATTTTGGATGTGAATCTTAACCGAAACGTCGGAATTCACATGCTGCTCTGACTTTCAAACTTATTTCTCTCGCGAGTTAAGCGCAAAACAAAAAAACAATCATCGGAATCCGCCGCCAACTTCGCCGTTTGAAATTCCGAGCGTAACTGATAACTTGGACGGTAAACTTAAGTTAGGAACAGAAAACAACTGAATAACGCGCACGAGAATCCTACTCAGCCTGAATTTTGTTTCGTTCGTTGGCTTGGCAGAGCAGAGAGTATGTTGTCGGTTTTCTATTTACATTCGAAATTCAGGGATATTAAAGAGACCAGTGTTGCCATAGCTGCGAATAGCTGATGACAGGAAGGTAGATGTTTTCGTTACGTTAAAAATTATAAGGTTTTGGCTTGTTGCTTTGTTTAAATGATGACCATCTAAACTGAGCTGTAAACAAGGGCGAAAAAAGTTCAATCAATATACTACTAAATGTATAAAATATTAGGTATATATATATAATATTCCTGGATCCTGGAATATGTAACTGTTATTCCGCAAATAAGGTTTAAAATACTGGCCGACAACTTTACAAGAAAAATATTTGGTAAATATTTCTAGGGGTTCTGTTTTTATTGGTAGTACCTACGTATTATATTCTAATAATATTATAAATCAAATCAAAATCAAAATCTTTAATTGGTACTTGCAAAATCCAGCCATCTAGGATAGATGTATACGTCATTTAACACATAAATATATAAGTGACAACAATACCACAGAGGCGACACGGAGCTAAATTCGTGACCCTGTATTTTCGGTTGCCTATTTGGGGTGACCATTTTGCAATTACAGCTGATAGCTGACAAACTGACACTTGCTTCCTGTTTCGTTTTTTAATTGTCACTGTCTTTTTTGACTTGCATTAAAATAATAAATAAAGAGTTCTGTGTATTACAGTTTGGCTAGTGTTTGTGAAATTTTATAAGGTTCTTGTCGAGGCTTTGTGTTTTAAATTACATTTAAGGAATATAGACATTTCTCATTTCTGTTCCTTTAATTAACGGCTGTGTGATTTTTGTTAGAACTAGAAACATTGGATAGCAATCATCTACAGAGCTTTATATCAAGATTCCATTTATTGTTTATTTTAAAGACTTCTAAATAGTCTTCAAGTTACGGTGGGTTCATACAGCAAAATATCATAACATAATAAAATAAAAATACAGTAATTTTAACTTTGTTATTTTTATGTAAAGATCGTTTTGCGCGTGCGTCAAAATATAACCTTTTATCTTTCGGCAGTTGTATTTTCTGTTGAGTTGCCTTTTTATTTAATATGAAATGTTGTTTTGATTATAGACACTGTATAAATAAACGACTTGACAAGGTTTGTTAATATAATATAGTACTCTAACTTTGCAAGGTATTTTGTTTAATAGTAGTTTCCCGCCATACCCGGGGGATTTCTCAAATTTCATTAGCTTGTGCTTAACTATATTGATAAGTGGTTTGCACTTCTGGTTGGATATGAATGAGAAGAAGAGTTATATTGATATTTGTTCTCGTTGCTTCTTATCGACATTATCAACTTATACAGAGTGGCAAAAAAGTCGCGCATAATGCCTGTAATTTTTGAATTACCTCGTATACGAAAAAGTGACCTTTATGAAAGTTGTTCAGTAAATTATTCCCCACATTTCTACCTGCATTCTTCAGTCATTCCTGGGTTGGTTGCCATAGAGACTAACTTACTTTTTTTAAATGGGACACCCTGCATGTGATTGCATATTTGGATTCTACTGAGAAAACTCAGAACTTTTTGTATTTAAAATGTTCACCTATCTGCAAGCGTTTCCGAGATAATGACAGGTCAAAGATGAAAAACTTCTGTTGGAAAACTCGTTCCAACAATTACTTAAAAATAAAAATAATTTACCCGACGACGCTGTCTGAAAATTCAAAGTTTTTGCATTTGTGTAGTAAATTATTTTACGACTCTACCAACCTGCTGTTTGTCTCCGATTTACGTGTTTAATAGCTCTATACCCTTCAGTGCATCGCGCCGTCTTTCTTTAACACACCAATATTTTAAAATTCTTTATTTTAATCTTCTCCTAGACCGACCGTCGGCTAGAAATTAGACGCGTAAAGCATCCCCCTTCGCTCTTCTCACCCCTGATCGCTTCCTAAGAAATGCGTGACAACATGAGTTGTTGCAATTTATTGTGAAGCAGTTAGCATCTTCTCTTGCTATTAGACGGCACGTTTTTTCTCTGTTTTAAATGCGCTCGCTCGGGAAGTTCCCTAAGTTTTGTTCAGTATTTTAGTATCATAAGTAATTATTGTATTGCATATGACAATAATTATTACTTTCATCAACTGCAAGCCAAAGTTGATGCAAAATTAGTCTCCGCCTCACGCGCATGTGAATGTAGGACGCTTTTCTCCACGCTCATGGTCTGATCTCTCGTCAACTTCGGAGAGGCCTGTAGTGATAATACCTATAAAAGCTACTAGACGAAGGTAGGATCAAACCATTTTTATTGTGAAGTGATACAAGCAGCCTACAAAGTCAAACTGTCTGTTGACAAATAACAGTATAGTTTTTGAAGTAATATTTGCTGAAATAAGTTTTTTATGTAGGAAAACTGTATTTTTGTTGTTTTGTTCTTTTCTTCAAAGAACTATTAGATACAGTCAGGCAGTGAACTATTTATTAAACCAACTACCAAGAATTGTTCTGGTATTGTTATGTAGTTATTTTTTAAAGACTAAAGTTTTAGTGCAGTCCTGCACATACCGTTTTTCCTTTTTTTTTGACGTTCGTTTAACTATCTAGTGTAGTGAGTTATTAATTTTCCAATAATCAATGATTTAAACATTATTCAACTTAAACGGACACATTTAAGTTTACTAGTTTTTGTAATCATCAATAAGTCATGTTTTCATTCATGTAGATTCATTTAGTTTTAGGATTACAGATACTATCGAAAGGATTTTGTTATTTTTGTAAATTATGAATTCGAGTTGAAATTTTCAATACTTGTAAATCTTGCATGTTACAAAATAAATTGAAGATTGAATAAAAATAGAATTCTAGTTATAATTTCAAGGATAACACCAAAAATAATTTTAGAACCAGCCCATACAGTTGCTTGGTTGTCTGCACATGCAGCAACTGTTCTGCGGTAATATGCAGGTGAACTTTGTAGTTCTGCTACATATTATTGTTGGTCCTTCGAGCCGGATGAATTAAAATTTTCTCTTTTTAATATCGCTCTATTATATATATGATATAATATCTCTATTTTATACATAACCTTTAAATTTGTGAATTTTAGATAAAATATCTACTCTTATTGAATCTTCTCTCTCTCTCTCTCTCGCTCTCTTATGTAAAAGATAAGTTCAAACTCTCATTTATTAGGTTAGTAATTTTGTTTAATTTATTATTATTGTAGTTGCGCTGAAATGTGAGGGCTGCTTGTACACACGTTTATAGGTTTTAATATTGTATAACGCCCGCTCTTTTTTGATAAAAGGTTAAAATGACAGATGTTGAAAGGTTTATTAAAATTCGCGGCGGTCATAAAAGTACCATTACGCGTGTCGCTAATTGGTATAATGATATCCAAGATACCGAAGTGAGTATTTATCATTTTAAAGTACGTTTAGAACTTTTAAATAAAGCTTTCTCTAGTTATGATGAAGTTCAAAGACAAATCGAACTAATTAATGCTGATGATAATGATCGCCAAAATGTAGAAGAACAATTTTGTGATTTATACGCTCTCCTTGAAAGTAAAATGAATTCTCTTCTAGCGACACAAAATACTCGTGCGCAGACTCCTCCTCCTGCTGCACCACAATCACAAGTTGTAGTCCAACCATTGCCTCAAGTTAGGCTACCGGAAATTCATATTAATGTTTTTAAAGGGGACATATCTGAATGGACATCTTTTTATCAATTGTTTACATCCCTCGTAAGCAGCAACCCATTATTATCTGATATTCAGAAATTTATGTATCTAAAGTCTTTTTTAAGAGAGGAACCGCTCAAATTAATTGATACTCTAGCTGTCACGAATGAGAATTATGACACCGCAATAAAGATTTTAAGAAATAGATACGAAAATAAAAGTGTCCTTATAAATAAGCATTTAGTAACCCTGTTAGAAACACCGACTCTGACAAAAGTTAATGTTCACAACTTAAGAGAATTTGCCACAAATTGCAAACGAACCTTAAAATCTCTTGAAAATTTGCAATTGTCATTCGAAGACCTCTATAATTTAATTATTGTTCATTTATTAGAAAAGAAATTGGATTTTGTTTCACGAAAGGCTTTTGAATCACAAAGAGATTTCGATGAAATTCCGACAGTTAAGGAAATGTTTGAATTTCTAGATGATCGCTGTACTGTTCTCGAGAATTTAGCTAGTGTGGAAGGCACAACGACGTCGGGAAAGAGGACGTCACATGTGTCTTCCCATTTAAATAGTAATACTCAAAGTTCTATTCAAAACAATCATTCAAATGGCAAGTGTACGTTTTGTAATGAAGCACATAAAATTTATACTTGTGGCAAATTCAAAAATTTACCTGTTGGTGACAGGCACAATTTTGTTAAATCAAAAGGTTTTTGTTTTAATTGTTTAGGCTCTCAGCACCAATCAGGACAATGTCAGTCTACTCGAACTTGCTCTGCATGTTTTCAAAGACATCATTCACTATTGCATCTTTCAAAAAATACTAGTTATACTCCATCTCAAAATAATCGAAATACAAATACTGATTTTTTTAAAAATAAAAATAATGCGCAACCCCCTTATAGCCAATCAGGAAATTGGTCAAAATATCCTGCAAACTACAATCAAAATAAAAATCAATCTTCTTTTCATAGAGGTTCTCAAGAATCTAATACCTCAAATAATAATACGAATCCTCGAAATTTGCATACAGATTACTCTCAACCGACATTACAAGGTCACAATATTACGCAGTCACAAGCTCAAACCAATCCTGAAATCTCTCAATCGTTTTCGGCCGTTTCTACTAAAATTTCTCACGTGCTTCTAGCTACAGCGGAGGTATATGTTTATAACGCTCAAGGTGTACGCATTTTGGTTAGAGCTTTATTAGACAATGGGTCGCAAAACTCCTTTGTAACTCAAGAATTAATAAATAAACTCGGAAAGGAAACTTATGACAGACAACTTCATATCACAGGTCTTTCACAAATAGGTTCTACCACGAGCAAAATGATTGATTTAGTAATACATTCTAAGGCTCGGCCCCGACAAAAATTTAATTTGTCTTGCGCATTACTATCCAACATTACGTGTCCGCTTCCTCAAGTTAATATAGATATTTCTAAGCTCAGAATACCTCAACATATTGACTTAGCCGATTTTGAGTTCGGAACCTCTCGAAAAATTGACATGTTGATAGGCGCAGATTTGTATTACTCTCTTTTATTGCAAGGTGTATTTCAATTTGGTAGACACCTCCCCGTGCTCCAGGAAACTCATTTGGGATGGGTCGTCGCTGGATGCATACCCCAAAACTTAATGATTACTCGCCGAAACGCACTTCTGAGTACTGATCCCTTGCCGGTCTCAGGAAATAATGTATCTCTTTTTCTCCAAGTGGAACAGTGTAAGCTTGATGATATGTTAGAAAAATTTTGGTCTATTGAGGAGTTGCCTCATAAGGCTTGTCTCTCCCCTGACGATAAAAAGACTGAACAAATTTTTTTGAGTACAACAGAGATTTTGCCAGACGGCACTTATCAGGTTGATTTGCCGCTTAAATCTCCGAATGAAATTGAAAAATTAGGTGATTCATTTTACATCGCGAAAAATAGACTCTTAAATCTGGAAAGAAAATTTGATAGAAATCCTGCTCTTAAACGTGACTACACTTGCTTCATTGATGAATACGTAGACTTAGGTCATGCTAACTATGTAGAACTCTCTTCTCTTAAAACTGACTCAGAAAAAACGATACACAAGTACTTCTTGCCACACCACGCGGTAATCCGCGAAAACAGTATCAGTACAAAAATCCGTGTAGTGTTTGATGCTAGTTGCAAGACTAGTTCAGGGTGCTCTTTGAATGACATAACACTTAAGGGCTTTCAGGTGCAGCCTGACCTCTTTGATATCTTGTGTAGATTTCGTTCTTTTAATTTCGTAATAACGTCGGACATTGAAAAAATGTACCGACAAATAAAGATTAATCCGGATCAGCGTTTTTTGTTGAACATCCTCTGGCGTGAAAATCCAGGAAATGAACTACAATGTTTAGAACTTTCAACGGTGACATACGGCACCAACTGTGCCCCTTATTTGGCTACCAGCGTTTTAAATGATTTGGCATTAAAAAATGGTGAAAATTTCCCTCTCGCTTCTAAAGCTCTGCTTGAACACACATATGTTGACGATATAATTTTTGGATGCGACACTTACGAAGATTTAAAAAAAATATATTGTGAATTGAATAATCTCCTAAATTCAGCAGGGTTTAGATTGCACAAGTGGTGTTCCAACTCCGAAGAATTTTCAAGGAAAATATCTCATGAACAAATTATGAACTACAATCTGAACTTCAATGAATCTTCTAGCTCTGTATTAGGTCTAAACTGGAACCCCAGCTCGGATATGTTCTTCTTTAACGCTCCTGAAAATTTAATTAGTAGTCACTTAACTAAACGAAAAATCTTGTCCGCAATCGCAAGAATGTACGATCCACTTGGTCTTGTTTCCTGTATAGTAGTAGTAGGAAAACAGATTATGCAAAGATTATGGTGTTTAAAACTTGATTGGGACACAGAAATTACCGATCTTCAAATAATCTCCCTCTGGAAAAATTTTGTAAGCAATCTTGAGCATCTTTCTCAAATTAAAATTTCTAGAAATCTGTTTTTGCCCAAAACCAAAGTTAAAATTCAACTTCATGGATTTGCTGATGCGAGCATGGCTGCATATGCTGCATGCATCTATCTTAGAACACTTTACTCTGACGGAACTGTTTCTTCAAATTTGGTTTCTTCAAAATCACGTGTTGCCCCATTAAAAACAGTCTCCCTTCCTCGATTAGAACTATGTGCTATGCTTTTGTTATCCAAACTCGTTCAAAGTTTGCTCACAATTTTTAAAAATAGTTTTACTGTAGATTCGGTATATTTATGGTCGGATTCAATGATAGCTCTTTATTGGATCCAGTCTTACCCTGCACGGTGGTCTGTGTTTGTCTCCAACCGTGTATCTCAAATCCAGGGACTAACTTTGAATTTTCAATGGCGACATATAGATTCAAAACGAAATCCAGCAGACTTGCCTTCTCGTGGCTGTTTCTCAAAGGATTTGGTGAATTCAACATTTTGGTTTTACGGGCCCGATTTCTTGTTGGCTCCGGAAAATTTCGATTTTGAGAACGATAAACCCAATTCAGATATAGAAATGTCAAATTCTGACGTACAAAATGCTATTTGTACCGAGGAAAGAAAGACAACCTTGAGTGCTATAAATGATAGTAACCAGAAAAATGATTTTTGGACTCAAGTTTTTTCAAAATTTTCTATTTTTTCAAGGCTACAGCGTGTGATCGCTTATTGTCTTCGCTTCATCAATAATAGTACAAAAAACTCTAAAAAATTATCAGGCACTTTATCAGTTGTCGAGCTAGATAAGGCAACAGCCTTTATCTTAAAAGTTTTGCAACTCAAGTATTTTTCGAAAGAAATTTCGGAACTAAAAAATTATAAAATGTTGTCAAATAAGAACTTACTGTCTTTTAAGCCTTTTGTTTGTGAATTGGACGGATTTTTACGCGTTGGGGGAAGGTTAGAGAATGCTCAGGTCCCCTTTGAACAGAAACACCCAATTCTACTTCCCGCTCATGACTATGTGGTCACTTTATTACTTAAGTTGGAACATAAGAGATTAGGTCACGCTGGTGCACAAACAGTTCTTTCGAACATAAGATTACGATATTGGCCCTTAAATGGTCTCAAAGAAATAAAAAGGGTTATCCGAAATTGTGTAACGTGTTATAGGTTTTCCGCACAACCCGCTCAACAAGTAATGGCCGATCTTCCTAAAGATAGAGTCCAAGTGTGTAGACCTTTTCAAAAGGTTGGTGTCGACTTTGGTGGTCCTTTTTTTATAAGATCTTCCAGGCTGCGGAAAGCTCCACTAACAAAGTGTTATATCTCAATTTTTGTATGCATGATTTCGAAAGCCGTTCACATTGAAATAGTTTCTTGTCTCTCCACTGATGCATTCCTTGCTTGTCTCAAACGTTTTATATCAAGGCGTGGTAACCCTTCAGTTATTTATAGCGATAACGCGACTAATTTTCTAGGGGCAAAAAATCATCTCTTTGAATTGTACCAGTTCTTTAAAAATAAATCTCACTTATATCAAATACAAGAATTTCTCGCTGCAAATAAAACGGAATGGAAATTCATTCCACCAAGGTCCCCACACTGGGGCGGTATCTGGGAGTCAGCAATAAAAAGCGCGAAATTCCATATGATCAGGATTATTGGAAATTCTCATTTTACGTTCGAGGAACTTAACACAATTATGACTCAAATAGAAGCAATTCTTAACTCAAGACCTCTATGTGCTTTATCGAATGATCCCACAGATTTACAACCTTTGACTCCAGGGCATTTTCTTATAGGAACAAGCCTAACTGCCTTTCCCGAAAAAGACGTGACTGTCATTCCAGAAAATAGACTCTCCTTTTGGCATAAATGCATTCAAATCCAGCAACACTTTTGGAAACGGTGGAGCATCGAATATTTGAATAGGTTACAAAATCGACCTAAATGGCTTCACCCTAAGAATAATATTAAAGTTAATGATGTAGTTCTTTTGAAAGATGATAATTTAGATTATCCGCTTAAATGGCCATTGGCCAGAGTTCTTGAGACTGTCCCTGGGCCTGATGGTAGAGTCCGAATGATAACTTTGAAAACAACTGACGGAATTTATAAAAGATCCATTACCAAGATATGTCCTCTCCCTATAAATGATATCGAAACTCAAAATATCACGTAGGAGATGTAGTTGTTGTTTTATTATTTTTTTTTACTCATATATATATTATGTTGTTGAAGGATAGAATCCTTCAAAGGCCGGGAGTATGTTGGAAAACTCGTTCCAACAATTACTTAAAAATAAAAATAATTTACCCGACGACGCTGTCTGAAAAGTTTTTGCATTTGTGTAGTAAATTATTTTACGACTCTACCAACCTGCTGTTTGTCTCCGATTTACGTGTTTAATAGCTCTATACCCTTCAGTGCATCGCGCCGTCTTTCTTTAACACACCAATATTTTAAAATTCTTTATTTTAATCTTCTCCTAGACCGACCGTCGGCTAGAAATTAGACGCGTAAAGCATCCCCCTTCGCTCTTCTCACCCCTGATCGCTTCCTAAGAAATGCGTGACAACATGAGTTGTTGCAATTTATTGTGAAGCAGTTAGCATCTTCTCTTGCTATTAGACGGCACGTTTTTTCTCTGTTTTAAATGCGCTCGCTCGGGAAGTTCCCTAAGTTTTGTTCAGTATTTTAGTATCATAAGTAATTATTGTATTGCATATGACAATAATTATTACTTTCATCAACTGCAAGCCAAAGTTGATGCAAAATTAGTCTCCGCCTCACGCGCATGTGAATGTAGGACGCTTTTCTCCACGCTCATGGTCTGATTTCTCGTCAACTTCGGAGAGGCCTGTAGTGATAATACCTATAAAAGCTACTAGACGAAGGTAGGATCAAACCATTTTTATTGTGAAGTGATACAAGCAGCCTACAAAGTCAAACTGTCTGTTGACAAATAACAGTATAGTTTTTGAAGTAATATTTGCTGAAATAAGTTTTTTATGTAGGAAAACTGTATTTTTGTTGTTTTGTTCTTTTCTTCAAAGAACTATTAGATACAGTCAGGCAGTGAACTATTTATTAAACCAACTACCAAGAATTGTTCTGGTATTGTTATGTAGTTATTTTTTAAAGACTAAAGTTTTAGTGCAGTCCTGCACATACCGTTTTTCCTTTTTTTTTGACGTTCGTTTAACTATCTAGTGTAGTGAGTTATTAATTTTCCAATAATCAATGATTTAAACATTATTCAACTTAAACGGACACATTTAAGTTTACTAGTTTTTGTAATCATCAATAAGTCATGTTTTCATTCATGTAGATTCATTTAGTTTTAGGATTACAGATACTATCGAAAGGATTTTGTTATTTTTGTAAATTATGAATTCGAGTTGAAATTTTCAATACTTGTAAATCTTGCATGTTACAAAATAAATTGAAGATTGAATAAAAATAGAATTCTAGTTATAATTTCAAGGATAACACCAAAAATAATTTTAGAACCAGCCCATACAGTTGCTTGGTTGTCTGCACATGCAGCAACTGTTCTGCGGTAATATGCAGGTGAACTTTGTAGTTCTGCTACAACTTCCTAATTATAATTATTTCTACCTAATACCCAGCAGTTGAGTCGGGGTGTTTTCATGACAGCGACCTAAAGGGTGTCAATTTTGAGTTCCTGTTTAATTTTTTGTGGTCTGATTTCTAATTTGTTTACACTATGGCTATGGTTCATCTGAATGAGAAACAACGAGTTGAAAATATAATAATGAGCGGTGACGGAAATATGAAGAGATCGCAAGATCATATTTGTCAACTTTTTAATGAATTATATCCAAATAGGCCTCCAATAAATCAGTCAACGGTGTGTCGAATGGTAAAGAAATTTCGAGAAACAGGTGGTGTTAGGGAAGCCGCTATATAGATCAGGTCGACCTAAAACAGCAACCTGGGAAGACAAAGCTCATCAGTAAGTGAAAAATTTGTTTAAGCAGGAGAAGCTGCATCCCTACAAGATAAAGTTAGTGCACGAGTTAAACGAGGACGCTTTTGATATGAGAGTTGAATTTTGTGAGCTGATGATGGAATGATGCAATAACGATAATAACTTAACAACAAATATCATTTGGTTTCACCGGGTGTAAATAATGGCGTAAACGAACAGGTATGGTTTCAGCAAGATGGAGCACCTGCGCATTATGCGGCAAATGTTAGACAATACATAAGCGAACAATTTCCAGAACGTTAGGCAGAAGAGGTGCTATTGACTGGCCAGCGCGATCCCCGGACTTAACCCCGCTCGACTTCTTTTTGTGGGGACACTTAAAGAACAAAGTCTATGTTAACCGTCCAAATGACTTAGAATCTTTAAAAGTCAGAATTACTTCAGAACTTCCTTTTAAACGTTGTAGACGGGTCCAGGAATCGACTGGCGCTCTGCTTAGCAGAAAATGGTGGTCATTTTAAACACCCGATCTACTGAAAAGGTTTCAGTTGTTTATTATTCCGATGTTAAGTTGTTCAATTTTCTAGGCTATTTATTTTGTTATTATAAAGTTTCTTACAATTTTAAATAAATACAAATTTGAAATACAAAAAACTCAGAGTTTTCCCAGTAGAATCCAAATATGCAATCATATGCAGGGTGTTCCATTCAAAAAAAGTAAGTTGGTCTCTATGGCAACCAAACCAGAAAGGACAGACAAAATTCATGCGGGTAGAAATGTAGGGAATGATTTACTGAACAACTTTCATAGGTCACTTTTTCGTATACGGGGTAATTCAAAAGTTACAGGCAATATGCGCGACTTTTTTGCCACTCTGTAAAGTTAATGTAAAACAATTTTCCTTGCACGTCATCAATCAGCTGATAATTGTAAATCTGTGAGAAAACATGAGGAAATTAAACTTGGGCAATAAATATTAAAATTTCATGCAAAATTAAATGTACTAAAAACTTAGAATAACTCTATGATATGGGCTGAACTTTGCCCTTAATATTATAATTTTAATTGTAGTATCGCAAATAAATATGTTTAATAAGAAAATAAAAAATTAACCATGAGAATTTTACCTACGTGAAACATAATTTTCTAGATACATTATACTTCATGCTGGTAGTGAAGAAGGTTTTGTTGAGGGTGCAGAGGCAATTTGTTCTTCTAAAACTAAGCTGAGTGACTACCATGGAGAAATGAATTGTCAAATGTTTTTATTTTTGTTAATTTATCTTGTTTTCATGAAAAAGAAACAGTGTAATTCCCTCAATCGGATATTTTGGTTACACTCTGGCACCACTGCTGATAACTGACGTCCCTCGAAGGGTATGACGTGCAATGGAAATTGTTTTGATATATCCGCAAGATCAGAAACATCACAATCAATTTGCACATAGAACGTAAATACAGGGAAATGTCATAACTTTGTTGCTATTGAAAGTCAGCCTACAGCTATCGATAGACTTTAGGTTAAATATAAGTCTTATGATTCGTTTTTGGGCTACAAATATTCTGTTGCACTCAACTGCATGTCCCCATAATATGACGTTATGATTTAATTGGCAATATACTAATGTATTTCCTTCTCGATTATATTTCTGAACTGCAAGATAGCAAAGTGTGCTTAATTATTTTTTTTTACAACTATAGGTCGTGTGATGTATCAAGGTCAAGAATTAATTGGTCCACATACAATAATAGAAATGTACATGCTTCGGAAGTATGAATGAGAGAAATGTTTATACTGGGGGAATTATTTCTACATCTAAAGTTAATACACACTGTATTTTGGACATTTAGGATCAGATTATTTCTGTCACACCAGTCTTTGAAGTCTCTAATCAAACGTTCTATCACGTGTTCGAGTTCCACCGGAGCCCGCCCTGAGATCACCACAGAGGTGTCGTCAGCGGACATGACGACCTCGCCATTATTTATGTACTTAGGCATATCATTGATAAAGATTTAAAAAAGTAATGGTCCCAGCACGCAGCCCTGGAGCACTCCGATATCAATATATCCGCAAGATCAGAAACATCACAATTAATTTGCACATAGAACGTTCTGTCAGTAAGGTATGAGGACATAAGGTCAAGCATTCGTCCTCTAATGCAATTGGCATAATTCAGTAACGAAACCTATGTCCAAGCTGTTATATTTATTTATTTAGGCAATATTGGTTTAATATATTATATACAGTGACCGACAGAAAATTTTTTATATATAAATTTAGCAAATACATATATCCTATTTTAGAAAAGTTATGCATATCTTTAAACCAAAATGACCCCCATCAAATCCGGTAAACTTCTTATGGTATATGAGGGATAGTCAAAAATTGGAAATTCCGCTAAGAGTAAAGTACCTCCGTTTTTATTTTAGAAAAACTTATTATTAGGAACTGTTGTTTCAATTTGAAAGATATTCTCAAATACCTTTTGGAAAAAAAAATTGGATTTAATCGTTCTTTTTTAATTGCCCTATATAAAAAGTATATTGCAACCATGTGGACGGTTTTTGTCAGGTTGCAGGAAAATACTCGCTTATGCCCTGAGCCTATAAATACACGCACCGGTATAATTTATAGTATATTAATTTTGAATGTGTCAATCTGAACAACTGAAAAACAAAGCTTGTGGTTTCTAATTTTTCTGCTCAATTTTGTGATTGCTGGCTGGCCAATAAAAATATTTCACAGGTAAGTAAACTTAATTATATTTTTTTCTTCTGCGTGGTTACAAATTCAAATAATACATTTATAGTGTTTTGATATTTGTTTTGCAAAAAAAAGCGAGGATTCATTACTTAATTCTATTTTAAATTTCTTAATTTAACATAACAAGAGTGTAAACTATGCATCACCTTATTTTTTAATAGATGCGTGAAATATGGCAATTTCTTGCAGAAATCGGGAAAATACGATTTTTTTATTAAAGTCAACGTAGGGGGAATTGTTTTTAAAATATGAACAAAATTAAAATAATATCGATTTGGAATGCTTCTTTGCAAAATCAATATTTATCGAGAAACAGCTTGACTTACATTGCGTTTTTTTTTTCTTTACGAAAGTATGTCAAATGTCGACGCATCATTATATCATACCCTAATTTATTTGCAGATATCTGACAATCGAATAAAGCTTTTTGGGGCCCAATACAGAAAAAGAAGAATTAGTAGAGAAGGCTTGTAGTTCACTAAATACATTTTTAATCCTATCAAGTTCGCGAGATACAAATGTGACGGAGACCGAAATCACAAACCCCAAGGAAGATGCTTTAATTGCAGAACCAAGTCGTGAAACTAGTAAAACCGTGACCAAAGACGCTTTAGAAAATCGGGGTTGGCTGAAAGAAGTAAGTTCTAAAGATATTCTTTATATTTCTTATAAAGATGATACTTATAAGGAGTTGTTGCTATCGGACAAAACTTAGTTAACTTTAGTACAGTTAGGCCCTAGCCAAATTACAAAAGCGGATGTAAACTTTCCTTTAAATAAAAATTACAGAGTTTCTCATCTATTTATTACAAAAAAAATTAAGTAATGGGGAAATAACTCCAAGAGTTGGGCCAGTGTAGTCTATATTAAAAGATTGTGTATTTTGTATTTCTTGCAAATTATTTAAAACTTTTCCTAGTGCCCTTGTTGGATACAACGATTGGAGACATTTAAGTTAGATTATAGAACGTCATGAAAAATCAAAAGGTCACATTTTTAATACAAAATTTTGGATTGATCTAAATAAATCGATTTGTTTTTTTCTAAATGAGAAGTTAATAAATATGGAAAAGACAGATGGGTTTCCGTGTTAAAAATATACCGTTAAATTCTTAGCCGGTCAAAATTTGAGTTTTAGATGCAAGAATAATAAGTTTTAGGAGCAAAAAATTAAAACTTTTAAAATGAATTAAAGCAATTGCAATTGTTTTAGATTCTACCTCTAATCTAAGTCACCAAGAACAACATACTGTGGGTGTAAAATTTGTTGTATTAAATAATAAATCAAAGCAAATAGAAATTAGGGAGCATTTCTTGGGATTTATTTCAATATCAGATTCGACAGAGCAGGGTTTAACTAATGTTTTATTAGATATTTTGGAGACTCACACATATGAAGGGTTGTAATAGTGGTTTACAAAAAAAGTCCTTGACTTAAACTCTATAGCTTTTTATGTGCCCTGTGCGGCTTATAGTATAAATTTAGTTGTTAATGACGCTGTCAAAGCGTCCTTAGAAATTACAAGCTTTTTTTGTAATTCTACAGGAGCTATACGTTTTCTTTTCCGCATCGTCTAAACGTTGGAAGGTCTTAAAAAATAAAATCCCAACTTTCAGATACTAGACGGGAAAGCAGAATAGATGCACTAAAGATCTTAGATACAATCTAGCAAAAATATATGATGCTTTCTGTACCCTCTACTCTGATAATACTAGAGACTCTGAATCTAGAAACATAGCAAATTCATTATTTTTGAAAATTAAGTCGTTTAAATTTATTTGTTCTATTATTACATAGAATAATGTGTTAAAAATTAATATCGTAAGTAAAGCTATGCAGGAATCGGATGCTACACTACCTAGTATTGTTTTAATGTCACAGCAAACCAAAACATATTTATATAATATTAAGTTAGATAAAGGTTTTAGTGATATTTTAGAACAGGCAAAAAATATTGCAGAAGACATCGATTGCGGCCCAGTTAATGTTGTCAAATCCCAAACAAAAATACGCTTATTTGACTACGAATGTAAAGATGAGACTCCAAAAAATCCAGAAGACCAATTCAAAATTAATTTTTGCTTTGTAATATTGGACGCTGCATTATCAAAAATAGAAGAAAGGTTCAAACAAATCAAACAACAGCACACAGTTTTTAATTTTCTCAACGACCTAAATAAGTTCCTTAAAACAGATAAATCAAATAGGTCTACAAAATGTAAATAATGAAAAGTATGTTACATTATCCATCTAAAAATGAAAAAGATATTATACCTAGCTGAAGATTTATGTGATGAAATTGACAGCGTTGCACCCTATATTTCCGTATATTCGACGCCAGTTCACACCAGGGAAGATCTCATAGAAAAAATAACACAACATTTCAATGAAATTCGAGACAATCTTAGAATAATGTTTGAAGTACAACGAGAAAACATCCGTCGGCTAAGGAAATATATAGAGTATATATGGAATAAAACACAAAGTCTGCTCCACTAATTTAATAAAATAAAATTTATATTATATGCCCATACATGTTTCAAAGGTATAAACCTTCATCCTCAGTGGGTTAATATTAAGAAGTAAGTATATTATGAAGAGACCAATGACATTGTTAAATTATTAAAACTTATGTTGCAGAAAAAATTTTTAATTTTTATAAGAATTCATATGTAGCGTGAATTAATTTAATAATACATTATAACTAATAAAAGGTTTTGTATAATTAATATGAAGATGAAATTTATTTTTATTTTATTTTGAACTTATTGTAAAAGCCAACTTTTACTGGGAAATTAAAATAAAAACAATAAAAACAAAATAGGGTACGACCATCATGGTGAAGTCATACCAAAAATAAAAATAAATTTAATCTTCATAATAATTAAACAAAACCTTTTATTAGTTATAATGTATTATTAAATTAATTCACGTTACATATGAATTCTTATCAAAATTAAAAATTTTTTCTGCAACATAAGTTTTAATAATTTAACAATGTCATTGGTCTCTTCATAATATACTTACATCTTAATATTAACCCACTGAGGATAAAGGTTTATACCTTTGAAACATGTATATGGGCATATAATATAAATTTTATTTTATTAAATTAGTGGAGCAGACTTTGTGTTTTATTCCATAAATAAAATATCACTTCACTGTGTGAGATGGACTACTTCCATAAAATATATAGAGGTACAGGGCGCCTAAATGGAAAATCTCTCTAAGTAAACAAGAAGAAGCAAATCTTTTACATTTTTAACATTCTTGCGTTTAAGTGATTTCCGAAATGGCAACCCTTTCAATGGTTCCTTTAAGCGGCACACTTCGATTTGGAAATGTATCAGGATAAATTCTGTGAATAGTACAATACAGTCTTCCTCCACAATTTAATATACGTAAAATATAGTTACCTATATGTTTTGAATGTCTAGACGTTCTTAATCAGGAGACACTGGAAGCGATAGTACATCGTTAGAATAAAGGACCAGTAGAGATAAAATTTAAGTTAAAGTAAGACTTACCTAACATCGGGATGAGTGAAATTTTAATGTATGGGTGTCTCAAATTAATGAGTACAACAAATTGAAGACATATTGTAATAACTAGTCATATTGTTTATGTTAATTATTATAGATGTGAAAAATTTTATTTAATAAAGAAATATTCTGAATGAAGTAAGATTAAATATTGAGATAAAAAATGGTAGTTGACAATCAAGATAAAACCTTTATTGTAGAATTTTTTTGAAAAATAAAGTAGGTGGTTATAAAAGAGAAATTTTAAACATAACCTGTGCTAACCACAGTAGTTAACTAAGTTAGTAGCTAAATACCTGATGTTAATATAGATACCTACTGGATTATTAAATAAATTTCAAAAGTTGATGCTTAAACAAGTTACACAAAAATATTATTTTATCGAAACAAATTAATAGTAGGTACCTTCTTTAAAGACGAATAACCAGCGTATTAAAAAATCAGTTTTCAGCTCTGTAAAATGACACCTGCCAAAATTTTAGCCCAACCAGTGTGGTGCCAAGTCCGTTCCTGACTTCCCTGACGATGTTAAACATCTACTGTAGTATGATTTTATGAGTCTTTATGGCCTACATAAAATATTAAAATTTCATTACATTATCTAGTGATCGACCGATACCGATACCGATATATCGGCTATATCGGCCGAGAGCCGATTATCGGTATCGGCCGATAGATGTAAATATATATCGGCTATATCGGCCGATGTATAAAAACAACCATAGCAGCTTAAAACATTTTTTTTATATTTAAATTTAAAGTAATATTTCAAATAAGTTAATCTTAAGAAATTATGGTAGATATAACATGAAATAGGCATTTAATATGAATAATGTAGTTTAGGCAAATTATCATGTAAAAATATTAGTTCCTCGGTTGTTTCTGGATTCAGCCGATTCCTTTTCGCCGAATTTACGGTTCCAGCTTCTGAAAACATTTGCTCACTTGCAACACTGCCAACTGGTGCAGATAAATATATAAGAGCTTGATTATATAATAATGGTAGAACTTCTCGTTTTTCTTGCCACCAAGAAATGGGATTCGCTTTTCTTTCAAGAAGAGGATGTTTCTTATATTCTGTAATTTCAGCATTCACTTCTTCACAAATGGATGCCCTAGAAGATGATTTTGTGTCACAAGAAGATGTTGTTGGAATGGTTTTTGTTTTTGTGGAGCTCATCCCTTCTCCGGCAAATTCTTCGTAGATTTCCCAAAACAGATTTTGGCCAGATGTTCGACTAGTCTCAGATTTAGAAGTTCGAACATACTTAGCAAGTGGCTCGTTGTCATCACTATCAATTTCTATAGAATCTATAGTTTCATTTATTGTATGGTCTTGAATGTAATCCGAAATGTCAGGGGAACTGGAATGTTCTACAGATGTATTGTTTTCTTTTATTTGGGACTTTAGATTTGTAGTTATGTATTCGCATATAAAATCACGGTCTTTTGTAAAAAAAATGTCTTTGAAGCGAGGATCCAAGAAAGTCGCGATGATATAATGTTTTTTTATAAATATATTCTGAAATCGTTTATTCAAGCTGTTTTTCAATTCTTCTTTCATTGTACCTACTCCTGCAAAATTAGCGTTTTCTTTGTTAAGATAGGCAGTGATAGTCGAAACAAATGGAATGACTTCAGATATGCAGCAGTCTGAAGAACTTGTAATTTTTGTTATGTCTTCAAATGGCTTTAACAAATTTAAAATGCTTTCAACTAATTCCCATTCGGAAAATGTCAAGTCTGTAAGAGTCCCATGATCCAAAATATATAAATTTACTGCTTGTTTTTGTTCAAGTAGGCGAGAGAGTAGATAAAATGAGGAATTCCAACGTGTTTGTACATCTTGGAAAAGTTTGTGTTTGGGAAGGTTTAGTTGTTCTTGTAGTTTACTTAGTTTATCGCAAGCAGTTTGAGAGTGATTAAAATGCGAAACGATTTTTCTTGATCATGCTATTAAATCACTGGCTGAACGTTGACTTTGTATAGCATCCTGTATTACAAGTTGTAAAGAATGAATGAAGCATGCTTCATAATTTACTTTTGCCTTAACAAAACCATTCCTCATATTGGCAGCATTGTCTGCTAATACTAAGTGAATATGTTTCCTTTTTATATTCCATTCTTGTAACAAAGAATTAAATGCTTCAGCTATGGCGTCTCCTGTATGAGATCCTGGGAACTTCTTGCAGGCAAGTGAAAAATGGGATCTCTGATTTAAACTTAAACATGTTTTTTCAAAAAAATGGATTGTGAGAGACAAAAAAGAACTGTTTGTATATTTGCACGTCCAAATATCTGTAGTAAAAGATGCTTTTCCCAACATATTTGAAATTTTTTGAGTCACTTGTGCTTTACATCTTGAGTAAATATCTGGTACAACTTTTTCTCTGAAGTATTTGTCAGAAGGAATTTCATAATTTGGAATAGCTTTCTTTAGTAGCCGAGTAAAGCCATCATCTGATACAATGCTGAATGGCTGATTATCTAAACATATCATTTCACCTATAAGGTAGTGAAACTCCTTTGCTCTGGATGAATTAATGTCCCACTTTTGCATTTGCTTGAAAGAGTCAGCCAGTGAGACTTGCAATAGCTTAGAGTTAGAGTTAGAAGTTCTACTAGAACTACTAGAAGGTCAAGCCGTTTCTAAAAAAAAAAGACTCAGGGTGATCAAAAGTCAAAACGTTGAAATAAACGGGGAAATTTGTTTTTAAATAAAATCATATCGTAGGTGTTAATTGTTAATGAAACGATTTAAAGTGATGAAAAAGAAAAATGTCCCCCCTCCTACACAAATTCCTTTAATTTCCCCAAATTCCCAACAAATTACTTAATTCTTTAGATTTTTTCAGTAATTTTTTTACACAAATTCCCTTAAAATTCCCTAAATTCCTAATAAAATAAATCCCTAGATTTTTAGCAAAAAATTCATGGGTGGTTTGCCCCTCAATCCTATATAATATTATAATCCTGAATGAGCAGGTCCTATTGTTGGTAAATATTTTTATAACGTGAACTGGAAAATAAAAATTTAGTACTAACCTGAGCTTGAATCAGTCCCTTTCAATTTATAATATTCTTGAGGATGTTTTTTCTCTAAATGGTATTTCATGTTTGAGGTATTCGCCGATTTTCCCACTCCCCCTAATGAAATGGTTATGTCACACAATTTACATTTTGCGGTGGATTTCTTATCTGCTGGGGATAATTTATTCTTTATGAAATATTTCCAATAAATACTTTTTCCATCCATTTCGCTACTTTGCACTCCACCAAACTCCAATAGGATTATTATTAACTATTAATATTATGTCTTTGTTAAAGATTAACTAAATTACGCCAAGAAATAATCGAACTTAAGAGCTCTTATCAGTGACCTCCATTAAGGTGAAAAGGTTTGACAAACTACAAGAAAACTATTGAATAGAATTTGTTAAAATTTTGAATTTAGATTCGCAATTTGGTGCTGTATGACTATATGGTCTTGAATTAAAAAAAAAAATATTATAGGGTAATTTTGACTTCCCCTATACGCTACCGAGAGTATGCTAATACTAATAATATACAGGACACCCTGTATATCATTACTTCGTTTCTGCAAAAGTGTAAACTTTCAAACCTAAACAATAGTATATGACGCACTTAAACGGTAGTAGAACACAGCAACATATTAAAATAATAACTTATTAATGAAAGGTCGAATAGGAGATTCGGAAATCCACACAGACAAATTCTTCATTCAATGCACGTGGCACCATCCGACCAAAAACCAATAATTATTACTAAATTATTATTCCATGTTTATTTGCTTATTCAGAGTGTGGCTTTAAATTTGCTAATTTTAGGCAAATCATATTTTACTGATATACGTACCTATAATAACACTACATACGTCTACTAGTACAGGGTGTCCAATTTTCTTGTGTTTTGATATGCCAGCTCCCTTATTATAAAAGATATAAATATGGGGTTTGCGGCGTACTGTTCTATTATTTTATGAAACTTTTATTGCCGCAAACAAAATTTTCAGCCCTCTCAGTTTCTGACATACATATTACATAAAGATTGTTATTCTTACGCTCCCCTGTATCTCGATTATTTGATAACTTATCAATAAGGTAAAAATGGGTTATAATAGAGTTTTTTTTTATGTAGAATTCAGTGGCGTAATTAGCTTTTTCTAAACATTTTTGTTTTTTTAAAAGTTTTTCAAAAATATATACCCTTAGTCCATATTCATTTGTTTTAAACAGAAATAATTTTAACATTTTTTGTAAAATTAATCATTTTTCGTATAGAAGGTTCAATGGTCAATCACGGATAGTCATGACAGAGAACCAAATTCTGTAAATGCGCCGTTACGGATTGTTGGCAAATATTACTGGTATTTGTTTGATTTCGTAAGTTTATTTTTTATTTATGTGAAAAACATGGCACAAAATAATAAATATGAAAATTGAAATTACGAATAATATTCATAATAAAAATAAAAAAGTTTTAATCATTATCGTTATCTGGGTTGTTCTACAAACTAAGGACGAAACTGATCCTAATTTGGGCCATATATTTTTTGTACATTCTAGTTGCGAACGTTAGTCTATTATCAAGAATACAGCGTCTTTTAGCCTATGTTAAGTGGAACAGTCAAAATTTTTTAAAATTTTAGATTTATGGTCATTTCAAGGAAATCAAGCCGCAGGAAACTGAGCGTGTACCCAGGAAACTGAGGAAAAAAACGAAAATCAACCGATATCAACGTTTATTAATTATTTATTTCACAAATAAAAGATTTGCTTCTAACCAATAATTAGTAATAGTCCAAGTATCTTGAAAAATAATGAAAATTAGGTCTATTTTTGGTTTATACTAATTATATACCTAAACCAGTCTTGAACAGGAACTTTAATCAATTTATTATCTTTGAGCTTTAAGTAATAATTCTAGGACACATGATAAAAAGGCTCTTTTTATAATAAATTAAAAAAATTATTGTTAACGATCTGAATTTAAACGACACTTAATCTAGTATAACAGAAATTAATAATTTTTAGCAGTTATGCAGTTAACCTGTGCCCGATTATTACATACAAGACACTGAACTCAGTCATTTCCTGTTGCATCTTCGCTATAGAGAACATGTGGTGTAAGGCACTCACAATCGCTGGATTCGTAGTTATTTTTCTTTGTTGTTTTTGATTCATTTTCTTTACCTTTACCTTTATGTTTCTTTGAATTTAATTCACTTTTCTGACTTGGGTCTGTTTTTTTATATTTCATCTCCTTCTTAACTCTTTCTTTTCTTGATATCATTTCGTTTTTGTTTGCACGGTATCTTCAACTTTTCTTTTTTGAGTCTTAGCTTTTCTTCGATCTTTTTTCTGTTTTAATAGCTCAGTCATTAGCTTTTCGGGCTGGTTTGGAAAGAGAATAGTTAGGTCAATTTGCAAATCAGGCATAGCATCTTCCAAAAAAGTTTGAACTATCTTTTTTATTCATCTTTTTATTTTAGGTTCGGCCTTTTTTTGCTTTTGTTGGTCCCATATCTTTTTATATGTGATAACCTTTAAAGTTCTTGTGTGATAAAAAAAGTCATATTGCCGCAATATTATCATGAACTTTCAAAAACCTTCCTGGTACAGCTCAGGGAGGAAGAAATTCAGATTCTGACTAGTTTTTCATAGTTTTATTTACCTGTACATGTTTTCATTATTAGTACATGTATTTAATTAACCTGTTATTTGAATAAGCTTTTTATTGTTCTTTACCACAGTGGTATTTATTTTTGTTATAAATTGGTATTGTCACTTAATGAAATAAACCAATATGTTTGAAGAGATTTGTTAGTTTCATTATAATGAAGAATACTATACCAATATGTTTATTGTAAAAATTACTGGGTCTACTTTAGTAACTGTAGAACTATCCTATCATCCCTTATCATAGATACTATGTATCCTATTTGGATGCAGAATTATCCTATGATCCTTATAATATTTGCATAGGTATATCATATTTAGATGCGGAACTATTCCGTATTGCATGAGACAAACTATGATATGTCCCGTTTTTTCCAGGATATCCTAAATTTATAATCCTACGTTAAACTATAATAGAAACACACTTGCTACAAAGTAGATAATTTGGTTTGTACATCCATAATATGAAACTATGTAACAAGAATTAAAAAAAAAACCTTCTCCTGTAAAATTCAATTTTTGGAGTTAAGCTAGTTCTGCTCTAAAGCGACGCTATATCATATGAGTGAGTTTGGGTTTATGGTATAAAAACAGCCAAATGTGATTTTCTTTTGCCGTACCTAAACTAGTAATTTTCTTTTGCTTGTTTTAATAAGAGTCATAAGCCATTGTGCATTTTTTTGACACAATTTAACAGCATAATTCATATTATTTTAACAAAATAAATAGGTGATTTACCTTGTTAATCTAAGAATTCAGATATACTTCTAAAGCGATACGTAAAGAAGTTGCAACTGCTGCGCCATAATAACGAGTGTTTAATCTAGCTGAACTTATCATTTACAATTTTGTCTGACTTGGTAAATTAACAGAATTTAACAGAAGCTTAATTAAGTTTATAAATTTTCCATTTAAAATTATTTACACCTTTTTAAATTAAATAACTGTTAACTATTTTTGTATTTTGTTTTGGCACTTTGCGTGGGCCCATTGTTTCACTTACAGGAACTTGGTGTTGTTGTGTCAAGTTAGAATTAAAAGACACTGTGAGTGGCGCTTCAATTTTCATTCTTAAATCTTGGCTTGCGTAGGAGCATTCTTTGGGGGTCACACCCGTGCACATAGTTCTTTAACAAGCAAGGACCCTTCCTAAAGAACCACCCCGAACTACAATTGTCACGAGCTTAAGCTAGCTGAGGTAAGTGGTAACATTAAACCTTATTTAATATTTAGGTTTCCATCATTATTTATATTTTGTTATCAACTAATAAGGTTATAAATTTAAACCATACAAACACCATCTCGTCCAACATTTGCATCTCGGTGACGCAGAACGTAGGATAGTATTCTGCAACTGGTACTTACAAATTTTGAAAGAAGGGTGGTATGGTTCGACGAGGCTTATTTTTACCAGTTCTGGTATCTAAAACTGAAACAATTCAAGGTCCTGGTCCTAAGAGAACCAACACGGAATATTTCCACGAGAACGTCAAGGTCTGTTTGGATTTAGCGTGTCGTGCTTTATATTTGGCACTGAAACTACAGGTGATGCAAAACAAAAACCGATGCACGTCACCAATGATTTGATAATTAATTGTAAGTCCGTGAGAAAGCATGAGGGAATTAAGTTTGGGCAAAAAGTAATAAACCTTTATGCGATATTAAATTTTCTACAAACTTAAAGTATTCTCCTTTGATACGAACCCACTTATAGCAAATAATTTGTAGATTAGGGCTTGTAAAAATTAATATAATTTGAATTTCATTGGCCGAGAGTTGGCAACACAACTGTAAACGGTGCGGTGGCGCCAGCTCGTTCGTTGGCTTTGTTTGACGTTTCATGGAAAACTAACCTTAATTGTTGCTGTGCCGTCAATTTTTAACAAAAACTTCAGATCTTCTCATAAATAGCATTAAAAAACTGTTTTCTTAAGAACAACAAAAGTGCACATACATACCTCTGTGGATTACGTTGTTTACTATTTGTGAAAAATGCCGAAGCATTTAAATAGCTAGTGCAAAGTGCTTATAGCTTCTTTAATAAGCTATTTTCAGAAAGAACTTAACAACAGTGGTCCATTGTTACCGTTGACAGCATGACAGCAGTTAGAGAAGTAAATTTAAAGAGTGTGATAAGGTCTATCTATTTTATATATACTTTACTAATTTTTAGCGTGTAGCAGCTACCCTAAAAATGTCTAGCTCAGGCGTTGCACTGCAGAATAAATCTATTGTGGCACCCTACAAGCGGTGCGTATGCGCAGGAAGCAATTCACGTTGGTCTTGAATCTTTGGAGATTATACTCGTTGAGAAACACGGCCTCAGGAAGATCGTTCTAGAGTGATGACGTTCTCGAAATAAAATAATATTCAGTATATATTATAACAGTGTCACTCGAGGGGCACTAAGTTGAACCGCGTACAGGCGAAATGCAGTGGTACAGGTTAGTTAGTTAATGAAATATAGGCTTAAGTTACCAACCTGCCTTCGATGTCCTAGACTTTGTTTGTCAGATCATGGTTGCCGATCAATCGAATGGCTCTTTTTTTAATAGAATCCAATGGTCCCAAGATATGTTTAGGAATAGAACCTCAAATGTATGAGCAGAACCCTAGCGATAGTCGAATTTGGGCTTTATAGAGCGTCAAGAGCTGTTGGGGTTGGGGTATATAGGGGTTTTTAGTTCGGAAAAGTATCCTACGCTTCTGCGAGGCTGCCTTAGCTATATTTTATGATAACCGGATATGTTCCCTTCTCACGTAAATTGTATTTACCTTTAAAAATTACTTTGGTGGCCAAATTTTGAAATAGCCAAAAATTGAATAAATGTTCCTGGTCCGTCCACACAAGCGTGTGTCGTCTAAATCAATGTTTTTGTTTGGTAGTTAATAATTTATTATTTATATTTAACTCTAATATCTTTATTTATTTTACATCCAAATTGCCGCCCATGCAATAAGTAAATCGATGAAGTTAAGGACGAGAATCGGGTAACTCGCCATTACTATATCTGGTTCTTTAACATTACTTTTTTTGAAAAAACTGCCGCCTGGGTTTTTAGCGTTAAATTCTACTTGGTTACTTTTTTCCCAAGACAGAATTTCTTCCAGGTCCTTGTTGAGATCTGAGACTTCTTACTGCCCATAGAGATGTTCGAGAATCAAAGGTAAAAAATAAGTGTGTTGTCATCAGCGAAGTTATATAGGGTATCCTAAAAGGTATGGTAAATAATTAGGGGAGGATCAAAGACAAACTTCTTGAATGTCCTAACGGCTCAAGATCATTTTGGTCGGTGGCTAAGGTCGTGAGTCAGAACTTTACCAAGTCAACCATTCCACCTTTAACACGTTCTGATGGCACCATTGCGACCAGAGCACAGGAAAAAGCAAGCTTACTGGCAAAACTATTCTCTTCACATTCAACGGTTAATTTTCAGGGAAAAGCTCCACCGAACATTTCCCCTGTAGAATCGAGAATGCCCGAGATTGTTTTCCGGCACAGACATGTTAAACGAATCTTGAGGAGTCTTGACACCAAAAAAGCTTCTCGTCTTGACGATATTCCAGTCATCGTAATTATGACATGCGCTGACGAATTGACAGCGGTATTTTGTAGGCTTTTTAACTTATCTTATAAAAAGGAATATTTCCTTCTTGCTGGAAAGCTGCATCCAGTCCATACCCAAAGAGGGTAAGAACACCTTGCCAAACAACTGTCGTCCAGTCGTATTGTTCTCGGTTATACCAAACGTTATGGAGAAGGCTATCAACGAAAAATTATTAAAGTACCTGGAAGGCTTCAACATTATTGGTGACCGCCATTACGGATTCCGTAAGTCTAGATCAACAGGAGACCTTCTCGCTTATGTTACTCACGTTTGGAACAACGCAATAGAACATCATGGGAAGCCCCGGGCGGTAGCACTGGATATTTCCAAGGCCTTCGAGCGAGTATGGCTTGAGGGGCTCCTAACTAAAGTGAGAGCATACGGAATGCAGGTTGGCGATTTGAGTCTATTTTACAAATATTTTCATGGCAAGTGCTCAACTGAGGTTGCCCGCTTGATTCCACCCAGAGCGGTGCATGGTAGAAATACACGAGGAGCCACTGCAGCACTCGTACGTGGTTCAACTTAGTGTCCCTCGAACGGCGCTGTTTAAAAGTTCTTTTACCTAGATAACGTCATCACTCTGGAACGACCTCCCTGAGGTCGTGTTCCCCAAGGAGTATAATCGCCAACGATTCAAGGCTAACGTGAATCACTACCTGCGTACACGCACTTTTCGCAGAGCGCCATAAAGGATTAATCCTACAGTGCTGTGCCTTACCATAAAACAAAAAAAAATATATATGACTTTGTATTTAGGCATACCATTTGATTCTAAACAACTTCTGGCGTGCAACAAATTTTCCATTTGTTGCACAGTTATTATTGGGCCACACTGTATAAGTACATTTGAATCGGTTATTTGGAGAAGGGAACATGTCCAAAAATTGTAATTTAACAGGAGAAACAAAACAATAACTTAAAGAATGATGGGCATGTTGCGTTTTTGAACCAAACATTGGATACATGTCATCACCATAATGGTGATAACCGGATATGTTCCCTATTTACCTAAATTGTATTTACCTTTAAAAATTACTTTGGTGGCCAAATCTTGAAATAGCCAAAAATTGAATAAATGTTCCTGGTCCATCCACACAAGCGTGTGTCGTCTAAATCAATGTGTTTGTTTGGTAGTTATTCATTTATTATATTTTTAACTCTAATATCTTTATTTATTTTACATTTTTTCCAATCAAACATTGCAGCGATCCATACTTATCTTGTTATATCTCCGCAGGTATGGTCTCCTTAAAGAGTTCTCGGTACCGCCCGTTCTGCGGCGGATCCGGGGGCAAGAGATTCAAGTGGAGAGTGAACACGAAAACACGTTTCGCTCGCGACATAAAAGTGTTTGTGAGTTTTATCACCCGCAACCCCCACAGTTTAATTGAGGACTAGGACCTAAAACCCAAAGTCTCCACAAAAACATGCCTGCTGCGAGCCATCTCATCTGAGTATAGCCAGGTAAGAACTTTCAAAGGCCAGTTTTAATTTGGTGTTCATTTGGATTATCCATTATCTCTCCACGTTGAGTATCGAAGGCTTCACTCCTTGTATTCCAAGGATTCCGCACACAACAGTTCCCTTTCCAAATAACCGAATCATTTACAGTTTTCTATTTTTGCACTAAGTTTAATAAATTTACGGATTTTTGAAATATGAAATGGTTGTTATAGTTTATAATGAACTTAAATTTTTGATAAAAACGGATTTCCGAAAAATATCGTGTGGGTGGGGCTCCAGAAATTTGAACAAATCAAAATTTACTTTTCGAAGTAAGAGGAAACATCTCCCCTCTAAAGTAGTGGTTTCCAACCATTTTTTTAGTAAGAACCCATTTTACTTTATCTTAGAATTTTCGCGACCCCATTGCATTTTGATAGGCAGAGAAAAAACGTTTATTATAATTACTTTTAAGAAATTGAACAAGGATGATATACAGGGTGACTCGGATCTAAATGTACATACATCACCAGGAGATAGTGGACATCTTGGGGGTTCTAAATAATCTATCTTTAGTGGGTCCATCTTTCCTCGTTACTTAGATACAGAGTGTTTTATAAGGTTTGGCTTATTTTTGTTTTTGCCATAATTCTTTTAGCACCCGGTATAAAATGTTCATATTCGGTGGAAATATTTTGAGTAGCTATCGCTTTAAAATGCCGTATGAAAATTTTTTGAAATTCAGGTCCGGACTTTAAAAACAAGACTGATTTCATTTTTTTAAATTCAACACCCTGTATATCATATTTTTGTCAATTTTTTTTTTATTTGAAAAACACATAAAAAACTAATTCTAATGACATACTTATCAAAATCCCCGCACTCGCCGCTCAGCCATAATAAATTGCTCTTCTTTAGATGTTGAAACACATACAAAATAAAAACTGTTTTTATAACGACAATAATACCAATAATAAGAAGTAAACCAAAGTAATAAAATAGCGGCGTGTTAAAATTTGAAAATTTTTAACTCAATTTGACTCCATGGCTCGGCACCTCAGAACAACGAAATATTGGGGGGCAACAAAACATAATGTTAAACATTTACTTCTCGTTTGAAATGCCCCATCAATTTTCACACCAAGAATACGCTGATATAATATTTGTATATGGATTTTGCGATGGTAACGGGCGAGCCGCTTCTCGAGAGTATGAATTAAGGTTTCCTGGAAGAAGATGTCCAAACCATCAAACATTTTCAAATGTATTTTCTTTTGTTCGTGAACAAGGACATTTTCCGACACAAAATAATATTGATCAGCCTGTAAGATACCCAGTTCAACAGGAAGAAGACATTTTAAATTTGATTGAAGAAAATCCAAAAACATCCACAAGGAAAATTGCTAGACGTCTGCATATAACGCAAAAATTAACCCATTCAACAATAAAAAATGAAGGCTTATATCCTTATCATATCCAAGAGGTACAAAGGTTGGAACCAGGTGATTATGCTAACCGTTTGGTTTTTTGTCAGTGGATTAGGAGGCACCAAAGAGATATTCACCGGACTTTGTGGACCGATGAAGCTCAGTTTACCAGAGATGGAGTCAACAATTCCAGAAATTGTCATCTATGGTCTCTAGAAAATCCAAATGCTATTAGGCAGTCGCACTCGCAACATAGATTATCCATAAATGTTTGGGCAGGTATAATCAATGGTAAATTGATTGGCCCACACATATTTGAAGAAAGATTAGATGGAAACCAATATTTACACTTTTTGGAAAACATTTTGCCAAATCTTCTCCAAAATGAGAATGTTAATTTAAGAGGAATGTATTTCCAACACGATGGAGCCCCTCCACATTATGCAAGAATTGTTTCCGAACTTTTAAACCATAGATATCCCAACAGATGGATAGGTCGTGGGGGGGGGGGGGGCATTCTTGGCCAGCAAGATCTCCCGACTTTAACCCGCTGGACTTCTTTTTTTGGGGTATATGAAAAATTTAGTTTACGAGGAAGAAATTAATACATGGGACCAGCTCTTGCAACGCATTATCACTTCATTTCAGGAAATAAAAAATAGACTGGGTGTAATCAGAAGTGCAGTTTCAAATTTAAATATCAGAGGAAGAAAATGTGAAGAAGTTAATGGTGGGCATTTTGAAAATATTCTCAAATAATTATGTTTTTGTTATTTTTGTTATTATTGGTATTATTGTCGTTATAAAAACAGTTATTATTTTGTATGTGTTTCAACATCTAAAGAAGAGCAATTTATTATGGCTGAGCGGCGAATGCGGGGATTTTGATAAGTATGTCATTAGAATTAGTTTTTTATGTGTTTTTCAAATAAAAAATAAAATTGACAAAAATATGATATATTGAATTTAAAAAAATGAAATCAGTCTTGTTTTTAAAGTCCGGACCTGAATTTCAAAAAATTTTCATACGGCATTTTGAAGCGATAGCTACTCAAAATATTTCCACCGAATATGAACATTTTATACCGGGTGCTAAAAGAATTATGGCAAAAACAAAAATGAGCCAAACCTTATAAAAAACACTCTGTATCTAAGTAACGAGGAAAGATGGACCCACTAAAGATAGATTATTTAGAACCCCCAAGATGTCCACTATCTCCTGGTGATGTATGTACATTTAGATCCGAGTCACCCTGTATATTAGTAGATATGGCACGACTGGGCTTGAATCTTTGTAACAAGTGTCGATACTCAGCATTTACTTTTTGGCCTCGTTGTTATGTTATGTTAGTTTTTGTGATAAATAGAGGATTTACTTACAAGTAGTTCCCAGCAAATGTAACTCTAGTCATACCTGCAATAAAGAAAAAATAACTGTTATTGTTTCCCTTTTTTATACCGACTTCTATGGCATTCAATGCCAGACATAATCTTTACCATGATATTTAGAAACACCACAAAAATATACAGGTTAGTTATGGATTTTTAGGTTTTGTGTCCAATAATTTTTTTTTTGTACTTTGCTACTAAAAATGAATATCCTGTCTGATATAATAGCCAGGATAAAAAGAAAAAGTAAAGTAATGACGTTTGGCATACAACCTCATTCGCCAGAACCATCTCGCTACGAATCATCGCTACTGTGTCGCGACGTGATCGATTCTGATGAGCGCGACCAGTGTGGCTTAGGACCGTCTAAGGAGTAGCCACGGAACCCTCAACTGGTGAAGTGATTTCTAAGTCACACAACTAGTATCGTTCAGTCAGAAATGACCCAGCGATATTTTTAGAGGAGGGGAGTTTTCGTTTTCATCTAAATGGAAAAAATGCATTGAGAAGGTAAACGTAAAAGACATTATGTCAACAAATAGCAAACATGTATAACCTATAACTCAAAAATACAACTAAAAAAGGAAAATAATTTAATAATAACAAAATGTAGCCTCATAATCTTTGGCAATAATAAAAATCCTTAATACTTACTTTAGAAATTAACTAAACTTTTAAAATTATTAAAAGAGGATAAAAATAAAGTAAACATTTATGCAAAAAATATTGCCGTAAGAACTATGAACGAAAAAAGAACAATTACTGTGAATCTTTACACTGATTACACAAAATGTTTTGATTTTAATATTGTTTACAAAGTGTTTTGTCACATTCAGTGCACAATGCAGGGCGCATCTCCGAAGCATACTGGGCTTGGGCAGTCTGTGCAAAGTCTCCTTTTTAGAGGAAACTCGTGCTTACCTCTCTCTGCCGGGGGACCTGCGCTAAATTAATTTCCCGATTCGTGCCCACATATTTTAGTTTGTTGCTTCTTAGCTCTTGCAGAAGTTCTAAAGAAATAAACCAGTTTCCTGTCAGGTTGCGATTGCTGCCTGCATTTGGTGCCACCAAATCTAAAACTGAGATCGTTGGTGTGGCTAGATGTCTATGAGACACAATTTTCGGGTTCATGGTAGTAGACAGGGTGATTAATAGTGGATGGCCTATTAGACGTTCTGGCGAACTAGTCAACGGATCGTTTTAAAAATTTAGGAACTTACATAAGTGGACGTGCTCTCTCCTTTAAACATATTTTTAACTGTTGAGTGTTGCCGATTCTACTAAAAAGTACTAGCTACTTTGATATTTTAAATAAAATAGCCTGTATATTAAGTTTTTTTAGAATCCCTATTAATTTATTAATAAGTTCTTAATATTTTCCTATACATATCTGTCATCGTTTTCCATATAATAATTAATTTCTGATTTTTTTTTCGCAAAGGATGGCCTTCAAAAACTGCCGATATTTTTGACTTCGTGACAGATTAGGATATGGAAATTTGGTGGAAAGTTAGGTAATATCCAGAGACATTTGAGGGGTTCAAAGCTGAAGTGGACCAAGTCCACATTTCAAAATTTTGGACTTAGACCCATCTAGCAGAAGCATTTTACATATACATTTCAATGCTATAATGAACCAAGTCCTAAGTTCAAATTTGTATCAACAGAGGGCGCTAGATGATTTTTCCAGTGAATATATTTTAAAAATGTTCAGTGCAAGAATGAACCAAGTCCATTTAACGGTTTTAATCATTTTGCGCGCATTTTAGAGCAGCATTATTTCAACAAATAGTGTAGTATAATAATAAAAATGTTGTTTACTGATAATATAGGTAAGTTTAACGTTATGTTTACTAAAAATTGTCTGTTATTACGTGAGCGGTTATACGTTTTTAAAAGTTTAAGGATAAGGGAGGTTATATACGTTTTGGTGTCTTATTTGAACATGAACATTAAGGTTTTCAATAATGTTCGCTGTTATTTTTAGACTCGGATTCTGATGAAGATCTACCTCTCATACATTTTGTTCGACAGAACCGACATTCTCCACATTTGCAGACAGTGGAACTAAACGGTAAGATGACAATACTTTTATTATTTTGTTCCGGTAATTCTGAAACTTTTTCTGTTTCAGAAATTCCAGTGCCTGTAGACCCAGAGCAAGATCGGGGTAGGAAGCGGTCAATAAATAAAAATAGCTGGACTAAAAATAAAAAAAAGAATTTAAGAAATAGTGGAAAATCATATGTGACAAAAACTGGTAAAAATATCCCAGAGAAAGTGTTTAATCCACATTTTGACTGTGAATGTGTCAAAAAATGTAAAGCCAAAATAAACCCAGAAAGTTTATTGGTATTCTTTGAATCATTTTGGAAATTAGCAGACTTTAGTAAACAAAATATTTTTTTGCGTGGTTTAATAAATATGTCAAAAACTCAACGAAGACGCCCGAGAAATGGTTTAGGAAAAGAAAAAACGTCAACATTTGAATACACAATACGGATAAAAGAAGCCAATATAAATGTCTGCAAAAAGTATTTCCTTGGTGTATTGCAAATTAGCTGGGGTAGGTTGTACCGATGTTTAAAAAAAGATGAAGTTTTTGCAGTTATGGATAATCGAGGCAGAAATGCGCCAACTAACAAAATCGACGATTCTGACGTTATTGCGCATATCAACTCTTTTCCCCGTTGTCGAAGTCATTACAGCAGGAAAGATAATGAAAATAGGCGATATCTTAACCCAGATTTAAACATAAGAAAAATGTATGACCTTTATGTTAAAACATGTAGTGAAAACAAGAAGCAACCAGTAAAGAAAAAATATTACTACAAGGTATTTTCTACAAAATTCAATCTCCACTTTAAAATTCCAAGTAAGGACACGTGCCGTTTGTGCGATGAGTTACAGCTAAAGCTGCTTGCTGAAACTGAGGAGGAAAAGAAACAAGAACTGCAAACCCAAAAAAATATTCACTTGGCCCGTGCAGAACAGGCCAGGGCAGCCCTAAGAACTGACCAGAAAAAATCTTCTGATCAATGTTATGTTGGCACATTCGATCTTCAAAAGGCGCTTCCTTTTCCTAAGCTTTCTACTTCAGTTGCATATTATAAAAGAAACTTGTATGTGTACAACTTTGGCATACATTCATTTAATTTAAATACAGGTTTTATGCATGCTTGGGATAAAACGGAAGGTGGTAGAGGTTCTCAAGAAGTGGCTTCATGTATTGGCAAACATCTAAAAGAAAATGCTTCTACCCATAGAAGCATTGCTCTTTTTTCTGATTCTTGTACGGGGCAAAACAGGAATATTAAATTATCTCTGACTTTACTAAAACTTGTTCAGGATCCTGAGATGAATGCAGAAACGATTGATCTCAAATTTTTAGTGTCTGGTCACTCGTTTTTGCCCAATGATTCTGAGTTTCATCCAGCAAGAAACACCAGCATATTTTTGTTCCAGAAGATTGGTATGACATCATTGGTAATGCAAAGAGGAAAACTCCCTGTTTTAAAACCATCATAATGCAACGAAATGAATTCTTGAGTACATCTGCATTAGAAGATAGTGTAACTAACAGAAAAAAAGACACTGATAATCTTCCTTTCAGTTGGCTAAAGATACGATGGCTTAGATTTAAGAAAGGAGAGGAGTTTAAAATAAAATTTAGAGAAACTTTAAGTGATCTACTGCCCTTTCGTGAGACAGATTTAAAAAAAAATCGGTACTGTAGGAAGGCAATTGTTATCTTTAAGACAAGTTGAACAAGAATGCCTATACACTACAAGACGTCCTGTAACTAGTGCCAAAAAAAAAGACATCTTGCTTACATTCCTCCTGTACATCACAATTTCTTTAAAAACTTACCACTTGCCAGTTCTACCAGAGCTGCAGGACAACCAACTGAATTGGGGGATGATGAAATGGTTTACGATGACTAACAAAGCCGTTTGCTTATTGAATTAGTTTCCTAACATGTATTTTTTAAGTTGTTGAAGTAATAAAAATATGTTTACTGTATCGTATTAGTTAATTTTAAGACAATTAGGAAAACATTCACTGGAAAAGTGAACCAAGTCCAACATCATTGTCCAAAAATATCCTTGGAGTACTAAAAAGATTTTTAAAATCCCCAGATATAATAAAAATATTTAAGTTAGGGATATACTAAAACTATCCCCTAAACAAAACGAAAAGAAAATTTCATTCAAATTAATTATCTGTAAAAAACTATTTTCATTGATTTCTCCATATTGGTTTTTTTGGACTTGGTCCACTTCAGCTTTGAGCCCCTCATTTTACATTGCGTCTATATCTAGTTATTATAGTACAGGGTGTTTCAGAAATACAAATATTTTGATAATTTGGAAAAATTACTAAAATTATAGTTTTTTAAATGGAACACCCTGTATTTTATCTCTAATTCTAAAAGCTCTTAAAATTTTCTGTCTTTCTATATGAAATGTTCCTATACCTATCTAGAACAGTTTTTGACTTATGAGCATGTATTTGCGAAATTAATTATTAACAGATATCAATCATATGAGTTTTCAGTCAAATTTAACAAGAAGCCTATGGAAACTTTTGTTTTGATATGGTTGACATTCTGCTATTACTTAGTTAATTTATTTATCAGTTGGTGTATTTAGAAACTCTATTTTAAAGTTTTAAGAAAAATGGAAGACAACCACAACTATTCAAATACAGTACTTATGAATTTATTTGTTTTACATGGTCAGTGCTATAAGATAATTAGCCAGATAGAGCCAAATAAACGTATCACACACATCATCACACGCAGAAGATTCAACTAAATGTATCCAAATTTGCCATCCATGAACAAGAAATTTCGACGAATTCAAAGTAATTTTAAAAATTTTCCTTGAAAGTTACCAGAACCTTACCTAGACCTGTAACGTTAACGAGGAAAATGAAATTAATGTTTTGGCGTATTTTCATGCCTATCCACAGTCCTCAATAAGATGTGCCAAAGAAGATTTGGGCTTAATCTATTTCTGTGTGCAAGCAATATTGTCTAAACAAAATATGCATGGTTATAAGTTTACCAAAGTTCAATTTCTTAAGCGTGAGGACTTTCCACAAAGAGTTTTGTTTTGCAAAAACTTAATAGTTCATATATAGGAAGACCCACAATTCTTACGGAACATTATTTGGATTGGATTCATCGACATTTTCTCGCGAAGGAATTTTTTTGTAGGAAAAATATTCATTATTACGAGAGATTCAACATTTCAAGAAAAAATTTGATTAAATGTTTTTTTGTTCAATAATGGACGACAAAATTCGATTTGACGTAGGTATATGATAAAAATCTGACTTCTAAAAAATACTTAAAAATTTTAACTACGTTTGTTGAAAATTTCGTGGACAATCTTCCCCTTGCTCAGTATCGCAGTAGCTGGTATCAACTGGACGGGGCTCCCGCTCATTGCACTGTCGCAGTAAGTGCGGAAATATAGAAAATTTTCGAAGATCACTGGTTCAGGCGTTTGGGACCTTGGAATTGGCCTGCAAGGTCCCCAAACTTGACGCCTTTAGGTTTTTACCTTTGGGGTACTGTCAAAGATATTGTTTACAAAACACCAGTAAATTCAAGGGAAGAGTTGGAAGATCGGGTGAATCGCGCTTTTCAAAGTTTGGATGCTGATGAACTTAGACTTACTACTGCAAATGGTGTTAATACTCGAATTCTAAAATGCTTAGATGTCAACGGTCAACATTTTGAACATTTATTAAAAACTAATTAGATATATTTTTTAGTACTTTTGTAAGAAGTCAAAAGAAAATTATTTGTATGTCACCCTGTACGCAACAACTTAGAATTGGTTAAGTAACCTTAAGCTTTAAAAATTTACGCAATTGCTTTAAATTCGTTTAAATTATAAATAATAAATTCATAAAGTACTCTACTATTTGATAGTTGTTGTTTTCTTCCATTTTTCTTAAAACTTTAAAATAAAATTTTTAAATACACCAACTGACAAATAAACTAACTAAATAATAGCAGAATGTCAACCATTTCAAAACAAAAGTTTCCATAGGCTTCTTGTTAAATTTGACTGAAAACTCATATGATTGATATCTGTTAACAATTATTTTCGCAAATAAATGCTCATAAGTCAAAAACTGTTCTAGATGGGTATAGGAACATTTCATATAGAAATACAGAAAATTTTAAGAGCTTTTAGAATCAGAGATAAAAAACATAGTGTTCAATTTAAAAAAGCATAATTTTAATAATTTTTCCAATTTATCAAAATATTTGTATATCTGAAACACCCTGTACTATAATAACTAAGATATAGACACAAAGTAAAATGTCTCTGGATATTACCTAACTTTCCACCAAATTTCCATGTCCTAATGAGTCACGAAGTCAAAAATATCGGCAGTTTTTAAAGGTCATGCTTTGCGAGAAAAAAACAGAAATAAATTAATGATCTCGAAAACGATGACAGATAGGTATAGGAAAATGGTAAAAGAATTTATTAATAAATTAATAGGGAATTTAAAATTAAAATATCAAATTTGCTAGTACTTTTTAGTAGAATCGGCAACACTGCACAGTTAAAAATATTTTTAAAGGAGAGAGCACGCCACTTATGTAAGTTACCAAATTTTCAAAAGTGATCCGTTGACTAGTTCGCCAGAACGTCTAATCGGACATCCACCATCAATTAATCACAATCACCATCAGTAGCCCACAAACCATTTGCATCTTCATGTGCAGACTTATAAATTGCAGTTACCTACAATAAACCAAATAGTGCCTTCAGTTCTATTTTGTCAGTGTGATTTACAAAGGTACTTCTGAGATTCGTTTGTTATTTTACAGTTATACTGTGCTTTACGATAATACCTACCATTAATTTCCTTCTTTGTACCTGCTTTTACCATAAAAGTGCTGTTCTACATCAACACTCTCCGGTTCGGCATTTGACTCAGAATATTCACTTATCAAGTTTCCATCATCACTTACTCTCCTAAATTTCATTTTCCACGGGTTCTTCATTATCACTAACATCAGATAAATTGTTTAAAATATCTGCCAATTAGGTATCGGTCAGTAATCGGAGCATTTTTGAGGAGCGGCACTATATAAATAGGTAAACACAACTGGTATTTATGCGTCAAATCTGACTACAAGTTGCACATCAGCACCAGCAATTGAAGAGCAATCTTTTTAAAACACCAGTTGAAAATTTAGAACAGTTACAAGAAAGGATAATCCAAGAATGTTGTAACATTTCTTCAGAGATGCTGGTCAACGCTTTCGAAAATATGAAGAGACGTGTGAATTTATGCTTGGATCATGGCGATGGCCAATTTCAGCATTTTCTATCATTTTTATTTTCCTTTTTCTATATCCTTAGTTTGTTAATTGTGTAAATAACAAAAATATAGTAGTATTTGTTTACTTATTCTAATATTCATCAGTTTGGCATATCCAGCCCTATGATCAAATGCTCACTTTAACTTTTAACGTGAGTGTTTCCATGACAACAACCGAAAACAGCCTACTTGTTGATTTTTCACTGTGGTGAAGAAACAGCTGAGCTGTTAAAGTTATCGGATGTGATTGTCAGATTTAAGTGTCAGAATTCTTAACCTAAAAATAGTATAGATTTTAGATTTTAGAGAGAAAGTTTTATAGTGTGCGTTCGAGATACATTATTTTATGTCGTAAGTACCTATTTATATATTTCAATTGAATGCTTGTTTACATATTTACATTATTACAGCTGTTTTTTTTAGAATATGGATTGGAATCAAAGTATTAACCAGTAAAGAACACAGACACAAGACAAAGTTTATTTCAATTGGTAACTGTGACAAGTTTTCACCAAGAAAATGGTAAAAGAAAATATTTGATACGTAAAGAGGTTAGTTACTAAACAATTATTTGTATTTACCTACTAGGTACTTCATATTAAATATACTTTTAATTACTTTAGGGCTCCTAGTGGGAATAAAGATTATTAGTATTTGTATTTGTAGTCCGGCTTACACTTATGTATTAACATCAGTAGAATGTGGTTGCTGCATGAAAATTAAAGTAGGTACTCAATAATTTATCTGCTTAACAGAAATTGAGAACAACTTGTGTCAGAAAACTCACTTAGAAAAAAAGAGATTATGGTATGAGATGCTTTTCAACTAGACAGATAACTCAAGAGATTATTCGCAGTGAAAGCAAAGTATGTATTGTATAATTTTAGTTTTTTTTTATTTTAGCCTTTTTCTCATTGATATAATGTGATGTTATAGGATATGACCAACCTAAAATTACCAGCACATATCAGGACTCACGAAGATTCCAATGTGATTAAACTCGATTCAATTTTATTCACTAATAAAAGGATCATTATCTAATAATGTGAAGGTAGGTCCCGTCTTAAAATATAGTACCTACCTGATTTTTTATTAGTATTGCTCAAACTTCTCTACTAGCACAGCTGCTTACGATCTCTTGGAATATATTTATAAAACAATAGATTCTAATTACTATACTATAGCTCTGTTTTTGGATTTAATACAATACAATACAATAGTATTTATTTGTTCAATAATAAGATGCTTACATTTACTATAAACATAATAAAAAAAAAACCAATAGGGGCTGTTGAACAATGTCTGGAGAGATTTTTGTAAATAACCATTTTAAATTTGTAATTACATTACATTTAGCCAATGACAATTTTGATAAAATTACACATGCTTAAAATTGTAACAAACATTTAAAATTTAACACTGAATTATTCCTTTATCAGGATCATCAAAGAATTCATTAAGGTTGTAGAAGGCCTTACTGACTAGATATTTTGTTAAGGTATATTTTAGTTTATTCTTTGGCAGGTTTCTAATTTCGTCTGAGAAACAATTAAAAATTTTTATGATGCAGTATTTTACATTTTTTTGGAGGTATGTAAGTATAGTTATAATTTTCTGGTACTAAATTACTTTTATGGCGAGTGTCATAATCATGTTTCACATTAAAATCGAGGAAAAGATCCCTATTATCAAATACAAATATTACAGAGTCCAAAATGTACATTCCTATTACCGTCAGAATATTTTTTTCTACAAAAACAGATCTACAACTTTCCTGCTGTTTCATCCTAAAAATATTTCGGATGCACCTTTTTTGCATGACTATAATTCTGTGTATTTCCGTTGAACTACCCCAAAATATCACTCCATATCTTAGCCCAGCGTTTGACTGCGTCGACACTGCCATCTTGCTCAGAAAGTTGCATGCTATGGGAATACGTGGTAATATTTCTGACTGGCTGGAATCATTTTTCTCTAATCGCCAAATAAGAGTAAAACTTTAGGGCTCCTATTCGGAGAAACTAAATATCAGATAGGGCGTTCCCTAAAGAGGCGTAATCTCTCCCTAGCTTTTTGCATTATTTAAAAACGATTTGAAAAAATGATGCAACAGTAGTCATACCTGCTTCTACACTTAATCAACTACTTGAAATAACTTATACAATTCTGCTTAGATTTTCTGTTTGGTGCCAAACAAATCATCTAGTTGTTAACACAAATAAAACCCATTACATGGCATTCTATAAAAAGCAGCAGGTTCCTGATTTATACTTAAAATTGAATAATAATTTTATTACAAGAGTAGAACAATGCAAGTTTCTGGGTCTTCACCTAGACTCACAATTAAAGTAAACAGCCCATGTAGACAATGTTGCTGCAAAACTAAACTGCTTATTATGCCTTTGTCAACTTAAAAACCTTTATGAACCCCAAACAATTGTTAAATATATATTATTTTTTGGCCCACAGCCACTTAACTCTTTTTGTGCTTTACTGAGGACAAACTACTCAGAACTTCAAAGATTATTTATTCTTCAAAAAAAAATTATTCGTAAAATCTACTCCTTAAGCCCACTTGAGTCATGCAAAGAAACCTTTCGGCAGCATTAGATTCTCACACTTCCAGGTATTCTGATTCTTAGTGCACTGATGTTTGTTAAAAAACACTCCTACAAGTTTTAATATACTTCAGATATAACACTAGAAACTCAAATAAAATCTATATTTCAGGCTACAAAACATCATCATATCGGAAAAGCCTATCTTAACTTCTAAAAAATGTCCTAAGCTCTCTTTTAAAACTATTAATCGATGAACACTCCTTGACATATCTCGGTAGATCATTGTACTCTTTAAGACCTTTGAAAAATAAAGAATTCATAGCTCTCCTGGAATTAGTCCTCTTGATATAAAAATCATTTCTATTTCGAGTAGGGTAATTATGTACATCACTGTTATGGGCAATAAATCCACCAAGGTAAGATGGGAGAAGACCATTTAATAACTTATATATAAAAGCCATGGCCAAAAATTGTGTGTCAGAGGTTACAATGAGGATGGTATATATTTGCCATCTTCCACTCAGTGATGTCCTATGCAGTCCTGACATGAGGCTGTGCAAGCCAGTCAGGGCAAGTTTTTGGTCTGCAGAGGATAGTAGTTTGAATAACTCTAGGACTAGGCTGGAGAAAAAACTGCAGATAGGCATTTATACAGCTAAAAATTCCCACTTTTCTATCTCAGTACATATTAAAGTGCCTGTTACAACCCTACATAAAAGGTCTCGCTTTCATCTACTATAAACTACATAGTATCTTATTCGACGTTAGTAATGTGTAGACATTTTAGTTTTTGCTTTCTGCCATGGGGATAATTACTATACAATTTAAAAATATGTTAAAATAAACTTGATTTATTTTTGAATTTCATTCCAAAATTCTCATTCAACAAACCTTTTTTGAGCAATCATAAAAGTAGGTTTGTCAAATGGGAAACTTCAGGAGTGACATTCCAGGATGCCCTGTAGCTAGGTAAAAAATTAATTTGTAAAAAGCTGTTAACAATTTTAGGTTTTTGGAATATCTAGTTGCAGTAGATAGAGAAAACCCCACCACATGAAACACAAAGCCATGAGACATGACACTAGTTTGCTGCTTCCAGTTGTAATTTTACGTTATAAAATGTAAATTTGGTTTAACAATTAAGTTACTCCTGTAATTTTAGATATTAATTTAGTAAAACCATTATATAAACTATTTTCGTTGTTACTTATTTATTTATTAGCGAGCAAAATGACATTTACAATTTTTACAAAATCTGGTAGGTTAGTTAGCAGTACCTGCTAATAATATTCAACACGATTGTCAAGACTAAAATAATATCGTATCAAGAACTTGCTAAATTTTTTTTGTATTTTGGTTTCACGACAAAGCTATAATATTTTTCAGTTTAAAAAGAAGTTAGTTAACGTTAGAATTTTATATGTGTCACTTTCTGCTTACTAAAAAAAGTAACCCAAAACTCAAAAGAAACTTGTTCAAAACAAAATCGTATTAGGGAGTATTTTATTTATTATTTGATAATTATTATAAAACTGTAACCTTGATTGTTTAATCCTTTTGGTGATGTTTTGAGACAGCTTCTTTATGTAATATTAAAATTAGTGTGAAAACTAGAAAATTTTCGATCAGGAAATCATAAGTATACTGTTCCCTGTACCTCCGGAAAAACGTGGTAATTTAACCAATTAATATTTTAAAACCCCTTAACATGTCTTTAATAATTTAGAGTTGACCTTGTTCGTTACTGACCTCGTCGCATTTTAATTAATATAAAAAAAAAATATATTAAATCCGGTCCTAAATCAACATATATCTCCACCTAAAATAAAAGTAACTAGAATGTGATACATGCCATAAAAATGTAACCTCAACTAACTTCTTTCTAAACCGAAAGATACTATACCTACTGTTTTTGCGATAAAATTTTAAGGAAGTCTCAGAGATACCTTCATACAGGAAATATAAAAAGAGTCATGTTTTTAAACAATGCTGTTATGTTAAGCGATTCTTTTAGAATTTTAGTATACCTAAAGTTATCTAAAAGTAATTTCTATAATTTAATATTTTTATTATAAATATGGGGCTGTACCCTGTTCCTGTCGCGACTTTACTGGCATTCTTTTCTTCTACATCTCAATTTCTAATCCTGCCCATTCTATACTAGTTCTTCGTATTGCATCCAGCTGCTTCTGCCTCATTTGCCTACAAACAAAAAATAGTAAAATAACATTCGAACTTATTTAAATATTTCTAGTATTAACTTTGCTCTAGGCTACCATTCCTCGATAGTAATATTTTAGTTCCTGAATTTTACAGGTGCATATGTTCTTTGTTAGGATACTGGTAGGTATAAAAATAGGACTGAATGTTTTTTTAATACTAGTAGACATCATCTCGATCTAATTAAATTATTAATAAAATGGTAAAAAAAAGGTTTAATAAGATAGAATGTTGACATTTTTATTAAAAATAAACAAAGGAATGCTCTGCATAGGATAGATAGGATAACTAACCTGAATCCTTACCTTATGAGATATTTTTACAAGCACTTAGGTAAGTAAACAACAAAAATATCTACTCTCTATTCTATTTCTAACTTTAAAACTGTTGTAAATATTTTAGAAAAATGGATCAAAGCCCAACGAATACCAAGGGACAAAGCCCTTACTCTCACTTTGTATTCCTACCTGGGCTTTTGAATTGTGACCCTAGTGGTTCAATTTTTTATAAACATTAGGTACCTACTAAAAGATCTATAAATACAACACAAGTTGTGTAATTTGTACGAAACAATACTTGGTTGATCCAGGTTTTAATAATTATCTAGTATCTAGCTACCTAGTTTAAAAACTTACCTCTATTAGGTATAAATTGTTGTCAAAGCTGAATTTAACTTTAACATCATGTATTTTTCAGCTTGTAAATTATAGGAAACTATTTGAAGGCTTCAATAAATATTAAAAAATGGTATAATTCTTATATTTTATTCACTTCTACGTGTAATTCAGTAGCTGGTACGGATTTAGGTAAATAGAAGGAAATCTCCTCGAAATTCTCTCCTCTCATGTTTTGTTATGATCTAAAAGGTATAAAAGTCACTATAAGGGAGTTGTAAATCAAATCAAAACAAATCAACTTTGTTCAGTAATTTCAAGATTTTTAAAGTAAAATAATCTGAAAGTAAAATCCTTTGTAAAAATCTATACCAACAATGTACTTACAATTGTGTTTTTAACTAACCGTTATTAATATATTTCCATTTCTTTATAAAAAACGAGCTAATACATCTAACAAACTTTGCATTTTTCACCAAAAACTATTCGATTACTAATTTTTGAAGCAAAAATCGCCCAAAATCAACAAATATGTGAATAAAACCCAGCTGTGGCCGTCACCCGCTCGCAAAAGTTCATTGACCGCTTGACAACTTGACATTTCCAAACAATCTTCAAAATTTCGGCGATTGATAACCGAACTCGTCCCTGATTGGCTCAAATATGCTAAAGTACTCACTTTAAGGATTGCGTCACTCCTGTTTAGGATGACGAGATCGAGAATTAACACGACCGTTAACTGTAGTTGCATCATACCAAAATGGAAAATAGCATTGGATTTTAACCCACTCACTTTAATTTTGAAATTAACGGCTCGCGTTAACTTGTGAGTTTGATCATAGGTCTGATCACGTCATAATATGAATTAAACCCAGTTTTAACCTATATTTGGTTAGATATATCTTCCCCTTATAATTGTAATGTAAATCGAGCCCTACGTTTTTCAATCCAAGCCCTCTTGGATGAAAATAATTTTTGCTCGCACGGTACTTCTATTTAATATATCTACAGTTCGTGCTACAAAGTACTAAAGTCAACCTAGGCACTAGCGTTCCTTGAGTTGGTCAACTAGCCTCATTTGAAAGGCAATCATAATAATAATAAAAAAAATACCTAAGTATATTAATAAATTTTAATATAATAAAATAAAACAGAATGCAAATAGAGACACCTAGAAAGATAATTCATAAACCATGAAAATCAATAACGTAGTTATCTTTTTTATTCACGTCGTTTATTTAAGTAATTATAAGCTCCTTTTTGTGAACTTGCTTTAGAAAAATGCCGTGAGATACCTAATTCTGCTAAAAGCAGTACACATTCCACATTTCCCATTTCCTTTAATAAAAGGTAAGATGAAAGTGCAAAATATAATCAATCACCCTGTAAAAAATGGCATTTAGACGCGAGAATACACATTATTTTGATGCTGAGAGGTGAAACCTTTATCAAGTCGAGACAAGGGATTCTGTCGACTTGATTTTCCCATTCCCATTATTGTTCTATCTCGTTTTGTTGACGTTTCCCATCCCGCAAAAAGGAAGTACTGAACTTGACAGTCCTTATATAAATATTAGACTTGCTCTTGGAGACTCTACTCGTATAAGAGCCATTCAGAAAACAAAACAAATCGATTGATATTTACTCTATTTATGATTTATAACAAGCGAATAATATATTTATAGAGTAAAGCACCAGTGAATGAACATTCAAGGCATGGTTTAGATGGATATTTTATTAATAAGTAAACCATGAGGGTTAAAGAATCTCGTTTATGCGAAAGAAGTCCCTATACTTCAGTTCTCAAAAATTAATTAAATTGACTCCAAGTAATTATTATTTTTTAAATAAATTTCAAATAACAAAATATAGAAAATGCTAGTCCAGTAAATGAACATTAAATTCTAGTGAATGGAGATGAACGTCCAGTTACTGAACGAATATACACTGAGAAAATTGGGTCAATTAAACACTTTAGTTGATTCTTCTTAGTCGCCACAATTCAAGTTTTGGTTGTGATAATCTATTTTTTAGTTATCGCAATAGTTCTCCCAGCTAATTTATTGCTGTGACAACGTCCCGGTTTTTTTCCCAGAACTAAATTACTGAGTAAGAAAAGGATTTTACTTAATTTATTAATTTTGAGTGTTGTGATACTTTGTTGTGGATTATCTAGGTTGCAGCCACCAGTTGAGATAACCCAAGGTTTAATAATTGTACCTATATATTGTCATAATTATAGGCAACCAATTTCTTCTCTTAAAAATTTCTAAAGTTATACCAGCCTGAAATGCTAATTAAAAGATCTTCGACTTTTTCGATACAACCGAAAGTCACCGAACGTCAACCGAACGGGAATTCGCGCCAGTCTAAACAACAAATATTCTTAATTATCCTTAAAAGGGACCGACTTCTTTCTTTTTTTCCTTAAGTCTTGTAAAAAAGTAGTGGTGGGAACGGGGGGAGGGAAGACCTTATAGTATTAGATTAAAAAGGTAGAAGGATATGATTCGACCTTAGTGAAGGTCCTCTTCAGCGGTATAATAAATATTAATAGGTCGGGAAATAAGCATGGCCTAGGGGAAACAATATAGAGAAAAGTTATAGGTTTTACCGTTTTACATGTTATAATGAGTAAATTGGATACATTGTATGTTATAAATGTAGTATTAAAATGGAGTGACATTATTTTTTCTTTTATGTATAAGGCACAGCAGTGCAGGACTAATCCTTAATAGCGCTTTGTGAGCGGTGCGTGTGCACAGGAACGATTCACGTTGGTCTTGAATCCTTGGAGATTATACTCCTTGGGGAACACGGCCTCAGGAAGGTCATTCCAGAGTGACGACGTTCTCCAGATAAAAGAATTTTTTAACAGTGCCGTTCGGGGGGCACTAAGCTGAACCACGTACGGGTGGGCTGCAGTGGCTCGTCGTGTATTTCTACCATGCTCTGGATGAAATCAAGCGGGCAACCTCACTTGAGCACTTGCCACGCAAATGTTTGTAAGATAGTCAAGTCGCCAACCTACCCTCGATGTTCAAGGCTTTCTAGATTGTTTGTCAGATCATGGTCACCGATCAAGCGAATGGCTCTTCTTTGAATACAATCCAGCAATCTTGGGGTATGTTTAGAGCCCCAAATATGCGAATAGTACTTCAGTGATGGTCGAATTTGGGCTTCATAGAGCATAAAAAGTTGTTGGGGTGTATAGAGGTTCTTAGATAGGAAGGCTACCTTAGTAATAGCCGCAATGTGACTATGCCAAGACATATGACTATCAACAACTTGACGCCCACTAAATGAATTGATTAAACCAAAAGGATCGAGTGTAAAGCTGCTGCCTGAATTTTTTAGCATTAAATTCTACTTGGTTACTGTCACCCCAAAACAGAATTTCTTCCAGGTCTTTGTTATAGGCTGCAAGCGGTATCACCTGATGTGCATTGGTAGTCAAGGTTCTAGCATCCAATGTAAAAGATGAAAGAAGTGTGCTGTCACCAGTGAAACTATGTATAGGATTTTTAGTTTTTTCTAAAAGATCGTTAATGTATAGTAAAAGAAGGTTGGTCACAGTATAGAACCTTAAGGGACTCCGGCGTTGATGTTAAATGTGTCTGATAGAAATCTGTCAATCGTCACTCGCAGAGAACGGTCTATGAGACAGCTTGACAGCCATAAATAAAATTAAACCGGCATTCCACATCTCACTTTAGTTAGGAGCCCCTCATGACATACACGGTCATAGGCCTTGAGAATGTTCAGTGCTACCGCCCGGGACTCCCCATGATGTTCTATTGCGTTGTTCCAAACGTGGGTAACATAGGCGAGAAGTTCTCCTGTTGATCTAGAAGCTATTTTTAGAGTTTAGGCTACTTAAGAATCGTTTAACATGACGCTGCCAGAAAACGACCACGAGCATTCTTGATTCAACAGGGGGAACGTTCGGTGGAGTTTTTCCCTGAAAATTAACCGTTCCCAACAAACATATTAAGTAATGTAGACCAGAACGGAAGGAAAATAATCCTAAATTGGCAAATATTTGCTTATTTTTGACTTAAATGTTTTCTTAAAAGTCACAAAAGATTCGAACTCTAAAATCTAAGTCAAAATTTGGATATCTACAACTTAAATAATTTGTTATAGGGAAGTCTACTTGTAGTTTTTTTTTTTTTTTTTTTTTTATGATAAGGCACAGCACTACAGGATAAACCCTTTATGGCGCTCTAGGAGCGGTGCGTGTGCGTAGGAAACGATTCACGTTGGTCTTGAATCTTTGGAGACTATACTCGTTGGGGAAGACGATCTCAGGGAGGTCGTTCCAGAGTGATGACGTTCTCCAGATGAAAGAATTTTGAAACAGTGTCGTTCGAGGGACACTAAGCTGAACCACGTACTGGTGGGCTGCAGTGGCTCGTCGTGTATTTCTACCATGCACCGCTCTGGGTGGTATTAAGCGGGCAACCTCAGTTGAATACTTGCCATGAAAATATTTGTAAAATAGACTCAAGTCGCCAACCTGCCTTCGATGTTCAAGGCTTTCCAGATTGTTTGTCAGACTATGGTCACCGATCAAGCGAATGGCTCTTCTTTGAATGGAATCTAGCAATCTCAGGGTATGTTTAGGAGCAGAGCCCCAAATATGCGAACAGTACTCCAGTGATGGTCGAATTTGGGCTTTATAGAGCATCAAAAGTTGTTGGGGTGTATAGAGGTTCTTTGTTCGGAAAAGTACTCCAAGCTTTTGCGAGGCTGCCTTAGCAATGGCCGCAACGTGGCCATGCCAAGACATATGACTATCCAGATTAACGCCCAATAAATGAATTGATGAAGCCAAGGGAATTGAGTGTCCCGCCATAACTATATCCGGTTCTTCAACATTAACTTTTTTAGAAAAAACTGCCGCCTGGGTCTTTTTAGCGTTAAATTCTACTTGGTTACTGTCACCCCAAGACAAAATTTCTTCCAGGTCTTTGTTGAGATGTGAGACCTCTTGCTGCCTATAGAGATGTGCATTAGCAGCCGATGTCCGAGCATCCAAAGTAAAAGTTGAAACAAGTGTGCTGTCATCAGCGAAGCTATATATAGGATTTTTAGTTTTTTCCAAAAGATCGTTAATGTATAGTAAGAAAAGGGTGGGCGACAATATAGAACCTTGAGGGACTCCGGCGTTGATGTTAAATGTGTCTGAAAGAAATCCGTCCATCGCCACTCGCAGAGAACGGTCTTTAAGAAAGCTCGACAGCCATGAACAAAATTGAACCGGCATTCCGTATGCTCTCACTTTAGTTAGGAGCCCCTCATGCCATACTCGGTCAAAAGCCTTGGAAATATCCAGTGCTACCGCCCGGGACTCCCCATGGTGTTCTATTGCGTTGTTCCAAACATGAGTAACATAAGCGAGAAGGTCTCCTGTTGATCTAGACTTACGGAATCCATACTGGCGGTCACTAATAATGTTGAAGCCTTCCAGGTATTTTAGTAATTTTTCGTTGATAGCCTTCTCCATAACTTTTGATATAACCGAGAGCAATGCGACTGGACGATAGTTGTTTGGCAAGGTCTTCTTGCCTTTTTTGGGTATGGGCTGGACTCTCGCAGTTTTCCAGCAAGAAGGAAATATTCCTTTTTTGTAGGATAAGTTAAAAAGCCTACAAAATACCGGTGTCAGTTCGTCAGCGCATTTCTTAATTACAATGACTGGAATATCGTCAGGACCAGAAGCCTTTTTAGTGTCGAGACTCCTCAAGATTCGCTTAACATGGCGGTGGCGAAAGACAATCTCGGGCATTCTCGATTCTACAGGGGTAATGTTCGGTGGAGTACTTCCCTGAAAATTTACCGTTGAATGTGAAGAGAATAGTTCCGCCAGTAAGTTTGCTTTTTCCTGTGCTTTGGTCGCAATGGTGCCATCAGAACGTTTAATTTACCTAGTTAAAAATTACAAATAAATTACCTCTCTTAGACATTAAAAATATTTAATCCTAATAAGGAATATGATTAGGTAATAATTTACCTAATTGTTACTTAATATATGTGTTCAAAATTAAGAAATTTTTTGGCTATTACGCTAGGTAAATATTACCTAATTATTGCCTACAAAATGTCCAAATAATTTACTGACCATGTAGTTTTAAAAACAAGTAATATTTTGGATAATTTTGCCATATAAATTGTTCCCAAAGTTATAGATCTTTTGTGGTTAAAAATTGAGCTACTTCATAACTTTCTGATTAACCTCAAAGGCTAACATTGCTTGTACAGTTAATAATAAAGAAAAAAATAACTTTAAGGTTAAAAATATAAAGGCGGCCATATTTAACAATTATTAGTTTTCCTGTTTATCGACAACTATAAAAAAACAAAAATTAAAATTTTAAGAATTACATAAGGTGAGTGGAAAATCCATTAGACTACGATATCTTTCGTCAACGAAAGTTTCTTTAAAACTTTAGGTACATATAATGTTTATAATGAAGACACTCTGTTTTTAGGTTAATGGTAAAAATATTTTAAATTATCGTAATAATACGTAAAAAAATGCATATTTTAAGGGCGCGTTTAGTTTTTCGAAGTATCATCACCATAATTCACAAACACATTTCTTTCGCATCCTAATTTCGGTCCAGAAAAATGATAAAACTTAATTATATCACTTTATTGTTGAAGTTATAATAAGCGGCCATTCCAAATATCTACTCCTTTCTCTCTCCCTCTCTCTTGCACGTCGGTCGGTCGTTGCCTCGCTGAACCAAAATCAAAATTATAATCTACATCTTTAGGTAATAACAATTTATACACATGTTAGCGCTAGTATCTAATTAAATTGGGGCTATACTACACAGGCACAGTATGTCTGTGCCATGTGATACCGGTTTTATATAATCGCTGTATAGTCCATTTTATCTCTTAAAACTAACATTATTTCATGTATTAATTGATTGTTAAATTGATAAATAAATTTGGTTTGAATTTGAATTTGAATATGTCGCGCGTTGTGTTCTCATTGGCTATTTATTGTTCCGCCATGTTTTCTCTGGATCAATGGTTAATTGCTCCGTCTTTGTCTACCGCGGTGGATGTAATTTTCCAGCGACAAAGCACATATACGTTTTCACAATCTTCAAAAATAAACTTTTTACCACTGAATTGTGTTGAAAACAATTTCTTGCTAAATTAACCGTAGCGTCAGGCCGCTGTTTTAGAATAATATTTACAAATTTGGTAGCTTTGGCAACAATATTATTTGTTCTGAAAACATTAAATGCATATTGTTTCTCTGTTTCTCTGACCGTTGAGGAATTGTGTTGCTAATGGAATATTTGAAAAGCATTTCTTTTATCTAGACAAAGAGTAGCATTGATTCTGAAAACATTGGTTGAATTTAATTGCATTATTTTTATTGCATTTGAGCAATCGTTTCCCCAACAAATGTTGTAAATGTCAAGAAAATAACGTGCGCAAAATTTCAAGTTGTTTAATTGATCTAAAATGGTTCCGCCGATGGAATGAAATACAAAGGTTTTTAAATTTTAAAACTTTTATTATCATAACTACCATTGACTACATAGAAACAGACTATATATATATATATTATATCGGTATAATAGGTATATAATATTCATAAATTGTACCTTAGAACTAACCCTATTATGTATTTACACAAATAGTTTCTTTTAATCACCTTTAAAAAGTTTCCGCAGGTGTCGTCTTACTTATATCTTTAAATTTTTTTCTATATTCGCTTACAATTTGCAGTATACATTGACGTTATTCTTCATCTTTTGTTGATATTTTATTATGTTCTATGAGTTTAATATTCCTTTCTGCTGTATCATTCACTACTTTAGGCTTTTTTGCTACATTAAAATTATTTATGTACTCATCATTACTTTCCCAGTTTCCTGGATTCTCTTCTAAAAAATTTGTGGGTAGCCCTTACCTTTCAAAAAACCGAAGAGTATTTTTACATATTATAAGCCTCTGTACAACGATTTAAAAGAATGTATAGGCAATTCTTACTACAACAGCAGTTAAATCAATATTCTAGATAGAATATGTGGTAGCTGGCTGTCTGTTTGTTTCGACTGTTATATTTATTACTTGAGTACCTCTGATTTGAACCTAGGGACTGGTTTTCAGCCTATTATCTATTATTTTGTAACATGTTAGAACTTGGAGTATGTGAACCTGTATAAGGTCCTTGACGGTAGTCATGAATATGTCTTTTTAATTTTATTTTTAGGTTTTTGGCCCAACCATTGTCTGTTTTTGGTGTTTATCTTTTTGATGCGCCTTTTCTCTTCTCTTTTTTGTACTAAGAGCACCTTGTTCAATTGATGTCTCATTGTAAATAATTATTGAAATTACAGATTTATTATGTATATAAGATTTATTGTACAATTTGATACATTATATAATATAGCTGAAATCTTTTTCACTCGCTTAGAGGTTAAGTGCTAGAATAGCCAATGGCTAAACTTCGCCTTTATTGTCAGTGTTCTGTTTTTCTTATTCTGAAACATGCTGTTACTTATGGAGTGAATTAACAATAAAAGACGTTTATTATTAAATTCCTAAAGTTCTTTATGTTCTATTTCGTACATATTACTTAATTTAACTAGTTTTTTACCTACTTCTAGCGAGTCTTGTTTTTTAATTTTAAAGGGATTTCAGTATCAAAGAATGATACTGCGTAAATCTCAGACGACAAATACCACAGATGAATTTCAATTTTTTCAACAGCAGCTTTAGATGTCTGTGGATCAATAGTTTTATATTTAATAGGAATTTTGGCAAATTGAAGATGTTGATATTTTTTATTTTTTTTATTTTTTTTTTTTTATTTTTTTTTATTTTTATTAAACGGACTTGCCAATTACAATATACTTATAATAAGTTAATCTATAAAGTTTAACAATAATCGATGACTTAAAAAGACATACACTATACAATTATTACAATGCTATGCTAAAAGTGTAATTTACAATGAAATTCTAATCTATTCCATACATAGCTACTCGGATAACAAAATTTAAGCCTCGACTTACACAATACACTTACATAACTGTATGAATAAAAAAATCAAAAAAATCAAATCAATAAGAGTGCTCCATATACATTCAAATATTAGGCAGACTCAAAACATATAACACAAGATGGCAAACTGTTCAGATCACATACTTATAATAAGGATCTAGATAATCTCCTGAACTGGTTTAGGGTCAAATTAAAAACATCCAGATTTAGCTGATTCATTCGTCCACTCATTCTCGATATAGGGGAAGCCAATCCATGATTTGTTCGATGGTAGGGGATGAAGAAGAGATCCAAACTTCTTGTATCTCTTTGAGGGACACGAAAATGTATTCGCTCCAGTAAAGATGGGCAATCAATGTTGTTATTTAATATTTTATACAATACATTAACATCAAATAAAAATCTTCTATTCTCAAGTGAGTCAAGGTTTAAGATCAGCGTAAGTTGTTTGTAATCGAGCTGTTCAATTGGAATCCTCAATTTATAATTAATAATCCTCAGAAATCGTCTCTGAATTTTCTCCAGCATGTCTATATATTTATTGTAGAAAGGGTTCCATATAGGACAAGCATACTCCAGGACAGAGCGGACAATTGAACAATATAGCACTTTAAAACAATAGATATTATTAAACTCACTCAACGAGCGAGATAAAAATCCCAACATCTTCAATCCCTTATTACAGATATTTTCAATATGAAGATTAAATGATAATTTACGGTCAAACATGACACCAAGATCTTTAACACTCTTACTCCTATTCAATAAAGTAGAGTTCACACTGTAGTTGAAAATGATGGGACCCTGTATTCTGTAAAACTGCATAATGCTACATTTGTTAACATTCAAAGTTAGGTCATTCAAAAGACACCACTGGCCAAACCTGTCCAAGTCCTGCTGCATCAACAAGCAGTCCTCCAGAGTTTCAACGCATTTAAAAATTTTAAGGTCATCAGCATATAAAAGGAAATTAGAATTTAGAATACAAGTAGACAAGTCATTTACAAAAAGATTAAACAGAAGTGGGGAAAGGTGTCCTCCTTGAGGCACTCCAGATGAGGCCTTCACCACGATTGAACATACATTATTGATCGAGACAACCTGCTTCCTATCAGTCAAATAATCCCGCAACCAATCAAAAAAACTACCGGATATCCCATATGCCGCAAGCTTGGCCAATAAAACACCGTGATTAACTCTATCGAAGGCCTTGGAGAAGTCAGTGTAAACAGCATCCACCTGACACCTCCTCTCCAAAGCACCTGCATACAATGGGGGTGGAGGAGGACCCGATATGTTCGGGATGCTTGGAGGATGAGGAGACACCACAGCACTTCCTGTGCAATTGCGAAGCACTGGGAAGACTCAGACGACAAGTCTTTGGGACAGTGGTGATCCCACAGGAGGAAGTCAGGACTCTTGCTTGGAGTGACATCCTGACCTTTATGAGAAGGTCGGGTAGGTTCGGCGAGAGCCTGGGTGGTTAAGTGGATGGGGGAAGACACAGGGGTAGGGAAAAAGGATGGCATTTGGTCTACTTGCCAGGTTCGTGTGCCTCCCCTCACCTACTACTACTACTACTACTACTATGGAGTGAATTAACAATAAAAGACGTTTATTATTAAATTCCTAAAGTTCTTTATGTTCTATTTCGTACATATTACTTAATTAAACTAGTTTTTTACCTACTTCTAGCGAGTCTTGTTTTTTAATTTCAAAGGGATTTCAGTATCAAAGAATGATACTGCGCAAATCTCAGAAGACAAGTACCACAGATGATTTTTAATTTTTTCAACAGCAGCTTCAGATGTCTGTGGATCAATTATTATTATATTTAATAAGATTTTTGGCAAATCGAAGATGTTGATATGGAGCTTTGTATCAACAGGGAGCGGTAAATTAAGCCTTAATATAAACTTTGACGATAAAAATGCATACATCTCTGCTAATCTTCATTTTCCTGACTGTTAGTGTAAGCTCGTCCCTATAAAGATATATTTTCAAGCAATAAATAGTTCTCGCCATCCAGCGTGCATTATGGGACGCTTCAAGAGCACGAATGGTAAATTCTACATTGTCCTTTCCTAAATACAACTGGGTCAACTGCAAAAATTCTTTATAGTCGTCGCGAGGCTGCTGGGAACCTAAGGCGTGTTCCACAAAATTAAAAATACGAACCATTTCAAGATCTTCAAGTTGTAATAATGTATTTATATTTTCATCTTCTAATGCTGATTTATAATTTAAATTATTGATTTTAGACCAGAATTCTCTAAAGCGTTTAAACAATGGTACATTGGGACCCCTGGAAGAAGGCATTTTTACATCAAAAGCACTTTTAAAAATAAGTTCGAAAATATGGTGCCTACAAGGTAAATAAATTAAATCTCGTTCTGACAATTGTTCTAATAAAACACTTGCACCATTTAGACGACCCAAGTTGGAGGCAGTAGTGTCGCAACATAACGCAACTACTGTATCTTGGAGATCTCAGTCCAATAACGCTTCATAAACTGCAATAGCTTGCTTTCTAAGTGTGTAAAACTGCTATCCTTAGACTTTGTTCTGTATCGCCACTTGTAATTATTATAACTGCTAAAATGTCTGTCTTTTCAGATCCACTTAGGTCAGCAAATAACTTTCCATCCCAGTGAACTACAGAAGTCACAAACCTATGATCTTTTTAAAAGCCAATTTTAGTTTTTCCGCCCTTTCTTTTCTTAGTTGCTGTCTATAACGTTGTTCGACATATGTACAAAGAAAGTAAGTACATCATGTCCCAAAGCTTCGGCGACAGCACTTAAAATATGTACGGAATCTCGGTCACTTACTTTACATTTGTCGAGAGCTGCAACTACTTTTGTGGTTATTATATTTTGTCTTGCTACCAACCGTTGTCTCTTTGGTTCTGAGGGTCCTGGCTTTTCAAGATCTGTTTCTTCGTCGTAGGAAGAATTTGTATGCGAGCTGCTAGATGACGCTACAAGGGCTCCCATATCCTCATCTCCAGTACTTTTTACAATTTTTTCATGAGCTCTCTCTTCGCATCTTTGCTCTTTTTCAGTCAGCTTCTTGTCTACACTATACATAAATCCCGGACGATCTTTTTTTCGTTGGCTGACAAAGAACTGTATATCTTCATTAACTTTTAACATTTTAAATGCGTTTGCGTGAGCGGTATCAAACAAATCGTTTAATTTATCGGCAAACCTTGTTTCTTTTTCCCTTGTGGCGTCCGTTGCTTTATGAGAACTTTGTTGTGTGTTGTAGTTTTTTTTTTTATATAACACTGTAGGTGTCGAGTTGGAATACGGGCTTTGTTCGAGAAAACAAGTACTTTCTCAATTAATAACTAACACTTTAATGAAGATTTAACTTTACTTGATGTAAGTTAAAGAACAATACACTTAATACATTTTTATTGGAAGGATGTTACGTTTTTGTCCGAAATAAATTTTAAATCATGCAATTAATCTTTAACTAAATTTCTCAAAAAAATAATTTAATTCTGCAAATAAAATATTTTGTTGCTGGTTTTCAATCAAATATTTGTATTGAATGAATTCGTGTGAGTTTATCTTAATTAAATATTTATCTCAATGTCCATGATGATGCACCAGTATATTATGACAGTGGCAACCTTTTGTCATGGACAACAGGTTGTCACTATCTGCTGACGGTAGCTCATTATGTGGAGGCACTAGGTCGTGGTCCGTATACTTAAACCTTCTCTTCGTCGTTGGTTTGCCTTGGGCGCCACCTGGTTTAACAGAAGTTTAAACCAGGAAAAATATGCCGAATGTTAGTACTATTGGAAATCTATGCAATAAATAAAACCAAAGTTTTCCCATACATACAATAAAATGTTTATTAAATAGAAGGTAATTTAACCAAAAAAAAAAAGGGTTTATGCTAGGTACATGATCATAGTGAAATAGAAAAATTACTCTGAAATAAGATTAATTATGTTTAGCAATAAAGTATTAAAAAAATTAAACTGAGCTTTCCGTGACTCAAGGATTTATAAGAACCATGCGTTTATGCATCTATATAACCTCTGAAGATTCTAGAACCTTTAATACTTCAATTTGTTACCTTTGGTTATATGAAAAATGTGACCTCAAGTCAAGACCGCCTTACATTATTAAAGGGAAATTATTATTAAATTTTAGTGAATTAAACAAATTAGAGTTAATTAAATACCAAAACATCTATTTGGGCAGCTCTAATGGATCCTGTTAGGCGGCTACTTCCATAACCCAGTATGCCCCTACCATTCTTACAGGCTTAGTTGGAGAACCTTAGGTTGTTATGTGGGCCTTAAAATCCCATGTGGTATATTAATTATGTGGCTTAAGCTACATAAATGCCGAACGGCAGGAAAAACGGCTAAATTGCCGAAACCAGCAAAACCCCTAAAAATACCAGAAAAGAAAATTACCCACTGAATCCCCACAAAACAACAAACCAAAAACAAAAGGAATTTACGGAGCTTACCTCTAAAAGGGGAGTGAGACCTCGTGGTCTTTGAAAAAATGGCCCAATGGCGACCTTCTTCTCTGAAGGTATTTTTCAGAAAGCGAGCTCAAAGGCCACGAGAACTCTAAAGAAACCCCCCTTCCCCTCCCTTCTCCTCCAAGAACCAGCTGACACAAAAGGTGATGCCAACTTAACTTACCCAACAAAAGAAAGGAAGAAGAAGAGAACAGAGACACACTAAAAAAGTCCAGAACGATACGAGAGTCTGGGCTTTTACGAGAACCTAAATCAAATAACGAAATAAAGAAAATAATTCCAAACAACTTTGTTTAAACATAAAATTGTCAAAAGTAAAAAATGGACGTTCTGCGACTTGACGGAAACAAAAAAAAAAACGGAAATACATAGTCAACCTATGTGCGGCGCCTAGCGTCATCAAACCATAGAAAAGCAGAAGTAGATGATACAACCTAATAAATAATTTTGGACCAAATATCTATAAAAGATGCACTTTGTGAAAATATGACTGTAAGAATCAAAGGTAAGTAGTCTACATTCCCCACCAGGTCAATAGTGGCAATTTTAAAATTGAGCCTAGAAGCAAGAGAATATTTAAGTCGCACATTGTATAACCAATGTGTAAGTTGTTGGACCCCAACAATGGCCCCCGAGGTCCCCAGATTTAAATAGTTTGGAATTTTTCTTATGGGGGCATCTTAAAACTTTGGTTTACAGCACAGCATTCTAGTTAAGTATGTAGAATGACTGAGGAATCGCATAAGAGCTTCCTGTGATGTAATAAGGAATACTAATGGCATTCTTTAAGACTGCATACTAATATGAGAAGCAAGTATCCTTGGAGGTAAACAACGAATTAATTTTTTTTTTTCATTTTACAATAATGACATTAATTTGCTAACACGACTAAGAGATAAATATCCTATATGAATTTCATTAAATTGTATTCTTATTTATAAACAACATAGATAAAACATAAATCTCTCTTCTAAGTAAGAAAAAGATTCACTAGACTTGGCGGAGAAACTGTTGCGCGCTAGCATTTCCTGATCATCGCCCACTTCTAAAGTATTCGGCCCTAAATCAGCCAAATCTGTTCCCCTCACTCGTAGGAACGTACACAATCGTCTCTCGTACAAATATACTACGTGGAAGTATAAGGAACGCCTCAACAACTTGATTATCGTCAATTCCATTTATCAAAATTGTAAACTCAAATATTTCAAAAAGGGCTGAACTACAGTCGTGTTGACGCATGTTATATATTTTTTAAATCAGGGGGAAAAGATCTTTCGTCCTGGCGCAAAATATACAGGGAGTTCCATTTAAAGACAGAAAACTTGCAATTGTTTTTCAACTTTGCGATGCGTTGATCTTTTATTTGACAAGTCCAAAAGATAACACGGAAAAATTATGCAACTTTTGTATTAAACATTTTTTTATGTCACTTATATTAACACCTGTAAGTGAGTACGCAAATATAAAAATAACCTTAGTAAAAGAAATAGAATGCTGCAGAGTATTTTAAGAACCTTCATGATTACCTCATATTCTAACATGTAACAAGGTGGAATCATAGATACCACTTACCTTTTCGAAAGGTTTTCATAATAGTCTAGGAGCGACATATTTAATTTCTTTTTTCTTGTAACAGTATTTTTTGGCCGAAATGGCACCAAAGTACCTAATTAACTAAACTACCCTTTTTAAATTTTACCATTTTTCTTCTCCTATTTGCAAAACCCCTATTTCCTTTAAAGGCATATTAGTTTTCTTTTCATATTGCAAGTCGTAAGTGCTGACTATTTTCCTCTATCGATGAATCCGCATCCATATAGCAATAGGAGGATTAATATCGCGAAACAAGGAAAATACAAACGGCGAGAATTTAAAAATATTGTGACAAGTGCATAAATAACAGAACTATTGTAACGAAAATAAGGGATTTTTGTTTTATTTTTTTGAAAATGAATGAAAATTTCGCATGGGTTGTCATATCCTAAATTAAAACTTAATTCGGCATTAAACTTTCATTACCGATTAAATGTATAGGGTAAGCTAAAAAAGATTTAGGGTATAGTGAATGCAAAACAATTTCCGTTGAACGTCATCATTCACCTGATAATTCTAAATCGGTAAGAAAACACGAGGAAATTAAATTTAGGCAAAAAATTTTATGTGATATTGAATGTACTAAAAACTTAACTTTTTCTTCTTTGATACTATAGCAGATATTTTTTTAATTTAATCTTGTAAAAATTAAGATAATTTGAATTTTACTATCATTCAGTTGGCAACTGAACTGTAAACGCTAAGGTGGCATCAGCTCGTTCGTTGGTCTGTTTTGATGTTTTATTTACGTTTCGTATTGCGCGTGTATTTTTTAACAAAAATTTCAGATCTTTTCATAAATAGCATTAAAAACTGTTCTTTTAAGAACAACAAAGGTGTACATATATATCTCTGTGGATTACTTTGTTTACCATTTGTGAAAAATGATGCAGCATTTAAATAACCGGTGCAAAGAGCTAATAACATCCGTAATATACTATTTTCAGGAAAAACCTAACAACAATGGCCTATTGTTACCCTTGACGCATTGATAACAGTTAGAGAAGTAACTTTAAAGAGTATACTTTATTTCTACTTTACTCATTTTTAACGTGTAGCAACTGCCCTAAATTTCAATATCTCCACTGTAAGCGCAGTTTCAACGTCAGTTAAGGAAAATACATTAGTTTAACCACCTAAAAAGAAACGTTTGTGTTTATTTATGTAAATTTATATTATCTTTATGAAAAAGATTACATTGTAATTTTCTGAATCGGTGATCTTGGTTGCAATCTGGCAAACACTGCTGATACCTGACGTCACTCAAAGGGTATGGCGTGCAATGGAAATTGTCTTAAATTCACTATAGTTAGGTTAGTTCAGGTTAGATTTGGTTAGTTCAGGTTAGTTCAGATATTTCTCGTGATCTTTACTTTTAAACTACTAATCTATTATTAAGCTATATTTATCTACATACTAAACCCATCTGTAGTGAATACTTATGAAGGTGGGTGTTTAATAGGCTCTGCTTTACCGATATTTTTTATATTCGCGTCACAGTAACGCAAAAACTAATGATTGCATAGCAGTTGTTAAAAGGGTATTTTATGAGTTATAAAAAATTAATGGGTTATGTAAAATAGTCAACCTTTATAGCAATAGGATCATATGCCGTCATTTCTTTATTGATATCGCTAAACTGAAGGCCATGCGATATCAACGGCTATTTAAGACATTAATCACACGTGCTAATAGCCGTCGTCGGTTTTATCGGCAATCATATTCGATAAAATTATTATCTTATGTTCTTGGGTACATCAGGTCAGTTCTCACACTGGGGCGACAAGTAAGAATAATATCGCCTGTCCAAACAAGTTGCATATAAAATTTCATACATATAGTGTCTCTAGCGTGTTTACCCATGTGGTTGCACTATGACATCTGCGTTCTAATAAATAAACGTGTCTTCTTTCTTTTATACCGTGCAAGCGAAAATTATTTTCATCCAAGAGGGCTTCGACTGAAAAACGTAGGGCTTGGGTTAGATCACAATTATAAGGGAACGATATATCTAACTCAATTTAGGTTAAAATTGTGTCATTCATAAATTCATATTACGACATGATATGACAAAGTGCTGAATATTATTAGTATATTACAATACAAGTACGGTAGGTACGTCTTTACCGCATGTGCGCGATGTTTAACAAAACGAGCCGAAGGCGAGTTTGGTAAATCACGCAAATGCGGTAAAGGCACCTACCGTAAGTGTATTGTACGATATTTGATCTACAAGCATGTTTTAGGGCACCAATATTAAAAACTCTAACGGAGGGCTATATTGAAAAGAGAGAACCTCATGTTTTAGTAAATCTGTAAATTTCAATTCTTGTGTCTCATCGGATAGTAAAACACTTCCTTCATCGATATCGTTTGGAAATGTTACAAATTCTACAATTAATATTAATATTTCTTAATTTATAAGTTTGGATTAGTTTAGAAATTTAAATATGTAAGTATTTGTTATACATATAATGTTTAATAGAGTTTCTTTTAAAAATAAAAAATACACCTGAATAATATAAAAACTTGTTTTTATAGTATGTAATTACTTACAGCTTACAGCACTAGTGCGGTAAAATGATACTTACCGCACTCAAATCAGTGCGGTAAGTAGTTACTTACCGCACACTTGTAGATAAAATAAGTAAACAAATACAAATTTATTTTTGTTTACCAAATTAACAAAATAAGAATATAGAGAAAGGAAAATAAAAATTGCTGAAATTGGCCACCGCTATGCTCCAAACATAAATTCACAAGTCTCTTCATATTTTCGAAACCGTTGACAGCATCTCTGGAGAAATGTTACCACATCCTCGGATAATCCTTTCTTGTAACTGTACCTAATTTTCAACTGGTGTTTTAAAAATATTGTTCTTCACGTGAGAAAAAACGAAATAGTCCATAACGGCCAAACAAGGTGATCTGGGTGGGAATTCAATGTCTATTCGAAAACTGATTAATCCGGCGTCGAAAAAATTACGTAAGTAGTTAATAGTTTCGGTGGATATATGGACAGTTGCATCGCCCTATCGAAAATAACCAAAACGTAGTTCATCGTCAATTATCTGCTCCACAAATAGATACAAAATATTGCCCCTACACCGCTTGGCTGTAACTGTGTCATAAAAAAAAAATAGGAACAACCAATCTTCTTCGGGAAATAGCCAACCAGACACCAATTTTTTCGGGGATAACTCTACAAGAAAATGGGGATTTTCACTACTCCACATGCCTGTATTCTGAGAAATCATATATCCGGTGAAGTGAAAAAAAAAAGTCCGGTCTAATAAATACATTTTTTCCAATACATTTTGGGTAAACCACTGACAGCAATTCCTGCGTCTTTCAAAATCTGCGGCTCGCATTTCTTGCACTTTATATGGAAACAAATTTAACTGTTTTTTAAGAATAGTCCTGCATGCTCCATATCCTGCGTCTTACACATTTTCTTGGGTTGTTTTGCATTATTTGACGAACGTTTGCAACAAGTTCTTCTGTCCTTACAGATGGTCTTTTAGCTTCTTTTTTATGTTGTATAGAATCTGTTTCCCTAAACAGAGACACGGTTCTTCTCAGGCAATGATAAAAATCCCCAGTAGTAAAAGCGACGAAAAATTCTCGCGAAAATCGTCCATGCACAAACGCTGATTGTATTGTCACTCACCATTTACTCTGACCGCGTTTCGAAAATATGCTTTAACGTTGAATTTTTTTGTGCTATTCCGTAAACCCAATTGCGTGATTTATTCAAGTAATTGGATAAATTAGGGATGAATCAAATTACTTGTAACGACTTTTAAAGATGACGAAATAACTGGTTGATTGATAATGCTGCTATTTACTGACACCCAACAGGTATTAAGCTCTACCGCTAATACCGCATTCGGCGTTAGATGCAAGGCACACTTTAGTGACACTTTGATGACAATCATTTTTTCTCTCATGGTACAAAGATACCTAACAGTCTTATTAATAAAATATCGTCTTCACTCATCGAACTTATTCAGGAAAACCCGTCAGTCTCTAATTTGTTTCCTGTTTCCATGTTGCTTTGGTGTGAGAGATACATACAATATTATTTTCAGTTGCGTAGCGCCTATCGCTAGTTGCTTATCGCTTACTTTTCCGATATGTGAGAGCCGCCTTAGTCTAAAGCGGAATACAGTGAAATCTTGCTTGAGTGGACACCTTCGGAACTATGGAAATTTGTCCGCCTAAAGCTAGTTGTAGACCTGAATTGCGAAGTGCGAATCGCGAATAGGGATGCACAAAATTGTAGATACATCGATACATCGAAATTCGATGTATCAAATTTCTTTCCATCGATGTAGCAGAAACATCGACCTTAATTCATCGATGTAGCAGAAACATCGACCTTAATTCATCGATGTTGAAAAAACATCGACCGAAAAGCATCAAAATACATTGAATTTATTTATGTACTTTTTATTGCAAAATATGTATTAATATTTTTGACTGCGGAACAAAAAATTTGCGTTTGCCAAAAGTTGGGTTTCATGGCAACATTGGCAATAACAATAACAACAACCACACATAGACAAGGGATAGCGCCATCCGTATCTTAGGTGTTTAATAAAGTGTCCACCAAAAATAGAAAAAATTTAGCTTGTTGACTTGTGACACCAGCTTCTGTTTTCCTTCTAACCTCGCGGTGCAATTTGCAGAAAGGTATAGAATTTGGTTGTCATGTCTCTCGCACTCTTTACGACCATCTTTAAATAAGTCTTGCACCTTCCAGTCCTCTATGTGGTATGCCATATGATAATAACCAAGTAAAAAACAAAGAAGTGTTCACAGACGTGTTTGACGTTTGCAGCATAATATTAAATATTATAAGGTTTATAAAAAAAAGTTAAACACTGTTTCTATACGAAAAATTTAAATTGACTAGTTTATTAATTTAAAAAAATCGATATATTTTCAAAAACATCGATATTTCTATATATCGATCTAGCCTACTATTGAAGTCATAAAATATCGAGTCAAAATCCTCCGATGTAAAAATATCGAGTCAAAGTCTTTCGATGTAAAAACATCGATGTTTTGACCCGATGTATCAAAAAACATCGTGCATCTCTAATCGCGAATAGTAATTTCATTGGCCAATTTTAAATTAAATTTAGTGGCGGGAAAAGTGACAGCATCATATTCAATTTTTTACGAATTTCAAAATTTAAAATCTGGGGGGCGGGAAAATTAAAATCGACTTAATTTTGAGCGAATTTTCGCAGGAATTGTTCGGTTAACGCAAGCGCAAACTGTCACGTGTCAACAGATTTAAATTTCATTTTGGTTTATTACAATTGTGAGGTGTAGCGTTTCAGAATGGAGGACGCAGTTAGGAGGTATATATTTATCATTATTTACTATATAACTAATATATTTTCTATAGTCTTTACCTAGTGTTTCAGTATGCAGTTGAATGTAGTGAGTGTGGAGAAACATTGGTTTTAAAAACGCTACTGCACGTCGCAACCAGTTGAGAAATACATTGTTCGTTTTTTTTAACACGTTTGAACCCATCATCTCAATAAATCGCGTCGCATCTCCTCGGTGCGGGCGGTTTTTGTGTAGCTGCAGGAAAATACTCATTTATGCCCTAAGCCTATAAATACACGCACCGGGATAATTTGCACTATACCAATTTTAAACGTGTTCATCTCAACAACTGAAAACTACGAGTGTAAAGAAGGCTCCAAAAAAATCCAGAAGACCAATTCAAAATTTATTTTTAGTAATATTGGACACTGCATTATCAAAAACAGAAGAAAGGTTTGAATAATTAAAACAACATCAATAGGTCTACCAAAGGTAAATCTGTGGAAAGTATGTTACATGATCCACCTAAAAATGAAAAAGATATTATAGTTTAAGATGTATGCAATAAAATTGACAACGTTGCACCCTATATTTCCCCTGCAATGAACCCGTTAAATGTGATTCAATACCTATTTACAAATAACCTCATGTATATGTTTCCAAATTTAGTAATTGCCATACGAATTTTTTTAACATTATCTGTGACTGCGGCTAGCAAAGAAAGAAGCTTTTCAGAACTTAAAATATTAAAAAATTATTTAAGATCAACAATGGGACAAGAAAGGCTTTCAGATTTATCTATTATCAGTATCGAAAAGGACATTTCAGAAGATATAGATATACCAGATTATAACAGAATTTGCATTGAAAAAGGCAAGAATAGAATAGAATAGAAAGACCATTTGAATGTTTTGAATGTCTTTAGGGAAAGAACTAGCATTGTCCAAAAATAGCAAAATCTGTAATTTCCAGCATTTCTTCATCTATTAAAATCCTTAACCATTCATATATTACAGCAAATGAATGTCATCCAAACCTTGTTATCAGTTTTACACATAATAAGGCAGCTAATTATTGACACTAATGCTATTAAAGTAAATGCCTTGATGAATATTGTGGCATTCATTATTTTAAATATAGGACAGGCTAGACTCTGAAACTTGCGCCGGATAACGCATCAACTTACATCAGACATGAGAAAATTCGCGACCCGAAACGTGCCATCAAGTCGCGCATAAATCGCCTTATCTGGAAAAGTTCAATGTCAATGGGTCCAGAGTCCAGTAGTCGCGTGATCATTGCAGTAAGAGGGTGTATTTAGTTTCACAGAAATGAAACGAGATGATTTTGATTTAATACTGAACTATTTAGCGATAAGGTTGAAAAGAGGGTAAAGGTAAGTTAGCATAGACATGATTTTGGTAAATTTCATATTCTGTGACCCGAAATCGCAAATGACGATGAAATAATATGTAAAATGTACAGGTATAAGGATGACCAAGAAAGAATTTGACGTGCTTTACGATTGTTGATTGTTTCACTTCCTTCCAAGCCTCTTGCCGTTTTCTCTGATTTCTCTTTTGAAGATTATATAAAAATATGTACTTTCGTACTTCTTCGATTAATTTTTCCTCCATCGCTTTGATGCCCATGCACACTTATAAGATAAAAAATTGCACCCAAATGTATTAATTCATCAAAGTAAATACGATCTGACGCAATAACACACAGTAAGAAATATCCACCTGGTAAAAATCATTTCAGGAGTAGTAAAAAAAAGTAGTGTTAATGTTAACACCCGAATCAACATAATTTACCACATTTTTACACTCATATGGGACCATAGTTGTTGTATTAAATTTGCCTGTGAATTTAACTCTCTAAAAAGTTAGTTTTGTTGAATCAATGTTATTTATTCCATTTTACACTCTATCAGGAAAATTAAATACAATGACAATTAATTACACCATAAAAGCGTGTAAATAAACCTCGCTAGAAGGTTATTTTAACACATTGACTGTAAAACTTATTCTTTAATCGTTTTTTTTTTACACGGTCCCGTGTAAAAATACCTAAACCCGTGTTACCGAAAAGACAGGCGGCAACAAGTGGTGTGAAATTCTAGGAATTGACACATGACGCCGATGCTAGTGGAAAGTATTCTAACCCTGGGTAGATTATTTTATTACACTTACTAAAGTAAAGTCATACCCAAATAAAATAAAATTTACGCTACAATAATATGATATTTACACTAATTAATCACCAATTACCATTAAAAAATCGTTTACTTAGACCTCTCATTATTTCTTTTACACCCTAGAAGGATAGGTTTACAATCTGTGAGTTTAATTTACACTCGATAGTGTAAATATACCTACCCATAAATAAGAAGAATTAACACTAATCATAAAGTAAAAAAAAAACATTCAAAAATGTATTTTTTACAAGATAGGTATATACTGATTGGTTAATATACCCTATTGAGTATGGTCCTATATGTACCACCATTGAGTGTTAAATTTAACACTGAATTTTTTACTGCGTACGATCTGACGCAATAACACGCTGACAAAAATCTGGCCACTTCAGACATTGAAAAGACGCGTTCTAACGTGCTTGAGCGGCATCTAACGACACATCAGCGTAGTATGCTTGGGTCTATTTAAAATAATGTGACAGATATTTCTCTAATACGTGTTAGAAGTGTGTTCTCACCTTTACAATGGAAAATGTGGCTATCTAGGTGCAAAATCAAAAACGTATGAAGACATTTGCCCTAATTGCTACCCTTCTTAGAAAGGTATATGACCCCTTAAAGTCTTACTTCTAATAAGTTGATGATACGTCCTTACGAACAGTCTTGCGGGTGGTAGTAATTTATAAAACATTTTATTAGCGTATGAGATAATATGACAAAATGTGTATATTACATAAAGAAGATACAGACACTGACCCGGTATTTTTCAAAGATTATTATCTTTCATTGTAAATCTTTAAGCCGCATCCGGTCAATATGTTTTAGGTTATTTGTCTCGACATAATGCGCATATATAAGAGTGGAACAAAAAAAAAGTAGCTGTTAAATTTATACGTGTGGAGAACTCTTTTCTTGCTATAATACACAAATAAAGATTAATGGTTCTAAGAGTAATGCTTTGAACAAAATTACAAAGAATAAATTTATATTAATAGAGCAACTATAAGGTTTTGCAGAGTAACATCATATTATGCACTGCTCTATTAGAACTTACTTACATTAATTAAGCTTTTGCTAAAACTCGGAACAGATGAAATTAAGGGTGATAAGAACACTAAAATATACTAATCTTGATAGTAAGGTTAGAAGAAATAGTTCAAAAATATATTTATTTATAGAGTTGGTGTATCTCCATGCAAATTCTGATTTTGCCTTTATATTGGTACCAGTTAAAGGTAATACCTAGATATTTCATAACATTATTTATAATTTTACACTTACAACAAATGTCAATTTACATTATTAGTGAACGAGTTAAAATAGTTTCAAACTGTATAAGAAACATAATGTGTTATCGTAACGTTTTTTAATATTAAAATATGCAACTATAACTCATAATTTTATAAACTGTGAAACATTTCTGTTGTCACTGTCGCCGGTAAATGCGAGTAAAACCAGAATATATGGGGGTAAAGTGTAAACTGCTGTTTTTTTTTTAATTTAAATAAATCTCAACACTACCTATCTGCGTTTAAAATGTTAGCTTGAAATGTCAAAAAGGTGATCAAATTAATTTGTAAATGTAATGTGGAAAATTACCATGTAAAACCATATGACTCGTCTTAAAATGAACTATCATACAGTGACAAGTTGTCTGTCCACAATATGTGGATGCTTAAGAGACGGTTACTAATGTGATTTTGTAAAGAAAATTGCATATAACCATGTGGCATAACATGCTTGGTTTTCAATGCACAGGGTGTTACATATTAATCTGTAAAGATGGTTTTCTTTGAACATTTTTAAAGAGTTTTAAGACACGTAAATACAATTATTTTGAACACGTACTTAAATTTTTAACCGACGAAAAATTATGACAGGGGATTAAAGGGGGAGCTGCGGGGTAAACACACTGTCATATTTTTGTGCGTCGCTATTTTCTTTAAATATAATAACAACATTTGCAATTGTGAAGTTGCTTACATGCACAAAAATGGACCTTGCCACTGAGATGTGCAGGTATAGAATAAATTTAATTTTAAACTTGCATTGGATTTTGCAATTTACACTGCTCATAATACATTAGTTCAATATTTTTAATAAATTACAACCCATATACGCAGATCTTGTTCAAAGTATAATTTAAAATGCATTCCTATTCAGATCAGACCTACGTGTCTTTAATCGTTTTGAATATATTCTAGAATACGAACTTCACAGTTCCACATTTAACACCCTGCACATTGAAAACCAATAATTTTAGACCACAAGGAATTTTCTTCATAAAGTCGAGTCAGTAACGGTCTACATGCTATTTTGGAGCACCCTGTATAAAATCTGTTAACATAAAAAGGGAGCATAAAATATTTAAGGAAGGATGTAATAAAATAAAGACAGAAAAAGACAATACACAGAAAAAAAAAAGAAAAGGAAGATAACAGAGCAGGAACCTGGATGGATTAAATATGGTTGCACGGTGATTTAGAAGTTAAACTACGACGAATTTTTAATGTACAAAAGTTAAAAGAATAGTGCTGATATTAATTATAGAGAAAGTTTTCATGTACCCACGTATTTTTTGACCCTCTATCTGAGATATGTGGTGCAGTGGCGGCTCGTGGGTGTATAAGGGGGCGAGGCTACAAAATAGCGCCGCAGACGAAAATTTTTCGCGATATCAAGGTCATTGGCTTAAAATGAATAGTTAGGAATTCAACCAGCAATATAATTATTTTGAAGTACTAGGTTTCACGAGAAAAATATTCAATTTGCAAGGTCAGGGTCAATCTCTCTCAGTGCATCCGCTATTGTGTCTCTATTTTGCTCTACTCTCGTAAGCGTCACAGAATTCTTAATATGTTCTTTGGAACTTTCGTGTGATTTTACCGACCGTGAAAATTTTTCTAAATCAGAATACCCACCCCCTGAACTCCAATTGTTTTTTACGCTGCCTAATAAAATACAGGGGCCAACAATATATAAGCTTTCCTTATAAATACTTCCGCACAGCCACTTATAAGTTTCGTACCAAGTTACCTGAAAAGCTCTTGAATATTGCTTACCCTGTCTCCTATCGTTAAATATTGCCGAAATTTTTGTTGTCGGACGACTACATAATAAGTATCTGTCTTTTTTCCGTTTCGTTTCTCCTTAAAAATAGCGTTTCAATGACTGAGAGAATAATATCATGAACAGGATTTATATTTTTTTAAAACAATAAAATTTAGCATTTAATAATTAATAACATAATAAAGAAATCTTAAAACTTACATAAAATAAACCAATAAAATATGACAATTTGTAATTTTCCTAAATTAAACCAAGACACACCAGTTCACACACCTGCTACGATATAAGTCGGGCGCCGGGTAATCACAGAATTCGCAGAATAAAACATGTGATTTAAACAGTGAATCAACAACCAGCCAAGCTAGGATTTTATAGCCTCAATGAGAGAAACAAACGCGAAATGACCCCCGGGTAAGAGAGAGACAGCCCAAACAAAAGACGTTGAGATTTTCGTATGAGGCTTGCCAAAATAGGTACGAACACTCGGAGCAGTGAAGCTAAAATTATTTAGCCTCTCGGCCGTCGACGAAAGTTTAGAGAATAAAATAGTCGCTTATAGCGCGGCGCTCGGTAAAGCAGTATGAAAATTATATTTCATATGGAATTTATATTTGAAAACTTATAAATTTACAACAAACATATTTGTATTTCTTGAGAGGAGTTTGGGAGATTGAGGGTGAGGCGCGGCCTCAGAGGCCTACCCTGAGGAACCGCCCCTGATGTGGTGTGTGTAAAGTTGAAATCTCGGGGGTGTGACATTATGGTGGAAGGGAATGTTACTTGCAAAACAAACCAGTAAATTAAACGACATAGCTTAAAAACAATAAAAACAGCAGATTAAACTGATTCCGATCCCGTGAGAAATCCTCAATATGCTCCTGCTAGGACCTTTAGATTTGTATCAGTAAGCGGCCAATAAGAATAAAATGCGCGGCGATGCCCCGCCTATTTGGTCACATATAAATACAAAAGGTCCTAAAGCCTTAACCTGTAGATAAGATGTGAACCGCAATAAAGTCTACTAAAGTATATTAAAAAAAAAAAATAAGAAAATCCAAAACCTTAGTTTCTCCTAAATGTTAATTAACGAGTTGTGTCGCCTTTTACTTCTATTGTAACATATAATATGTACTATTATCCTAAATCGTATTTAATTTATATCATATTATGTGTCTTTTTTTCAGTACTATTATAGTCTTTAAAATGTCGATGTCGTCCTGAAGGGCGGCGGAACTTTCGGCCCCATATTGGGTAAGGTACCTGCTAGAAATTTTAGGTCAAGTAATCTTGCAAGAAATTTCGGCCCCAAACATTGCAGGTAATGCGAATTGAACCAAAAAGGTGGATTAGATGCCGTGCTAGCGCTGTTTAACGAATATAAGTCTATAAAAGGGGCAATCAATTAATAATAATATTCCCCGGTGAACTTGAAAAAGGCGAATTGGAACCAAAAAGGTGGATTAGATGCCGTGTTAGCGCTGTTTAACCAATATAAGTCTATAAAACCGCATTAGCCGAGTTGCCGGTCAAAAATTGAGTTAGTTCAGGTTAGTTGCATTTTCATTTTATAAATGATTCAAAACACAAAAGATCATAAAAAAATTAAAATGTTATAACGTTAGACCATTGGGGACGAAAATGCCTGTAATAAAAACATGACCCTTCCATCCCGGGGCCGAAAGTTCCTGTCAAAATCGGGCTGCTACCTGGGCGGGGCCGAAATTTCCTACGCCCGTCCTGAAAACCCTCAGTGGCGTGAAGCGCGTGTTCTTGTTTACGTGTATTACTTTCTCTTTCTTAACTTATTATAGTCAACAAGACAAATTATTTCAAGTTCATATTAGTAGTGTATGTAGGAAATAATTTATAATATTTGTCTGCATAAATCCACTAAGTAAACTTTAGCGATATAAACACGGACAAAAGAAAGCCAAATTGGAACCGTACCCTCCATAGATTTGCTATAGTATGAACCATTTTCTTTACTCTTTTATTCAGAACTCATTTCTTTACCTGTGTAACCCTGGAATCTTAACAAAGAGAACTGCATAAATATTAATGACCAGCCAACAATAAAAAAAAAGAAAAAGAGTTTAAAGGAGAACGACCTAGCCTAACATAAACTTGGTAAAATTTTAGTTAAAACGCAATAACCAAATGCACACGCACAAAAGATTAATTTGGCATAGCATAAGGACATTTTTAGTTGAATATTAGTTGGCAGAAAGTATGAAATCACTAAATAAGGGCCGCTCTGCATTGGTGCGTTTATGAGCTGATTAAGGACGTAGAAAGAATTGCTGGGTTCTTAATCTTTCTTTTAAATCTCTTTTAGGACTACTAGCACGAGTTCCATTAAAAAAAAAGTAAGTGCCGCTTAGAGAAGGGTGGCACTTGCACAGTGGCTAAAATGGCCTATAGTTGAACTTAAATCAAAGAACAGATCATTCGACTTCGGTTTAAGTGTCAAATAAAAATAAAAATTCAAAATTCTGATTTTAAGAATCTATTGGTCATTTATTTATATAGTTTTTTTTTCAAAAAAAATGTCTCTGTTGGTGTTTAATGTTTCAACAAAGAATATTAAATTAGGTTGCTTTGAAAATTAATAATTTACCAAATTAAGTCTTTGAAGACCTCAATTTTAAATTTAAGTAATGATTAAGCCCTCAAATCCAAGGATAAATTATATAAATATCTTTGTAACCCCAGTTGGGTAAATACTGAATCAAATAAATGCCTTCGTGTTCCAAATATCTGTGAAATCAGATCTGAACTGGAAAAATTTCTAACTAAGAAAAATCTCTCAATAGCGACCACCCTTTTGGAATGAAATGTCGGTCAGTTAATATAAAAAAATTAAAACAACTGCATTTTACAGTGTTTGTTTATTAATAAATATCTACCTATATGTAAATAATTTTAAATATTTTTGTTTAAATTTATCAGAACTAAAATTAAATGAGATGAAGTCAGTTTACCAATGTGTATATACTGCACGTGCATACCAACATATATATTATTCAATGTATTGTATGCTTGCTTTGAAATAATTGTTTCAAGTTCACAAAATGTGTCCTTAATATTAGGAAACAGTTGGGCGAGCGGAATATTATCTTCTTCTTCGAAGTCTGTATTACACATAAATCCGGCTTTTAGAAAGCATTATTTTATTGTCACTGGGGACAAATTGCGCCACGCCACCCAAACCCATATTAAGGCGTTGGTTATGGTAATATTATTTTCGATTTCTTGAAGAACCACTGTCTATACCTACATGTTAAAAGCCACCTAATAGGATAGCTTCTGTAGAGCATTTTACAATTCTGAATAATGCCTTGGTTCAAAGGTTGGCAATGTGAGGGAGTATCGGGTGGAAGAAAAATAAGTTTGACATTATCCAGGGTAATTTTGGGATGGGACGTTGCATTATCCAAAAACAGTACCACTATTCTATTCTGCTTCTTCATCTTGGTATCAAACAGGTGAAGCCATGTTGTCATGATGACTGCTATCATCCACGCTTTTTGTTCGAGACCCATTGGAAAGGTAACTTATCAATTTGTGCGTCCTTAAAATATCGAGGATTCTTGTTTTCGCCTATTATAAGTCGTTCTTCCTTCTCACCTTGTAAATTGTAAACCGTTGCTTTGCTGCTTGTCTTCCAGTACACTTGTCATCTTTCAATGCATATGTTTTTGTTGGGAATGCACGATAGTAGAGACCTGTCTCATCTGCATTAAATACGTCCCGTGGAACATAATCCTTTAAGATGGTCAATAGCCTTTCTTTCCAAGCAGTTACGTCATCGATATTAACGTCGGCTGATTCGCCACATATTTTCTTGAAGGTAATATCGTGCCGACGACGGAATTTTTTTAACCATCCATTTGGTTCCTTAAAGTTATCTAGTCTTAGATATCGAACAGATTCGAGGGCTTTTGCTTGAATTATTTGGATATTGGTAAGTGCTTGTTTCGCGCCTTATGAAACCAGTTAAAATCAACTTGGTCCAATGCCGGTCCTTCGGTTTTGGAACATTTTTCTTTTTGTTCGCCGTTGCCACCTGCATAAAACAAATTTCCAACTTCTGCTTTACTTTGAAGCAACAAAGTCACTTTTGTCTTACCCACTTTAAATTTTTCAGCCAATTTGCTGGTACTTGAACCAGTTTTTTCACTTTCTTCGATTATTCCAATTTTTTCCCTTAAAAAGACATTTTCTTTTTCCCGCCATCTTCAAATATTCACGTTAGTCCCAAAACACAGAAAAACTGTTCAATATAAAACATAACAACCGATATGTCAGCCTTTAAAGCAAAGTGAATGGATCCGCATGCAATAAAGTAATTAGTGTATGTACATATATTTCTTAAGAATTGTTGGGTCGGGTTTTATTGCCCCTAATGGAGATTGTTTTTAGCTTTAACGTTTACTAATAATTCCGAGGATGAGTGCCCGCGGTCGTTTAACATCAAAAGTAATATTTTAAGTTTTATCACAATTTACTAGAGGTTATTAAGTCTATAAATATAATAAAATAAATGATCGTAAAACTGTTTATACTAGATAACCTCTTCAAAGCTCCAATAAACCCGGCATACAACCAAAAAGGACCTTTTGTAAAGGTTATAAATATCTCCCTTAAAACTGTCAATAAAACCAACAGTACTTTTGAACCCAAATCTGCAAGATGTTTTTAAGTCTACCACAAAACATTTTATAAAGCCGTCTTAAAACCGTTAGCAATTGCAATCAAATGTTATGGGTGATTTGAAACCATCATAAATAATTTTATTATTATTGTGTCTTTAATAATTCTTTGTCAAAGACCTGTTGCACTTAAATTGTCAATATCAAAAAATGTCACCAAGTATAGTTAAATATGTCTGCCTCGATTGCTAACATTTTATAATTTGATACCTAGTAATAAAAAATTGCTTGTTAAATTCAAATTGCTCCACTTTATTACAATTTTAAAACCTGTAAGACTTTACCCAGCCTTACTACTCTTCTTTAAAACACTTAAGATTTGTATCTGACAACCTCTAATACAAATGTACTTAGATAACATAACCTAAAAAAACAATTATTTCGTGATTCTTGATGACTACATGGCTCAATAAAAATAGATTTTTCTTTTTCCACATGTTCGTCCTTTTTTTGTTCTCTAATAACTGACTATGACATTTTTTTACACGGTTTAAATTATAATCATATTTTAATTTTCTTTTAAAATGATCACTTTTCCTAATCATCAAATATTTATCCAAAATAGTAGACATTTTTACTAAGTGCATGAAATGCTTTTTCCCGCCGCACTGCACTGACACTAACTAGAATTAGCAATCACAAAATGGCGTTTACTATGCGGAATATGCCCCCTCCCTCAAAGTTTAAAGGCGTAAGTGGGGGAACCAAAGGATTTATAGGTGCTTTGTAAAAACCAAAAGGTTTTAACTTAGCTTAGTAAAGCTACCAAAAAAACTATTAGGTTTCAAGGAGCCTTTACCAATTATCGTCCAAAGTAAATAGTATTTATGATAACATATATTAAGGGTAAGATTACTTAAGAGTTATTCGTTTTATTGCTTGATCGTAAGGAGTAACTTAAAAACCATATTTTACAACTCCCATAAAACCAAAAGATTTATAGATGTCTACCACAAAACTTAAAAGATTTAAAATCCTCTATAAACCTTAATGAGTTTATTGTGGTTTTGATTAATGCAGCAATTAAGTGGAGAGTGGAGAGAAAAAAGATTTAATAATTTGCTTTCAAGAAAACTTGTTGGCATTTAAATTGTTTCTTGGGATATTGGTCGGTAAAGAGGAGTCTAAAATCATGGAAATTCCATTTTTAAATATGGGAAATTCATAACCGATCGTTTAACCACCTGTTGTCACTTTATAGAGGCGGTCGCAAACAGAGGTTTATATTATTTTTTATTATTATCCGTAGCTGCTATTTTCTTTAACAAAAAAACACTATTAAGATATTTGTTTGCGGCAACTTTATTCAATGTAGCACAGTGTCGCGAAAAGTACATCTCCCTATTTATATATACAGGGTGCCTCAAATTCGAGTGCATGCATGGGGATATCGATTATTATAGGAGACACAGGGTCGGTTAAATTATGGCAAAGTTGTACATTTTGTTGCTCAACAAAATGCAACTTTGAATTGAAAAATTCCGAGTAGGTACTTCCGAAGATATTCGAAAAAAAAACGAATTTTTCCAAAAACCTTTTTATTGTTTCCTGAGCTTACTTAAAAAGAAATTTTAAAATAAATGACACCTTATTATTGCCACTTCTTCTCCTCTACAAGATTGCGTTGTCAAATCGAAAATCTGACGTTTCATCATCATCAACTCTATTTTTGTAAATACGCCCCTGGATTTTTATTTTATTTTTAGTTACCTTTTGACTTCCTTTAGGTAATAAGGTGTCGCAACCATCCAAAAAAAATTATTAATTTTACGAAAAAAACACCTTAAAATTTATGAATCTCCCATCTCTGTCTAACACATAGTTTTATTTATAAATCCATCTTTATTCAACACATTATTCTTATGGAAATAGGTATAATAGTCAAGTAATTAAATTGTTAAAAAAAAACAAAAAAAATAAATAAAAATTTATAAAAAAACAATGCAATGCAGTTGCCTTGGCAACCCCAATATATTTTTGTTGATAAAGTCTGTCAAAACGATAATAATTATCAAGTTTGATTTATTAAAACTTGTATTTAATTTTCATCATGAGATTCTTGAAGAAAAAAGAGATATAATAAAAATGTATTATCAATGCAGCAGAAATTCAGTTCGTGCTTTAGAAGTTTATCTTAAAACTTACCCTGAGAGGCCCCAACCAAGCATTTCATTTATTCGAAATCTAGATGCTAATTTATCCGAATATGGTTCATTTTCCAAAAAACGAGGAAAATATAAAAGCAGAACAACAGAGGAAGAGGTTGCTATTGTTTTAAACCGGGTTTGCAATTTTATTCATTGGTTGCCTAAGTACGTATCGTATCACAATATAACGGGAGTGATAGGTATCGAACCAACTAACTAAATTGAAAAATGTGATTTTTTTTAAATTTTAGTACGAATATTTTAGGCAAACAATAACCCCTCTGCTTCCACCCGCCAGATTTCCGCAGAGACAAATAATAATCGGAACATGAACAAAACAAAATCCTGGAGAATTTTAAAGGACAATAATTTTAAACCATTTAAAATTCATGTGAGTCAAACACTTTTTTTATTTATAATCCTTTTTTGAATTGCTAAAAGTAAACTTCTTAATTTAATAGACAAATGTTTTTTTTGTTTTAATTTAATTACTTGACCCTATTTCCATAAGAGTAATGTCTTGAATAAAGATGGATTTATGAATAAACTTATGTGTTAGACAGAGATGGGTGATTCATAAATTTTAAGGTGTTATTTCATAAAACTAATAATTTTTTTGAATGGTTGCGGCACCTTATTGCCTTAAGGAAGTCAAAAGGTAACTAAAAATAAAATAAAAGTCCAGGGGCGTATTTAAAAAAATAAAGTTGATGATGGCCGCCCAAAAACGGAACGTCAGATTTTCAATTTGACAACGTAATCTTGTAGAGCAGAAAAAGTGGCAATGACGAGGTGTCATTTATTTTGAAATTTCTTTTCAAATAAGCTCAGGAAACAATAAAAAGGTTTTTGCAAAAATTCGGTTTTCGAATATCTTCGGAAGTACCTACTCGATATTTTTCAATTCTCGAAGTGCATTTTGTTGAGCACCAAAATGTACAACTTTGCCATAATTTAGCCGACCCTGTGTCTCTTATAGTAACCGAGATTCCCATGCATGCACTTGAATTTGTGGCACCCTGTATATATAAAAGACAGACAATTCGCTTTCAGCGCCACCTGACATTAGATACTTGCTTATGCGGATTCCATTCCAGCATTTGGTCTTCTCTAAGACCTCGCTGGTCTGGTTGGGTGGATAGCTCGATTGCCACGAGATGTCGCCACGTGCAACATCTCGCATATGTATTATATATGTATATGATTAGTATAGATACTTACTTTAAAACTAGGCAGGGAAATACCGAACACTTTGTACATAACACGAGACAGTAGCTTTTTATGGATACAGAAAAGTGACGACATTAAATATTCTACAAACAATAAAGGGATGATCTAAAATCATCAAAATAATTTAACGAATTCGACAAATTTTATTCTTAGAAAAAGCCACTTTTCATTCCGGTTTTTTTTTTCAGTTTGGTTCGACATCGTAGAATGTGATAAGCTACACCACAGAAAGCAAAATGCCTCTTTTTGCAGCTACCGTAAAGAAATTTAGAAAGACATTAGGGCTAAGAAAAAGATCTCACTTATTTTTAGCAGTCTTAAAATTACCTAATTAGTAATTCCAGAGAATTTTGATATCTCGATATATTAATAGAGAACACTCCCAGAAGAGTCCCTCACAAATTACGGCACATAGTATAATAGCTTGAAAGTACTTTCAACTCTTTTTTTCCAAATTATGTCACAGAGTAAAATAGAATTTAGGGCTTACTGCCAACTTTCTCCATCATGTACCTAATATTTCATGCTGATGACCCTCTGGAAATTTGGTGAAATACGTCAATTTAGATCCGAAGGGGGATAAATTCAGAGGTATTTGTTGTTGTATTACAATTCAACATTAATTTTTGATTCCTTATGTAATTTTAGGCAAAAATCATCCTTTTTATTTTTTTCTCAAACGATTTACCTACAGCACATTTTCACGAAACGCTCAAAAGTGGAAATGTAGTAAACTTAAAATTGAAATACCGTCAATTTTAGGGGGGTTGCATCCCCTGACAGTTACTTACTTTAAAATATTGAGTGGAAGTTATATGTTATTTTAAAATTCTTTCCCTTGTTTACATTTTGCATTACATACAATATTTTTTGCCGTAATTTTGCTGATATCTTATTGTATTTAGGAGCGATCAAAATACATTCCTATTGTGTGTTCAATATGCATTTGATGTATTGGTTCGATTAGTGAAAATAAATTCTAGCAGGTGTGTGCAATTTCAATAGATTTTAAATTGTAAGTGTAACTAACCTGTACCCCCTTTCTTAAAATGGTTTGCACTATTGCTAAGGTGCCGTATGGAAATGATTTTTATTAATGGAGTCGAAAATCGTGGCTTTGCAAGAACGGCAACTGTACTTAATGATATATAGGCATCCAGGAAAAAATATTCAACACAAGTACATCCGAGAGCTGGTAACAAAACTTAAACAAACCAAATCTGTTCCACCAGAAAAAGGAATTAACCAATTAAAAATAATAAAATGAAAAATATTTTAGGTTAAGTATAGCTAGTATCCTGAACCTTGCCCCCAAATTGAACTACTACTTATATTATCAGACTGCTTGATGTACCTTCACTTAGATTACATCACACTAAAATTGTGTTAAAGCACACAGTAGTTCAGAAGTTATCAATTAAAAACTGGTTTTTAGGTCGGGCCTTTAAGAGCAGGGAGGGCCTCGTTGGAAAAAAAATATTAACTTACAACGTTATTTTCATGTGCTCTATAAAAATCCGAAAGATTATGGAACACCCTGTATTGTGATCATACTCTCACACAAATCACTGGAAGGAAGCACTGTCAATGCGTGATAGATTACTCTCGATTAGGAGCGAATCCTCTTCTGGGAATATTCACTAAATTATCGACTGATGGTAATTTTTTTTAGGTAGACCCATTTTTTTGCCACTCAACCATTTTAAAATTATGCACTATTAAATTATTTATATTTTATTATGTAATAACTTTTGAATTAAAAGTTGTCGGAAATAGGTTGATATCTTTGACTTTCGGTAATTAAACGTTTAACGAAAACCGACTATAACTAATCCACTCACTAGATGGGATTGTCAACGTCAGCATCATTAGAAATCTGGTATAATAATTAATGTTTCGCCATTTTTTTAATTAAAAGTTAAAACCCCATTTGGCGTCAATTTATATTGCCGATTTACATTTATAATTTTTGATAACCCAAAATCTCCATAAAACGTCTGTTAATCAACATTTATAATAAATTTGCACTATCATCAAATGGTTAGATACCTCTAGTATTTTTTATAATTGTAAAATTTACCTAGATACACATGCCTATTACGTCAATGGTGATGTCAGGTCGTATAAAAGCCAATTAAAATTAATATTCATAGAAAAATTCGCATTACTAATTTAAAATTTTATTTTACGGGGAAACTCATTTTCATTAACACAATGCATTTAATAATATTTTATAATATAATAATACTAGCGAGTGCTCGGCATGCGTTGCAATGCCACTTATCCTGTTGCAATGCCCCTCATTCCGTTGCAATTCATCCCGTTGCCATACCACTCATCCCGTTGCTCGACTGTTTTAGACAAACAAGCTTAAGCATGTCGATTTTTAATTTGAAGAAGTAGCCCATGCTTATAGTGGAGTTAAAGGCATAGGGAAAAGGAATATCAAGAAGTCGTGTTCGGATTTTTTTGGAAAATTATCCTTGCCTCCAGTTAAATGATGAAAATGTAAAGTTTGTCGATAAAGCAAAAAACTGTGGAGTATTGTCTGATACTAAACTTAGGTATACTGCCCTGCTAAGATAGGACGTCGTATCTGCCAAAATTGCGTTTTTCGGGTTTTACGGATTCTGGCACATAAAGATGTATGTTACCATATAGCCAAGGTCTGGAAGTCTTATCTTTAAAATAAATAGTGAGTTTGATTGATATTTGTTTGCCGTATCTGCAAGAATATACCAAGTACTAGGTCGCAAAGTCGTATTGATCATTACTTAATCAAGTTGTCGTATCTAAATAAAAATATGTTAGTTACGACTTCCTGACTTATAAAAGTGAGGTTAGAGTTAGTTGCTTTTCCGTTACTGTTAATTGATATTTTAGTGGAATTTTTTCTTTACTGATGTAATTAAAAAGTGTTTAAATGCTTGTAATTAATACAGAAACAAGGTAAGCTATATTTAAGTATCTAGAGAAGGAAAAATACGAAAAGAAAAATACATAACATATCCGCAGAGGAAAGGAAAAAACAAAAAAGGGAGAAGACAATTGTAAACCATACCGTGCAGGAAATACGCAAAGAAAACTGTACAAAAAAATGTTCTGATGTAGTTGACACAATCAGGCAAAGGGCTATAATTGGGAACTAAATTATGAACAACAGTGCCAATTTATTTCCAGTGCAGTAGAGAAAATTGACAAAAAAAGAAAAACAACAGACAGATAGAGACTCAAGGCGTAGTAATACAATTGTATAATATTTAAAAAATGATACAGAGATTGATGTAAATGTGTGCAAAAAAATGTTTTTGCCCATTTTAGGTTATACAGTTCATAACGATAGAATTATTAGGGACGTTTTAAATTAAACAGATCCAAAAACTTAGCTTGTTAAATCATTAAACAGAGGACATCCCTCTGAGAAAAAAGTTAAACAACAACCAATTATTGACTATAAATTCCTTAAATCCGAGAATATCCCATTATAAAAGGGAAAATGCGCCCAATAGAAAATACCTCCCAAGTGATATTAACATAAAATTGATGCCGTGCGATTTTTTAAAAAAGTATTCTGAAATGAATGTGTCATACGAACTCTACCGCCAGCAAGTAGCTGCGATGAATATATCGTTTGCTGTGTTAGGTCATGAAGAATATCGGCAATGCGAAACATTCGATCTTCCCTGAAAAAACTCCAAACATGACGAGAAAAATATTGCTCCTGATTGCGAAGATTACCAAAAATGGAAAAATCACCCAGAACATGCCATAGAAGCGAGAAATGAATATAAAACGAACGCATCTCCAACAGCAGGCTCTGAATCTCTATGTTTTTCTGCAGACTTGCAGAAGGGTAATCCTAATTTTCACTAACTACTAAGTACAAAAGTTTTGTTCCCCTTGGTGAGCAGTCACTTACAAACAAGCCCCTCGCAGCTGTTTGGAATGAAGTAGTTGCTGGAAGGAGCAAATGTGATATAATATCAACATTTTATATATTTTTTTTGTTTCACCGTGATGGTAAGGAAATAACGATCTGGCTAGAAAATTGCGCTTCACAGAATAAGAATTGGACCCTGTATTGCTTTTATGTTTATATAATTAATTCATTAGAAACACATCTGAATTGATTACAAAGTAAATGACTACTAACCGGACAGACCTTCATGTCCGCTTACTCTTTTTATCATTAGGTGGAAAAATCATTGAAACAAACCAGAAAAGTACTAGATTTTGAGGATTTTCTATTGTGTGTAAAAAAAATCTAACGACTCGAGGGTACAGGTGATTGAAATGAAACTCCATGACTTTCATAATTTTGTTGATATTTCTTCCCGATTCAAAATGAATAAAATTACACCTAAACTAACTTTATCTAGCTAATTTTGTTCAAGTTCAATTTACTAGAAGTTCTAAAAACCTTTCTTATTAAATTAAATTTAATAGTTCATTTATTGAATTAAACTTTCTCCTGGCTAAACATTTTAAAGAAAATATCCCTTAACCTACGGTCAGATTGGCTCCAAAAGGGATTAATAAACTGAGAAAGATAAAATTACTACAAAAGTTACCAGACATTGTTCCTTCCAACAGTTTAGCATTTTGGCAAGATCTAGCTGTAACAGATGGACCACCTATTGACAGTGATTAACTTTTTTGTAATTTTGATATTTTACACTACTTAATATAACAAATAATTAATTACTGTCTTTCATTTACTTCATTACTACATATATGTACTTTACCGACAAACTTTCTTAACATGATTATAGATTTTAATATCTGAATACTAAGACAAAATGTCGTAACTAACAAAACCCACATTTGTATCACATTTTACTATTATTTAAGATTTTTAAGAATTATTGTCTAAGTTTATTGGAGTACGGTGCACAATTTGGAACTACAAAAGAGAAGAATTGTCAAAAAACTTATATGGCATCACATAATTTACAAATTGCTTTAATATCTCAAAACTTTAATTTAGCGGATACAACTTCCTGTCTTAGCAGGGCAGTATAGGGATCGTTTATCTAATTTAAGCAAAAAGTCGTACATATCTTTAAAAGTTTTGTACACAAATAAACATATACTTATTTTCAAATTACGTGAAAAGCTATGCGAATCTTATATATTATCAAAACTGTCATATTGCGGCACCCTCTATTATCCATGCTGATAAGCAACGCCTGCAGAAAATCGAAAATGATTTTGTAGATTTATTTACGGCCTAAAAAATATGATCACATATCCGAAAAGATAAATCAATTAAATAATTGGTTAAATATATTTTTAAAAATTAACTCCCTAATGTTCCCATTAGGTTGAACACAATTACCATGCCCCAGCAAATTACACGTCTTATTTAACAATGCTTCACCTATAACGCTGTGTCGCATTTTAATAATTTCTTTGAACTCTTTGCCTGTGCCTCAGCTTTCATCTTTCATAAAAAAGTTAAAGCTGCTTTGCTGAATGAACAGATAAATGCTGGATAACGGTACCATAATCACAGTATAGCCTCTGTATCTTATGGTAGCTACAGTTACTCATTTCTCTTGTCTTAGTGTCTATAATAGGAATCTCCGCAAATCTCAAATAGTCTCCAGAACGCTATAATACGTTATCAAATTGCTATGTAATGTAAGTTTAGCTCTGCCAGGTTTAATGTTGAGTAGCTGAGACTGCTCAGCTAGACTTCGCCATTAATTTAAGGATTTTAGGTTGATTTGAGTATCACTATAATTTATTCTATTTTTTTTTGTTTCATTTGTATCTATTTTCCTAAAATTCTAAATAAAGTCTTTTATTAATATTATTATCATTAAGTCTTCACTACAAGTTTAGTAAAATATTAAGCAATTATTTTATTTTAGGTCTACCTGTTTCGAACGTTTATCTTAAGGAGACAAAAAGAGTTAGGGTAAAAGTGGAAGTGACGTCATAGTTTTTGCAACTGTAAAATTTTATAAGAAAAAATGCAATATAATCAAATCGTTTATATTTTGCAGGAAAGTTACTCTTATACACTATGTGGCAAAAAACAATTTACGACATTATTTCAAAAAAATTGAAATCTAGAAATTAAAATATCACAAGTTTCAAAATTGCCCGCTCTCACACACTATGTGGGAAAGATTCCAGGACACGAGGGAGGGATGCAATACATAATATTTTGTCTGATTAAGATTTTTACTATTTCCCTCCCACAATTATTGCAATGGGGGAAGTACATATTTTCTAGGAATTCTGAAATAGTAAATACTTTGTTCAAATTAAACAGTAAAACACATATCATATAAGCCGCGGCCTCTCTCCTCATTTTGGAGGATAGATGCCATACAGTTAAAATATCACTCAGTATAAACAATGATACAAAAATAGTTTTTTATCATGTTAAAAACACGCTGAACAAAACATAAAATTAGGTACTTACTTTAATTTATCTCCGCTGTACTTATGGCATTCACGAAAACACAATACGCTCAAAATTCTCATCGAATAAATTACGCAGAAAAAAATTTTTCTTAATAATACGTAACGCACTCAAGGTCAGCCGAACAGGCACTGACTCGTTACGACGACAGCGTCGATAAGTAGTTATTTTCAGTATAAAGTATAGGGCTACCTCTTTCACATCGCGAGATAAGGAATGTGTGGCGTCTCTCACACTTTTACCCTAAGTTTCTGTTGGTATTAGCAAAAAAGACAACATTTTTTGGCGGTAAATATCCTTAATAGGGCTTCGGAGAAGTGAATTGTTTTAATACATGACACGTTATACAAATATTGTCAGCATACTGAACTTGTTGTCTGAAAGGTAAAACTTTAAATTTGTTCAATAAGAGTAGCGATCACTACCGTACGAGAGAGAGAACCGGCATACTCACAAGATAAAAAATGTTTTATAGAAAGGAAAGTCTACTATACTTTATAAAACCATTTTAAATTTAAAAAGGGATTTTTTATTACTATTGTTGAGTGGGAGAACAAAATTGTATATCTACTAAAACGTTTGCAAAATAAAGTAAAAGAATCTTATTAATAGAGAACAATCAAAAAGTAGGAAGGTGTACTTACATTTACATTGTATTAAAATAGTATTATCTAGGGTACCGGATATTGTCAAAACCCAGTAACCCTGTTTTGTTTTAATTTAATCTTTATAGTGAAGTAGAATAATAGAAAGTTTTGAAAAATATTGAAAATGCATAACCTTTTCTTAAAAAGGTTAATTGCACCACGCATACTAGTGAAAAGTGATTTTGATTCTTGTCAATACAAGGAAAGTGACAGAGTGACAATTATTGGCATAGTCTAACAGAAATCAAAAATTTCGTTTTATAAATTGAGAGAAGCGAAGCTCGATTAAAGTTGGATTAATATATAAAATTAAGATTGTTTGTGCAATAACTTAGAATTAAGAATATCCATACAATTTAAATAAATCATTGGGGTAGTACATTCAAAATGGTTAGGTAATAGGTGTTCTATATAATTGTGGTGACCTCTATTAGTTAATTCATAAATTGTTGGGTTTTTCAAATTTTGTGTTTTTTATAGTTAGTTTAGGTTAGTTCAGGTTAGCTAAACTCAGGTTAGCTAAACTCAGGTTAGTTGGAATCATTCGCGGACGTGCGCACAAAAACTCACCAATGTTTCATTGCAATCGGATGAATGGTATATAGGAACGTATACGGGACAAAGAGAGAAAGAAACAAACATTCATATACCATATATGCAGGGTGTCCGAAAAATACGTTTACAACGTTTGACGACAGACTCCTGACGTCAAAATAGGTCGATCTAAGCCGACTTAGTTATATCCAAAATTGTCTCGTTTAGCCGGTAAAGGGCGTCAAAAATTTGTAAAAATATTGGTTTCTCCTAAATTACGTGAACACCTGCAAATCGATTTTATTGATTTTTAGTATGTAGACTAATACTATAAAATGACGTTTTCTAGTAGTATAGTCACCGGCTGTAAATAAGTGGAAGTGTTATAAAAGTGATATAATACGTCAACATTTCTCCTGATTTTTTATATCAACGGCGTTATGACAACCCAGATATATTTGTCGAGTGGCTGAATGTATTTGGAAGCTATTTTACATCCTCAATATTTTTCGTTGGATGAGCTGTTTTGCCAGACAAAAAATATTTACAATTACCTTCATACATCAATTATTATTAACATTAACAATAAAATTAAAATCAAATTGCCTGTAACAATAATTTTTTTAGTGACCTTGTTGCTATGGCATTTAATAATTTGACAATTATTGACAAATTGTCACCAATCTATAAAATTGACTAAAGTATACGATCAACATTCCTGAATTACAAGTTCATTTTACCATTAAACATGGAAAATTATACGAACTCTGAGAAGGTTGACATGCTCCTGGTATACGGGTTTTGTCAAGGAAATGGGCGTCAGAGTGTTAGGGTTTACATCAGCCATGTCAAACATGCGGCCCGCGGGCCGCATGCGGCCCACTGAGCATTTTCCTGCGGCCCCGAATCAATTTTGAAAACAGCCATGTAATGCGGCCCGCGAGCCTGTTAAAAACCGAAAATAAAGTACTGTTACGATTGGTAAAAAATGGCCCAAATAGTGCCATCTATGTTTAGGAGCATGAACTAAGATGCGCGCTCAACCTAAAAGCCTGGCTTGTTCCGGAAAGTTCTATCGCGCGAGAATACAGATGACGCTACCTGAACATTCTGGAAAGAACTGTCGAGAAATCACAATCCGTATATAAGCCAATACCGCTCGATTGAGTTCAGTTGTTCAGTTAGTTATGAGTCAGTTGCGATAGAATTGCGAGTTTAGTTGCGTACTTATTGTTACAACACGTAACAGTACTTATTGTTATTTTTTTCGGATAAAGTTTTTAACATGTCTGTTTCAAAACCAAGTGGAAGTAAGAGGAAACTTGGAGATGAGCATCGTATCTTTCAAGAAAAGTGGGAATTAGAGTTTTTTTGCTGTGAAGTGAAAGACAAAATTATTTGCTTGATTTGTAACAGTACAGTCGGTGTTACAAAATTATATAATATAAAACGTCACTATGATAGTCATAAAACTAAGTTTGACAAGTATACAGGCATGATTAGAAACGAAAAGTTAAAAGAGTTAAAATCACGGTTAAAAGATCAACAGCTTATGTTTACACGTCCAAAGCAAGAAAATGAATCTGCCGTTCAAGCGAGCTACGTACTGTCGGAGTTGATCGCAAAACACTCAAAACCATTTGTTGAAGGTGAATTTATAAAAGAGTGCCTTGTAAAGGCCGCGGAAATTGTAAGTCCCGGGAGCGTGAAGGCTTTTCAAAATATATCCTTGTCCCGGAATACTGTCGCTAAAAGAGTTACCGAGTTGGCTGCCAATATAAGCGAACAGATAAAAACAAAATCAGACTCTTTCATTGCATTTTCTATTGCCTGTGACGAAAGTACAGATGTGTGTGGTGTGGCGCAACTCGCTATTTTTCTTCGTGCTGTTGATAGAGATATCAACGTTTATGAATAATTACTGGAATTAGTACCATTGCATGATACAACAACTGGGGAGGATATTTTCAATGCTGTTTATGGACTTCTGCAAAAGTACAATTTAGATTTGTCAAAACTGTGTTCCGTTGCAACAGACGGAGCTCCTTCAATGACTGGAGTAAATAATGGCTTCATTAAAATATTACAAACAAAGATCAGAGAAACGGGCAGTGACAAACCAGATTTTCATCATGTTCATTGCATAATCCACCAAGAAGTTTTATGCTCAAAAGTGATCAAGTTGGAAAGCGTTTTAAAGTCAGTGAAAAAAATGATAAACTTCATAAGGTCACGTGGCTTGAATCAGCGACAGTTTTCTGCGTTTTTACGTGATTTAGAATAGAAAGTGAGTACACTGGTTTACCTTATTATGCAGAAGTGCGATGGCTTTCGTGTTCTATGGTTCTCGATCGGTTTTGGAAACTCAAAGAAGAAATACGCCTTTTCATGGAAGTGAAAGAACAAGATGTCAGCTTATTATCCGACGTACCTTTTTTACAAGATCTTTCATTTATGGTAGACATCACAAAACACTTGTCGGACTTAAATACGAAATTGCAAGGACCACGTCAAGTTATAACAGATATGCATGATCATGTTAAAGCTTTCAAGTGTAAGATGATGCTGTGGAAAAACCAGTTAGCGGTGGATAATCTGTCACATTTTCCGACTTGCAAGGCGTATCAGGAAAGTACAAGTGGCCCAATATCATACAAAATGTATACAGAGAAAATGGGAAGCCTTCTGTCAGAATTTGAAAAGCGTTTTCAGGATTTTAAGTTCCAAGAAAACAATTTTTCTTTATTTACTGGTCTTTTCACTATCGATATTGATAAAGTTCCCCCTCACTTGCAGATGGAAGTGATTGAGATTCAGTGTCAAACCCATTTAAAAGAAAAATTTGATAGTGTTGGTACATTCGAATTTTATAAGTACTTGCCTTTTCAATACCAAGAAATGAGAAAATTTGCCTGTAAAATCCTGTCAATGTTTGGAAGTACCTATAAGTGTGAACAATTATTTTCTTTGATGAAAGGAAACAAATCTCCCGCAATATCGCGATTGACGGACGCACACTTGGACGCAGTTTTAAAAGTTATTTCCGCCGATAAATTCACGCCACAAATAGACAACTTAGTTAAAGACAAAAGATGTCAAATATCTGGCAAAAGAAGTTAATGTTTGTAAGTTTTTGTAATGTCCTTTTTATTGGAAATTTAATAAATATACTTCTAATCTAACATAATAGTACTTTTTTTCGTTAAGATTTTCAGTAGTTTGTCTTCTTTAAGATTAGGTTTTGCGGCCCACCTAGTCTATGGTCTTCATGCTTTTGGCCAACCAGTGATTTTGAGTTTGACATGGCTGGTTTACATGGATAGATTTCCTAACCGTCGAATACCAAACCACCAAACATTAGCCAATATCGAGCGTCATCTTCGGGAAATGGGCGGCTTTGAGAAAAAAATTGAAGGTAGGGGTCGTATGCGAACAACTCCAACTGTGGGAACAGAAGAGAACATTCTGGAAAGAGTTGAAGAAGAACCAAGTACCAGTATCCGTCGGTTAGAACGTGAGTTACATGTTCCTAAAACGACTGACAATGAGGGTTTAAAAGAACAGTTGTTACATCCATATCACGTGCAAAAAGTCCAGGAACTTTAACCGACTGATCCCCCATGCGACTTACATTTTGTCAATTTATTAGAAACAAAAGAATCCGTGATCCAAATGTTTGTAGAAAAATATTGTTTACTGACGAGGCGTGCTTTACAAGATCTGGAGTAACCAATCTGCACAACGAACATATTTATTCCGACGAAAATCCACATGCCATTAAAGTTGCACATCATCAGCATCAATTTAAATCAAATATTTGGGCAGGTAATATTGATCGCTACCTTATTGGTCCTATTGTTATTCCAGACAGGTTAGATGGAAATATTTATTTAAATTTTTTGCAAGACACATTACCAATTCTTCTCAAAAATTTGCCCCCTTTACTTCGGAGGGAAATGTGGTATATGCATGATGGTGCCCCGCCCCATTTTTCCGTTGCCGTTCGGCAATATTTACACCATCAATATCCCAACCGATGGATTGGAAGGGGCAATGATGCACCAGTAAAATGGCCACCACGTTCTCCGGGGTTAAATATGTGTGACTTCTTTTTATGGGGCGCTATTAAAACAGAAGTTTACAAGACTCCGGTAAACACACGCCATGATTTATTAACGCGGATTTTAAATGCAGGCAACCATTTTAATAACCCCGAGACATTAAATAGGGTCCAATATCATTTTTTAAGGAGGGTTGATAAGTGTATTCAGCAAGATGGCGGTCATTTTACACATTTGCTTAAGTAATGTTTTCGTTTTACTTAGTTTCTTACAATATTTTTAATACATATCTACTTCCAACTTTGTTGTACTTTGTTTTCTTATTACTGCTAATAATTGATGTATGCAGTTAATTGTAAATATTTTCTTTCTGGCAAAACAGCTCATCCAACGAAAAATATTAAAGAGGTAAAATAGCTTCTAAATACATCCAGTCACTCGACAAAAATATCTGGGTTGTCATAACGCCATTGATATAAAAAAACAGGAGAAATGTTAAAAGTATTATATCACTTTCATAACACTTCCACTTATTTACAGCCGGTTACTATACTACTAGAAAACGTCATTTTATAGTATTAGTCTACCTACTAAAAATCATTAAAATCTATTAGCAGGTTTTCACGTAATTTGGGAAAAACCAATATTTTTACACATTTTTGATGCCCTGTAGCGGCTAAACGAGACAATTTTGGATATAACTAAGTCGGCTTAGATCGACCTATTTTGACGTCATGAGTGTCGTCAAATGTTGTACACGTAGTTACCGGACACCCTGTATATGCCTGGTGTTCCTTAAGGTCGGCCAGCGGCTGTATCTCATAGACCATTTGTCCTATAGCTTTCGAGAAAAAAATTCATTTCAAAAGTGGCCCCTAATAGTATACAACAATTATTTTCCACTTTCAAATTTTACCGCTAGATGGCGTATTTTTAAGTCAAAATCAAAAAGTGAGAATCTTTCTTAAAATCAATAGTGAAGGTAGGTTCGGTGGAACGGTTTTGGACCCTCCTATTTATCATCATATCATCTATTATCTAAAAATCATTTGTTTGACATGTTGGCCTATCTGCTAAAATAAGGGGTGGGGAAGGCTTGACTCGTATTGCAGAAGAAGTTCAATTGCTCCCGAACCAGTGATTCCCACAATAATGAGTAATTTTGGTTCAAATTCTGTCTTGTATTAAAATATTGAATACAAAATATGATTCTGTGCTTAAAAGGCGCAACAGAAGTTTAACAAACATAAATCATCACCTGTTTAGTTACGTCAAATTATTAATTATTTACAATTTTTTCAAAATAGTAAAACAGAGCTGACAGATTAAAACACGAGAGTGACAAAACATTTTATTAGAAAAAGTGTAAAATTTTCTCAATACTAACTCATCAAATCAGCCTGAAAAATACTTAAAATAGTTTTTGGTAGAAACCAACAAACAAAAAATATCAAATATATAGATATACATATGTATTAGGTACTAATACACGAAAAATGTTATTTTTTTATTTTTAAACTGAACGCAAAATAAAAAAAAATGTAACTTGTGAAACGTCTCTCATAATTTCTATTGGCAAATATCCTGCGTGTGTCGTCCCTTAATGCCTTAGCTAATTGGTCGTTTTCATTATCGGAAGGTGGCGCGGTATTTTTTCAATTGTTTAACATTTCCATCTTAAATCTTTTTTCTCAGTCTAAACTAAAAGTAGTAAGTAAACTTTGGTGTACTTCCTCCACTCGTTATTAACGTTGACTACAGGGGGTCATATCAATAATACTTTTTCTTGTTTTCTGCTCCTTCTGCCTGATATATTTTTGCTTTTCCTTTTTTTTTGCTCTTGTCTTTAGGTATCTGGTATCTCTCGTATTTTTCTTCTACCTTCTCATTCTCGCTCCCTTTTTCGCTGTTTCTACTTTTCAGTACTATAGTCTGTTGCTTAATGCGAGAGAGTAATAAATCATTGTTGAATTATAAAATCCAGTGGTCTTCGCCTTATTCCATAGGTGTAGTCCAATTGATATTTCATTTAACATTCGGAGTCGCAAAAATAGTTGAAATGTGTTCGAATATGACTGAAGTCGGACAGTCAACAATATACCGACTTGTGCACGAGGATAAACGCGGCCCTATCAGGTCACCAAAAAGAAGTACAGAAAGGAAAGACACTGTAACAAATGAGGATGAAAAGACTGCCATCAAAAGAATCATACACTCGTTTTACTTAAAAAAAGAAATACCTATCTTGGACAAAATAATGTCTGAAATGAAAAAGGATAATTTCATTCGACACATGGGTAAGAAGAAACTATGGAAAACTTTGAAGAAAATGAATTCTTGTTATGAAAAAATTCAAAACAAAAAATAACTTTTAATAGGGGACGACGAAATCATTTGCTGGCTATGACGATATTTGAGGGCAGTTAGACAGTTTCGAAGGGAAAACTCCTGTTATATCTATTGTATGGACGAAACTTGGTTAAATGAAGGACATACCGTTGGTAAAATTCGGCAGGATAAACATATAAAATGCGCGAGGCAAGCTTTCATGGAAGGATAGTTCACTGGAATAAAAGCACCCTCGGGAAAAGGTAAAAGATTAATAGTTACTCACATTGGTATCAAAAATGGATTTGTCGATGGCGGCGTAGTAGCATTTAAATCAAAACGGACTGTTATCATGAAGACATAAACGCTGATGTCTTTGAAGAATACTTCCAGCAAATGCTAGACCTTATTCCTCCTGGGTCTGTTATAGTTATGGTTAGTGCCAGCTACCACTCAAGAAAATCCGAAAAAATACCAACGTCTTCTTGGAAAAAGAATGACATCATTCATTGGCTCACTGTAAATAAGAGAAGAAGAATGCTAAAAAAGGAGCTACTGGAGATTGTAAAATTGAATAAACCTCTTTGTACGAAATTTGTTGTCAACGAAATCGTTTCAAAACAAAATATAAGGGTACTTCGAATTCCATCATATCACTGTGAATTAAACCCCATAGAATTGGTGTGGGCGCAAGTGAAAGGATTTGTAGCAAGGCATAACACCACTTTTAAAATGAGAGACGTTGAAAACCTCTCGCAAAAGGGAATGAAGACAGTGGATTGTGAAAAATGGAGTAAGTGCGTCGAGCCTGTGATTAAATGAGAAGAAAGAATGTCGGAAGCTGATAACATACTACAAGACGCTGTAGAGCACCTTATTACTTCTCTGGACCCCAACAACGACAGTTCATCGGACTACTCGGACCATGATGACTAAAATTTAAAAATTAATTTGTTGTATTGTACATAGTAGATTTTTTTTATAAATATTTATATTTATTCCAATTTTCTATTTTTATATTATTCTTACTTCTATATAAGTTTTTATCTACTTAATATTAGAATAATTAATATCTCAATTATCTGCCTACCTCTATAATTGTAATCAAATATAATTATTATTATACTTTTATTCTAATAAACTACATGAAGTAACTCCGCTGTTACATTACTTTCATTCGCTAAACTCGTCTTTCTATTGTATGCTAATTAGGGTGACCCTAATTTAGGACCGATTCGGAATGTGGAGGTCTGAAACAGTTCTATGATTTTACCCATTGTATGTTCCTATAAATAAAAATTTATATTTAAGATCTTGCAATTGTATAAAAAATTGACAGACTTGAATAAAAATGTCAGTCCCGTGACTTATTTTGACATGGAACTGACACTTTTCATGTTAATTAGCACTAATAAAAACGGGTTAGTATAGAAAAGTATAATCATAAATTATTATTAGCAACATTTGAATATTCTTACCTTAGTAACAGAATTGACTCACAAAAAAAACAAATTTTTATTGAGGGCTCGGGACCGACTGAATGTGGCGTTACACCCTGTACTATTGCATTCAGAAGGCTTCAACTTACATCACACAAGTGACTGAAACAAATGGGCAGGTTCAAACTCGAATCATGGTTATCCGTTTCAATATTAAGCGTCTCTCGTCAGTTTAAAAGCGTCGGCACGGGAATGACGTTATAAACAAAAGACGAAATTTGAAGCACGATTTAGAGAAACCTAATAAAATGTAATAATTTTTTTTTCGCGGTACACAAATTTTTGGCTATTTGTGAAACAATGAATCACATTCAGATATTTTTTAAAATGCCTCCTTGGACATATTTGCTAGTTTAGTACTTCAAACTATGATTGGGACAGACACGGAACTGACATTTTGGGTTAAACTTATTTAAAAAAAATGGGTTTAACATACACAAAATTGCAAAACCTTTACTGGGACTTTGATAGATCATTAAAAGAACCATAACCATTGTTAGTATTTTAAAGAATGAGTGTTTTTTTTTATTTATGGATTTATTCTCATAGTAGTATCAAATTCTTCTTTTTTTTCCTGCAGACTTTTCTTCAAACATATTACCCTCGACTTCATCAGCATTATCGGATATATCTCCATACCTAACTTATCCGTCTTTAGGTAGAAATTTAGCTTCTTCTGTATGCGTTTTCGAATCAGGCTCCTCTGCTAGTTCAGGTTTAATGCGTCGAGCATTTTCATAATATCTGACTTAACTTTATTTAATGATCATAATTCTTTAAGTTAAATTATTGAACTTTGACATGCCTACACACAGAGTTTTAAATCAACCAACTCAGCTTCAAAAATACTAGTTATACTTTTTTTTTGGGGGGGGGGGGGCAAATAAATTGAAGACGATAACTGTAAAGACTCAGTGGATTTTGCTATTTAGATACTAAGTTTTTATTTTTTAATAAAAAATAAATCCTATCACTAGGTGTTGGAGATTACTTTAAGAAATATTTTTAAGTGTTCAAGTCAAAAACCCCAACGTATCCATTTCTATTTCTTTTACATTTTGGTAAGGCCCTAACCTAAAGGGCATTTTCACATCTACCGACACCGGCACGATCACAGCACGGCACCGACACCGACACGATAACGGCAGTAGCTCTTCACTTTTGGCCGGCATGCTGGGCGGGAATCGGCTGTCGTCTAGACTAGAGCACTTCTTTTAAGTGGTACAAGTGTGAGCAGTGACCTACTGACTGTTAACAATAAAATTATGTTTACTTTAAAAAAAAAGACGAAGTAAGCGCTTGCACTGGGTACATCTTATTAAAAAAGTGAGATATTATATAAAAGGAGTATATTACACTCTCCTTGAAAAGTTATTATACAAATTATTAAATATCGGCGACGACACGAGTGGGGTGGATGCTCCTCTCTGACAAGTTAGCATCGGCAACGACACGACACCGACATGTCGGGAGTGTAAAAGCATTCCCATTATTTACATGAGATTGTGCGTTCACCGGCATCGTTGTCGGTGTCGTGCCGGTGCCGCGCCGCCAAGTGTAAAAACGCGCAAACTCAGCCAATTAAGAAGAATCACCGTTTTCTAATTGGTTATCAGTGATACGTCCTAGTGGTCAACGTAGAAACTTTAATTGTTGATGGTGGTGTTTGTGGTATTTGTATCGTGTGTCGTGTGCTCTGAATGAGATGGTTTTAGGTTAGTGAATGGAGAGAAGATTGCCGATTCGCAGCCTGAAGACAAAAAATAAAGGGTCGAAATGTCAGCGGCCTTATAACGTTTGGTATTTTATAATAATTGTCCTTCGCTTGCTACAAGAACACTAAAAGTGAAAAATTAGGAGGCTAATCTCTCGTCACAATATACCTAATTATACTCTTCATTGTCTAAAATGTTAACGCCATACGACACAATTTTAAAACCTTGTAAATCAAAAATAAGTAGGTAGGTATTTCTAAGAACAAATTGCTTATACTCGTGAATAGCTGTCTAACCAAAAATGAAGAAACCACATTCCTTCTAGTAGGTAGTTTTTGGTTTATAATAGATTCAATTTTAAGGGTTTGGAAAAGTTCGGGGTAATGATATTCTCGAGATAATAGTATTTCCTCTCCCCAATCCTACAGAAAAACAATATAATCGGCAGCAATGATTGCTACCCTCGAAGGAAATTTGAAAATTACAACCCTGATGAATACCAGTTGTTTATTAACAAATTACTCATCGACTGATGAAATATAGTTTACGAGCCTTTATTTATTTTATATCCCGAAGAAATAAGTTACTCAGTTTTATAATTCAACAAAATCCTACTTTATTTACACGCCGCGCTGTGCCTAATTTATTGCGGCAGGAATAAATTTACATTTCATAATTACTCTATTAAATGTTTCAAAGAAATCAAACAAACATCGCTGCATTGATTACTTAGTATAAAACTAAGTACACTATAAAAATACAATGTTGCAGTTTTCAAAGAAATTTTATGTTAACGCAAATTTTAGCAACTTAATAATAGTAGATATGCTACTAAACCATGAAAAGTATTTTCAAGGTATAAAGAACACAATGACATAACAAAGTTTTTTTAGAATATTATTATGCAATAAGTGCGACAGGGGCGTGCGGTGAGTTCGCACAATGAGGAAGTGCTGTCTTTTGGGGGTCACGCCCAAATATTGCAATAAAATTACCTAAGAACAAAGTTTGGTATCTCCCTACAATTTTGTTGTCGACATATAAAAAAGGCTTATCGACGTTTTACGTTTTCAGAAGTCTAACCTGAACTGACCTGAACTCATTATTTAGTCTATGATTAAGATTTAATTGAATGTCCAAAAAAGAATACTCTCATGTAGGTGCTGTCAAAAAACGTAAGGTTATGTATATTGTTATGTTTTTTGATACATTTTTACGTAATTTGCCAGCTTTCTGCTGTTTGTTACCCAGGCAGATTACCTATAGTTAACTAAAGCCTGACTAAGGCCCAGTTGTATAAGTTTGGGTTAACTCAAAAATGGAAGTTAACCCAAGGGTTAGTATAAAAAGGCATTGTACTAGCGGAGATTATTCCCAACCCTAGGATTAACCTTCAACTCGTGGATCGGGTACGTGTTAACCTGGAATCCTGCGACCCAGAGCCTGAATATGACGTATTTTGGTATTTTTCTTATTTCACTGCTAATACTTTTTAACCTGACCAATGTATGTACTTGTATTTTGTGATTTGGTTTATAAAATAATAGGTTACAGCTGGTTTGTTTAGGTGTTTTGTAGTATAGGATGCTTTTGATATTGTTTACGATTTTCTTTCGGATGATGGAAGAAGATTTAGATATTATTAATACAGTAACGCACGGAGGCCCCAAATCTTTAGGCCTCGTATTGAAAACATGGATTTCTGGATAGATCCTGAAATTATTTCAAGATTTAGAGTGTAGTTAGTAAAGTCAGAATTATTTACACATTACAAATAAATTTTGATAGCTTATGTCAAGCTGTAGTTAGCAGCTAGCTAAAAAAAAACATATTTTATCCCAAACCTATAAAACTGGCAATATATTTTACTTTGGGTTAACTCACGGATTAACTTAGAGATAAAACTTAGATTTAACTCTAAGGTTAATTCATGCCTATACACTTGGCCCTAAGTGCTGATTAACTCATTTGATAGACAATTAAAATAATGGTTTCCAATGTGCCACAACCTACGAATTTATATTGACATTGTCACACTCAAAACCCTGATTATTATAATCGGCTACTAAATCTAGTAATCAGAAGTCAAAGTACCCGCCCTAAGAGTCGTTAGAAAAAAGTTTTTCAATTTCACAATAAAAATTAATAAAAAAAAATATAGATTTTTATCTAACATTTTCTTTAAACGAAAACTCGTTTTGTAATTATGTGGTAAATTTACACAAAGCGTTTTGTTGCTCAATTCCATCACAGAATAATAAAGAAAAACTCGGAAATAAAGTACAAAGTAAACAAACTGTCACAAAATCGACTCATAATAACAATAAACTCTCGTGGAAACCGAGGTCAAAACCACATAGCATGCTCAGTCTAGCCAGTAAATCAGTAACTAACTCAAATGTATTTTGATTTCTAAAATAAAAAAAATATGTTTGCACAGTAATAATACTTTGAGCGTGGTAGTTATTTAATCAATACATAGTTGACAGTTATCACACATATCCTTGTGCTATGTCCCATCCACTACACTCTGCGTATGCCCACATTGAACAAACAGTACATAGAAACAACATTTTCTTATTCTTTTCGTGTTCTGCACAAACGAGACATTTGTCTCCATCAACATATTCAGTATCATCATACCTAACTTCCACTTCTGAATCTGAAGAAGTTGAATCGAACTTTACGTGTCTCTTATAACTAAATTTCTGATTTTTAACCATTATCTTGGACATTTGTTCATTTTACCTAGGAACTGTACACTTGTTTTTCTTTCGGTCATAGACGAGGTTCTTCGTTTTTCTTTGTTACAGACAAGTCAGCTTCAGCATCTTGAAGGAAAAGGGGATAACTGTCTGATGGCGCACTGGGTTAATTCCCTAGTGGTTACATTAATTTATACTGCGTGGCAAATAGGGGTGCTCACTAGTTCGTTAATTTTCTGCTATCTTTGATTAAAACAATTGTTTACTTAAACACTTGTGTTTTTATTTCTGAGTGCAGGTTATGGTATCATGTTACAAGGATTCATGACAAATACACTGGTTGAAACTTAACGTTCACATTAATAACTGCCTCTTTACATTTTTTCCCTAACTATCACTGAAAAGTACATCACAAAACCGCCCCGGCATCGTAGCTAGTAGGTCAAGAAAGTTTAAATTCTGCGAAACTGAAGTTCCATAAAAGAACCGGTACTGGGCCGCCACAAGAATCCGCTTCGAAGATAATACAAGAATTGCAGAAAACTGATGATGACGATACAGACCCTGTTGAAGATAGTTCAAGCTTAAGCACAGTTAGTGTTTGTAGCGATGGCTCTGTGACTGCAACTGCATCAGGAAGTAGCAATGGCAACATTATAGAAAAATCATCAGATTCGGGTTCGGGCAAATTTCAGCAATCAGTAAAGCAGATGTTTGGAAATATAACATCTCACGGAGAAGGAGGTAGAAAATTTCAGGATATCACTAGTGCTATTTTATTTATGATTTGCAAAGATATGCAGCCGATAAACATTGTTGAAAATGACGGGTTTCGACAGTTAATGAAAACCATTATACCTCAATATAAGGTACCAAGCAGAGATACCTTTACTTGTAGACTGGATACAAAATATAAAGTAGTATCAAATAAAATCAAAGAAAAGTTGTCACGTATTGACTCTGTTACCATCACGACTGATATTATAATTATACAACATGTGCGTTAAGATGGCCGATCCTGATGAAATAAAAAAACTCCTGGCTTCTAAAGCATATTATACTGTGACCGAATTTTTAAATGACAGTTTTTAAATGTTTGTGTTTGTTTAGTGAAATGTTGTAAAATTTATTTTAAATTTATTATTTTTTTTTACTGTTTTAATTGACGTGTACATCCATTGTAATGGCTTACGTATGAATAAAGGATTTATTATTATTATTATTATTATTATTATTATTATTTGGAGCGATACAATGCAAACGCGAAGTTTTTTTAAGCGTCACAGTGCATTATGCACCAATTGATGCATTATGCCCAAATAAAAGTCTCCTCCTTTACACTAGGAGTATTCGACCTTAACGAAAGACACAGATCAATTTATTTGGTTGGAAAGTTATTAGAAATCTGCGACCAGTGGCACATACCGAAGGTAAAAATTACAGCTGTTGGGACAGACAGTGGCGCAAATATCGTGAAACCAGTGGATTATTAATATTTATAAAGACATCGATGTTTATAAATACCTATATTTTCTGTCCGATTTTTTTACAACATCGATTTTCTGCGCATTCCTGCTTTACCCTTGCGCCGTGCTTTTTGTCGCGCGATGCGACTTAATCTACTTTTCGCCCAATAGGAAGCTCACGTCCCAATGACGTCTTACACGTCCCGTCGCGAAGCGCGTTTGACTAGCGACGTGACTGAATGCCAATAACTGCGCTATAACCCTTATGGTATTTACAACTCACAAATAGCAGAGATTGAAATCGCAAGCACACAGCATTTACTAACCTATTCTCTTTGACGTGTTGATACACGTTTTTCCAACACTGTCTATAACAGAAGCAGCAGGGAGAAAGTATTGATCCGTAAACACTTTAAGATAAATAGGATAGAATACTTTACATTAAATGCATACATTGATTTCGATACTCTGGTTTAAGCGGTCTATAGAAAATAACATCCAATGGTTGGATCTTATATGTGGAATGAGGGAAATATAAATTATTACAATATGATTTTCTTTGCAAAACACATAACATTTTAGGGAAATATGGCTTGAATGATTATGAAGAATTAATTAAAAACTGGTGCCTCTTCACTCGACGCCGCATATTTTTTACAATGATTTAATGTGTTCACATATTACAGTGATATTTCTTCTCCTTTCACCGCTCCACCAACCCTTTGCTGTCCTTTTGTAGCTAAAACTTTGCCACGATCTTGTACAGTTGATTCATCTGCATTAAAACGTTACTCAAGGGAATTTGTATTTCTCCATTTGTTGCTCTAATAATTAAAGAAGGTACTGACCTCTTCCTTGTTAAAATCTGTTAGCTTATTTTAGCTAAAAGCCTCAGCTTTACGTACTGATATAGTAGGATTGCGCCGAATTGGCAGAATAAAACTTCATCAACACTCAAGCCCTGCTACTCCTAATTCTGTTTTGAAATTAACTAAACCGGTACACAGAAGAACATTTACGGGAAATAGGTCTCTATCTGATAGTGACAAGATTTTTCCCACAAATCGTGGCGCTTTTCCGAAAATTCAAAATATATATCGAAATAGTGAAAAATTCAATATTTCAAGTTGATTAGTGAATTATTGGAAAAAAGTGGGCCTTATTTGTATGAAATAACGAATGGCACCATTTGATTCGGCATGTCCAAAAAGCTTCATATTTGTCCATATTCGGAAGTTTTGTTGGTTTTCGAAATTTCGATTTTTAGATCCACTTAGATGGTATAATCATTCGTATGTTTTTGGATTCCGACATATCATAAATTTTGTTCCCTGGCGGGTAGGTATTTGAAATTTTAGGTGGATATACTATATTCAAGGATGCTGCACCGAATTATCAAAACCGCAAATCGGTAGACTTGCTGGTTCGCTTTTTTTTTAATAAGGTAAATGAAATTTCCTCGAAAATTTCGAAATACTCCATATATCAGGGATTTTAACTTTTTTTTAGAAGAAGAAAATGAACGCGAAATACTTAGACCTCTATCTGATAGTAAAAAAAATTTTCCCAGAATTTTTTTTTTAAGAAATTCAAATGTTAATCTTATTAGCTCCTTTGCGGTAGCTCCATGAAATACAGGGTGTTTTAGAAGTACGGTACGTAACTTAAGGGGGTGATTCCTTATAATATTCTCAGAGAAAAAGTTCATGTGAACATGTGTCCGGAGTTGTTCAGTTTTTGATATACAGGGTGCTAGTGTTTTTTTTAAAAAAATCGTCTTTTTATAATTTTTTTAAATATCCTTTTCCCGATTTCATTGAAATTTGGTGCCGTTATTCATAATGATAAGGGGCTTGATTAGCCCTAACTAGATTAAATTTATTAAGTCCAGTGGCGTCCCGGGGAGCACCTTAACGAATATTATTAACAAAAAATGTACGCCACTTACTTTTTTATAATTTTGATATATTTTTCGGATTTACCAACTAATAATACAACTCTTTTATTCCTTGAATTGCTTTCGTATCTTGCTTTGTTTTCGAGAGGAAAAATAAAAACCACTTTATTGTATGAACAAAAAAAATTATTAAAAATATGTATTTTAAAGTTAATTAAAACATTTAAATAAAAAATAAAATTATTTTCTTAAATGACGATACAAAAAGAAATGCAACAATTAATAAAGCGCACGATTGCAACCGATCTTTTTACACCCTGTATATCAAAAACGGGGCAACCCGGGACACATATTCATAAAAACTTTTTCTCTTACAATATCATAGAAAATCGCCCTTCTAAGTTACGTTCCGTACTTCTAAAACACCCTGTATAGACGATAAATATTTAATTTAAAAAGCTATTACTTTTCCCTGTTCTTAGGAAAAAAACGGGTTTTCCACCCAAAGTAGGAGTTTCTACATTATTTTTTGTAATACATTATGTAGTGTGGAAAATGGAATGCGATATTGTCTTTCCGCCTTTCTTATTAAACCTATATTTTTAACCTTCTGGATAGCAGTTACCAAGGTTTCCTTCATCCATGCCGCTCGCTTTTGCTGTAGTTCTTTTTCTGTTTCTTGTCGTCTATTACGAAATCATATCGCACATAAGCGTATTTGCAACATAGTGGGTAATGCCGGTAACGTGATCGTTATTATATATCGATATTGATGTATTAGTCTCAATTTTGTGAAAAATACAAATAAATTTGGCACGTCTTTTGAACTATTTCTTTTGCAGGCTTATTATCTAACTCTTCAGATAATGTACCTAGTGGAATTAAGAAAAACAATTATTTAAAAAAAAAGTAATCAGTAGGGTAAAAGTGGGAGAGACGAATAGTTTTTGCAAGTGTGACATTTTATGAGAAAAAATGCAATATAATCATTTTTTCAAAAAAAATAGAAACCTAGAAATTAAAACATCACAAGTTTCAAAATGCCCTCTCTCACACACTATGTGGGAGAGATGCCATGACACGAGGGAGGGATGCCATACATATTATTTTGTTTGATTAAGATTTTTTTTGCGTACTAATTCCCTCCCACAATTATTGCAATAGGGGAAATACATATTTTCTGGGCATTCTGAAATAGTAAATACCTTGTTCAAAAACACATATCATATAAGCCGTGGCGTCACTCCTCATTTTGGAGGATAGATACCATACAGTATAAACAATGATACAAACATATTTTTTTATCATGTACAAACAAGCTGAACAAAACATTAAAACAGGTACTTACTTTAACTTATCTCCGCTGTACTTATGGCATTCACTAAAACACAATATGCTCAAAATTTTCATCAAATAAATTACGCAGAAACAAATATTTCTTAACAATACGTAACGCACTCAAGGGCCGCCGAACAGGCATTGACTCGTTACGACGACAGCGTCGATAAGTAGTTATTTCCAGTATAGAGTATAGAGATATCTTTAAGATCGCGAGATCAGGAATGTGTGGCGTCTCTCCCACTTTTACTCTATATCGGGAAAACCTTATCAAAAAATATGCCGGAGCCTTGCAGATAAGCCGTCAAACGGCGAAATGCGTCAAAGGATTTGGTCTGACGGGAAGGGATAGGGGCAACTCTATTCACGAACTTATTTTAAGTTTGTTTATGATTTTTAATTAGCTGTTCATGCCCTATCAGATTTCTCTGGAATACTGCGCTCACATTTGGACTTGGTGTGCCCTTAAAATAATATACTCTCAGACTGCTGGAGAGCTGCTGCAGCTCTAAGATCCATTCGCTTGGCACCACGGCAAACAATATTGAAAGCTTAGAACATTGAAGACAGGTTTGTGACTTGAGCCTCTTTTACAGACATTTACATGGCAAATGTTTTTTGATTCCACCTAAAGCAGTGCATGACAGAAATACACGACGAGCCACTGCAGCCTACTCGTATATGGCCAGCTGAGTGTTTATCGGACGACACTCTTTAGTTTTAAAGTTTCTTCATGTGGAGAACGTCATTACCCTGAAACGACCTCTCTGAGGTCGTATTACCCAACGAGTATAATCTCCAAAGATTCAAGATCAACGTGAATTGGTTCCTTGGCACAAGTACCGCTCGCAGAGCACCCTAAGAGATTTCCCTTGCAGTGCTGAAAATAAATCTGGCGTAGTTTTTAATTTTTTGACTAGTACAGTGTTCCCATATCTTGTTCAGTTTTAAGGTTTTTGCTACTAAGTTTGATATACATCACGAATAGTGGTTATTGTTAAAACTAGAAAAATATACTTGTTATAAAGTCAAAAGAAACGATCTTTTGAAAAAATTGAGAACGAAGTTTTCAAAATTAAACTTTAATAATGATTGGTATTTGTAGACTGGCATAAGATAGAAATAACAGAAATAATAAACAATAAATCATAATAGCAAATTGGTATTGTGATTTATGTATTGCCTTCAAAGCGGTGAGAATTGTGGAGAGAATTTTCAATCAATTACTTTCCTTGTGTAATTGCAAATATGGTACCTACCCACAACATTTTTCATTGCAATGCCGTCAACATAAAATGAATATAATTATGGGCACAAACTGCACATGTCTATTGTCCCAATGTGAAAATTAAAGTAGCTAAAGAATTATTATGAATAAATTATTCTTAACACCAGGTGTCTCACGGTATTTTGACACATTTAAAATGCTTAGTAGTTAAAAACGAATAAAGATTTTGGATTAAGGTTTTAAGAGAGGAGCTTACCTAACTCCATATTGGTTGTTTGCAATTATACAGGGAAAGATAAAAAGTAGATATGCTATTTTCAGGGATATGACAACTTTGTTATTTCAAACGGAGCTCCCTGTATATTTATAACAGGCTAAAATTGTGATCCTTTACCATTCTAAAATTACCTACACGGTAGGGTGGTCCAAAAACATTCTTACCTGGTTAATATCTTAAAAAAATATAGGTTTTACCCATATAAACTAATTACTAATTACATGAAGATGAACCTGACAGAAGAATGCAATTTTGTGAAGTTATGTCCGAGCGAGTAATACAAAATTCGGCTTACACAAGAACTATTTGTTTCAGTGATGAATGTACGTTTTGTTTTACATGGAAGTGTCAAGCGGCAAAGATCGCTTTTTTTTTAGAGAAATGAAGAATATTGCGAGACCATAAGTACGGGCATTTCTAGAGGAAAACTTAACTAGTGTGTCATCCCTGAATTTACTTCAAAATGTTATTAACCCCCAAATACGAGCAATAATGGCTGAAAATCATGGCGAATTTGAAAACCTCGCCATTTTTCAGCAGGATGCCGCTACCACATTTTTTTAGACAAGTCAAAAATTGGTTGGACCAGAGATATCGAACGGTGGATTAGCCGACGAGGTTCAATGAAATGGCCTTCTCGGTCACCGGACTTGACTCCCCTCGAGTTTTCTTGTGGGGGTATATTAATATAATATAAAATCGAAGATTTACATAACACAACCCCAAACAATTCAGGAGCTAAAAGATCGATTTAGGCAGCTTTGTTCTAACATTACCCCAGAAATATTCCAAAATGTAAGAAATAAGTTTCAGAACAGACAGTTTTATTGTCATGAACTAGAGGGACAACCTTCTGAAAACTTGCTTAGATGATTTTTTTGTAAGGTTAGTTGATAAGTAGTTTTAAGTTAAGTATTTTTTACAAGCAACCGCTGAACCGAAAACTGAAACTGAAAATGTATTGTCGACAACGACCTGTGTGTGGTGTGGGTAAATGTAATGCTATTTAATTTGGTTTTTACCCGACATCAATATCTTACTCCGTTAAAAGGGGAGGGGGTTGGGGACTACTTACGTCCAAACTGTACGTAACAAACTCGTTAACTTAAGTTCGAACTCATTTGGGACCAAATGCAGGAATATTTTCGGTATTGTGAAATAAATTATGGTTTCTTGAACATTTTCCGTAAAAAAGGTCTTCTGGTAATATGGTTGTATAGTCGCCGGTTTTCAAGATAAAAGGAACTTAGTTCTAAGAAACTTTTTTTTAATAGTGTTTTTAATAATAAATACCAACCAACAAATCAATAACACAATAATAAACAACAATGTCCCTAAATTTGTAAATCCCTTTTTTGTGTATTACAAGTTTTATAATAAGTGTTGAAAAGTAAAAATACACTCGACAAAAAAAAATGTCCTTTAATAACCCACCAACGTTTTGATATCGCGCTCTGGTAGCAATATGCGTCACCTGATATTTTAAAAAAGGACCTTTAATAACACTAACTTATAAAGTGAATTTATGTATGGATCCTAATAAAAACTTTGATGACGCTATCTTCAAGGGCTTATAGCTTCGATGGAAGCATATGCAGACCTATGTTAATATGAACTTTTTTCATATTTATTAAGTAGAATTATACCTTAAAACTTGTTTTCGTCACTTTCGGACACCCTGTACAAAACAGGGTCAGCATCGGCGGCTTTTCAGGGGCGGCAGGGTCGGCAATGCCGACTCAGTGTTAAACAGACAACAGACAGTATATATTATTTATCTACATCAATTGCAACTGCCAGCGAACTGTTCCACTTTTTAAATCGCCCTTGTGATATGTATACTCGCATTTACTACGCCATCAAATTTTTTGCTTTTTAAGTCGCCTCGTATTCAGAACCAGGTACGGCAAGCCTGCCCTGCCTATAAAAATAACTTAAATATTCCAGGCTTTAGGATAGGCAACCAAACATATACCACTAAAGACTTCAAACACGGCAAAAACGGGTTTGCCGGTAAATTTAAGGTTTGTTTCAACCCGACCAAAAATCGTACAAGTATAGCCCTCGCCCTGTCGCACAACTAATTTACCACTGCAACAGTCGATTGCCAAGTTCTCACTCTTAAAAGTTTAGAGTATACGTAAGTCTAATCTTCCGATTTTTTAATAAATGTTGTCTGAGGCTGACGTTTCCTTTTTGTAATTTTATCAATTTTTTCCCAATTTTCTGCAGAAAATGGATCCTTTCTCGTCGCAGGTAAGTTATTTCATTGTCATCACTCATTTTTTAAGTACTATCATATCGAAAGATTTGAAAGAAATCGCTCCCAATGGGTCATTGACCTCCCAAAACCATGCAACATTTCTAAACATTTTTGCTGGTCAATTTCCATTCCACTTTTTATTTCAGAACTTGTTTTAAACAATAAATACTGCAGTTTACTATATTTCTTTAAGTACAACAGGATAGTGACAATTTAAATACAATATAATTTAGGTATCCCTTGGAGAAGTTCCAAAATACTGTGCCCCCCGATTGCAATGTGTGTTTTTAAACTGTAAATATTACTTCTCGACGACTATTCTCACTATTAACTTTATCACGATATGCCCTTGTTTCATGGTTTTATAGTTACAGTGAACCATGGCTTTCAGTCCAAACTACTATTTTGTTAATTCTCTTTAAGAAAAGTATGTATACATTTATTTTTACTTAGGTATATCAAAGCCACATTTTGATTGTTGCCATGTGGTATTTATGTTTTAAGAAAATAATTTATTTATATAAATATTGCATTTTCTTTTATGTGGGGCTGTTTATTATTATAATCATGTTACCCTATTTTACGTAGTTGAGATTTATTTATTCAATTTATTCAATAATTGTATTGTTAAGTATATTTATTTTGATTTTACTAAATTAAAGATGTTTATAATCAATCCAGTTGTGTTTAATAACTAATTTAAAATATTTAAAAAGCTTTAATAAGAATGTAAGAAAACATGTTTTGAAAAACCGGCTAGCGAATGTGCAAGTCGCATCTACACTGCAAAATGGCCGCTGATTTTGACATTTAATTAGACATGCGTGCATCGGTCCAATAACATGGGCGATTGCTTTCTTTAACGTTAGTCCTTATTAGGTATTATATAGTGTTATTGTACTTATTATATATCGATTGTTTGTTATTATTCTTAAAAGAAAAGGACTGAATTAGTGTAAGAGTGCGTGTTGTCCGTTGAAAATATTTTAAAATTTAAATAAATTAATATACCTACTATAATATGGAATATGGACTACTTCTTAAATCTTAATATACCTTGTTTGGATGCACCACGCAATCCATTAAAAACCAAGTTAAAACTGAGGTAATAAATGATATTAAAGCTTCAAATCTAGATATTCATATTCTCTTCAATTCGATGAACAAATTAAAATAAAAAATAATGATCATGTCCGACAACGACAACCCCCAAAATATTGAATTTAATGAACACTGGAGGAAAGATGAGTCATAGGTAACTTACCAAAAAAATTATTAAGAAGCTCTTCACACAATTACAATGCATATTAAAACACTTTTTTGCTAATTTTGAGAAACAATTTTTTGCAATATTTTCAATAAATGCAGGGTCGGGTTTCCAACGATATTCTTAAACCAAACCATCTTAAGTCACATTGACTGAATTGTTCAGGACGGCCATTTGAAAGTTTCAATAATGAATATTTTAACAGGTGTGTGCATAAAACTAAAGAAAAAGTGTTTTTTATGTTTAATAATAAAGCATATAAGGTTAATATTTAACTGATTTAGAGGTTGCTTTGATAAATTGTAATTGCTTAATTAAATAATGGACTTAATATTATATGGTTCTCACGATAGCCTATGCATCTTGTGACATAATATTGCATTTTGTTACTTAATACCGTATTTTAATGATTATGTTAGTATTAAACAAATTCTATTTTAACTAAAAATGTATTTGAAACCTGAAGGATCATAAAGCATAGCCTCCAAGATTTTAGTCATCGTCCTTTAAATTAGCATGTGGCAGACTTTCAAAATAAGCGTGAAATTGCTTGGGGACCCTTTTAAGTTTCAAATCCCGGTATTTTTTTGTTGCAATCGGTTTGTGTTCCTTTCTCAAGGGCTTTAATTCAAATATCTTGGCATCACCTGACTGAGTTAACCTCGTGGACACTTTTTCATTGGTTTGTTAAAATCAATTCAACAAATTTAATTGTGCAAAATTGGTTTTAAAGTGAAGTATACCGGGGGTTTCCCTTAAATTTTCATGTGAACTACTTTTGAAATCAAAAAAGGTTGACTGCCCCCTTTTGTTTTTTTGGTATTTTGAAAAATATATTCGCTATGGTTGTACAAAAGATTAAAGTTCTTGAAATCTGTTATTTTCATACCATCAACAGTAAATTTAGGACCACAAAGTCTTATTAGTTGTTGCCAATCCCACGAGGTTATAATAGAAAACTGAGGTGAATTTTTCAACTGTCTTTCAACTCGGGCATGTATGGTGTCGACCTCCATGTGGGTATGTCCCCTTAAAAGAAACTTGTGCTCAATACATTGTAATGAAGGCTTAATCATAAACATTGAAAAATAACACATTATCACTTGTATGTTTCTATTTTGAGGGGGGCAATTATCGCTCCAAATAATAATTTTCTGGATATCGCTCCCTAGGCCTAAAATATGTTTTAGAAGACACGATCCCATCTCATTTCCTTCACAATCTGATACAGACTCATCCCAGATATAGCAGGGTGCAGATTTTGTGGTCGAGTCATGAATTGATTAATTATTAGATTAAAGTCCAGATTTTCAATGAATAAAAACATTGAGCGTTTGTAAGAAGAGGGGTAGGCAAGCATTTTTGCAAATCTACCATTACTACTTTAGTATTTTAAGCGTCACAGTTCTCTTTATCGTTTTTTTTTAAGTTTATACCTATTGTCTGCATCAAGAAGATGTGCATCATAATTTTTTTGTATTTCATTTCGTTCCTCTTGGAAGGAAGAACCTTTAAGCTTAATGGTATATTTATCGCAATTATCACAAGAGTCATTTCCAGGTTCTTTAAATGATAAATTAAATTCTGAATTAAAATTGTCTCTATATATAGCTCGCACTCTCTCTACAGGGACTTCCTGGATGCAGTTACAGATAAATTGTCTTCTCTGATCATTTTTTAACAGACTGGTCCAAAACTGTGAATAGATAATGTGGCGAGCATTATCTGAAATTTGTTGAGCACACTGCATTCTACATCCGTTACATGGTGGCTTTTGTTCTTTTGTTTTATTAATTTGTTTTTAGCGAAGATGTATTCTTCGCCTGCAGCTCTTTTTTTAATCCTTACGTTTTTCTTCCAAGTCTCTGGATTTCTTTTCCTTTTTTTTCCTCCTTCGGTTTCAATATGTTCCTCTTCTTCAATTTCTTCATTACTGCTTTCTTTACTTTCGGACCTAATATAGTCAGGGTCGTTTTCGTCTTTATTCTTTTCTTGGGAGATTAACAAAATTTCACCTTCAGAGCAACTTAAAGGAACTGTATTTTCGTGAGAACCAGTGTCAAGAATTTGGAAACTTTCTTGATCATCAATTTCTTTATTACTGTTTTCTTCAATTTTGGACATAATATAGTCAGGGCTGTTTTCGGCTTTATTTTCCTCTAGGGGGTTAACAAAATTTCACCTCCAAAGCAATTTAAAGGAACTGTATTTTCGTTAGAACCAGTGGCAAGAATTTTGATACTTTCTTGATTATCAGCTTCCTGGTGCTTAGTTGGGTAAAATTCCATGATGACTTCAAATTCATTATTTGTAAGTTAGGTATTTCCACGATTCTAAAAATCAAAGTGATCATCGCAGATTTACTTACAAGGTGTATTTGATGTTGTTCCTAAATAAGTTTTATTTTTGAAAATCGAATTTTTTACGTTTTGAGTAATATTTAATCACAGCCTAATCAACAGGACCGATCATTTCTAACCAACAATTGCTATTTGTTATTTTGTTCTTTTAATGCGGCTAGGAATTACTGTTTATCTTCTAATAAATACAATAAGGAAAAAACTTACCATGTGGTATATCTGATAAATGTGAGCTTATATTATCACTTTTCAGAGAATTTTCGGTGTACTCTGGTTTCAATCGTACTATATCCACTATCTTCTGTGCTCTAGACGACATTGTACATTTAATACAATTAAATTTGATTTAAATTACAAACAAATCGGCTTAATATTCACAAGAAATAAAACACCAATTCAAGAACACAAATGTGACTTAATACTAAAACGCTATACATACATCATATAGTTAAAAGTTAAATAGATATTATGTCCGTATTCTAACCCAAACCCAACAATTGGACTTAATATCTTAAAATAAATCGAATATGTTAGAACCAAAGTATATTATGAACTTTTAATACGGAATGACTCTAATGGTTTTTGGACTTAATATATGTTTTACACAGATATTTAAGAAATGAGAATAGATAGGACTTAACACTTAGCAGCACTGAAAAGAGCGGGCAAGAATACCTTAAAATGACTCACAAACTAATATTTGAAAAAATGTAAAATTAATACCCTGTGGTTCTGAGGTCCAGAAGTAGGTATTTGTTGGAAAATCTGTTGTCATGGAAATTTTATTTAGGTATAAAACGTATAACCTCTATAAAAAGAAATGTGATATCATAATATTATCATGAATAAAGAAAATGTGATTTACATTTTTGCTAAGCTTGTTGCATAGGAATAAAAAAAATCATAATCTGTTCAGTGCAAATATTAGAATAGTAGACAAAATCCAAATTTTGGCGTGGTCTCCAAAATTTTTCGTCTGCGGCGCTTCATGGACCCTCCTAACATTTTTTCCTGGATCAACGCTTGTGCCGTACTGCCTACCCTAGCTGCCAATCCACGAGCCGCCACTGTAGTATCCCAAATATAATTTAGTTAATTACCTTTTTACCTTTTCCATGTAATGTTATATTTTCTATAAGTTTCAGTCGCGCCTAATTGACATTTAAACATGGAGATGTCGCTTAAATTATTGAATAAACTAAACTCTGAGCAGTAATATAAACAGGAATAGATCGATATTAATTTACAGGATTATACAGGCGTTAACTTTTATATGCGAAGTCAATTTAATTAACCTGAATAAATTCGGAACGTAAAAATACATTTGCATATCAAAACAAATTACGGTATTCGGTCCATGTCCGCAGTCACTACGGCGCCGGCTGTCAATCAGGTGGCTCTTATATTTGCATGTATATGTTGTATATGTATCGGTACGTCGCCTACCGGTTTTTTTTACAAGTTGTTTTATAAAATTCTTTAGAATGACAGTCTAGTTTATTATCCATTGTAAAAACTAAAACTAAATATTTTTTTTGTTAATGAATTGAATACCCTCTATTTTTACAATCTGATCAAAACAAAGATCAATCAGTAACTAACCTAAAATATCACTTTGAAATACTTAGAATGCGCACAATTTTCACTCAACCAACTCAAAGGGCCTAGTCCTCTTGTCTCTTGAGTCTGACCAACCATGCATGGTCTAGGAGCTGAATCGCCTTAACCTTGTTCGTGACTCATGGCAAATTTGGCTCTAGCTTGTTCAACAGCATCCATAACCAGATCCCGATGTAGGTTACTGTTACGGATATACCAAGAAGCATCCCACGATGTTTCTCAGTACTTTATTTTGGAACCTTTGAATGGTTTGCAAATAAATCTAACCGGCACTGCCCCATAATTGGTTATTATAAGGTTCATACGGGTACAAGTTTATCTTTGTCTAGCATATTATGCTTATTATGTAGAGACAGTGGAGTTCCTTTTAATACAGATGATAGATGTTGGCTCACTCGACATCGCCCTGTGAAATACCATATTGCATCAGCTTAGGTGGCGTGAAGTTGCTTTTTGAGCTAACGTTTCGTTGCTGTGCCAACATCTTCGGTTTCCAGGGTGGGAGATGTATGAAAAATGCTATGATGATGGTTCCAAGATCAAAATGCTCCGGAGTTAAAATCGCCCCCCGATCGGATCTTCGACTGATCCTGGCGCCTCATTAAGCGAAATTATTCAAACATCCACCATGCCCAATAGCCAGGCGAGTCCTTCGAACAACATTCAAAATGGAAATGGTGTGACAACGAAAGCTGTTAAAAGATCCAAGATTCGCAGCTTCCAAATTGAGTTCTGCAATATAAGAGGACTGAACTTGAACATCAATGCAGTCCATCAACATCTACAATCAACCAAACCTCATTTACTCGCACTTACCGAAACAAAGGTTAGATCATCGATTAGTACGGTCAGCTATTTACATCCTGGGTACGACTTCTATCACAGATTTAGGCACAATTTTGGCCTTTGTCTCTTTGTCCGCAGTGATATTTCTTGTCAACGAGAGGGGACACTTGAGCCTAATGACTTTGATGGTATGTAGTTTAAAACATCAACGCAGATAATTACTAAATTCATCTGCTGCCTTTAACGGCCGCCAAGCGATACCCATTATAAAGACTTGCTCTCCTCTCTTGTTAATACTATCGACTTTTTGCAAACCCACCAACCCAATTCCGAAAATGTCATCCTTGGCGACTTCAATATTCATAATGTCAACTGGTTTAAATACTCAAATACAACCGACGAGCAAGGTCGCGAAGCCGAATTCTTTGCCATCAGCTCTGGCCTCAACCAACTCGTGGGTGAACCAACTCGGATTCCAGACCGCGATAGTGATTTTGCTAGTTTGTTGGACATTTTCTTAACTTCAAACCACGACTAGTACACTATCACCGTAAAGCCTCAGTTAGGAATGTCTGACCACAACCTTATTTCAGCACTGAATAAATTACTAATTAGTGCCGAACTGCCGCCTAAACCACGCAAAATCTGGCATTATACATCAGCTAAGGGGAATGACCTAAAGGGCATTCAACGGTTAATTTTCAGGGAAAAACTCCACCGAACATTCCCTCTGCAGAATCGAGAATGCCCGATCTTGGGAAGTCTTGACACCAAAAAAGCTTCTCGTCCTGACGATATTCCACTCATCGTAATTAAGATATGTGCTGACGAATTGACACCGGTATTTTGTAGACTTGTTTACTTATCTTAAAATAAAGGAATATTTCCTTCTTGCTGACAAACTGCGCGAGTCCAGCCGATGTCCAAAAAAGGCAAGAACACCTTGCCAAACAACTATCGTCCAGTCGCATTGCTTTCGGTTATATCAAAAGTTATGGAGAAGGCTATCAAGGAAAAATTACTAAAGTACCTAGAAGGCTTCAACATTATTAGTGACCGCCAGTAATCCATACTGGCGGTTAGTTCAGGTTAGTCAGGTATTAGTGACCGCCAGTATGTATTCCGTAAGTCTAGATCAACAAGAGACCTTCTCGCTTATGTTACTCACGTTTGGAACAACGCAATAGAACATCATGGAGAGTCCCGGGCGGTAGCACTGGACATTTCCAAGGCCTTTGACCGATTATGGCATGAGGGGCTTCCAACTAAAGTGAGAGCACGTGGAATGCCGGTTCAATTTTCTTCATGGCTGTCAAGCTTTCTTAAAGACCATTCTCTGCGAGTGGCGATGGACGGATTTCTTTCAGACACATTTAACATCAACGCCGGAGTTTCTCAAGGTGCTATATTGTCGCCAACCATCTTTTTACGGGACATTAACGATCTTTTGGAACAAACTAAAAATCCTATATATAACTATTGTTTCATCTTTTACTTTGGATACTCGGACATCGGCTTTCAATGCACATCTCTATAGGCAGCAAGAGGTCTCACATCTCAACAAAGACCTGGAAGAAATTCTGTCTTGGGGTGATTGTAATCAAGTAGAAATTAACGCTAAAAAAACCCAGGCGGCAGTTTTTTCTAAAAAAATAATGTTAAAGAACCGGATATAGTCATGGCGGGACACTCAATTCCCTTTGCTTCATAAATTCATTTATTGGGCGTCAATTTGGATAGTCATATGTCTTGGCATAGTCACGTTGCGGCCATTGCTAAGGCACATCGCAGAAACTTGGAATATTTTTCCGAACTAAGAACCTCTATACACCCCAACAACTTTTAATGCTCTATAAAGCCCAAATTCGACCATCGCTGGAGTACTGTTCGCATATTTGGGGCTCTGTTCCTAAACATACCCTGAGATTGCTATATTTCATTCAAAGAAAAGCCATTCGCTATCGAAGGCAGGTTGGCGACTTGAGTCTATTTTATACCGAATGACTAGATAACGGGTTTCCGTCAATATCAAAACCCCCGAAAATCACGAGGGGTCGCCTTTCTTTTTATATTTTATAATTATATTAATAATTTACTAAAAATAATGATAACAGCAGGTCGTAGACAAAAATCATATGCATTCTACCGGAGCAAAGTCTCAGATGGTGAACTATCCACCTATAATGCAAATATTTTTTTTCTGACGGGACGGTAACAGTTCAAGAGTATTTATGCCACTTTTTATATTCTGCACAAGTTAAAGCGAGGCTAAAGGATTACGAAAGCGTTTTTAAGGGCCTAGATATTTGAAGTGGTCGCCATACGTAACCGTTGACCCAGACGTAAATACACGAATATACACGCTAACGAGGTCTTCTTTATGCAACCTCACCATTCATGATTCAAATGTTTCATTCGATTCACAAAAATTGTAAAATAACATTTTAGCTCTTACTTATATTAAGCCAATAACACAGAATAGTCCTAATAGTCTTTGCCAACAACATTTAGAGAACAAGTAGAGATTCGTAATAACTGATAAAAACGAAAAAGGAGCCACTAACTTAATTTAATATAAATTGCACATTGCATTAAGTAGAAATTAAAAATGTATGTCCACCCAGTAGAGACATATAGTTTTTATAAATGAAAGAAAAAAATTAGTTCTTATCTTTGTTTTTCTTGTATTCGATAAAAAAGCAAAACATGATATTACAATCATAAAAAGAATTTGTTGGTGAAATGAAGTTGAATATAACCTGTGCTAACCACGACCGTGTTAACTACTGCAACGTAATTGTTGAAGTGAGGTTAGACGTTGTGTCATTTACATTACTTTGACTCCACTGAAAGTATGGACTATTTCTTCAATTTTATCCCTAGCATAGATCCGGATTGTTTTTTTAATGTCTCTTCCATTGCGGTTCAAAGAGCATAACTTTTTGTTGATTACAAATAAAACCAGAAGAAAACATAACCTTCTAAAGTAGCGAAATCGTCAAAAGGCCTGTCACAAATCTTTTCATTTTCGCGTTTCTTACGGATGTATGTGCACGAACGCCGAATTTAGGCGAAGTTGCTTACAGAATAGCAAACTGTTAAATACGTTTGCTTTTGATCGAAATCGCTTTTGATATAAGCTGAGGTCGAGGACATCAAAATGAAAAAGGGAGCAAAAAAGGTCTTAATTTTTATGGAAAAACTGATATAGGATACATAAGATAGATATTTCACGGCTCATGATAAAAGAAAAATCACGCAAGTCATAATTTCAGCAAGAAATTGTCCAAAATCAAGCATGGGCATGACATATCGAGGCGCCTTTGTCCATTGTCTATTAGTATTTCCTAGTCGCCTTGCACTTATGCTCCAAATTAGTATAGATCCTGGGTAACTGTTTTAGATTATTTTCTTTGTGGTTTTTTTTTCCAAAATTAGGCTCGCCTACCCCAACTGACTTTACAGTAACCGTTTTAAAAAATAATTTCGATTGTATTCTTACAGGTAATTTGTATAATGGTAGCACTATTACCTCTATATAGTATACCTAAAAAATTATTTAGACACTTGATCCTGTAATCAATCATTTCGAATGTTTATTTGTGTCAGTGGGGAAGGTCAATGTGAATTTATCCAAGTTGCCATATTAAAAATTGGAAAATAATAGTTTTGATAAATATTCAATGTTATTAATTACAAGCAATTAGTTCAAATATCATTTTAACTAATTGCTTATAATTTAAATACATATGCTAATTCGAAGTTCTTAAGTTGTTCTTTTTATTTATCGATGGAATCTTTATGCTAGGGTTTATTGGTATTAGTTATTGTGCAACCACTGCTTCCATCCATAAGTGGTTTAATCTATTCATCGAACGGCAATGTTCAATGATTCTATCACCTTGAATCGCATTTCCTGAGGTAGTATTCCGCAAGGAGTATATCTCCCAAAAATTTGAAACTAACTTAAATCGCTTCCATCGCACATTAGGCACACGCACCACTCCACACCACCCCAAAAAAATAATTGCTACATTGATTGGGTCTTATCATAAAAAAGGTCGAGGTCCGTACGGAAAATGAAGTTAAATAAGTATCATTGAATAAAATCACAACAACATGGATATTCACCACACTTCAGATCAACTGTTATAGGTGGACTCACACATGGCCTGGTAAAAATGTCCCTATCAGCTGTGGCGCAACCAGGGGGAGAGGTACGGGGCAGTAACTCCTTATCGCAACTCACTGTGGGCAGTGATTTTGTCCACAAAATCGTTAAGGTTAGCCAAAATCCTGGTAGCGTCACTGTCTATCACAAAGTAGCAACAACAGCTGATTGTAACGTGCCTATTGTTAGGTTGCGACAGCAAACTACAGGATAATCAAGAGGGTTTACTTTGCAGGAAATGTCTCGTTTGGAAACATCGAGAGTACATCTCCATATTCGCGAGGGCATACAATCGAATTAGTCTTTTTACTCAACCTTGGCTTTGTAAGGATTGTCAAAATATTCATAAGTCGAATAAAAAGGTGCAATATAAAAGCTTTACGTTGAACGATGTCATGGCAAAACTTCAGGACATGGATGACAAATACAACGCATTACACAAAAAATTTGAAGAACAACTTCAAATAAACGAAACTACAGGGTAATTTTCTAGAAATTAAAAAAAGCTTAATAAGGCGGAACTCAATAAGGTCATTCCAGAGAGTTCCCCAGAAGCAGAATGAGAATCTAGTAAACATAGTAAAGGAAATTGTAGGTAAACTGGATGTTCCAGTTGGAGATGAGTTTTCAGTTTACAGAGTTGGTAGAGCAGATTCACAAAAAACTCGCCCAATCAAAGTGATCTTCTCAGATAATAAAACGAAATCAAGTTTGGTGTAATCGAAGAAAAGACTGCAGCTCAGCAGTACAGACTTACCAACAATGAGGTTTACCCTAATTATGATTTGACGAAAGCGAATCTTCAACTATTTATGGTAGCCAAGAAATTTAAAAAAAAAATAACAACTATAAATTTCTCTGGGTCACGGCAAGAACCATTTTTTTAAAGAAAAAATGAATAATCCAAGGCTGTGTTTATAGAAAGCAAAGCACAGTTGAAAAACTAGGTAAGCCCCGAGAGATGAAGATTATGTATATGAACACCGAAAGCCTAAGAAATAAAAGAGATAATGTGCAATATTCTGTGAAAAATGAAGATTGTAATCTAGTGATTTTAACTGAAACATGGTTAAATAACAATGAAACTTTTCTGTATAATATAACAAACGATAATGTGGTTCACGTGTGTAGAGATGGTAGAGTAAAAGGAGTATCCATTTATATCGAGGACTGTAGGTATACCATTCGGTGAGGTAGAAAGGTCTGAAAATAATAGTAGATTTAATTGGACATGTATATGTAAAGGTCAATAGGATTTGAAAATAAGCGTAGTTTACAATCCCCCATTGTATTTTAATACTGAATTTCTAGTTGCTCTTAAAGAAATTTTAAATAAACATCCGAAAAAACATTTATAGTAGGAGATTTTAACATAAACCTGTTAGAAGACGCTTAGGATACAAGAAACTATAAAAATTGAATGACTTTAAATAATTTTAAAATAAATATCTGTAGTTCTATTGAGAATGCCACTAGAGTCACTGAAAACTCTAAAATCATAAACGATAACGTTTTATATGATCAGCATAATAATTTAAATTGTATTGTTAGGGTTGAAAGTATTCCACTTTCTGATCATCAAAAATATTTAGTAAGAAAATCAAACATGAGGTTAAAATAATTGATTGCAAAAAGTTTTCTAGAATTTTTCAACAAGACACAAAACGCATACACACTTTTTATCTTTTCATCATTTGGCTCAAATTACCATTGATTCAAAAAAGAAGTCCGAGATCATTAAGGTCTGTAAAGCTCGCGAAAGTAGGTAGTACATGGATCAATGGCGAAGTACTGGGAATTGTAAGGGAAAAAGACAAGTTGTACAAAAGAAAAATAAAAAATCCTAATGACAAGTTTTTGGAGACTGAATTTAAAGCAATCAAAAATGAAGTAAATAATAAAATAAGATCGTACGAAAATATTCACTTGAGAAGAGGATGGGAAAAAGCAGATACAAATATTAAAACACAGTGGAAATTTGTTAGCAGCTTCTTTAAAAATAGTAAGAATGAAATACAAGTAAACTGCCTCGAAATAGATGATATACAAATTAATAATTCACTTGATATTGTAAATAGTTTAAACGATAATTCTTCTAAAATGGGAGGGTATTTTATTGATGATCTTCATGAGGAAATTAATTTGGTGAGACCGGATGGTGTTATTATGTCACAGAGTAAAATAGATATTGAATTAACCAACAGAAATAAAATAATGGAAATCATATTGGAGTTAAAAGTGTTATGCGCCACGGCGGGCTTTGTGAATTATATCTCTAGAGACTTGGATAATGGAAAGATTGTTGTTGTTGTTATTTCTGTAGATTTAAAAAGGCTTTTAATGTAGTATATTTGTATATTTTGTTGAGTAAAGGGGAAAATATGGGAGTAAGTGGAATAATGCCCAATCCAATAAGAAGTTATCCTGAGGGTAGAAACCAGTATGTTAGAGTAAATAGTGTCAATAGTGATTTAAAATCAAATAAGTTTGGTGTTCCCCAGGGATCCATCCTTGGGCCACTGTTGTACGTTCTTAATATAAAATATGCAAGTCTTAAAGCACGTTACTTTACATTTGTGGATAATACGACTCTAATCTATATAGGAGGTAGTGAGACGAACTTAGTAGGGAGATCAACAGTGACCTCGAGAGATACGTCAACTGGCTATACTCTTAAAAACTTAAGATAAACATTGATAAAATAAAAAGCATGGTATTTAAACAAAAAAGAAATATGTTGAAGAAATTAATATATAATATGAAATTAGAGCAAGTCTACAAAATCAAAATAAAGGTATTACAAAATAAAACACTAAATGTACTGTACAACTATACTTACCCATACAAATGTATTATATAGAGAATTAAATACTCATATAATTGATGCATTATTGCTAATAGAACAGCGTAAGCTTAAATAAGCATCAAAAATTAAATTTTTATATTCTATTGGCAAATGAAGTTAATAACTATAATACTAGAATTATAAATGATGTATGTAGAATATAAACTAGAGCAACTATAGGCCTCATAACTCGACTATTAGTGCATCTAAGGTATTCAATAAACTGCCTACCTTTATAAAGAATATAAAAAGTTATAGTCCTTTGGTAAAAAGAATTTTGTAATGTCTAGGGATACTGAATTTACGCTAAGCAATACTGTACACTGTATATTATAGTTTATATCCTCGAGGTCAGTGCTTCCATACACTGTTTAGAGAGTTTAATGTAAAATATTGTATAAGAAAAAACGAGACGGTTCAGATGACTTAACAAACCATAGGAAAAATGTAACTATCATTTTGTGATTAAACATATCTAATGCGCAATAGGTAAATTAAAATCTTCAAACTGCATAAAACTAAATCCACGCAAACTATTATATTATTCCATTACATGCCTCGTCGAACAAATCAATAACACAATCAATAAATCATTGAACGAAAAATATCACCGAACGGAAAATTTTTCAAGATTAAATTCGAAAATGATTGACAGCAGGCGCCACAAAGGTTATTGTTTTGCAGTTCTCATATTTTTAACCTTGAGAAAAAAAGAAGACTATTATGCTAAGTGCACGTCCTTATTATACTTATAGTTTATAGTGGTTACTATTAACGTTACTACTTAATAAGCAATTTGCTTTATTTTGTTATTTTAAATAATACCTAATTAATGCTATAGTAGATATCTGGAGGGGTTTGAAAGCAAATCGAGTTACTTTTGACGAGAAATAGGTCAGTAAAACGATTTTTTAAAACTGTAATATATTGGCGCAAAAAATCAGTAACCGCCAAAGAACAGAGAAAATGCATTACACTTTAGTGCTCAAAATCAAAGCTTATCAAACAGACAAAGTCATTCTTATCTCAAACTTAAAAAAAAAAAATAGAGAAAGTCCGCAGCAAGAAAACACAAGCTTGTTCTGCAAGGCATCTTTTAACGTACTTTTGTGTATCCAATTGGATAGGCAGGCCTTCCAATGGAATACACACTGAATTCGATCTCCCGTCGAGATACGATGAAAACCATCCATGTACTGTGTTGTGAATTTCATAGTGCTGAAGCCTCTGTATATAAGTATTTAGAATTCATAAGTGATTTTTCGAAATCGTTGCATAAAGCTTAAACAGCCGTGACCCAAGTGCTCCTGTATATAACGTCTGGCACCACTTTACGTTGAACAAGCCGCGCAGCGTACAGCTGTTAAACTTGGAAATAATGTAAAGTTATGGTTATGTGTAATTTACAAAGTTAATAATCAAAATGGTTTAGATCAGTAAGAGTAAAAAAATATACCTGCGTGAAATAGGGCTTTTGGAACACATGAATACGCAGCAAAAATCAATACTTAAAAGATGACTTCACAGTAAAAAATATCCACCTGGTAAAAATCATTTCAGGAGTGGTAAAAAAAAGAAGTGTTAATGTTAACACCCGGATGAACATAATTTACCACATTTCTACACTCATATGGGACCAAAGTTGTTGTATTAAATTTGCCTATGAATTTAACGCTCTAAAAAGTTAATTTTGTTGAATGGGTGTTATTTGTTTCATTTTACACTCTATCAGGCAAATTAAATACAAAGGCAATTAATAACACAATATTAGCGTGTAAATAAACCCCGCTAAAAGGTTGTTTTAACACATTCTTTAATCGTTTTTTTACACGGCCCCGGGTAAGAATACCTAAACCCGTGTCACCGAAAAGACAGTCGGCAACAAGTGGTGCGAAATTATAGGTATTGACAGATGACGCCGACGCTACATGCAAATTCAACTTTCAAGTCAGTCTGATTGTGCTCTTTGAACGTGATGAAGAATAATGTTATATTTAAATTAAAATATAGAAACAAAGCAAAGTTCTGTAAAGTGCCAAATGAAAGTACTTATATGTCTTATGAGGATCTTGTTAAATTGGGTAAGCATATTAACGAAATTTAATAGAAACCTTACTAATAAGTACACCATTTTTAAGAAACTAAGTAGCTATTTATATTGCTACAGTTTTCCGTTTAGCTTTTAAAATATTCTGATATAAGCTTATATTTTAAATGTATTCCTTTTTTATATAAATACTTAGGTACCTACCTACATATTTTACTTCATAGATGGCTTAATCTTCCAGGACATAGCAGTTAGTTAGCAGATTCCTAGCTTGTTTCCTGTCCTATCTCCTCATCTTCCTGACAACATGGATTTGGTAGATCCTTCTTGATTTTTCGCTGATTTATTCATAAAATAAAAAATTGCCATTTATGTCAAAACATTTGGCAGGCGCCTGACGCTGATCGCAAACTGCATAAACAATTTTAACATTTACCATTGCATAACGTAAGTTAAAAAAGTCCTATTTTAACTACTATTTTTTGTACTTTAGGGAACAGTATTACTAAAATCAGGTTACATGTATATAGGTATAAATATAAAAACATCTGATAATGTAGATAGATAGATAGATATGTATGATAGGGTGGCCTTCGCCTCGTCCACTGCGACCTTTTCAGATCTATTGTGGTTCCCTGTTACATTTAGAGGACGTGCTCCAGCTTTATCCTCTTAATTAGACCTAACAGCCTTGTCAGCGGCTGCGTTACGTAGCTTCCTGCATCGGGGTGAGTTAGGCCTGTCTGTGCTAGTCTCACTCTAGCTATTCCTTCGCATTCGCATAGGATATGTATAGGGGTCTCCTCTTGTTCGTTGCAGAACCGGCATTCAACTTCTTCTGCCAGACCCATGTTGCTCATGTGTTTCCTGAGCCTACAGTGTCCTGTTAATATGCCTACTACTATCCTAACGGACTTTCTGTCCTTTCTTAGTAGGTCTTCTGTAAACTTAGGCGATGGTCTATTGAAAAACTGTTTTGCCTGTCTTTGTCCTGGTGTTTCCTCCCATGACCTTACGGATTCCTCTGTGATCCATTGCTTGATGGCTTGCTTGATTCTTGCTTTAGCAATGCCGCAAGACGGTTCTGGGCCAACGAAGGTCGTTGACGATCCTTGTCTTGCCATTTCATCGGCCTTTTCGTTTCCCGAATGGCCACTGTGTCCTGGGACCCATGCTAGGGTAACCCTTCTATTTTGGCTCAAATCATTGAGAGCCCTCGCACAATCCCATACTAGCTTAGAGTTTACCTCCATGGAATTTAGCGCCTTTAGTGTTGCTTGACTGTCGGAGAAAATGGCAATGGAGCGGCTATTTTCGCTTTGAATATATATTTCTCCCACGCAATGATGTATTGCGGCTACTTCCGCTTGAAATACGGTGGTTTCTTTTGTTAGGCTTACTGAAATCATTGTTTTGGACTTTTGTCCATAGATTCCAGCTCCCACGCCTTCTTCGGTTTTCGAGCCGTCTGTGTACCAGACGGTTTCTGCCCTGATGGGCGGACCATCTTTCCAGTCTTCCCTGTCTGGTATCACTATTTTGTAACTTTTATTGAAGTTATACTTTGTGGCCATGGCATCGCTTGGCATACCCATTAGCGGGTTCTCCTTTAGCTCACTTTCTAGCCTTTGATGTTCCGCCCCCTGCGATTGGCTTATGGGCGGCTGTCCTTTTATTAGTCTGTGCAGGACGGACCTTGCTTCTCCTTGGACGAATATGTGTAGCGGTGGTAGGTTGAGTAAAACCTCCATCGCTGCGGTAGGCGTGGTTCTCATGGCCCCTGTGATACTGAGACATGCTTGTCTTTGGATGCCACTTAACAGCCTGATCGCCCCGACCTGTTGGGTCTTGGGCCACCATGCTATATTTACCCGTAGGTTACCATGGGTCTAATTACCCTCGTATATAGCCATAGAGTCATTTTGGGGTTTAACCCCCAGTTTTTTCCGCACATCCTTCTGCATCTGCCTAGGGCTATCGATGCCTTTTTGGCTGTGTTCAGGATATGTGTTTTCCATGTGAGCTTTTGGTCGAAAGTTATGCCTAAGTACTTTACTTTCTCCGAAAATGGAATTTCTGTTCCTCCAGACACTGGTGGTTTGAGGCCTTGCAGTGCTCTTTTCTTAGTAAAGGGAACAATTTGTGTCTTCTTGGCGTTGACGGATAGTTTTTCACTCTTGCACCAGTTGTGCACTATATTTAGGGCCCTTTGCGTTCTTTCTGAAATTATTCCAGCAAATCGGCCTCTGATGACTATTGCCAGATCGTCAGCGTATCCTAGGCAGGTAATGCCTTCTTGGGATAGTCTTTGCAATAGGTCATCAACTATGGTTGCCCATAGTAATGGCGATATGACGCCGCCTTGCGGGCAGCCTCCGCCTGCTATTGCTTCGATTGTGGACCCTCCTAGAGAGGATATAATAGTCCTTTTTTCCAGGGTGGCTTTAATCCATTGGCATATGCTGGGCGGGACTCCCCGTCTGCTTTGTGCATTCACCAGTGAGTGGGTTGTGGCATTGTTAAAAGCTCCTTCGATGTCTAGGAAAGTGACCATGGCTATTTCTTTGTCTTCTACTGACTTTGAAATTAGCCTGTTTAGGTCATCTAAAGCCGCATCTGTTGATTTTCCCGATTTCCGATTTTTTCTGATAATGTAACAATTTAATGCAAGTACCAGTTAAATATTTTATTAGTCTACGTTGAAAGACAAAGTCACTTAGTTACAGTGTAGATAAACAAGTTGTCAGTCTCATCCACATATATCCATATTGCTAATACCGTCTTACAGAAATGTCCCCAGAATGCGGCGTTTTACGGAAGCGTTGTGACTGCGCAGTTCGCATGTACGTCAGGTCCGGCTTTAAACCTATTTAACTTAATTTGTTTGAATAGGTATTGATTCATAAAAAAAAACAACTATATAGTCTTATTATTATATCTTGGTATAATATGAAATAAAGGAAGATGTAAGGCATTAATTTTCTCGAGGAAGCAATACACCGCAAAAATCATGAAAATTTAAAGACTATATCTTGGGGTATAGATAATATGGAAATTGAAATTTCGAATTACAATTTAGTTTCTGGCATAGTTCCGTAAGTAATAATGATTATTTTTAACCCCGTAACGGGTACGTACTCTTTGTCGCCTGGTCTTCTTCTATTATTTTCTATACAACATACGACGAAAGTTGCACAAAAATTACCTTTTCTTAATAGAATAAAAGCAAGTCAGAATGGAGGTTTTAAATGTTTATAGTAGACTTCAGAAATAAGTGCATTTATCTTGCCTTGGCACTATGTAGGAAAGAAGATGACTATGTTAGAAAGCACATAATTGTAAAAAGCCAAAATGCAGCGCATTATATAAATTGAAAAACAGTAAAACAAGCAATTATTCTACTAATACAATATTTATTTATATCATAAAACTACTGTTAAGGTTTTAATCTCGGTTTTAATAGAAAAAATGTTAATGTTTAGTACAGTGAAAAAAATTAAAAACTGAATTATTGTAAAGTACAAAATGTTATAGTAGGTAGGTATACCTATCAAAACAATCAACAGCCAAACATTAAAAAAAAATACTTTCTTAAATAAATATACAGCGTGTAACAGAAGTATGGAACGCTTTAAATATCTTTAATACCGTTTGTCCGATTTAGCTAAAATTCGGTATCCGTATATAAGAGGTTATCCCGGAGCTGTTAGTGACATTTGCAATGTTGCCAAATTTACAATTTTTTAGCAATTTAAAATAATTTTTTTTTTAATGGAACACCCTATATATTATTCAAAAAAATGATTCCGCAACAAATTCTAAATAATTTTTATATAGGTTACTTAATGTCTAAATCTAGCCATTTTTTTGATATTGTGGTTTAAATATCATAAGAACTTCTTATCCAAGAAAACTGATAGAGATATAAGTAGGTGTTGGAAATTTGTGACACAATTAAATTCTGACAGCGACATTGACAAACTTTTCAGAAGGTATTTGTTCTTCATAATTTATCAGTTTTAATAATTCCTAAAATGGATTTACTAACGGAAACACTGCGAATAGAAATATTAATGATATTTGGGTTACAGGGATCGAAGGCGAACACAGCAGGAGCTTGCTGAGATTTTTAATAATAAGTATCCTAACCGAAATCCAATAGCATAGTCCACAGTAAGCAAAATTTTAAAGAAATATAACGAAACTGGCCATGTAAAAGACATTTCAAATCTGGGGCGACAAGCGGCGATAAAGCTTTAGATATTTTGCTTAGCATAGAGGAAAATCCACACCTCTCTACTCGAATTATTGGCCTCGATTACAACACATCGCACATGTCGGTAGATCGCGTATTAAAGTGTGAGAAGTTCCACCCATACAAAATTGACCTGGTTCAAGAACTCTCTGAGGATGACTTTGACAGGCGTTTAGAATTCAGTGAGCAAATGATGGATTTGTGTAATGCTAATCCAAATTTTATTAATAAAATAATGTTTTCCGATGAGTCGACGTTCTGTCCTAATGGAAATGTTAACCGGCATAATATTCGTTATTGGTCCAAAGAAAATCCTCACTGGATTCGAGAACAGCACACCCAATTTCCGCAAAAACTTAATCTTTGGGCAGGCATTACAGGACAAAGGATAATTCGTCCATTGTTTATGGATTATAATTTAAATGGCGATAGATATTTGCAGCTCTTAAGAAATGAAATTGTTTCTGCTCTTGCGATCCTATTTCCAAATTCTTGTAAGTTAGTTTCATTAAAGTAAATTAAAACTGATTATCCATAAACAAAATTTTAGACAACATTGCACGGGATTAAATAACGAAGTATGGCTGCAACAAGACGGTGCACCACCACATTACGCCAGACAAGTACGGGAGTATCTAAATGAAGTATTTTTTGAAAGGTGGATAGGGAGACGGGGTACAATTGAGTGGCCAGCTCGGTCACCAGATCTGACTCCACTCGATTATTTCTTGTGGGGACATTTAAAAAATGTGGTCTACAAGACAAAGCCACATGATATAGAAAATCTAAAACAAAGAATTGAAGTTGAGTGCCGACGAATCAAAGAAACAGATATTCTTTCTAATGTTTTAAATCCTTTTCCGCAATATTTAGCATATTGTCAAGAAGTAAATGGAAGGCACTTTAAACATCTAATTTAATTTCTTTATTCTGTAATAAGTAAGTTTAAACAATAATTACCTTACAATAATGTTTCAATAAATTCTCAATTTTCCAGCTCGAATATTAAAAAAATGGCTAGATTTAGACATTAGGTAACTTATATAAAAGTTATTTAGAATTTGTTGCGGATTTATTTTTTTGAATAATATATAGGATGTTCCATAAAAAAAATATTTTAAATTGCTAAAAAACTGTAAATTTGGCAACATTGCAAATGTCACTAGCAGCTCCGCGATAACCTCTTATATACGGATACCGAATTTTAGCTAAATCGGACAAACGGTATTAAAGATATTTAAAGCGTTCCATACTTCTGTTACACGCTGTATGATTGTGTTGAAAGCAAGCTAATTACCTAAATGTTATGCGGGAATACAATTTTAAAATTATTTTAAGTAGCTAGAGGTAATGGAGAACTGAATTTGGGTCGTCGGCAAACAATTGTTGCGAAGCAACACCATACACTTCTTTCTCTTTACACTTTACACTAAAAGACACAGCACTATAACCTAAATAAACCTAAACTATTTATAAAAATGTAATCTAGTAATAAGTTTTTAACAAAAGTTCCACAAAGTACAATAAAGAACTAAAAATAACGTACGCAATTACACGCCGAATACTGTATAAATAAAGATAAAGAAACGACCGGCTCTGGACAATGTAAACGTCAAATATTGCATGAAGTACGCTTCCCCAAAACGGTGCATGCCGGGGACGTTTTTAGATTTCTGGGCGATTAGCTTTGATTTTCTACTGGTGGGAGATCAGTGGTCTCATCAAATATCATGTAGTTCTACATTAAACAGCATCATGTAGCATACTAGTGATTAACCAAATGAACTATTTATTAATGTAAATTTTTTCAGACGTAAACATCCCCCTTAATATAAATATGTAAATAAAATTTGAACCTCCTTTTTAATTATATGTTGCTAGAATACACTTAAGTCCCTTGGAATTAAATGGCCTACTTTAGTCCTCGTTTGGCGGGGACTAAAGTACCTGTTTTAGTGCCGGAAGTACAAAAATTACATTATTATTCTTGTCGTTGCGTAATAGAGCATTTTAAAAAACATATACAATAAGGAACCTAAAAACTATATATTTAAACTAAAGGAATTATTTTTATTCACCTTTACCTCTAACCTAGGTTACCTTGCAAGAGTAAATAATTCAAGACAAGGGTGATTGATTCTACGACATACTTTGAGGACATTTTTTATTTTTATCTTACGATACCTCGTTGATGAATTTTATATTTTATGAGCTTTGAAGAAATACGAGTAGAATTTCTTTTTTATATATTTTTCAAAGACACCTATGAAAATCACCATTTCTGCATAATTTCTGTGGCTTTAGTAATTGAAATGCATTTTTTCCTTTCTTGAACTAATTGTGTCACTCATACAGTATTATACCTGAAATTGTTTTAATTACACAAGTTTTTCACGACATGACTAATTGCTTCGACCTTTAATAATTATGTAATTAATATTGTTTATTATTATTAACGCCAATAAGAAAGTTTGCGGACTTATTACCACCTACGCAAACCTGCATTGCATTTTAATTTGTGTAAATTCTGACATAAAAACGAATTAATTCCAATCGCGGGTAAGATGTGGGAGTGATGCCCCCTATTATTGTGAACCCCACACCAGGGGGTTCCTAATCATAGAAACAGAGGAGGAAGGCTCGGAAGGTTCATGGGCGCCGACATTTAAAAATCATTGCATTAAAAGGTCACTTCTACAACGAAAAAAAAATGCCTAAACGTTTAGATGACAATCTCACATTACTTTGAGAACCCCGAAGATAAATATGGGGAAACATTTTATGAAGTTGTTGATAAAACACTTGCTAGTTTAAATTTGAGATTTCAAACTGACACCATAAACTATTTGGCAAATGTGGAAAAATTTGCAATTGGAAGTGATGGTGTGGATATGGGTATAATAATTTTTTTTTTTTTTTATGATAAGGCACAGCACTGCAGGATAAATCCTTTATCGCGCTCTGGGAGCGGTGCGTGTGCGCAGGAAACGATTCACGTTGGTCTTGAATCTTTGAAGATTATAGTCGTTGGGGAACACGATCTCAGGGAGGTCGTTCCAGAGTGATGACGTTCTCCAGATGAAAGAATTTTGAAACAGTGTCGTTCGAGGGAACTAAGCTAAACCACGTACTGGTGGGCTGCAGTGGCTCGTCGTGTATTTCCACCATGCACCGCTCTGGGCGGTATCAAGCGGGCAACCTCAGTTGAACACTTGCCATAAAAATATTTGTAGAATAGACTCAAGTCGCCAACCTGCCTTCGATGTTCAAGGCTTTCCAGGTTGTTTGTCAGACTATGGTCACCGATCAAGCGAATGGCTCTTCTTTGAATGGAATCTAGCAATCTCAGGGTATGTTTAGGAGCAGAGCCCCAAATATGCGAACAGTACTCCAGCGATGGTCGAATTTGGGCTTTATAGAGCATCAAAAGTTGTTGGAGTGTAAAGAGGTTCTTTGTTCGGAAAAGTACTCCAAGCTTCTGCGAGGCTGCCCTAGCAATGGCCGCAACGTGGCTATGCCAAGACATATGACTATCCAAATTAACGCCCAATAAATGAATTGATGAAGCCAAGGGAATCGAGTGTCCCGCCATAACTATATCCGGTTCTTCAACATTAACTTTTTTAGAAAAAACTGCCGCCTGGGTCTTTTTAGCGTTAAATTCTACTTGGTTACTGTCACCCCAAGACAGAATTTCTTCCAGGTCTTTGTTGAGATGTGAGACCTCTTGCTGCCTATAGAGATGTGCATTAGCAGCCGATGTCCGAGCATCCAAAGTAAAAGATGAAACAAGTGTGCTGTCATCAGCGAAGCTATATATAGGATTTTTAGTTTTTTCCAAAAGATCGTTAATGTAGAGTAAGAAAAGGGTGGGCGACAATATAGAACCTTGAGGGACTCCGGCGTTGATGTTAAATGTGTCTGAAAGAAATCCGTCCATCGCCACTCGCAGAGAACGGTCTTTAAGAAAGCTCGACAGCCATGAACAAAATTGAACCGGCATTCCGTATGCTCTCACTTTAGTTAGGAGCCCCTCATGCCATAATCGGTCAAAAGCCTTGGAAATGTCCAGTGCTACCGCCCGGGACTCACCATGATGTTCTATTGCGTTGTTCCAAACATGAGTAACATAAGCGAGAAGGTCTCCTGTTGATCTAGACTTACGGAATCCATACTGGCGGTCACTAATAATGTTGAAGCCTTCCAGGTATTTTAATAATTTTTCGTTGATAGCCTTCTCCATAACTTTGGATATAACCGAAAACAATGTGACTGGACGATAGTTGTTTGGCAAGGTCTTCTTGCCTTTTTTGGGTATGGGCTGGACTCGCGCAGTTTTCCAGCATGAAGGAAATATTCCTTTTTTGTAGGATAAGTTAAAAAGCCTACAAAATACCGGTGTCAGTTCGTCAGCGCATGACTTAATTACAATGATTGGAATATCGTCAGGACCAGAAGCCTTTTTAGTGTCAAAACTCCTAAAAATTCGTTTAACATGGCGGTGGCGAAAAACAATCTCAGGCATTCTCGATTCCACAGGGGGAATGTTTGGTGGAGTACTTCCCTGAAAATTTACCGTTGAATGTGAAGAGAATAGTTCCGCCAGTAGGTTTGCTTTCTCCTGTGCTTTGGTCGCAATGGTGCCATCAGAACGTGTTAGAGGTGGAATGGTTGACTTGGTAAAGTTCTGAGTGACGGCCTTAGCTACCGACCAAAATGATCTTAAGCCGTTAGGACATTCAAGAAGTCTGTCTTTGATCCTCTGGTTGTGTGCTTCTTTGCTTTGGTTTATCGTTTGTTTGCATTGGTTTCGAGCGTTAACAAAGATGGTACAATTTTCGGCGGTAGGATTTTTACGCCATTGTCGGTAGAAATAATTTTTTGATTTAACAGCTCGTTCGCAATTATTGGTAAACCAAGGCTTGCCGTTAGAAGGGCACTCTTTGGAGAAAGGGATGAAGGCTTCCATGCCAGTAAGGACAACCTCCGATATTTCTGTTGCACAGATGGATGGATCATCAGATGAAAAACAATATCAGTTCGATTTTGATGTGGTACGATTAAAACTACACCGCGATATATTTCTAGACATTGCTAGACAAGACAATTCAAATATTACGAATCTAAATGATGTTCAAATTTTTTTTCAACGATGGAAGAGTCATCGATGAAATGTTGTTTGAATTTAAACAATTTATAACTTGTTTAATAACTGTGCCTACATCTACGTGTATAGCAGAAAGTTCGTTTTCTTGCCTTCGAAGACTAAAATCCGTTATACGTCAGACGATAAAGCAGGAGAGGCTTAATCATGTGTCGTATTCATCAAGACGAGACTGATCAGGTTCACCTGAGTACCGTAGCCAATGACTTTATAGATTGTAACGCTGTAAAAAGAAACACGTTTTTAAAGTTTTAAAGTTTCCTTATTTGGTCCATTGGTTAATTTTTTTTATAGTTTTATTTTACTACTAGATAAGGTTGTATATAAATGTTGTTAAATATATATACAATATTCAGTAATTCGCTAGGTATGTACCTGAATATTTTTTTATGTTTCTTATAATATATATATTCTATAAATCCTCATGTTCGTTCAACGAAATTTGCTTGTGATCCAGAAATGTGCCGAAAATCGGTGCTGGCTATTTTACCTAAGTACAGTTTTCACCCTTACCACATAATTCTTCATCAATAATAGTATGACTAAGATTTTCAAAATAGGATCACAGTTTGTAACTGGTTAAGACTTGCAATTCATGAAAGCATGTATTTTTAAGAAAAAATAGTCACTTCTGACGATGCATTCACCAATTGTGGTCAGGTAATTATTCAAATTAATCTGGATTATTTTGAGGTTGAATATTGTACTGAGTGAACTAATTTTGCTTTTATTAATTTAAGGTCAACCGGCACAAATTACACTACTGGGCACCTCAAAATGCTCAGTGGATAAGAATTATACCGCATCAACATACTTGGTCGGTTAATACCACATCAGGTATAGTCAGAGAATTATTTGACCATATTTTTTTGACCGTCACCTAAATAGAGAAAGTAACAATATTTTTCTAAAGATCAATTTACCACAACTTCTGGAAAAAAATGCAAATCAGCAAGAAGTATGGTTTCAGCAAGATGGTGCCCCGCCACACTTCGCGCGACAAGCTCGAGATATACTAAAGGTCGTATTACAGTAAGGGATTTTTTATTGCTGCAATAAAAAATTGCAGGATTTTTGTTGCAAGCATGCGCAAAGCTACTTTAGTGATCAGCTGTTGCAATTTTTATTGCGATTGCGAGAAATAGCTCCGGACCTATTTTTATTGCAGTTGCAAGCGCAAGTTTGGGGAATTATTTGGTAATTTCAGTGCAACTAACCTGAAAAAATATAAGTATTTTTGGTTCTACCATTCAGACCTAGATTTCTATCATTTTTATATTGGTGTTTGTTTTTGTTGTTATTCTCACCATTTACACGAAGTTTATTTATTTTAATTCCCATAAATAACGAACCATCCATACTCAAAACAACGCGAAAAAGTTAGGTTATCTGCCAATTTATTTTACTTAGTTGGCAGCATGTCTAATAATAATGTAAATAATTGCACACTGTAAAGCGATTGGCAATTTTCATTGCCGCAATTAAAAATTGCTGCAATAAAAAATTCCAGGTGAAAGAAAAACTTGTCAACTGTAATGCGGCTTTAAATTAAATGGTCGGAAATAGATGGATTCATCGTGGTGGTCCTGTGAACTTGCCTGCAAGGTCACCGAATTAAACCCTATTGGATTTTTTCTTGTGGGGTTTTATAAAAGATAAAATTATGGCTCTACCACCGACCACACCAGAAAACATAAAAGATCGTATTCGACAGGCATGCCATTTAGTAACTCCTAAAATGTTAAATCCCGTGCGTTACTCATGTCAAAAAAGAATTGCAAAATGTTTAGAAGTCGATGGGGGTCATTTCGAACATATTTTAAAGCATGACCGTCGTTAAATTTAAGATAGAATGATAGTTCTAAGTATTCTAATTTTGTTTATTTAAAAATTTGTGAATTTGCAATCAGTAGAGTAATGTAACAATTTTCTGCTTCCTTATGTAGTTGTTGACGAAGGATCGAATTACCAAAGAAAATGAACACCCTTCCATTCAAGATTTTAAATTTGTCACAAGCCAGATAAAATCGGTAAGGGGGTAAATGTCAAAAATATTTTAAAATTTGTCCCTTATTGCCCATAATTTTTGTTTTCGTACTTGTAACACACACCTAAAATCCTCATCCTTTAGAATCATTATAAAATATGCTTATACATGCTGCACTAACCAAAACCTTTTGTTCAAAACAACATTTAAAGACCATGGAAGTACGACAAAATTCTCATTTTTCTTACTGCCTCTATGTTGGGCACAATGAAGTAACAAAACTAAAAGTGAACTAAAATTTGTATAGCTTTTTCAGATGTCGGTCGCCAAAAATTTGTAATAAGTATCCTTGTAATAGGTTAAAATTTAAAAAAAAATATGAAAACCTTTTTTTTCAGATTTTTTTGTATCTGATGTGTTGCTTTAATGTTAACGTTTAGCTCAACAAAATTCGAACAAGGAAGTGTCTTGACTCTTAATCCTAATATAATTGCTCATGATGGCTACGCTATTGAATACCAATATTTTAATGCTTGTAAGCTAAGTTGTTAAGATGTGAATGAAGATCACAGAGAAAAAAGGAAGGATGTCAAAACTTGGCCAAATTGAGTTAGGGTGGAAACGGTCACCTTGCGCGCCATACTGGCAAAAGTACAGAAGCTTGCAGGCCTGAGCATAACCGGAACCATGAGAACCACGCCCATAGCTGCATTGGATGTCCTGCTGGGGCTGCCGAGCTTTACTGTCTGGATTCAGAAGGAAGCAATGGCAGCATACCTAAGAATGTGGGCCACTGTATGATGGAAAGGAGTGGGCGACTTAGGTTACACTAGGATAGCTCCGAGGGTGGAAAAAGAAAACTCAATATTTTCCTTCAAAGCAATGCCAGTTGAGCGAGTACTGAGGCTGAGCAGGAAGTTCAGTCTCGCGATCCCTAGTAAGGAGCAGTATACATACTATCTACTGGGAAGGTTCGCGACGGCTTTCCAAGCAGAGGTGTATGCCATCCTCTCAGTGGCAAGTATGAGGGAGGTCATGGACTGTCAATTGCGGACTGTATATATTTGGTCTGATAACCAAGCCGCCAGTCCGCCAACCGAGGAGCAGTTCGATCCTCGTACGTGTGCGGACGCACTTGGGAGGCTTGCAGAACGGAAACAGGTATTCTTGGTCTATGTCCCTCGACATTGCGGAGTGCATGACAACAAGGCGGCCGACGAGCTTGCCAGACTTGGAGCCGGAGTTCCCTATCTAGGACCCGAACCAGCAATAGGCATATCAAAACAACAGGTAGGGACAGCCCTGAGGGAATGAGCCGCCAACCTCTCCAAGAAGGAATGGCGGCAGACGCTTAGGAAGACTCAGACGGAAAGTCTTTGGGACAGTGGTGACCCGAAAAGAGGAAGTCAGGACCCTTGCTTGGAGTGACATCCTGACCTTCATGAGAAGGTCGGGCAGGTTTGGCGAGGGCCTGGGTACCTAAGTAGATGGGCGCAGACTAAGGGGTAGGTAAAAAGGATCACCTTTGATCTACACAACGCTGCCTAGCGAGGACTCCTGCAATTGTGACTTAATGTCTTTGCAGGAGATTCTCTGATATTTGTGGCTTTGTAAGTCCATGTCAGAGGGCGCAGGTTTGCTTAAAAATTGGTGTTCTTTACCAGTACCACGAGATGGAGCCATCTGGCTTCATTCTCCGTGTCATCCCGTTTTTTCTGTTTTAAAACAGACACCTATGCTTTTTCCTTTTGTCAGAACCTATAGGCTCACTGACGAGCTGTAATACATTGAAATGCGTCTGAGGATGGTTCTGGCAGAAGGAAAAAGCAAACCCTTGATTTTTTTATTTAACCATGATACAGGCCAAATGGTTTTCTAGAAACTGGCCAGGGCATTGCCATATTTACGATAAAAATTTAAAAGTGATATTTTGATAATGTCGACGTACCTACTGATATTAAGGGTTGCCACCTATTAATTGTAGTTTATCTGGAGACTAGATTGTGGTGGCTCGTGGTGGCTCGTGGTTGCAAAAATAAATAGGGCCACAGGGCAACATTTGTACGGTGCGTTTACCATATTATCGAAATCACATAAAACAATAGTATTTTTTGTTTTGTAAACACTTTTTATATCTTCTAACCATTTTGCTTTTGGAGTACATAATATTATGTATATATTATTTAAAATTTATATTGCAAGTTGCATACTAAATACCTACTACTAAGACTATAGTATTACATACTTAGTTCGTTTACCTCTTTATATTAGCTTAGTTTTTAAAAAATATTTTAAAAGTCAAGTAGCGTGGGAAAAATGAAACTATAGAAATGCGATTTTAAATGTCAGTTTGTAGAAAATTTGTTGTCATGTTGACATTCTTGAATATAACAGTTTCCTCTTCAAATATCTTCCAATTTATGATGGAGATTCCTGTTTTATTAAAAATTTGATATTATTTTCAGGAATTTTTTCATTTAAAATCTCGTTTAAAATAGTTAAGGGCCCTAAACATTTCCTTCTTTTTCAATCGTTCGAATCGCCGCGATTCGGAGCGACGGTAATCATCGCCAGAACTTTCTTCTCATACACTCCCTAGACCACTGATTCCCAACTTGGTCTATATAGACCCCAAGGGAACGAAGACGACTTGCAAGGGGTCCATATCAGCGAAAAAATAATTGGGGGTCTATGAGATGTAAAAGGGGGTCCACGATAGTAGATCTCATTTAAGCAATAAATGCAATAATTCACATAGATAAATAGATTTGTTGCTTAGTTTTACGTGAAAACGTAACAAACAGACCGACAATAAACTACGGGACTACGGTCTTGTTTTCGCAATTATAATATTAGTAACGAAGTAGGAATTTTATAATACACTACTTTATTGGATTAAATATTAAATTATACATTAATTAAATTAAATTTAATTACGTAGTAATTAGTTTGGTATATTTAATAAAATTGTGTAAGTATTAGGTATTCGCTGTGTGGTAAACTTGTAAAAACTTGCACATAATGACACCAATATCATGAAGCAGTGTTGCCAACAAGAAAATATCGCTACGTCACTACAAAAATTCCGCTACTCCCCGCTTCAGCCGAGCCTATTCATAATTCTGCTACAACCCGCACTATTTTGGACTTCAAATTTGGATACCGGATATTTCTAATTTGTTAATTTTCTTTTAAATAGGTATACAAACGAGAAAACTTACATAATGTAAGAGCCCGCGAAGCAAACGAACGGCATTGGTAGTGACAGTGTACAAAACGCCCGGTCTGTCGCGCAGCATTTAGCCGGAAGCTACATTATTAGACGTTTTATTAATACTTATTTCGAAGAACTAAAATCCGCTACGTTTTGTTCTCATTTTGTTCCACCGCCGCTACACCGCTCTTGTGGGTAAATCCCGCTATGCGTAGTAGCACCGTATACGGACAAAGACAAGTAGAACCACTCTCGCTCGAGATGAAATCCGGCGTGCCGTCGTTCGGCCCGCGCCCCGCCCGCACGCCAGTAAGTAGTTGGTTAGTTGACGATACAGAGTATGTCGGGTAGGAGTTAGTCATCCCAAACGAACTATTTTCAGCGCTTTATACATAGTGCGTCTAAAAATTACTAATTTTTTAAAGCGTAGATTTGATTTTTATTTATTTATTATTAATTGTTGTTGCTTGTCTTGTTATTTGTGGTCGTGTTAAAATACCTCCTCTTATATACTGTTCTGTTGATGGGTGTTATACTAAAATATGTACAGGACTTCTATTTTTCCGCATACCAAAAGATGAAGCTAGGTAGAAAATTTATTTTTTATTTGATGTAGATAAAATTTAAGATCGTAATATTTACTTAGTATGTTTACTTAAATTATGAATATTAATTAATATGATACCTAGGACATTATTCTATTTAATTTAATTAATAAGTAACCAAATTCAGGTGCCGCAGTTTTAATTACTCTTACTACCGACCTCGTAGAGCAATGTAAATACTTAATGGTATCCCCTTCATCTAACCATATTCCTTTGAAGGTTTTTACCAACGACTATAGGAATATTGAAAGCGTTGAGGGAAATGCACTTGTATACATCACAGGATATCTTTTAAAAAAATGTTTGGCGCAGCACTCTTGTGACGTATGCACTAACTTTGTTAATTCGAATGCCTTACAAATGAAAGCCACTGTGTTTTGCAAACTAAAGGCCTATAATAGTGAAAAACTGAAGTTTGGTGGCTTATTAGTGCCACCTAAGAATTTTGTTGAATATATTATAAAATTAGAAAATATATTTGTTGAACATTTTAATGAACTTGCGTCTCAAAATCGCATTGGTCAAGCATTAAAAAATAAATTTAAAACCATTACTTTTGTTCATCCGTGTGAAAACTTTTTCTATGACTATTTCTTGTCATTGTATACTAGAGTGCGTATATATTTTACCCTTAAATTTGCTATTAGAGATATCAAGACTAAAAAAATGTCTAAACGAAATCCTAAACTTAAAATTTTGCAAAACTTATAGATACATAGGCATTTTCGCATTAATTAATACTAGCAGTTTTTTACATAGTATACAAAGTTGGAACAGCATTACTTAATTAATTTTAATAAAAAAATAAAATAATTTTCTTCACCTTGAACCCATTAAAATTACTCTCTTATAATTTGAAAAATTATAAATTTTTCTGTCGTAACAATATACCTAGTTAATAATATAAGAATTTATTGGAAAAAAACTCGTCCTGAAAGCTTTCCCTTTCATAATTTGAAACAATTCCAAAAATTAAGACTGTTTATGATCATGCTAATTTATACTTATATGTTTCAGCAGCTAATACTATACCTAGTTATTTTCTTAACTAGCCCATTTTATATTGTTTTCATGAAAACAATTCACCCTGTATCCTCTAAAATGTTTAAATTTTAGAATATAGAGCTGTTAACTTAAATACAAAATAGTTGGTAAGCTTTCAAGATTTTTAATTAAGTATTTTTTAAAAGTATTTGTACTACCTACCTATAGGTATTTAGATTTTTTATTTTTTTTAAATCGTATTAAATATTATATAAAAGTATGCTTTTGTTATCACGTCGTTATTTTGTTATATTATTATGTCGTTAGAACTATAATTATTCTCAATATGCATCTGAGTTTTATTTCAGACAACTTATAAAATATGCCCTGAATAAATGTTAAACCTCATAGATAAAAACTAATAAAAATAATAAGGTAATAGAGGAAAAAAATAAACTACATAAAAAATTTGATTTAATGTAATAATAACATACTTCCGCTTTCTATATATTTTAGTATAATTCAATTTTAATCAATCAATCAATTTTATTAATATTTTATAATATGTTAGAAAGAATGTACTTTGGATATAACCCCGGTAGCTGACGCGCTCCCTGCCACGATATCATTACATGTCATTACTCCCTATGCCGACCCCGTATTTCGATGCATACCCCGCCCAGCCGGTGCGTCGGAAAACCGCTATAAAGGATTGCGCAAACCTGCGCGATGAGTGTGATGCGGGAGCGGGAACGGGAACGGCGCGACTGCTGCTCAGCGCGGAATCCCGCTGCCTACGCAGACTTGCGCGACCGCGACGCGCCATTCTCACAAGTCGCGGGCAGAAACACAGCAGCCTTTTTCTACCAACTACTTTTCAGTAATGTCATATTCTTCGGATTCAGACGAAGAAGAAGTACTTCTGATATATGCTCTCGCCGAGGAAACCAGGAGGTAAGTAATTATTTTAATTAATTAAATTAATAGTATATACAATATCTAGTTTTATATAGTTACATTATACATATCTATTATTATATTAGCAAAACTAAATTTAAAGGTATAGTATGACAAAAAGTATACTTATTATTTTTTCACAGGAAGAAAAGAATATGGGTTCATGAAATAAATAAAGATCGGAATCAATATGGTGAATTTCACACGTTGATGCCGCAATTACGGAAAGATAAAAGACGATTTTACATTTATTATAGAATGCCAGAGGAATGCTTTGATCAGATCTTGGAATTAATAAAAGAAGATATTTCTAAACAAGATACAAAATACCGCGAAGCTATTACTGCAGAAGAACGGCTTGCTATAACGTTAAGGTGAGTAAAAATAACTTTATAATTTTTAAAAAAAATATCTTTATAATTTGGCCCAAAAAAACAAAGGGGTAAAGGTAGGTAATGAAAATAAAATCAATTTATCTGGACATTTTTATATCTGATAAAAGAAATCAAGTTAGTTACAATATCAATTCTTATTCAGAAGAAAAATTTTGAAAATAGGTACCCGTCGTACCCGTCGCGGAAATTGTGTCTGGATTTGTGTTTCTACCATTAAATATATTGTAATTCGGTGATGAGTATGACGGAACTGCTGCATTCGTAATTATTGTTGACTGCTGGTCATCAGAAAGATTCGAGTAGCTACTTGGAGAGCTGTATGAAAATTGCGAATTGGTGCCAGTTACTTCATCCAAATGTAACAATTCTTGCTCTGCTATAACCTGAGCCACTTTCATTTTGACAATTGCCTGCCTACGGGCAGATAACTTTTTCACAGTTTTCGCATGGCCTACAAATAAATATTCTAATTCGTCCATGTCTGTATAGAGTCTCTTCTGCGGTTTATTTTGCAAATATTTTATGACTTCTTTAATTGGCGTATCTTCAGATTTATCTTCCTTTCTGGATTTACGAGACACTTTTGGTTGGCTTTGTATTAATGTTGGTTCAACTTGCTCAGATGAGCTCCCTTGCTGTTCTTCTCTTTCAGGCTGAATATTTTCTGATGCAGAAGATTCATCTTGAACTAAGTGTTGATTTTGGCTATTCACCTCTGTTTCGCCGGTAATTTCATCTCCAGGGGACTCTGTAATGTTACCGACTGTCTTAGCAAATGACAAGAATGTTTTAAGGAATTCCATTTGAATCGCCCATTGCCAATGTCCATAGTTTTTTTTAGCAGCTTGACCTGTACTTGTTTTGGTACTTCTCAAATATTTTGAGTACGTGTCTCGAAGGTTTTTCCATTTTTTCTTCGCATTATCACCTGAAAAAAATGCTACAAAGTTTATTTGCACTTTACAATATAATATAATCAGTATATTTATTTTTTTCAGGTTTCTTGCTACTGGCGATTCTTTTAAAACTATCGGTCATAGCTTTAGAGTTGGATTTACTACAGTGGGTGAGATAGTAAAAGAAGTTTGCTATTCCATTTGTAAAATATTACAGTCAACCTACATGCCTGTGCCTACGAAAGAAATTTGGGAAGAATCAGCTCGGGTATTTTATGAACGATGGCAATTCCCGAATTGTATTGGGAGTATTGACGGGAAGCACGTAACAATAAAGTGTCCTCCGAAAAGTGGCTCGAATCACTTTTGTTACCTAAAAAAATTTTCTATAGTTCTTATGGCTATAGTTGGACCAGATTACAAATTCATATCTGTAGATATAGGAGGTTATGGGAAAAACAGCGATGGTGGAATATTTGAAGAATCAATAATGGGAGGAAAATTGGCAAATAATACACTTCATGTTCCACCACCTAAAAATCTTCCAGGACAAAATTTACCAACGCCCCACGTTTTAATTGGGGACGAAGCATTTGCTTTAAAAACATATTTAATGCGACCCTTTCCAAGAAGAACAGCAAGATATGATCCACATAAAGATAATTATAATTACAGGCTTTGCAGGTCAAGACGTGTTGTGGAAAATGCCTTTGGTATACTGGCCAAAAAGTGGAGATTATATGACAGACCATTAGAAACAAACGTTGAGACATCAAAAATAATTGTAGAAGCAACTTGTATTTTGCATAATTTTTTGATTGTAAAAAAATCTGATACACTAATTGATTTGTTACAAACACCTGAAGCGACTTGTATTACTAACATTGAGAACAATATTACAAGAGCAGCAAATATAGCGTTTCAAGTACGTGAGGATTTTGTAACTTTTTTTTATAATAATCGAGTTCAACCTTAGAAATATAAATTATATTTTGTTGGTATGTATACATCCATGCTTTTGATGTAAATCAAATATAGTTATTTAAAAAAATGTAGGTACCTACTCATTATTTTTACTTACCATCCGTTCCAACTTCCCGTCCGATTTCGTCCCACACTTTATCTTTCTTCCTGATATTTTTGTAATCAGGGTGTTTTAAATCGTATAGCACTGGGTGCATTTTTACTTTTTCAATAAACGACTCATTGTTAAATTCAAATATTGTAGTCATCTCGCAGTTGGTCGCGTGAAAAACAGTGCATGCAGCGAACAATCGACTACTCGCCGTCGTCCCGCACTACCGTCTCCCGTTTGTCGCGCAGGTATACACAGTTCTATAAGAAAGTATGTGCAGCGTCAGTCTTACGGGAGACGCTTCACTGACGCTCCCGCACTATTCGCGTAGGTCTGACTGATCCTTCAGCTATGGTTTGTTAGAACTGTCAGTCGCGGACGGCATACGCGTGCAACAGAATCTGCAACGTACGACGTTATCGGTTTTGAAGAGAGGGTGTTTTGTTAGAATCAAAATAGATTAGTGCGTGATTGTATGCTGGTAGGTGATGACAAAAAATATTTATTATTAAATTTTGGCAAATTTTATTTTTGATAACAATGGCTGAACATTTTTTGCTGCCAATACTTATTGAGGAAGAAGAACATGAACAAGAACTTCTTTTGAGCTTGATTAGTTCTCGTCGCCAAAATAAAAGGGAAGATGAAATGTTTTCCCATAGATGTTTGGAAGGGGCTTATAAATTAGCAATAGAAAAAAGACTATTTGGAAATGAATAAAAATTTCGTGAATATTTTCGACTCTCCAGAGATTATAATAATATGTATATAATAATAACTTTTTTAACACACTACCACTGTCAGCTCAGCTGAACGACTGCGCTGATATCAAATCGAGTTTGATTTCGACCGAAACAATACCGCGCATAATTTTCTGCCTACCGTCAGTCTACCTGAGCAGATTCTAACAAACCGGCTACGCGTCTACTCGCCTTCTGGATTTCAACGTAAGTCTGAGGCGCATAACTGACTGTCTGCTGTGCGCCACGAACAGCTCTAACAAACCAAAGCTTTAGATCCCGAGACATCAAAGGCCCGACGTTGAGTGGTTCTACTTGTCTTTGTTCGTATACGGTGCCCGCATACGCGCAGTAGAAATTCTTGTCCATTCTTGTCTTAGAGATTCGCAGAGACAGCGTAAGAAGACTCGTACTTGCACTGACTTGTTCAATTCGTCAATGAATAAATACGAATGTGAGAGAGAAACACGTTCATTTGTTTTCGAAGAAATTAAGAAAATATTTTCAAAAATATAAACTGGTAATTAGGCACATACAAATTAATGTCAATCAAAGTTAAAGTAAATCAATGTCATTTTGTTTGGGAGTGCTGGAGAACAGTAAGTACATTATTTGTTATAAAATTTTAGTTTTGTACTCGTAGTTAGAAAAAATAGATAAATTACGCCTCTCATGACTTGACCTCTTAGTAGGTTAATATTCAAATCGTGCACAATTACACGCGTACTCCTCAATAGTCTCCTTTTTTAAAGTTTGATTCATATCCAAAAATTCAAAATTAATTAAAATAAGGTTTCACGCACGGGATAGTTTTTATTATTGCTATGTCTTATTTAAATAGCTTAATTTTGTCCACAGATAACTGATACTAAACATGACCGAATCTAAAAAGAAATGTAGACAGTACAGTGTTGATTATTTGAAGTTTGGCTTCATTCCGTCATTATCCGACAAACATTTGCCTATGTGCCTTTTATGCAACAAAGTTTTAAGCAATGACGCTATGAAACCATTTAAGCTGGAGGTTCATCTGAGAAGATGTCACCCTGATAAAAAAGGTAGATTTGAAATACTTTCAAACACCCAAAGATAAACTTCAGAAGTGACCCACGGTGGATAGAATGTTCGCATCGACGTCACAAAAAAATGATGATGGTTTGCGAGCGTCTTACATTATCTCGATACTTATAGCAAAATCCGGAAAACCGCATACTATCGGAGAAAAGTTAATTTTGCCAGCCGTTCATTAATTTTTTTTTCGTCATTAAAAGAATTCCTTTAAGCAACAACACAGTTCAAAGACGTATTGATGAAATGAGTTGTGATATTGAAAGCTTCTTGTGTAATTATTTGCATACGACTTATTTCTCTATACAGCTGGACGAGTCAACTTTACCTGGTAATGAAGCATTATTACTGGCATATGTTCGTTTTATTATGGATCAAGAAATCCATAAAGAAATACTCTTCGCGAGAACTTTGACAACCGACACTAAAGGCGAATCAATATTTAATGTTTTGAGGGATTACTTTCATGGAAAAAGAAATCCCTTTATCAAATATAATGTCAGTAGCAACAGATGAAGCACCTGCCATGGTTGGGCGCTATCGTGGATTTATAAGTCATTTAAGACAAAATGTATCCACGGTATTAGCAATACACTGCGTCATCCATCGACAACAGTTAGTCGCTAAAAATCTGAGTAGTAGATTGCACGAATCTCTTCAATTAGTCATTAACGCAGTAAACCGAATCCGAAGCTACGCGTTAAATACGCGGTTATTTGCGCAGCTGTGTGAAGAAAATGACGAGAACTTTCATCAATTACTCCTTCACACTGAAGTACGCGAGCTGTCGAAAGGCTTATGTTTGACCAGATTTTTTGCACTTTTTGAGACTGTTTTAGAGTTTTTGGATGCGAAAGATCCAATTTTAAAAGAAAATTTAAGCAGGTGGAAACCAGACATTGCCTATTTAACAGATTTGTTTGCTAAATTTAATGAGGTTAACTTGCAGTTACAAGGTGACAGCCTAAATTAAATTAAAACTAAGTCCATCATTTTGAACAAATTTTGATATCTTATGGTTGCATATTAGGTTTTAGACCATGCAGAACTTTTTATTAAGAATAACTTCTTTTCGTAAAATTAATAATAAAAAAGTTTCCCATACGCCGCCCACTTACGTAGACACACTGTATATATTATTAATTAGAATTTAATTAATAAATGTATAAAACTTAACATGTGTTTTTTTAAGTTTTTCGCACTACACTTCAATACAGTTAGAAATTTAAATCTTCAAAGAGAGTAGCAATACCAGCTCTCAAAAACACATTTGAACTTGATAAATTTGCAAAAATTCAATATTAGGTAAGCAGGGGGTCTACCCAAAACCGAAAAACATGACAAGTGGTCTACGAAACAAAAAAGGTTGGGAACCACTGGCCTAGACAAACTAACATTTTACCGTCAGTGTCACAATGAGACGGGTACATTTGTTAGCAGTGGCGGCGACAGCTGCTATTCCCAGTAAAAAAAGACACGATATTTTGTTTCTATCAGCAGTTTCGAACCGATAGTTCGATCGCGGCGAATCGAATGGATGACAAATATCGAAATGTATGCGGACCTTTGCTCAAGGCTCAAAATCACAACATGTTAAAGAAATGGTTAGTAGGAATGCTAAAATCATTACACAGAAAGTTTTTCATTTTGACACAGTATTGATTATTTATTATCGTTATTTACCTTGGTAGAGAAATTTTACTTCTCATTAGAGATATGGAGTAAATAATGGCGATTTTTCCAGTTAGGAGTACAAAAACCTATTTACACTTAAACTAAAGTAAGAACTATTTAAAAACAAGATATTTCTTTTATTCTAAGGGCAAAAATACGAAAACATTTTTTGTCCCTTTGAGGTCGTATTTCTTCGGTACATTCATATGAAAGTCAATATGCTCTTGATTGGAAACCAACGGCAACATAGACATTATTTTTTATGTGTCTAACGACTTCTTGGGGGCCTCTAAGTAACCAATCGTTTTTTAAAAATATTTATTAGGAATTACTGTGTATGCGTCATTTTTCGCCTGCACCTGTGTATACTTGAAATTAAAAAAAATATTAATGACTGTCTGGTATTAATATATTCCGGTAAATTGTTAAATATATTTACATTTAAATTTTAATGCAGTTAACTGGAATTCGCAATATTGCAAAAATCCAAGATATTTACAGTTTGTGGTTTTTAGTTAGTTAGTTAGTGTTTAGAATAAAATTAAAATTTTTAACTAGGTAGGTATTCATTTATATTATTATAATTTCTTAAGGTTAGCAGGTATTTCTTTCAGGTTAGTTTACAAGTACACAGAATTTGTGATTACTTCATATGCAAATTATTCAACTTATTTTTTAACACCTCCCAAGTAGCAAGCTGCCGTCTTTATGACGTCATTTATTGGTCATAATTGGTCATTAGACGTCATTCGAGTTATATGGTACGTAATAATGACGTCATTATCTTGCCGTATTATTGACTTTGCCAAAAATACGTCATATTTGTCTCATTACCTCACGAAAATCATATAAATATTAACGTCATATCTTCGTCATATATATTTATGACCTTAAATTTTAAACAAAAAAAATAGCGTTGTCGAATTACGTTGCTCAATTACGTATATTTTGTTCATAGATTTTATTTTACAAACGTTTTTTGATGGAAGCTGTTTGATTTTTGAAACGGTATTCGTAACTCATATTCGGTCGCAACGATTGTAATAGGTTATGATGGTTTTCTTCTCTAACTAGTGCAGTTAGAAAAAGACAGCTATATGATTAGATTGATCCGATTTTAAATTTTGAAAAATAAAGTTTCCCTTTTGTAATACAATAAGTCAAAATAAATAATTGCTTTATTTATTATTATTATTGTATATACCCCTAATGTACAGCTCTAGAATAATGTTTTTTATGAAATGTGTCAAATGTCTTTCTTCTTATTGGCTAAAGCACGAACGACAAACACCACAGAATCGGCAAGATAAAAATTGGTCTAGTTGGACGGGAGCGGTGGCGGCTTATATAAATGCATACATTTTTCTTTTTTAGGTTAAGTTGAGACGGGAACGGTGGCGATGATGAGCGGGAGCGGTGACGCAAAGTTTTATAAATGCACATTTATTTCCACCTAATATTGTTATGATTCATACTTAATTAATTATTAATCTTTAAATTTCTACTTTCAAGGCCCCATAGAAAGAAGAATTTCAGAGATAAATAAGCATCCTATTTTGTATATTCATATTTATTACTTAATAATACTTTATATGTTTTTCTAATGAATTTATTCTTAATATTGAATGATATATTATTCCATTTTATATAATTTCAGAAATATTACAAGAAATTTTTTCAAAATATTTCTGAAAAGTATTTGCCTATAATTTGAAATGTTTTATAAAATAATTATGTAATGCGACGTCTTGTTGACATCCTTCGACGCACCATCGTCTCCTACAGATAAGTTTATTATTTAAGTACTAACCCCCCATTTTTTTTTATTTAATAAAGCCAGCAATAATTTTAACGCTGCATTCAGTTATTTGAATTATCAATCTTGATTCCTTTATTCTACTATTAACGACTAAATGAATAAGAAATTATGCAAGAAAACACTATTGTATCTAAATGATTAAGGTTAAAATCTGGCTAAAATCCGTTTTAAGCAGAAAAGCATACCTCTGCATTCAATAATACATTCCTCGCTATCAATAATATAGTTCTCTAGAAGCGGATAAAACATTTTTATATTTATTCAATAACATAGAATTACCAGCGAAACAACACCATTTCTCTTATGAATAAATGGAGATTGTACTAGATGAACGTCTGTAAATGATCATTTACTTTCACGCTTTTAACTATGGCAATTCTCTTGTCCCAAAAGTAAAACTTTTATATAATACCTGTAATTTAGAAAATGAGAGCTTTCTTGCTTTATACACTCCTGGACATAAAAAAAGACGGACAACAAAATTTTGTTCAAAGACAACCGTAAATACCACTTTAAGTTTTGCATTGATTTTGATCACTTGTTCATCAAATCTCCGGGAAGTAATGCCTGTACACTTAAAATATGGTACGTATATAGCAAGAAATCTAGTAAAATTATCCAAACAATTTGATGGCAAATATTCAAGTTTCTAGCAATCTTCCTCGTGCTTGTTTCAGGATGATCGACTGCGTGCAACACCGCTTCCTCAATTTCTGGTGTTCTCACACTTAGAGGTCTACCTTCAGATGTACCTCTTCGGACACTACCAGTTTTAACAAGACTAGAAAAGACTCGACTATCAGACAAAACACGATTGGGATATCTCAGGTGAAAAATACGTCTGGCTTGCTCTCCATTACCGTCCACTTCTGCATTTGAATAATTCACCATTTTTAACATGATGTTAAAAATACAATAAAATAAATAATTAACAATGCACATGGTTGAACGACAGGTGACATATGGCAACCAGATTTATGCAAAATTGTATTATTCAATAATTAGATACTACCTGTTTGCTAATTATTTGGTTATTATGCCTTTATGGGTGCCTCCATTGGAATAATACACATATTTATATCTACACATACCTATATCTTGGGTGTGTGTTTCTCAGTGAAAGTAGTCAAAGTGGGAAGGGTCAGTGTTTTTTTTTAATTAAATATCGAGAGTTATCAACAACTGACTAAACGCCCTAGAGTCGGTCCATGTACAGTAAATAAAAAAAAAATAATTCTTAACTGTTACGATTCTATTAAAAGTAAGAATGCGGATTTAAGTGTTGACAATGCAGTGCAATTTACAGCAGATATGCTTAACGTTGGGAAAACAACAAAATATAAACTTTTAAAAAACTAAAAACTTCTCCATAAGACCAGGACTACCCACTTATGTGTAAAAATACGCATTGGAAATTATTAAAAATAAATGGGTTTTCGGTGGAAAAAACATAATAGACAATCGATTTTAATAGACAGAAGCGATATCGTCTGTTGAAGAAGAAATTACTTATGAAGCATCTGAAAAACCAGAGAAGAAAACAAAAAAATATTTAACCTAGACGAAACATGGCTAAATGAAGGCCACACTGTGGCTTAATTTTGGCAAGATAAAAATATTAGAAGTTCAAGGCAAGCTTTTTTGGAAGGATTGTCCACAGGATTAAGACCGCCATCTGGAAAGGGACATCGACTTATCATAACCCATATTGGAAGTTCTGAACGCTTCGTTAAAGGTGGTCTACTGATTTTCCAATCTAAAAATACAGGAGACTATCACGAAGATATGAATGCCGATGTCTTTGAAGAATGGTTCGAGCAAATGTTGGATCTTATACCAAAAGATGCAATAATTATATTGGATAACGCAAATTATCACTCCAGGCTGACGGAAAAATTACCGACAAGTGCGTGGCGTAACAGTGTAATAACAGAATGACTAAGATTAAGGGCTACGGTTGTGGACGGTACATAGCAGAAAATGAATTGTGAGTTTATTTATGGTCCAATGGATTTCAAATTTGGAATGGTATATAGGTAAATATTAATATACGCCGATGCGTTGTCACTTTTTTTTTAGACGACCTAGGGCCGACGTACTCAGTTTTTTTTTTCATAAACTATTAAAAAAATTTAAAAAACGTTCCGCATCGGCATGGCTATTACCATTTTCTTTACGATCAAACTAAACGAATTAAAAAAAAAATTGTAAGTTTGTCTAAATCATTTTCCCTCCGTTTTCAAAATACGGCCGTCGGCTACCGACCTCTTGCGGATTTCAAGGCGAAACTTACCGCAATCGCACGTTTTACGCTGGAAGGCGGGGCCAACTAGTGCGGACGGACTCTGGGATTTTGGAGCGTTTATAAATTATTTTATGCCGAAACCTTAATGTAATTTTCGATCGTTAGTCGCGTTTGCAGCTTAAAAAGGTGTTTAATAATAAGTTTATTGATGCTTCAAAAATTAGCAGTATCATAGGGTTTGTCAATGACTACATGTTGCAGGTTTTGTTTTAATTGTATGTATAAATAGATAAATAAATAGACATTATGTATATTTTTATCATAATAATGTGGTATTATATTCCACTTAAATTATGCAGGTTGGTGGCCAAACTTGATCAAAGTAAGGGTAATTTTTCACGAAGAACACGATGTTCGGGGTCCCGGCTCGATTTGAGTGGGGAGTTCACCCCTTAAAAGTCATAAACACTTTTTTAAGGGGTGTTTTCGAGCAAATAATTGCCTAGAGACTCGCGGATGTTTCTGCTGATGTAGGTAAGTTTGGAAGGGTGTATGGGGTGTTGCCTCAGTAGTTTGGTGGTTCTGTTTAAAATGTTGTTAATCTTTATTATGCATTTATCTCCTATATTGTGTTACATTAAAGAAATCTTAACATCGATATTTTAGTTTCGATCTTTTTTTTTTTTGATATCATCGATGTTTATTTTAAACATCGATAAATCGAAATAAAGTCTTAACTTCCGAACGGTGTAGTAGGTATCAAGTCTGAAGACAATTCTAATCGACCTCGGTAGCCGGGTGGGAACGATTTCGCCTCGCAATCGAGAGGTCCCGGGTTCGAATCCCGGCTGGACATGGGACGTTTTTAGGTGTTTGTTAAATATTTTATTGTAATTATATTATATTATTGAATAAAACCGGCTGAGTGACTGAATAGCCAAAGGCAATTTTAAAAAATAAAGCAAAGGTAATTCTGGAAATGGCGCTACAAGTTCAGTCAGTGTCAGTATTCTTATTCGTAATTGTACGGCGTTTCCCCTGTTCGTTTTTTTTCGGGGTTCCCCTGTCGGCCTGTTCTATTTTTAAAATTGGCGACAGTGAACTGTTAAACTGTAGTTGAACGGTTAGAATGTTGTAGACGAATTACAAAAAGGAATAATACGCATTAGTATAATAAATAAATAAATTTAGGTGTAGTGGCTTGTGGTGAGTGAAGGTATTTTGGTTTGTTTTATTAATACCTTCCGTTTCTTTTAAATTGTCAAAAATTTTAAAAATGCCTTGGCATTCCCTAATAGTTCTTTTTTGGAAAAGTAAGGGGAAAAAAGTTTACAGTTTGCTTCGAAAATCTATTCAAATCGACCAAATTTATCAGCAGATTTTTTGACAGTGATATTACATTATCGTAGTTGAGACTATATTGATTATCTAGTATAGAAACTAAAGTCCCCAGATTCACACGCAGATTTTCCCCTGCGAATCATCTTTTCTCAATGGGTTTTGAAGAATATTGTGCAAACCCGGTGTTTGACTGTGAAATAATGTTCATAGGCGAAACTTCCCAAGAAATGGTATCAGAAATTTCCACAATATTCATGTTTGGACAGAAGACCCGCATTTTATTGTGGAATCTAGCCATCAAGAGCAATTTTCGTTAAATGTCTGAGTTGGAATTGTTAAAAACAACTTAATTATTCCTTTTCTTGGCCCGAAAGTCTAAATGACCATAACTATCGCCGGTTTCTAAAGGGCGATTTGCCCATATTGCTTGAAGAAGTGCCAATTATAATTATAAATATAGAATGTGGTTCATGTAAGCAAGAGAATATTTAAATCGAACATTTTATCACCACGTGTGTGTAGTGCGCACTAATATAAGAACAACAGCTAAAGCATGTGCCCATGGAGGTGAAGGGCATTTTCAACAACTTATTTAATTTTTTTTAGTTTTAGAAAAATGTTATTAGTTTGTTAACAGTCAACTAAAATCATTAACCAATTTAATCAGAAATGGGTATTAGTAATATAGTAGTTAAAAAGTTATATCAAGAAAAACTGTAAAAATGTGTAAAAATACGTTATCTTTTAGGTATAGATGATTGTTATTCTCTATTCCTTCACTGTAAGATACGAAAAAAAGGCGAGAGATCTTTTAATAAAATTATTTTACTTTTTAAAATAACAGTGGAGTATCATTTTAATCACCTAAAATAATCAATAAATTTAAATTACCTATAAATTAATTAGGACGCCACTGGTTAAAGCTTAAAATTCGATTTTTACAGAAACGATAGTTTGCACCCACCAAGTTTAATAATTTTATAAAAATATCTAATGTAGTTTCTGAGTTATTAAAAAAAACAATTTTTCAAAATAATACTTTCATCACCGTGTATTATGGTAACAAAGCAAAACGGATAAATTAAGTTTATATAAACTTTTTGTCTTAAAATCATACACAGATTAACCACCTTCAACATTGACATACATACTTTCATAGTTTTTTGTTGGACTAAAATCAAAACAAATTGAACAATGCCACATATTATTGTATATTTCAATTAAATTGGCATTAATTTGTTTAGTCATAAATATGTAACTATATTAACTCACTAAGTATAATTGATGTATTTTTAATATAATATTATGTCAATAAAAACAAGTACCTAACAGAAAAATTCGCAGTATTTAGGTACCTGCCTAATTAACTAAACAACAACCCTATTTATTTGCAAAACCCCCCTTCCTTTAAAGAACACACCTTTTTTCCATACAAGTAGTTAGTAGTGCCGAGACTCATAGTACAAAAAATATATACCATGGTGCCGCCGTCTATTTTCTCATATCGATGCATTCGCATCCGTAACCATAAGATGACTAATAAGCACTAAGCGTAATCGCGCCTCGCAACCATCAAGGGCATCAAGCCAAATTCAAACAGCGGCCCTGGAAAAATATTGTTACAGCCTACTCCTCGACGAGCAGCTTCCCCCTCGCCGCGACCGTCCAAGCAAACCTACCGAGAGCCGTAGCCCTTAAGACAAATGGCAGGACACTCCATTCCCCTGGCTTCATCAATTTATTTATTAGGCGTCAATTTGGATAATCATATGATTTAGCAGTCACGTTGCGGCCATTGCTAAGGCAGCCACCCGGAAGCTTGGGATACTTTCCCGAACTAAGAACCTCTATACACCCCAACAAATTTTGATGCTCTATAAAGTCCAAATTCGACCATCGCTGGAGTACAGTTCGCATATTTGGGGCTCTGCTCCTATAAATATACCTTAAGATTACTGGATTTCATTCAAGGAAGGGTCACTCGCTTGATCGGTAACGATGATCTGACGAATGAATAGCTTTTGACGTTCTTTAACGCCCAAATTATACCATCGCTGGAATACTGCTTACACATTTGGAATTTTGCTGCTAAACATATCCTGAGACTGCTGGATTTCATTCAAGGAAGAGCTATTCGTGCAAAGCGACAGTAGGGTAATTACCCTACTGGCGACCATGATCTAACAAACAACCTGGAAAGCCTTAAACATCGAAGGCAGGTTATCGACTTGAGTCTATTTTACAAATATGTTTATGGCAAGTACTCAACTGAGGTTGCCCGCTTGATTCCATCCAGAGCGGTGTATGGTAGAAATACACGACGAGCCACTGCAGCCCACCCGTACGTGGTTCAGCTTAGTGTCCCTCGAACGACACTGTTTAAAGATTCTTTCATCTGGAAAACATCATCACTCTGGAACGACCTCCCTGAGGCCGTGTTCCCCAACGAGTATAATCTTCAAAGATTCAAGACCAACGTGAATCGGTTCCTACGCACACGCACCGCTATCAGAGCGCCATAAAGGAGTAATCCTGCAGTGCTGCGCCTTATCATAAAAAAAATAGAATTTTCATTAGATTCTTTAAAAAAAGATTTATTGGTACTAGCCAATCCACATAAAAATGCATTCAAAAAATATGTACTCGATCAAATGGCAAAGTTACGAGGAATATCTGTGCTCAGACTCCCTTCTTGCAACTGCGACTTAAACCCGATCGAACTTATATTATTATGGGCTCAAACAAAGACAGATGTCACCAGAAAAAAACACGACTTATAAAATGGTGGATTCAAAAAGACTCGTTAATGAAGCTATGGGTCAAATCAGTGCGGAAAAGTGGAAAAAGTGTATTGATCATGTGATAGAAGAAGAAGCCAAAATGTGGTAGGTACATAATAATATAATAATCGAAGAAATGGTTGAACCGCTTATTATAAACGATGATAATAAATGTTCATCTTCCGATTCGGACTATGATTAAGCAATAACGACAAAGTGCTATTCGATTTTTGAATGCTTTGTTCGTAAGATCTTATATTATATCTTGATATTGAAATTATATTATGTAAACTAGTACCACCCATTGTTACTTATTAGCTGATACAATGTTTTAATATGTTATAAATACCTACGAATATAATATAACACAATTTTAGGAGAATGGACATGTTTAAGATTTTTAATTAAAAAACTTCCCCAATACACGCTTCTGGCTAAGGGATTTTCCCACTAACAATTGTAAATCCTCAAATACAACAATAGCTTGCGATAAATTTGGGGTGGTGGAATGGTCATTATTTGGATCCTTTAATGTAAACACAATGTATTTTAAGGGGTGGTGTTTAAATTGTTCTTGATATCCCTGTATGCGCTTTGCATATTTAATGATCATTTATTACTTCGCGGCATTTAAAAATATACTATAAAGCTGAAAATTAGTTGTGTATTAAAAAATATGCACCTATATTAACTGTCGCTTAACTAATATCCATTTTTTTCCTAAAACTTTAACACCCCGTATTTTCGTAACGGACCACTTTTGGACCATAGTTTATAAAGCAAACTATCATTCATTTTTCATGTAGATTCACACCCTTAAATAATCACATATCATTAAGGAACACCCTGTATAGACAAGCTTCAAAGCTTCAAGTAAAATTTTAAAAAGATTGACCTTAACTGTTTCTGCTGAATTTCTAAGGCTCCCAGCAAGCTGTCTGTATAGTAAAAGTGCTTTGGGTAATATAACGGTATTTACAAGAAAAAAACACGCCACCGCCGCTAAAATTCGAGAACTCAGTTAACAGAATAATTTTGTAAAAATATTTAAAAACGTAAATGATTACTTAACCTTTCCCTGGTGTTTTTTTTTAAATTACTTTGTAGCCAAAATATCGTCTAAAATTTTAACCGTGTCCGTAATGTCATTGCATGTCTCGTTCTACTAAAGAAAAGGAAGTAAAGCTATAGAAAAGTCGGTTGTTCATTTAACTTTCAGATTATTTTTAGTATTTGCTTGTATTAATTTACATTGTCTTTTTAATTCTTGAATTTAGGCTTACTAGTGGTGTAAACTTCCGTTACTTTTAAATATCTGTTATGAGTAGTTACTTTTAATATCAGTACCCGTTACTTTATACCCGTTACTGTCAGTTTTATTTTCGGGTAGATCTATTAGTTAGATACTTTTTAGTATCTTTTCACATGAGAATAGAATGAGTAATAGTAATATTGGTATTCGTACCTAATCTACCTTACGGGTATATTCGCTCGATATGTAATTCTGACTATTTTCCTCATATACTGTAACTACAATGCGCTTTTCACTTGATTTTCGGTGAAAATCAGCCCTCGGTCGCGATTGAGCTGATAATTCACCTCACTTTTATTGAACCAACCAAAACGCTCATTTTCATAGCAACCACCTTGGTAACGGTCGTCTTACCCGATAAGACTACCGCTAGCTCAAAAAGACGCTTTCGAAAAGACGCTTGTAGCTTTTTTACTTAAATAAAAAATTAGTAACACCTCTAACTTGTATATTTACCTTTATCAGACGGCCTTCATTTTTATGTTCAGTAAATTATCCAATAAAATACACCTCTAGAGGCGGTTTCTTATCTTCATACCTTGGTTTTTCACTCGAAACTCGATTTTCCAAGAAAATTTTCACTCAATGTAATTTTTACTTATAATCAAAGATAAGACCCTCGAGCTAAAGCTCTCGGGATCATATCAGATTATAAGTAAAAATTACATTTCGTAAAAATTTGTCAGAAAATCGATTTCTTGTTAAAAACATCGGTATTACCGATAAGACGCCTCCTCTATCGGTATATTACTGTTGAAAATTGCACTCTTCTGGTTTTTCATTGTTGGTTACCTACGAGAATAACCGTCACTGTCACAACAAGTTGAAATTTCTGCTTTGACAATTTCGCGTCAATTTATCAAAATGATTCGTTTTTAGTTTTTCATTCAGGAAATAGTCTAAAAAATATATTTCGTGCATGTAAAATGGCTTGATAATCATGCACTCAGATTTGTTGCCCTAAAGAAACAGCTTTCATGCATTTTTATTGTTATTTACCTTAAAAAGTGCCCTCCCTTCGGTCGGGCACTTTTTGGTAAATAACAATAAAAATGCATTCAAGCTGTTTCTAGGGCAACAAACCTTCATGCATGATTTTCAGCAATTTTACATGCACTTAACATATTACTATTGATAAGTATTAGATGGTAATAATGCTAATACATTTTTTCTCTGTTCATTTATTGCTAAACACGATAAGAGGGTAAAAATAACACATAACACAATAAACAAAATAAATAACTACCTAAGTATAATATGTGTCTATAGTATTATGTTCATAATTAATAGCTACCAACCAAAACAAATTTGTACCGATGCCGACGACCGACACTGCGAGCCGATGCCGACTGACGACCATCTCAATATCGCGTACGCGATACGCGGCAGTATTTCTAAAACATGAATATAAATATTTACAAAAGTAACGGGTATTTTAAATATCAGGGAATGGCTACTTTAGGTATTGGCCAAATTACTGTAGATATTTATTTTTCATCGCTAATGCTTACCCCTTGCAAACCGAATATTTGACAATATTTTCGACCAATAGATACCTTATTTCGGCACTGAACAAACTACCAGCAAAGACCGAATAGCCTCCTATCCACGCAAGATCTGGCATTATACATCAGCTAAGTGGGATGTCCTAAAGGATCATTTTCGAACCTTTCCATGGCCGAACGTTTGTTTTACCTCTGATGATCCATCCATCAGTGCTAGAGAAGTATCGGAGGTTATCCTTACTGGCATGAAAACGTTAATTCCTTTCTCAAAAAAGTACTCTTCTAACGGCAAGCCTTGGTTTACCAAAAATTGCGAACGAGCTGTCAAATCAAAAAATTATTTCTATCGACAATGGTGTCAAAACCCTACCGCCGAAAATCGTACCACATTTGTTAACGGTCGAAACCAATGCAAGCAAACGATAAACCAATATGAAAAAAAAACGAGCAATACTAATATATAATAAATATATACTAATAAGTACTAAAACTATTTATTTTTTTCAAAATGTTTATTTTGACAATGATTGATTACCTAACCCAACAAAATATTGTCGCGAAAATTAAATGAATGCAAGGCGACTGCAGGTAAATATATTGCCAATATAAAATATTAGTGACGGTCAAAGGTAATTATAACGAGACCTTGTTTTCTCATCGGATAAGTTTTCCTGCTGTCACAAAAACATTTGTGTAATTTTTCTTATCTGCCAATATTATTTAGCAGTTTTAAATTATTTCGAGCGGGTTTTTGGGATTTAGTCCTACGGTACGTCAGTTTCAAAATCGCCATCGTGCCAAATAAGAGAAAAGGACATTTAACAAACGAGTAACTTCACTAATTAGTGGCGTTACTATTATTACGTTCCTGTGCACCTTACTTGATAGTGATCCACGACCGGGTCAAAACAATGCAGGGAGATACAGAACGCGCAGTCCATGTACCGGGTGTCCCACTAAGAATGGCTGTCGGCCGTATCTCAGAAAGTGTTAGCCGTATGGCTTGCGGAAAAAAAATATATTAGGTAAAGTGGTCATGAAAAATTGCTGGAAATTATTTTCAAGTTTCTCAGACTGGCGCTAGAGGGCGCAACAGTAACGGTAAATATGAATCACGAAGTTTCCTCAAAAGTCGCCTAGTTAAGGTATCCCGAAAATAACATTTTTGTATATTTCGAAGATTTATTAATAAAATTCACCTACAGAACGTGTTCGTCACTTTTCAAATAAAGTGGTGGGGGAAGGTTGAACATTATTTGTAATAAATGCTGACAACTCCGGTTTGGCTTAACATAATTTAGTAAACTTAGTTTTGTTAAAAAGGGCTTTTCTCACTCTATATATCACCTTATGAACTACGGCAATATGTGTTTAACACTAGGCGCTAGGGGGCACTGTCTTACAACTTCACAAACATTGCGCGTTTTTTCCATAATTGTAAATATAATAGTATATTCAATTTTACCTAATTACAAGGACGATTAAAAGTCTAAGAAGTCAGCGAAAACCGCAAGTTAAAATCTATTTTCAATTCGGAGATATCAACAACAATAATCATAATTACGGAACATTATGACTTTATTTTGAAGTTGTCATTGTCAAGGCTTTTTTAAGAGTCAAATAGACCTTGGAAGAACAAAATATGAATTGAAACTGTGCACGCGTGTCACCTTTCATTATTACGTCAAAATTTTTGTCGTGGCAACAGTGTTGTGTCGTATTTGATTTTCAAAATGCCTATGTTACTTGAAGAAGCGGTTGACATTAGGGGTGGGCAAAATAATCGATTAATCGATATATAATCGATTAATCGATTAATCGATTTTTCGAGTTAAGAAAAATTTTAATCGATTAATCGATTGTTCGATTAATCAATTTTCCGATTATTCGATTTTCCGATTAATCGATTTTTCGATTAATCGATTTTCCGATTAATCGATTTTCCGATTAATCGATTTTCCAATTAATCGATTTTTCGATTAATCGATTTTCCGATTATTTGATTTTCCGATTAATCGATTTTTCGATTAATCGATTTTCCAATTAATCGATTTTTCGATTAATCGATTTTCCGATTAATCGATTTTCCGATTTTCTGATTAGTCGATTGTAAAATCGAGTGTAAATAAATTTTTACCCGATAATCGAAAATATAAATTATTATGTTATTGAATGATTTTGAAGTTGCTGGTGAAATATTAATTAATATACTGCACAATTAATTATTACTCTATACTCTATACAATAACAGTTACGTGTACTGCGCCCGTATTTCTACTAGTATACAGGGTGTTAATTAATGGTATGCAGATATTTCAGGGAGTGATAGTTAGTACTCGTCAAAATAAGAAAAAAATGTATATATATGCATGGTCTAAAACGCGTTATTTTCGTTATACAGGGTGGCAAAGTTTCAATTTTTTTTCTCGTATCTTGCGTTTTCTCTCTTATATTCTCTGATAATTGTTTCAAATTTGGAACAACAACCATTTTTTAGAATCTCTACAATAAAGTATCAAAATTGTTGGTCGCAGTATACAGGGTGTTACATTTTCTTGAATCCGCTACAATTTTATCTTTCAGAACTTTTTTTGGGGCTCCCTGTATGAATTCCGGTATGAAATTTGAACTCTCTGTTCCCTTGTTTAGCGTTCTTGTCTCTTGTACTATTCTCGTATCTGTGACCGTTTTCGATTTATTTGCAAAAATAGCCATCGATGGAAATTAAATGTAGGCGAAATAGCGCAATAAAAATGAAAATAATTATTACTTAAAATATATACAAATAAAAACAGCTTTTTACTCTTATTCTAAAGTTGAAAAAAAGTGAAACGTTGCTTAAACATAATATTGTTATATTATAATTTTTCCCATAAAAGGAGATTGTTTTAATTAAATAAAAATTGCCTAATCGACAAGGACCAAATAAATTATTGGACAATAAATTTATTGCCTGTCCGATTTATCGATTAATCTAAATAATCGATATACCGATTACATCGAAATTATCCAAAATGATGAATATAATAAGATCGATTAATCGAAATAATCGATTAATCGAAATAATCGATTAATCGAAATAATCTATTAATCGAAACATCGATTAATCGAAATAATCGATTAATCGAAATAATCGATTAATCGAAATAATCGATTAATCAAAATAATCGATTAATCGAAATAATCGATTAATCGAAATAATCGATTAATCGAAATAATCGATTAATCGAAATAATCGATTAATCGAAATAATCGATTAATCGAAATAATCGATTAATCTAAATAATCGATTAATGGAAAAAATCGATTAATCGAAATAATCGATTAATCGAAATAATCGATTAATCGAAATAATCGATTTTCCGATTAATCGATTAAATCGAAATTATCGATTATTTTTCATAATCGATAATCGATTATAACTTTTGATAATCGCCCACCCCTAAGTTCATACGATAATATATAGAGTGAGAAAAGCCCTTTTTAACAAAACTAAGTTTACTAAATTATGTTAAGCCAGACCGGAGTTATCAGTATTAATTACAAATAATGTTCAACCTTCCCACACCACTTTATTTGAAAAGTGACGAACACGTTCTATAGATGTATTTTATTAATAAATCTTCGAAATATACAAAAATGTTATTTTCGGGATACCTTAACTAGGCGACTTTTGAGGAAACTTCGTTATTCATATTTACAAGTTACTGTTGCGCCCTCTAGCGCCAGTCTGAGAAACTTGAAAATAATTTCCAGCAATTTCTCATGATCACTTTACCCAATATATTTTTTTTCCGCAAGCCATACGACTAACACTTTCTGAGATACGGCCGACAACCATTCTTAGTGAGACACCCGGTACTAAATTATGGTACAAGTGGCGAAGGGTCAAAGAGCAGAACAACAAACAACAACAAAATAATTATCATAGAAAATACTACCTTTAAGATAGGAAACTATTCTTGGACTAACATTAAAATTTACTAAACAAATTAAAAGTAATATTTGGCTACACATTAATGTATCGCTTTTTCTGCAAGTATAGAACATCGCACACGGATAACTATTTAAAATGATATTTATGTAATAAAATTATGATTTTCGGGTGGTCTACGTGGGAGGTATTCTCGCATTTTAATGTAGCAGACGTGACAATAATGGTACCATTTTATGTGCCCAAAACTCAAAAAATGGTCTTGAAACGATTTATATTTTTTATTAGTGTATTCGGTTTTTCCAATGAACTTAATTCGTTTCCCAATTAATACAACGTATATGGATAAACCCATCTAGAGCCTCTTATCATTAATATATTATTCATCTACCTATTTCGGGGAAAGCCTATTATGTGTGTTTATTGATAATCGTTTAAATGACTTGAAAATAATCTAAATAAAATTTTCCACACACCTAATGTCTCGCAGAAATATAAACTATTACTTATACAGAAGTAAAATATACAGGGATGATTTAACAAAAAACACTCGAAATGAAATCAGGAGTAAGACAGATATGCGTATTGTTATTGTTGCATGTATTATTAAATATTTATTATATTCTGAACACATTTGTAAGCTTGTGGACGCTGATAAGTGCATATCAATGAACGGATAACGGAGGAATGATATTTAAATGACACAATCATTGCCTTCTTTTTTGTGATCAGGCACAACACTGCAACACAAATCCTTTATAGTGTATAAAGCTTTTTAGTTTTTAGTTCGGAAAACTATCCCAAGCTTTTGCTAAGGCCGTAACGTAAATATGCCAAGATATGTGACTATCTAAATTGATTCCCAATAAGTGAATTAATGAAGCCAAGGGGATCGAGTGTTCCACCATGACTTGACTATATCTGGTCTCTAACATTCACTGTTTTAGAGAAAATTGCCGCATGGTCTTTTCTCGCATTAAATTCTATTTAACACGGCGCTGCCGGAAAATAATCTCGGACATCCCTTGCTGTTTTTTGGATCATAACCTTATTTTATATTGATACGCATTGGTGCATCTTAAGTCCTTATTCTTAGCCAGAATCGAATCAGATGAGTGTTTTCTAGCATGAGTGTTTTCTAGCATATATATTATTCCTGTTCGTCACTATGCTTGAGTCATTGGTATGAAAAAGGGATTTTTTGTAATTCTTCATTGTAATGGCATGTCTTGCTTGAAGTAAAAAGAACCATACATTGTGTGGCAGAAATTGTCGTGGCACTTTTTACCCGTCGACGCGCTTGGTGGCTAATTGTAAAATGTGTTAAAGTATCGGGCTGACAACAGCAATTTTTGCAAGTGGATCTTATATTCCTCTAATGTTTTTTATTTCCTAGGAAAAACTATAAAGACTATTTATTCGGGTGGACCACTTATGCTTTCAATATTTTCCTCCGCACTGCTCTCATCGACTACAGCCATTAAACGTCGGTGCATATGGTCCTTACTACAACCTCCCTACCAATATTTAGAACAGTCTCAAAAAAAGTGGAATATTTTCATTTAACAAGCATATATTTACCGACGTCGACTTCATTATATGTTACTGACAGACCATGTCCCACAACAGCTGCTGAAGGAGATAATTAGTTCAATTAAGATGCGCAGTCACAGCAATAAACCATCCATACTGAAATTCATGTTTCAGTTCAAATTTGCTGATGCCAAAGAAGAAATTTGTTAAAAAATCGTGTTTTCCGAAAAGAAGAAATTCATTTTGGTCTCAACGACAGTTATGGAGAAGAAAGATATTGTCTAGTGTGCTGTCACTTATATTCCGACAGCTTACCCTGTGAAGAATGAGTTCGGAGTTTATCATGCAAAATATGTGCTTACGAAAAATGTATCAAGGGGATTCACGCTGCTATACATGCAATAACTGTGATACTGACAACGAATAAATTGTTTTTTGGATACTTTTTGTATTGTAATAAATACATATTTCTATTTTTTTATGAATACAACTTTCACTTGTTTGTGTATTCTCTTATTTTTCCATTGAAAAGATCAATGGCACAAAATGGTGCTCTTTAGCCCGAGTCTGGCTCCTCTTGCCCCGTTATTGGGGTAAAAGGTGCCATTTTCGCCTTTCTCTATTAAATGCTACTGCCGTGTTCAGGTGCACTGTTTATACTTTTTTAATATTTCTTTTATTTTGCAATGTCTATAATCCGAAAAGTCCAAAGAAATTAAACAAGGTAAAATAACCCAACCCTCAAAATATGTCTTAATCGAGCGAGATATATAGAAAAGTTCCGCCTTTTGTTTGTTTAAGTAAAAACTTATCTAATAATGGGCCGAAAATGAAAAGCAACCAGGACGATGTAGCAACGTAAATTTTTAATTTGGGAAAATATAGGAATAAGTTTGATTTTGAAAATTTTTCCGAGAACTTACGCTACACATTATTATTGAGAAAATAATCGCATTCCCAGTGTAGAAACACGGTTGATTAAACACCTAAAGCAATAATTATCTAACTTTAATAAGTACCTTTTACCACAAGCAACAATAATTATATGGTGAGCAAATTCAAGAACGTAATAAATATTAAAAAAAAGAAAGATTATACCTATGGCGCCATGTTGTGTAAGGTATGTCGGTTTGCCCACTGGCAAGGTCGCAGGAACTCCATTATAGGTATGTATCTATTGTATTTTATAAATTATAATTTATATGCAAAATATTTTATTCAAGATTACACGAATACTTCTTATAGATAAAACCAGTTTTATAGTTTTATCTAGGCCTGAGCTTAAAAGAAGACTCGTTTTGTATTTTTCTTATAGATGGTAAATCACAAATTAAGTTGCAATTGGGTTTAAGTTTTTATAATACGATAGCGTCATCTTATGATTTCTTATAATTTGGAATTCTAAACGATTTTTTTAACCTTGCCACAACATTAACTGTTTTAGTGGGAACAAATAAATTAACAAAAACTGCAAACTCCGAAGAGAGTTAGTATTAGCAGCTCTTTAAAGTATATAAAGTCATTTCGATTAAATTGATACGGCATGTTGTAAATCGCATTTTATTTGAAATGCTGGGTACAAAGAAGGTTAAATTAGAAAACAAAAATATGTATTGGTTACAGTTTATTAAATCTTGCTAGTTAAACTTGCGAAAACTGACAAATTATAGTTGTGCTTATCAAAATTAATATACAGAGTCTTTAATAAACATTCTATGCCAATTCCAAAGTTGCCATCCTTGGCGACTTTAACCTTCATAATGTCAACTGGCTCAAATACTCAAATACAACTGACGAGCAAGGTCGCGAAGCCGAATCCTTTGCTCTGGCCTCACTCAACTCGTGGGTGAACGAACTCGGATTCCAGACCGAGATGATGATTTTGCTAGTTTGCTGGATCTTTTCTTAACTTCAAACCCCGACTTCATCGTGAAGCCTCCGTTAGGAACGTCTGGCCACAACCTTATTTCGGCACTGAACAAACCGCCAATTAGTGCCGAACAGCCTCCTAAATCACGCAAGATCTGGCATTATACATCAGCTAAGCGGGATATGACCTAAAGGACCAACTTCGAACCTTTCCTTGGCAGAACGTTTGTTTTACCTCTGATGATCCACCCACCTATGCTAGAGAAGTATCGGAGGTTATCCTTACTGGCATGAAAGCTTTCATCCCTTCTCAAAAAGGTGCCCCTCTAACGGCAACCCTTGGTTTACCAAAAATTGCGAACGAGCTGTAAAATCAAAAAATTGTTTCCACTGACAATGGCGTCAAAACCTTACCGCCGAAAATCTTACCATCTTTGTTAACGCTCGAAACCAATGTAAGCAAACGATAAACCAAAGCAAAGAAGCACACAACCAGAGTATCAAATACAAACTTCTTGAATGTCCTTACGGCTCAAGATCCTTTTGGTCAGAAGCTCAGGTCGTCAGAGCTTTACCAAGTCAACCATTCCACCTTTAACACGTTCTGATGGCACCATTGCGACCAAAGCACAGGAAAAAGCAAACTTACTGCCGGAACTATTCTTTTCACATTCAACGGTTAATTTTGACAACAAAAAAGCTTCTAGTCCTGACGATATTCCAGTCATCGTAATTGAGACATGTGCTGACAAATTGACACAGGAAAAGGAATATTTCCTTGCTGGAAAACTGCACGACTCCAGCCCATACCCAAAAAAGGCAAGAAGACCTTGCCAATTTATCTTCCAGTCGCATTGCTTTCGGTTTTATCAAAAGTTATAGAGAAGGATATCAATGAAAAATTATTAAGGTACCTGGAAGGCTTCAACGTTATTAGTGACCGCCAGTATGGATTCCGTAAGTCTACATCAACAGGAGACCTTCTCGCTTATGTTACTCATTCTTGGAACACCGCAACAGAACATCATGGGGAGTCCCGGGCGGTAGCACTGGACATTTCCAAGGCCTTTAATCGAATATGGCATGAGAGCAGTGGCGTAGCCACAGGGGGGCGATCGCCCCCCCCCCCCCCGCCCACCTTGGCCTGGCGTCCCTTTACTACTTAAAAAATAATTTTTATAAAACAATATCGGTCTTATTTTATTTTTAGTAAAGAAGAGCGATCGGAATAAACTTAATAAAACCGGTTTTGAGAGCGTCCCATCATATTTAATCTATTTCCTTTTATATAGCGGATTATTTTTTCCTAGGGAGCATGAAGAAGGTGAATTTCTACGAAATTTGGGCGTGGTCCCAAGAATTTTTTGCCTGCGGCGTTTTAGCTCCGCGATCTGCACCCCTCCGATAGCTCGCTCCCCCCGCCCCAAAATGCTGGCTACGTCACTGCATGAGAGGCTCGTAACTAAAGTGAGAGCATACGGAATGCCGGTTCAATTTTGTTCATGGCTGTCAATCTTTTCGCAAGGTTCTATATTGTCGATCACCCTCTTTTAACTATACATTAAAGATCTTTAGGAAAAAACTAAAAATTCTATATATAGATTATGATATTATATAAAAGGGTACTCTTTGTAATAGTCGCTAAATGTCACCGTTTAATAATGTAAATTTACCTTATTTTATTAATAAGGTAAACTCACTGTTGTCAAGAATTTGACATCAAATTAGTGGCACTTTCGCTGAATTTACGGGCAGTTCAATGTAATGGCAGAGCCGCTTCTCGACTTTAGGAAGAGCGGTTTCCTGAAAGGCGGATTTCAGCTCACACACTGTTTAAAAGGGTCAACCAACGGCTAAGGGAAACTAGCTTCGTAAAAATAAAACGGTTGGATAATGAACCGCAAGGGACAATGCGAACCCCGGATTTTGAGGAAGTGGTGCTTCGGCGATTTAAACATATAGTCCTTCTGAAGTACCCGAGCAATCGCAGATGACACGCATGTAAATCATATCAGTGTATGGGAGGATGTTCATGAACAGCTTCTTCGCCCCTACCATCTTAAAAAGTGCAAGCATTGAGACCAAATGATTTTATGCCCCGCATAAAATTTTGCCAGTGGTTCCTTGACCGCTGTACAGAAGAACCTTAATTTTCAAAATATGTACTTTTACTGACGAGCCTATGTTTACAGAAGAACGCATTTTTAATTTGCAAAAAAGTCATGTGTTGGCTGAGTAAACCCCCTCATGGTGGGGTATCAATATAAGTTCTCGGTCAGCATGTGGGTAGGCATTGTTGAAGAACGATTAATTGGACCGATCATGCTGCCTCTTCGTTAACCGGTACTACTTATCTTAATTGTTTAAAAAATATGTTGCCAGAATTGTTACATGATCTGCCCCTAAATATACGACAGAACTTATGGTTCCAACATCATGGAGCGCCAGCCCATTTTCCACTTCTTGTCCGCGAGCACCTAAATGAAAATTTTAGAAGACGTTGGATTGGCCACGAAGGCCCTGTCTTCTGGTCAGCGCGCTCCAAAGATGTAATACCTTTAGATTTTTTTCTTTGGAAGTATATGAACAGTCTCGTTTATGAAACTTCAGTCAGAAGAAGATTTGGTGACTAGAATTTCCGCCGCGGCTGAAGTAATCCAAACCATGCCTGAAATCTTTAACCACATCAACTTAAATATGCTGCGTAGGTGCAATAAATGTATCGAGCGTACTGGCAAGCATATTTAGCACCTACTATTTTAAGTTTCTTTTCGTTCTACCTACCATAATAATAACTCTGATTCATTTATCTCTTGATGTCTGTACTGAACCTGAACTGAACTGTTCTTTTGACCTAATTTCTTTAATACTTCAATAATTGATTTCCCTATATTAACTTGTTTTGAGCCAGTTTCCGAAGAAACAGTGACATTTAGAGACTTTTACAGAGGGTACCCTTCTTATTATGTAAAAGGTATAGAAAAATTATAATTTGATGTTAAAGCGGCAAGAAATTGAAGCCTTAGAAGAACGGCGTCAAGTTTACCCTAATGCCCCCCTGGTTTGTACGCTCCTGGTTAAAGTTAACATTGTCCAATTGGCTCAAATAAAACAACTTACTAACAATAATGTATGTCCCAAAATTGGTTGCGGTAGCTGAAGTATTTCAGGAACTACAAAACGAGAACTAGTTTATGAAGGCTATCTTCAAAGTGCTCTAGCTTCCTGAGAAGGCGTTTCCGTGGTGGCAAGCATTTTTAGCACCTACTATTTTAAGTTTCTTTTCGTTCTACCTACCATAATAATAATTCTGATTCATTTATCTCAAACTCAAACTCAAACTCAAAAATAATTTATTTACCCAATAAACATATGTGACAGGATATTCAAATTCATACATATTTCTTAATACTACGGGTAAATAGGGCAATACCGCGATTATAAGAACCGATAGCACAAAGCACAGAAGAACTGTGCCTGTGTGGTAAAGCCCTTGAACTAAAACTAAAAAAAGAAAATAAAGTCTGTGCGTTTTAAGAAGTCCGCTAAGCCATAAAACCTCTTGAGAATTATGTCGGTGGCTCTCAAACAATAAATTATATTGAAGGTAATTTTGGATGTTGATGAATTACATTTTCTAAATAAAATAATTTAAAGTAAATAAAAAATTAGTTTAGGTTTTGTAGTATTCAGACAAATTAGTTTTACGAATTCTTTTTTATAAAGTTTTGGTTCTAAAAAGAACCGATTTTGTAGCCTTGCGACAGAACGTACCTACTTGTAGATAGGTACTACTAAAAGTAGTCTTCCTCTGCATTTGAAATTTCACCCATGCTTTCAGACTCATCAGAATCAACATCATCGTCATCATCATCATCATCATTCGTAATAATTGACGGTCTTACTTCGTCTATAACCTGTTCTGTCTCATAAGATTCAAAAATAATTTTTTCTGTGTGTTCAATGCATTTCCGCCATTCTTCTTTGCCCGCTTGGCTAAGCGTCTCCTCCCATAACTTTATAACGCTAGGCTTACCGATATTTTTACAGGCATGTTTGTCATAATAGTTCTTGCTAATACCCCATACCAATTTAATTGCGTTGTAATGACAATGGTAGGGCGGCAATCTCAAAACTTGATGTCCATATTTAAGGGCTAATTCGTCAACAACATACTTTTTTTTAAATGACTGTTCTTTACACTTGCTTAAAAGTTCACTTTTTAAATATAAATTTTCATGGTTTATATTTTTCTTTGACAACCACTCTTTTATTTCTTCCTTTTTCCAGCTGCTTGTAGGGAATTTCTCTTCGAGTCTCGTATGGTAAGAGGCATTGTCTAAAACAATTAAGGAAGGTATTTCTAAACTTTTTAAAAGTTTTTCCTCGAACCAATGCTCAAAAATTTCAGCATCCATATTGCCGTGATAATCATTAGTTTTTTTTGTTGATGAAAATATCAAACTGGCATTTAAAACAAAACCTTCTTCATTACCAGCATGTAATATAATATACCTTTTTCCATTACTTGCACGGGTACTTGAATAACAATGCTTTGAGTCATCCTGCCAAGACGTTTTTGTTAAAGTTCCGTTTGCAAATACCCATGTTTCGTCAAAAAAAACAACTTGTCTTGACAATTCCGATTTTTTGTTGTTTAAATAATCCCTTAAAAATTGCCATCTTTTCGAAACAACATTGGACAGCTCGCAAAGCAGTTTTCTGTTGTTCGTTTTTTTATATTTGAAACCCATATGTTTTAAGATGATGGACAAACTGTTAGTTCCAATATCGCAAAGTTTTTTCTGCTTTATCTTTTCAAGAATAGCTTTGAGGGTAACATATTCCTTGGCTTTATACATATCATAAACAATATTCCTAATAGAGAGTTTTATCCCTTGGGATAAATCCAAGGTTTTTGAATGGAGTCGAACCCTTTTATATGGTCTGACCAAATCCTCTTCACTCTTTTTTCGAAGTCTTCTTAAGGTCTTCTCTGAAATGCCGCAAGCATCAGACGTTCGTTTTTGCACTGCCAAAACAGACTCTAACGGGCCCGAGTTATCTTTTTCTAAAGTAAAATAACGTTCCACTTGTAATACCAAACGGCGTTCACCTGGAGATAAATGCCTTCTAGGCGATGTGCCACCTTGCTGAACATTTTCCATAACTTTGCTTAATAACTGATTTTAATTCACACACAATGAGAAACAAACTAAAAGTGAAAAGCACAACTACTTATTTAAAATAAAGTAGAACATACCATCCCGCACTTCAGCAAATTTTAATTATTTCTTGGAAAATAGTAATTATTATGAAGATTTAATTATAATAATCCCAAAGTAATGTCATTATCGGAAAAGTATATACCTGACAAAATCTTTAACATATTTAACCATCCCGCACTTGAGCAAATTTTAATTGGTACTTGGAAAATAGCGATTATTATATAGATTTAACTATAATAATAGCAAAATAATTTAATTATCTATTTAATTATTATTTATGCTCAACGCGTAATTCTAAGATAATTTTGTTTTGAAACCTCTGATTTTGCCCAGTAATAGAATACAGTAAACCAGTGGGATATTCGGTGTGATCAAGTATAGCGAAGGTGCGAAGATATTGTAACTTAACCGACTTACTGTTTTAAAAGCGATAACATCCCTTGGTGATTTAATCCGATATCGGACTTCTTAAAACGCACAGACATTATCAAATAATTCATTGGTACATTGGTACATTGGTTCATTGGTATGGCGACGCGAGGACCGACCCAGGGGCAGGGAAGAGAAGAGGGGAAGGAGGGTAGATATTAAAAAAAATATATAAAAAAATAAATAAATAGGTGCAAGCAGCCCAGCAAGGTAGTAACATAGTATTTATATACTCTAAGCATATGCGGGAATACAACAAAAAAAAAAAAATAGATAAATAAAAGGTGGCTAAACTTCACTTCTCTGGGTCTCTAAAAGATGTTTTTTTATATAATCCCTAAATTTAATAGGGGAAAAATCTTTAACGTTATTAGGTAAGCTATTCCAAGTTTGAACTGCTGTAAAACTAAATGATTTTTGAAAATTTGCTGTACGATGCTGAGGTATTCTAAAGTAATTCAAATTTATTGTCTGATGAGGGTGATTATATGACTGAAAATTTGTTCTTAAATATGAAGGTTCTCCATTTTTTAACAGTCGAAACACAAATTGACACATATGGTATTTTCTGCGGTTTCTCATATTTAAAATATAATTGTCATTTAGATAGGGAGTTATATGTTCTCTAAAAGGAATATTAAATGAATATCGCATACAAGAATTCTGAATCTTTTGTATAGAGTAAGATATTTTTTCTGTCAATGAGTCGCCATATACTACATCTCCATAGTCAAATAAAGACAAAACAAGTGTATTACACAGATAATATTTAGTCTTAGAGGGAAGACAATGTTTGAGATGGTACAATTTTTTCAACCGCATGTAAGCAATTTTAAGTTTATTTTTTACATGTGCCTGAAATGTGAGACCAGTATCAAAATAAATACCCAAATTCCTTGCCTCCTTAACCAATGGTAAGGGGTCATTGCTAATATTTATGTGAAAATTATCGGAGATGAAGGAAAGAGCATTGTTATTATTACTGAAAAAAATAATGCAAGACTTAGCAGCATTCAACTTTAAATTATGTTCTTCTGCATAGGAGTTGACACTCACCAAATCCTCATTAAATTGCACTTGAGCAGTCTGCAAATTTTGAGTGGGAAAAGATATATACAGGGTCGTTGGTATGTATGGAAACGGTCGATTATTTCTGAAAGTAAAACAGTCAGCAAAAAATATTTTAGATAAAAGTTTTAGGGTTTTTTAAGGTGAATTAGAATTTAAAAAAAAAATAAGTATACAGGTTGAGTCAGAAAACCGTAGAGAAACAAAGTTACTTTTTATTAAATGGAACACCCTATATCTTCGAACATTTTTGGATTTTACATAAAATAACAATTATTTTTCAATATATGCATTGTAAGTTTAAACTTAATAGTTTCTGAGATATTGACTTTTGAAAAATGACATTTTTGAACTTTGACAGCTTCTAGCTTTCTAACGGTACCTTTTAGAATAAAACGGCTTACATGTCCCTATCTTACTTTTTTATTGTCTTTCCAAAAACATCAACTTCCTGTTCAACCGGATGTAACTTAAAAGCCGGAAATACAGTACTTCCGGTTTAACCGGAAGTTGATGTTTTTGAGAAGATCATAAAAAAGTAAGACAGGGACATGTAAGCCGTTTTACTCTAAAACGTACCGTTAGAAAGCTAAAAGCTGTCAAAGTTCAAAAATGTAATTTTTCAATAGTCGATATCTCGGAAACTATTAGGTTTAGACTTATAATGCACTTATTAAAAAATAATTGTTATTTTATGGAAAATCCAAAAATATTCGAAGATATAGGGTGTTCCATTTAAAAAAAGGTAACTTTGCTTCCCTACGGTTTTCTGACTCATCCTGTATACTTATTTTTTTTTAATTCTAATACACCCTAAAAACCCTAAAATTTTTATCTAAAATACTTTTTGCTAACTGTTATACCGTAAGAAATAATCGACCGTTTCCATACATACCAACGACCCTGTATAACTGTGAATCGTTAGCATATTGCTGTACTTTTGTGTATTTTAAAATGTCAATCATATCCGCAACATATAAAGAAAATAACAAAGGCCCTAAGATGGAACCCTGTGGTACTCCTGTTCTCATTGGTATGTAACTGGACTTTTGTGTAGTAGATTCTGATTTTAGAATAACACAGTGAGCTCGATCATGGAGATATGATTCAAAAAAATTTACTGCATTAGGTGATAGTCCGAAGTAGTGAAGCTTAGCCAATAACATTTTGTGATTTATAGTGTCGAGAGCCTTACTAAAATCTAGTAAACCTAAACATGTGTGCTCTTTTCTTTCTATATTTAACCGGACTTCATTAAGGAGATGAACAAGACTAGTAGTTGTACTAAAATTCTTACGAAAACCTGATTGACAATCTGGAATTACTTTAATTGAGTTAGCAAAGCCACATAATTCTTGATAGATATGTTTTTCTATTATTTTGGATACTACTGGCAGGATACTAATAGGTCTTAAGTCTTTAAGTTCTTTGGGATTAGAAATTTTACCTAATGGATTTATGATTGCCCGTTTCCATAGTGTAGGATAAAAATTCTCTAGAAACAACTATTTATTATGTTTAATAGTGGCTTTAGACAAAAAGGTAGACAAAATCTTACGTCTCTTATTGATAATGAATCCTCACCGATAGCATTCGTATTTATGGTGTTTAAGAGTTTTTTGAAATCTAACTCATCCAACAATTTAAAATTCAGTTGTGATGTTGCATTTTTATGCCTACTTAATTTATAAAATTCTATTTTTTCCTCTGATGTAGAGTCTAATACAGCGTTACAACTTGCAAAATAGTTATTGAGAATTGTTGCATCAGAAAACTCCTCAGGCAAGCTAAAATTTTTGTCGCGAGTTAAATTTAATCTATTAGCATGAGTCCAAAAGTCCTTTCCATTTTTTTGAGACATTAAATTTAAAATATGATATTTTTTCCCTAGTAATAGCGTGTTTAGTAAAATTTCTGATTTGTCTATAATACTGGAGGTGTCCTTCTGTTTTTTGCTTCAGGTATTTCCTATGAGCTTTATCTCTTAATTTCATTAAAAGCTTAATATTATTAGTAATCCACGGTGTAAAAGGTTTTTCTTTGATTCTTCTCTGCTGCATAGGTGCATATTTGTCAATTAAAAACAAAATATTGTCATTCAAAATCTTAAGTTTATTGTTGATATCTTGAGAATAATATATTTGATCCCACTGTAATTGTTGGGCATCATTTTCAAAATCTGCAAAATTTATGTTATTGTAATCTCGAAATTGAACTAATTTATATCTATTTTGACTTTTGGGTAATTTTACAATCGAATAAACTAAGTTATGATCGGACACCTCCTCCGATATAATGATAGAAGCATTTTCCTTAACATCCAAATTGTTGTTTGTTATAATAATATCAATGAGAGAACTACTATTACTAGAGATATTTATTCGTGTTGGGTCTTTAATTAATTGCTTTAAATTAAAAGTGTCAATTAGTTTTTCAAGGTTAGTTTTAGGAGCATAATCTTTTAAAAGGTCTATGTTCAGGTCTCCCGTAAATACAACATGATCATAGAATGGTACAGTCAAGGCAAAAAAATTTTCCAGCCAGTCAGTAAAGTTGTTGATATTGGAGGAGGGAGGCCGATAAATATTTGTGAACAGCATATTTTTATTATTAAGAGAAAGATTAATACTTATATAGGTACTCACAGTCAGGTGTGGCAATATTAAAATCAACCAGTTTAAATTTATACTTTTTTCCAACATAAAAACCCACCCCACCTCCTCTAGTAGCTCTATCTTTTCTCACAAAATTGTACCCTGGGATTTTAGAATTACAGTTCTCATAATCGGATGACAACCAGGTTTCAGACAAACCTAGTAAGTCAAAACCATAATCAATTACATAATTAACAAACTCGTCAAAGCCAGTATTCAATGAACGTATATTAAGATCTGCGACCATAAAATTGTTAATATTATTAAATTTTTCATTAGCAAGTCCACCATGCTGGATAACTGCTCGCATACCACCATGATTATCCTCCATCATCCCCACACTCGAACCCCCCATCCCCCCCGCACACGTACCGGTCCATACCCCGCCATAATCCCATAAAACAATCCAATTTATATACTAATATCAACCTAATATTAATAATCATATAAATACCAGAAATTATTTCTTTTACCATGAAATTCTAAAAAGCTTTTGAGCTGTGCGCAAGCCTATGCTCCGTAACGAAAAAAAGAAAAAAAGAATAAATACAATAAAAATAAATAAATAAACAGCAAGGATATTGCGTAACTGGCGTATATAAATTTATTACAGAAAAATCAAAATCAAAATTGGGGTTCATCAACCTAGATCTTGTGACTAAAATAGGCAGGAATCACAATATTATGTAGGTATTCATCTAAGTTTTTAATCTCAATAGTGATCATTACTGAACAATGTAAAGATGTAAGTATATACCTACCAAAATAGAAAGATTATTCTTATTTATAATACAGAACATGCTACCTGATTACCACTAGAAACAAAACAGTTCCATAATAACCAATAATATTTTTATTAAATGTTCATTCAAACAATACCATATTTTATTAAAAGAAGAAAATACCAGAGCTGAAAGAAACATATGCAAGAAAATAAAATAAATATTCATTCTGGGGAACACTTAACGAAAGATAAGAGTTTTGTTTTTTTTGTGTTCAACAAAATACCTTAAAATGCACGAGGTAGTAATATAAGCACTTTCATTCAACAAGATAAAATCGAGGGACTGATTTTAGACACTTATAAGTTATCTTTAGAGTTTACCAACACTTTCTTGTTCAACACAGCATCCCAATAAAATACCTTACCCCTTGAAGACCAAGCCTTGGTATTACCATATTTTTTTTAACCAGCTTTAGCAAATCATACTGCTTAGAAGTTAGGTCCTCGTAAACTGCAAACCGCGTTCCCTTCAAGACTTTTTTAGACACGAAAACGGAGTCTCTTTTTATATTGGCAATAAAATTTACAATGATTGTGCGCGACTTTTCTTGCACTACTGGACCAATACGAAATACAGAGTCGAGATCACTTTCCTCACAAGACACGTTAAGATCTTTTTTTATAAATTTAACTTTTACGTTAGTCAGGTTTTCGCCAGCGTTCTCTGGAAAGCCAGAGAACCGTAAAGAGTTACGCTTTCTCTCCTGTTCCAACATGTCCACCCTGCTCTGTAGTTCGTAAATACCTTTAGCATTTTGGGCCACATCCGTTTTGATTTGCTTGAATGACTATCTGTTGATGTCTGTACTGAACCTGAACTGAACTGTTTTTTTGACCTAATTTCTTTATTACTTCAATAATTGATTTCCCTATCTTAACTTGTTTTGAGCCAGTTTCCGAAGAAACAGTGACATTTAGAGACTTTTACAGCGGGTACCCTTCTTATTATGTAAAAGGTATAGAAAAATCATAATTTGATGTTAAAGCGGCAAGAAATTGAAGCCTTAGAAAAACGGCGTCAAGTTTACCCTAATGCCCCCCCTGGTTTATACGCTCCTGGTTAAAGTTAACATTGTTCAATTGGCTCAAATAGAACAACTTACTAACAATAATTTATGTCCCAAAATTGGTTGCGGTATCTGAAGTATTTCAGGAACTACAAAACGAGAACTAGTTTATGAAGGCCATCTTCAAAGTGCTCTAGCTTCCTGAGGAGGCGTTTCCGGGCCCATGGGAAGGTTTTTAATATTATATTTAAATTAAAAAAAAAATGTAATTAATGTTAACTCTTTGGCTGTATATATTTTGCGTAGGAGGTTGTTGTCTGAGGTACGAGGTCTGAGGGGGTACGGCTTCTAGTTGTTAGGAGGCTTAATTTTCTTTACGCTGCACACGTACAGCTATTCTAGTTAGGTATGGTATTAGTGCCTACGATTTTATTTTTCATTGATTTTTCCTGTAAAGAGTGATCATTTTGCGTAATTCTTAAATTATTGAAGGGTAAGGTAGATTTTAATAAACTGCTATTGATAAAGGTTCGGATTGTGATATTATCGTATATCTAGGGACTAACTTCAATATTTATAAATTGTATGTGGACTTGAGGTAGACTGATTTATATAAATTTAAATAATTTTTAATAATACAAATTACTAATTACTGGAGGTGGAGTGATTTATTTAAATTTAAATAATTTAATATTACTAATTTGTAATTGTTATTATTATTATAATTTTAATTAATACAAGTTCACTTTGATTTTATTGCGTAATGCATTAAAGTTGGATTCATAACTTTCGATGTTTCTTTTCCTCCGATATTGCCTCCGGTGAGACCCTCATATCGCACCTGCTAAGCTGATAATAAAATCAGACCAGATTGTTATTTTTAAATTTAATTTTAAAAATTCTTGTTCACTGACGTTGAATTTCTGGACCTTTTATTTACATCTTATTTATTAGAGGAGCGCAACATTCAGATATGAACCTGAACAAGCTGCATCAGTGAGAGCAGCAGTATTTTCCCGGTGGCTTAATAGCTTACTACTGGTGGCGCGAATGGACTAACCCGTTGGGCATTTTCTTTGTAACACAAGGGTTCGTCTCTGAAAACTTGACAATGTTTTATTACTTTTTTTATTGACTTTACTTTTATGAATTACATTCTTTTTCGTTTGTAATTTAACTAATTTCTAAACTACCCTTCAAGTGAAAAAACCGTGTCGTAAATTGGGAAGGTCAATGTGTATCCAAATTAACCTAAATTGAGTTATTCCATGCAGCTATTGTTTATTTCATGCCCACTTTTGGCCAAAATAGTTTTTGATATCTGGATACCTATAAAGATGTGCAATGCCCAACAATGTTTTCGTTGTCAAGAGATAAAAATAATGTTTGAGACACACGTCCTATTTCTGTCGTGACCCAGTACAAAGTTAAAGTAAAAGCGTGGAACTCAATTCTATGAAATATAATGTAACGTAATACTAATCTAAGCGGCAACGCCGCATTTGTGCTTAATTACTATGTTTTTATGTAACTACTAAATGCTAAAACAATGAGGAAAGTACATTATATTTACATGCAATATAATTGGCAATACCGCATCTTACAGTAGTGGCAACGTTGTGAATCCATAAAAATATAAGTTAAATCAAAACCTTATGTATAAAAAACACGGTCGGCGATTCTGTATCATTTCCTAGCACGTAAATGTAAAAATGATAAACGCCGCTTGCATAGTAACAGAGGATGTCTTTCTCATTGGTTGGCAACAATATTGTGACGTGAAATAAACCATTTTGGATTGTGACGTATCAGTACCTGATTGGTCAAGGTGTCGGTAGACGGTACAAAACGGACAATGTTTTGTCAACAGACTAGTGTCACGCTGATTTCTACAGAGAAAAGTTGCGCTCCGTGGAACGACAAATTCTCTACGTAAAATGGTTGGAAAGTATTTGAACTTATTTGAAAATATGTAAAAGTAGTAAAAAGTATTTAAGAAAAGTTAAGTGGTTGTTTGACGAGTCTAAGTTAGAAATGTGTTAGTATGTCATACCCATGCTACGGTATAAAATGACAAAGTGATTGATTTGTTAATAAAAACCTGTGCAATAAAATTCAAAAGAAATTTTATTTTCCAGTTAAAGCAAAGTTTGGAACCAGTCGATTTATGGAAATACAGATTAAAGTATAATGTGTCGTTCATTGTTACAAACGTGTTCGCGCACAAATAAGTTTGTAACATTATTTGTAACAGCAAAATATACTTATAAATTTAGTTAAACTTACCAGTTCGAGTCCTAATGATTAAGGATTAGTTCTCACCTAAAAGGTAAAAAAAAGTATTAAGTACAAATCATTTCGACTGAATTATTAGCCGTATACAGTATGTCCACGGATGGGGTTTACAAGAGGACAAATTGAAAGATACGAAAAAAAGTCACTCTTAATAAACGCTTTTGCTTGTCTAGTAAATACTATTCATCATAAGAAACTTCAATTTTTTTATACAGGGTGGGTAAAAACTGCAAAAATGTTATGTTGCTTAAGAGTAAACATACTTTATTTTGAAAGATACGAAAAAAACTCACTCTTAATAAACGTTTTTACTTGAACAGGTGATACTTGTTGTCAATGTCTTTATTTAATGAAGTAATTATAATAATAATAATAATACGAACATTTTTATTAACATGAAAAGAATACGATAACGAATTCATAATTGAAAAGCTTCACCCCCATACTCGACACATTTTTCTAATTGCTTTCTCAAATAAGTGAAAGAATTTCTGATTTCTTCCTGAGATATCGATTGGACAGCCTGGATAATTCTGCCCTTCAGCACTTCAATATCATTTGATACTGCGGTAGCAAAAACAATTTGTTTTAAACGGCCCCATAAAAACATATCCGTCAAGGTTAAGTCGGGGCTTCTTGGGGGCCACAAAACTGGGCCATTCCTGCCAATCCACCTTGGACCAAATCTGCGGTCAAGCCATTCTCTAACCTCACGAGCGAAATGGGCTGGACAACCATCTTGCTGAAAATACATATTTTGTCGAAAATTTAATGGTAGATTTTCGAGTTCATCATTGAAAAATGTATCCAGCATTTCTAAATATGACAATTTATTGCACGTGTTATCAAAAAAATATGGCCCTATGATGCCATGGATGGATATCGCGCACCACACGTTCACTTTTGTGAAATATTGTCTTCTCGTCATAATTCTGAATTCGGGATTTTCTAAAGACCAGTACCTAACGTGCTGGGTTGCAACGGTTCCATTGGTAGAAAATGTAATTTCATCAGAAAACATGATACATTTATAAAAATCAACATTTCCACTTAAAATTTTGTCTCCTATCCACAAGCAAAAATCAAGTCGTTTCGCGTCATCTGCCTCTTCCAATTTTTGATTAAAGTGCGGTTTACACGGATACAATTTATTTGCTTTAAGGATCTTCTGCATTTGACTTTTTTTCACAACTTCCAACTGAGTAACACGATTTCTAAGGGACGTCATAGGATTTTCTTCAACAGATTGAAGAACTGAGACTGTAGCAGCATCATCATGGTCGTATTTCTTCTTTTTTTTTGAGAACCAAACCAGTTCTCTGGAACTTTTTTATTAACTTGCAGATTGTCATCCTAGTTATCGGGATTCCTACAAATTTCTCGGTAAATTGTTCCATGACGTAGCGGTATGAAACTTGACCATCCCCATAACATTGTATTATAAAAACTCTTTGTTACATATTAACCTAATTTAATCTGTGTCTTTGTTCAGTAGATAGCATTTCTACTTAAATAATAACTTCATTAAATAAAGACATTGACAACAAGTACCTATCACCTTAAGTGTCATTATTATTTTAACTAGGTTCACCAGTCAGAGGTATGCCAGCGAATACTTTTTGGGAAATAATTTTTACATAGGTAAACCTTTTAATGAATTGTTCTACTTCGGTTTGTTGTGTAGAAAATACATTTATTAAGAGTGGATTTTTTTCGTATCTTTCAAAATAAAGTATGTTTACACTTAAGCAAAATAACATTTTTGCAGTTTTTACCCACCCTGTATAAAAAAATTGAAGTTTCTTATGATGAATCGTATTTTCTAGACAAGCAAAAACGTTTATTAAGAGTGACTTATTTTCGTATCTTTCAATTTTTAGTCCATTTATCCTCTTGTAAACCCCATCCGTGGACATACTGTATATTACAAGTGAGATATTTTATGCAGTATATGCTATAACCCTAAAGTCCCACCACCACTTTAACTTTTAGCTAAAAAATGAATTTTTTCTTCAAACATCAATAAGCCTGACATTTTTCTACTAAGCGGCTGCTATTGGCAGCGGAAGTAAAATTATTCTTTCTGCCGCTGAGAGCGGAGGTAAAAGTATGACTGTGTGGTCATACATACATGCTTTATCTATTTAAACAAAAACACAACATGATGCGTCGATATCAAACAATACAATAAAAAATCCATAGCAACGCTAGGCCCACTCGAAACTCAACATTTTTAAATGAAAAAATTGAAAATTTTTGTATTTTAAATTCTTTATATTTAAACGACATTTAAAGGAAAAATAGTGTGTTTTGTTCGTGACAGAAGCAACTTCTTATGACTCGTATGTAGTTGCCTGCAGACTCGTCATAAAAGTATCGTCTTCACTCCTAATAAAATAATACACTATAGTAACTAGCTAGATGCAATCAGGTTCCCTCTGCGACCAAACATAGAGTGCATTCAAAAATCAGAAATTCAAATACAATATAGATTTCTAAATTAACAAAAAAATAAAATAAAATAAAGATGGTTTTAGTAAAAAATTACTAAAATACAGGGTGTTACAAATTTTTTAACAACTAAAGTAATATTGCTAAATTTTACATTAAATTTAAGATTTATAATCTTTATATAATCTTAAAACTCTCATAATTAAAATAAAAAAGAAAACCTTTCTCCTTCAGATGTTGTAAATCAATTTATTATCTTATCCACAATGTTTCTTCGCTAATCTAAATTTCACATTTATAATCAAAACTTCATTTATATCTCAATTTCGATGCAATTAACCAGTTCGTACACCAAGTCTTCAACCTTTACATTTATCATACTGTGAGTTGTACTCATTTATTTGAGACAACTTACATTTCTGCTAAATTCGATGTTAGTTAAGTCCTTCTTAGACTTCATTTTATATTTATTATTCGTTCTTAACTTCGTACTATCCTTCTTAGTATCCCCTGATGATGAGTGCTTAAGTACTTGAAACATGTAGGAAGCTTTTTATTTACTTTGATAATTATTAAACTGTGGAGGAAGACTGCATAGTTTCATTTACATAATATGATTAAGTGGTATTATACAGGAAACAGTTTAAGAGCAGTGTCTGAAATGTTTGCAGTTCAATTCCCTGATTAGGCTATCCCTTCATGAATTTCATAAATTAAACTTATCATTAGTAAATTTGAGTCCAAAGACACTGTAATAAATAACTGTAAATTCTCAACTCAGAATATGAATGGAGCTGTAGAAAGGATTAATAGAGATCTTGATATTTTGCATATAACAGGGTGACTGGTAAGTAGACGTATTCCTTTGGGGAGGTATTTGTAGAGCCTATTTGCAATTGAATTAACCATACTACCCTCTATGCAAAACTCACTGGATTTTGAGATATTTTCATGTTTATGTTTTTTCGAAATTCTCGTACTATGACTACTAAGAATTTGAAATTAAGGAAAAAAATTATCATTTTTGTAAATGTTCCAATTTTACGTGTTAGCTGACACACTAGTGCAGGTTATAAGGCGAAAAGTATGGCAAAGAAGTAAAAGAAATAAAAATACAGGGGCAAAAACCAAAACTTGTAATAAAAACATGTCGACGACTTATACATTCATACCTACGTATGTCTAAAATTTGATAATAGATAAGACGTACAAATAATTTTAAAAACTTCTCTGGTTTAATATCTTTCAAAGGAGGTGTAAAATTTGATTAATTAGATAGTCATTTGATACAGAAACTAATAATACTAAGTGCAGGTAGTGTTTTTTTTTTGCAAAGAAAATTCTTTTAAGTCCTTAAAAAGTAATAAAGTTTTTATGGTTTATTTATTAATGGTTACAAATCATTTTCGAAATGAGTCCCTCCATTTCTTATGCAAGCACGGGCCCGTTTTCTTATTTCTGTTCTTGTAACTCGAGTCGAGAAATTATTACGAAGGATTACGGCTGCATTTTCTATTCGGTTAATCAATTCCTCCCGCGTCGGTACTTCGATAACATAAACTAACTCTTTCATGTGCCCCCATACATGAATATCTAAGGGCGTTATATCAGGGCTCCTGGCAGGCCATGGTATCGGCCCTCCTCTTCCAATCCAACGGTTTGGAAACCACTGGTCCATCAACTCCCGTACAGTTCGACGATAGTGCGCTGGGCATCCGTCATGCTGATATATCATCGCCTGTCTATTCACTAAAGGCACATCATCTAGTAACTCGAACAAATGGTTACGTAAAAAGTACTCATAAGATTCGCCATTTAGGTAATCAGGCAAAAAATGGGGACCGATTAAATTATTTCCAATAACTCCCATCCACACGTTTACGCCAAATTTTCTTTGAAAACTAGTTTGTTTTTTAACGTGTGGGTTATCTTCTGTCCAGTAGTGTAGATTATGGAAGTTAGTGATACCTTCTCTATCGAATTTGGATTCATCGGTCCACAAAATTCTCGACAAAAATCTTGCATCATCAAAATCAGCATTTAACATGAATCGGCAAAATTGAACTCTTCGTACAGGATCACCCTCCTCTAGCCCTTGTATAATGGTACGGATGTTGACCCATTCGGTGGATCACTGACCATACCTTCCACTGTGACACACCAAGCGTAGTAGCTACTTTCCTTGTGCTTGTTGTTGGGTCCTCCTCAAATCTGTTTAAAATGTCTTCATCGATATGATTGCCTGGGGCTCCTACACGTTCTGCTCTTTGAACAGTGCCAGTTTCAGCGATGCGTCGGTAGGTTGCCCCAAAGACACTGACATGAGGAATGCGTCTATTTGGAAATCGACGTACATATTCCCGCTGGGCATTAGCAGCGTTTTCGTTGCAGAAACCATACATAAACAAAATATCAGCATATTCGGGGTTTGCAAACATTGCCATCTTTAACAAAGTACACAAAGAATATGAACTGAAAAATAACACCCTTACACAAGCGGCGATGTCGGTACTTTTGAAAACGACACACACACAGTGAAATTTTGCAACTGTCAAAAACGCATAGCAACGAGAAACATCGCTTGCCTTAATGTTTGTCCTCGCTGACTTGATTTTTAAAAGAAACGAAAAAAAAAATCGAAATTAACACGTTAAAACATACAAGTTTTTATTTCGTCATAAATCGGCAATTTTTAGCATTTTTGCATGGTCGACCTCTTGTTTTATTCAGAAATATTTAGGCTTTCAGAATCTTACATGTAAAGATATACCGTATGATTCAAAAAAGTTCCAGCAAGTTTTAAAGTTTAACCAAGTTAAGGTATGTCCGCCATTTTGATTTTTCAACAAATGTCAAAAACATGACATTAGCGGTCTGTCTTGACCCATTCTCTCTCAAACGAGATAAAATTCAATAAAATCGGTCCATAAATAAAAAAGTTATTACATAAAAACAAAATTCCGGATGATTATGCCCAACCCTAATAGACGTAGAAAAGTAGCACCTGCACTTAGTATTATTAGTTTCTGTATCAAATGACTATGTAATTAATCAAATTTTACACCTCATTTGAAAGATATTAAACCAGAGAAGTTTTTAAAATTATTTGTACGTCTTATCTATTATCAAATTTTAGAAATACGTAGGTATGAATGTATAAGTCGTCGATATGTTTTTATTACAAGTTTTCGTTTTTGCCCCTGTATTTTTATTTCTTTTACTTCTTTGCCATACTTTTTGCCTTATAACCTGCACTAGTGTGTCAGCTAACACGTAAAATTGGAACATTTACAAAAATGATAATTTTTTTCCTTAATTTCAAATTCTTAGTAGTCATAGTACGAGAATTTCGAAAAAACATAAACATGAAAATATCTCAAAATCCAGTGGGTTTAGCATAGAGGGTAGTATGGTTAATTCAATTGCAAATAGGCTCTACAAACACCTCCCCAAAGGAATACGTCTACTTACCAGTCACCCTGTATATTTGCATGTGAAAGAAAATAAAATGATTATCACGAGGATTCTTGGGCAAGCCGTAGGAAAACATTAAACCACAGTGTGGCGCACTTTAAAAAAAAAACATTAATATTTTCCTTACAAGCATGAAAAACATCAAGAGCTACGGCAAGGTGATGAAAAACGGAGAATGGTATTCTGTTTGGAGGTAATGGAAAGAGCAAATAATGATACGGGTTTTCTTAGAAATATTTGTTTTACCGATAAATGTACATTCACTCTCAACAACGAATCAAATATTCAAAATTGCCGGTATTGAAGCCAGGAAAATCAACATTGTCTTGTTTATGTTCGGACGGAATATCCACAAAAAATAAATGCCTGGGAGGGAATTGTAGGACATCACATTATTAGACCATTTTTTATGGAAGGCAACCTTACAGCAGTAACCTATTTGGACTTACTACAAAATCGAATTAAACCCGCACTAGAAGAAGTTGTGCACGAAAATCAGGAGATCTGGTATCAAATGGATGGTTGTCCTGCCCATAATTCTCTCATGGTTATACTGATTAATAAGCAAACACGGTAAAATGCAGACCAGTTGTTTTCATTTTTCTCTTTTATCCAACCACCCCCAAAGTTTAACCTCTTTTCTAATGAAGACACTAGAAAAGATGGTCGATAGGTATATAGAAGAGGTTGTGCTAGAAGCGCATCCTCTACAAGATAGTCAACATGCCTACCAGGTTGGACGGTCAACAGAGACAGTAATCCACGCCGTGGCAGCAAAGATGGAGAGGGCCCTACAATACAAGAACGTCGCTCTGGCGATCTTTTTCGATGTTGAAGATGCTTTCGACAAAGCAAAACCGTCGACCAATTGCGACTCTCTGAGAATGAGAGAAGCGCCGTCGGCGGTTATAGAATGGGTTGGATCTGCAATCAGGGAGCGGCAGGTGAGCGCCGCCATCGGTGACGTTCGGCTGGAGATTGGGGTGAGGGGTGGCTACCCACAAGGCGGCTGCCTATCGCCCCACCTGTGGTGTCTGGTCATGGATGGCCTGATGGCGAGGCGAAGCTGGCTTCTGCGCACAGGCGTATGGACACGATAGACTCGTCCGTTGTGACGGGGAAGTTTCTGGGTGTGGTGTGCGATAGGATGCAGACAGCCTGCAGGATACCGGAGAAATGGTGTAAGGAGACGGGACTATCGGCCAATCCAGACAAGACTGAAATGTTCCTGTTCAAAAAAAGGAGGAACATAAATGAGTTTAGGGCAATTCAATTGTGTGGGAATTATCTCTTACATTGACGCCGAAGGTCAAATACTTAGGAGTCACCTTTGACCAGAAGCTGACGTGAAGAGCACTTATCGACAACGTGGTGACCAAGTCGATGGCTACCTTCTAGCAGCTCCGACGTGCGGTAGATACCAGCTGGGCTTTAAAGCCCCGTATCATGCGCTGGCTCTACACGGCGGTCATCAGACCGAGAGTCGCTTACGGCTCTATGGTCTGGTGGCCTGGAGTGGAAAAGGTCACCGTGCGCGCCAGACTGACAAAAGTGCAGAGGCTTGCAGGCTTGAGCATAACCGGAGCCATGAGAACCACGCCCACGGCTGCACTGGATATCCTGCTGAGGCTGCCAAGCCTTTCCATCTGGATTCAGAGGGAGGCAATGGCGGCATACCTATGAATGCGGGCAACCGGATGCTGGAAAGAAGTGGGCGACTTAGGTCACACCAGGATTGCTCCGAGAGTGGAAAGGGAAATCCTCCAGAGCAATGCCAGTTGAGGGAGCGCTGAGGCTGAACAGGAAGTTTACTCTTACGATCTCTAGTAGGGAGCAGTGGGAGAAAGAGCAGGTGAAGTTCCCCGACGATGCTCTGGTATGCTACACGATGGGTCGCGGATGGCTGGAACTGAATCATCAGTGGCGGGAGTATACTTGGAAAACATCAACATAAGAAGAAGCTACCCACTGGAAAGGTACGCGACGGTTTCCCAAGCAGAGGTGTATGCCATCCTCTCGGTGGCAAGTATGAGGGAGGTCATGGACCGTCAAGAGCGGACTGTATACATCTGCTCTGATAGCCAGGCCGCCCTTAAGGCAGTTCGCCAACCCAGGAGCAGTTCGACCCTCGTGAAGGAGTGTGCGGACGCACTTGGGATGCTTGCGGAACAGAAGCAGGTATTCTTGGTCTGGGTCCCTGGACATTGTGGAGTACATGGCAACGAGGCGGCCAACGAACTCGCCAAACTTAGAGTCGAAACTCCCTTTCTAGGACCCGAACAGTAATAGGTATATCAAAGCAGCAGGTGGGGACAGCCCTTGGGGAATGGGCCGCTAACCTCCAAGGAGGAGTGGTGGCAGACGTCAGGTTGTAGACAGGCCAAAGAGTGTGGTGATCCTACAGGAGAAAGTCAGGACTCTTGCTTGGAGTAACGTCCTGACCTTCATGAGACGGTCGGGTAGGTTCGGTGAGAGCTGGGTGGTTGAGTGGATGGGGGAAGACTCAGGGGTAGGTAAAAAGGATCGCACTTGGTCTACTTGCCAGGTCCGTGTGCCTCCCCTCACCTACTACAACTACTACTACTACTACTAACCGACCACCCCTGTTAATCGGCTTGATTATACTGGGTCTCCCAAAAGTCGCGCATAAAATTAATATCAATTAAAGGAAACCGACCTAGGAAAAATGCTCGGACCCGTAAATTATTATATTTAATTGTGCATTTTTTGACATAAAAAAATATTAAACATGGTGTCTCATAGAACAGTTCTCACGTCTTTGACAATTTTTTTAAATGAAATGCCTAATTTTTCATTAGGTTTTCAAATTCTACGAAAAATTCTAAATATTTTTTATGTAGGACTTGCTATCCCGATTTTCAGCTGTTTTCAAGATATTGACATTTAATGTGAAAATTGAAACAAAAAGGTTATCCATAAAAATTTGTTATGTATTACTAAAATGAAAATTCTAAAAGCGCAACAAATGCTGGAAATGTCCACCGTCTTCTACCTGACACGCCCCTAGGCGATGGTAAAATCCGTTTACGGCATTCCTTATAAAATCAGGAGGTACCTATTCTATTTGTTTCTGTCCTTATTCTTTCTTTGAGATCTTTAATGTTGTTAGGTCTGTTTCGGTACTCTCTTTTCTTTAAATAACCCAAAAAAAAATAGTCCAGCGGTCTTAAATCCGGCGACCTAGGTGGCCACTCAATAGTACCCCTACGACCAATCCAGCGGTTTGAAAAGGTTTCATCTAGGTACCTACGGACCTCCACACCAAAGTGTGGAGGGTCACCATCTTGTTGAAACCGTACCATCTCATTTGGAATATCTGGATCCATCTGGTTAAGAAAAAGAACTGCTAATGCCGGAATTAAATCAAATGTTAAAAAATCCAAATTAGGTTTAGCGGTAAGGTTCTCTTGAAAAAAATAAGGTCCAAAAATTCTATTATAATATTTTTTTATGTCAAGAAATGCACAATTAAAAATAATAATTTACGGGTCCGAGCATTTTTCCTACATCGTTTTCCTTTAATTGATATTAATTTTATGCGGGACTTTTGGGAGACCCAGTATAATGTATACAGGTGTTCCCTAATGATATGCTAATATTTAAGGAGGTGATTGCTCGATACATTTTAAGAAAAAAACTTCATATGAACGTATGTCCTAAACGTCTTGTCTTAACTATTGAGATACAGGGTGTTAAAGTTTTCAAAAATATAATCTATTTTTTAATAATAACTGTGATACTATTAAAATATCTTTATAAAATTTGGTACACATCTTCTATGCATTAAGGGGCATTTTCTAATGTACAAAAAATTTTATTATTTCTACCAGTGGCGTCTGTACGGGTTTTGCATTTAATAGTTTTGGAGAAAATAATGATACGCCACTGCTTTCTTCTTAAATAAAAATTATTTTTAAAATCTTCATTCATTTCTGAGCAAATTTGATCTCTTGATTTTCTTTCGTCCGACGCATGGTTTTCGCTTAAAAAAATATAAAAATCGTTTTACTTCAGGGTCAAATCGCTGAAAATCTGAAGCGGTGACTGTTGGGCTGAATCGTTTTTTTTCCCCTTTTTTAAGCTATTGAGTTTGTTTAACATTAATTGTTAATTAATTCAGTAATAAGTAACTGATTTCACTTTAGGAAAAAAAAAACTTTCAAGTGGCAATAATTACCACATTAGAATTTCAGCGTGGAATTTAGTTTGCAGAAAAAGAGTTTAATTTAATTTTTTGAAAATAAGTTCACATAAACTGCCTAAATTTATTAATTATTAATTATTGACAATAATAGCAATGATTATAAAAATTGTTAGAAGTGGCCACCTTCACTTAATAGGCATGCTTCCGCCCGTCTACGCATGGAATTGCGCACTCGTTCAAATATTCCCGGCGTGTTCCGTACAGTTTCACACGAGGCAATCATTCGCTCTCTTAAATCTTCTAAAGTGTTAACGGGAGTTTTATACACTAGAGTTTTAAGGTGCCCCCCATAAAAAGTAATCCAAACTATTGAGATCGGGGGATCTTGCTGGCCATTGCTGAGGTCCTCCGCGACCTATCCAGCGATCAGGATATATATCTAAATGATTTCGAACAATTACACTGAAATGAGCAGGAGCCCCATCGTGTATGTACCACATTCGATTTCTTAACGCAATCGGCACGTCTTCAAGCAACTCAGGTAGTTCTTCTTCAAGAAAATACAAATAAGACCGTCCATCAAGGCGTCCTGGTAGAAAAAATGGGCCAATTAGATGACGACCAATATTTCCTACCCATACATTAACCGAAAATTGATGCTGAAAATGGGTTTCGGTTATGGCATGGAGTTTTCTTCCGCCCATACATGATTGTTATAGAAATTTTGAATAGCATTCCGAGAAAAATTTGCTTCGTCTGTGAACAAAATTTGTGACTCAAACTGCGGATTTAGTCTAATACTCTGAAGATACCACTGACAGAAGTTCACACGCTGTGGAAAATCCCTGGGAAGTAACGCCTGCACTCTTAGAATATGGTATGGATATAACAGAAAATCAATCAAAATACGCCAAACAATTTGGTGACAAATATTTAGAGTTCTAGCGATCTTCCTCGTACTTGTCTCAGGATGTTCGTTGATTTCTTGCAGCACCGCTTTCTAAATTTCGGGTGTTCTGATAGTTCGAGGTCTACCTTGCGAAGTACCTTTATTGAAACTGCCAGTTTCGCTAAGTCGGCGATGATTATTCGAAAAGAATCGGCTCTGGCGAGGCACGATTAGGATGTCTTTCCTGATAAATGCGCCTAGCTTCTGTTGCATTACCATCTGCAAGGCCATATGCGTAATGCATTGCCGCCATTTCTGCCATTTCCGCATCGTATAATTTATCATATTTACTGTTAACCGAAAAAACAGCGAAAAAATAAAATAACTTCGATGACACACTAAAAATCATAGAAATGAGTGAAATGACGCGCTTAAATGGTTTTGAACACCAATAACTTACTTTAAGTCAACAGCTATGTTGACTATGCGTGACATCGACGTTTGCAAAAACAAAATTTATTCCAGGATAACTAGATTTTAATTGTCTAAATAGCCCCCTATCACAATGTCTGTGTTCAATTAAATTTATTTTTTAAGCGAAAACCATGCGTCAGACGAAAGAAAATCAAGAGATCAAATTTGCTCAGAAATGAATGAAGATTTTAAAAATAATTTTTATTTAAGAAGAAAGCAGTGGCGTACCATTATTTTCTCCAAAACTATTAAATTCAAAACCTGTACAGACGCCACTGGTAAAAATAATAAAATTGTTTGTACATCAGAAAATGCTCCTTAATGCATAGAAGATGTGTACCAAATTTCATAAAGATATTATAATAATAACGAGTGATTATTAATTATTTTGCTCAAGGGCGGCTGTGACCCAGTATACATAGTGTAGCAGTAGCGCGTAGATTAAATCATAGGGCGAATTTGCAAGAAAGCAGCGTTGTCACGTTGAAAACCTAAAATAATGTTTTTTGACGGTATGTAATATAAAATCCTGAGCTATCTTACTTTGAAAGCCTACTTTATATGGCCGCCTCCTACTTCTAGACACCTTCTGATGTTTCTTCTTACCCTCAGAGACACATTAACGAATACGTTTGGAGAATTATTAATTTCGGCAATTTTTTCTGAAATCCTTCGTTTAAGATCATTTATATCCTCAATTGGTGTTCGATAAATGGAGTTTTTTATAAAAGGCCACAAGAAGAAATCGCAGGGTGTTAAATCGCAGGAACGAGGTGGCCATATTATTTGTTGCGTATTTCGGCTTATAACTCTGTTTTCAAAAAATTCACTTAAAAAATTTAAATTTTCTCTGGTTACATGAGGTGTAGCGCCATCTTGTTGGAAGTAACCTTCCCGCAATTCATCATCGTGAAGCTCATTAATAAATGTTGTCAGAATTTCGATCCGATATCTCTCAGCTGTAATTGTGCCATCAAAGTAAATTGGGCCTACTATTCTTCTAGAACTAATTGCTGCCCACACACCAACTTTTTGAGGATGAAGAGGTCTTTCTACAAAAACATGCGGATTTTGCGTATTCCACATTCGCATATTTTGTGAATTAACATTAAATAACATGATAAATAAAAATAAGCCTCATCGGTAAAAAATGTTTTTTCAAAAGCACCACTATTTTCTTCGTGAAAATTGTTTAAAACCCATTCACAAAAATTAAGTCTTTGGGGAACGTCATTGGGAAGGAGTTCATGAATAGCCGTAACACGATAAGGGTATAGATGCAGATCCTTTTTCAAAAGTGTTTGACATGTACTATGTAGCATAAATCCGTTTGCTGAATTTGTTGAGATAAATGCCTAATAGAAGTTGAAGGATTATTTTCCATAATTTGTCGCGCTTCTTCAATAACCTCATTCGATCATTTCGTTGGTCTTCCAGCCCCTTTTTTATGTTGAACAGAAACCAGTCTGACGAAATTTATCAATTAGGTATTGTGAAATTCGTCAAAGCAGTCATGCATAGAGTAATTCCACACACCGCCTATTTTGTTTCCATTTCTAAAAAAACTTTCAACAATAAAAATTTTTTGTGCTTCACTAAACATTTTTACTGTAGAAATCCGGCAACAAAGCTTCACCAAAACTTGATACGCTGAAAAATAAAAAAAAAAAATAAAAAATTAAATCATATCCTGCAAATAGCACTTTATAATAGTCAAAAGACGACTCCCCGGAGAAATATTAGTTAAAGCAATAGTAACCTACCTTCAAATAACTGCAAAAATTACAAAATTTCTCCAATTTTTAAACTTTACAAATACACAAATTCAAATAAGACGTAAATGTCATAAAACAATCATGTCATCTTATCTACGCAGTACGGCCATCATGCTTTTAAAATGCATGGCCTCCCTTGAGCAAAATAATTAAAAATCACTCGTTATCACAGTTATTATTAAAAAATAGATTATTTTTTTGAAAACTTTAACACCCTGTATCTCAAAAGTTAAGACGTTTAGGACATACGTTCACATGAAGTTTTTTTCTTAAAATGTATCGAGGAATCACCTCCTTAAATATTAGCATTTCAGTAAGGAACACCCTGTATAGTATAATCATAACTATTTGCGCTAATTTATTACATCCCCACGATTCCTCAAACTTCATTGGGCAAGAAGGCATAGGATATATGTTAAATAGATATAGAACAAAAATACCTGTGTGTATTTAAAAAAGTGCACGTGAAATATATTGACATGAACGGTGTTGGACATAGAACAATTTGGTGAAACACCTTTGTTTAAGAAAAAACTGGACAAAAAATACTCCGATTCTCACGCGAAGATATGACCTCATTAATCGCTGCCGGATTTCCGAGACAAATATAATTTAAAAAAAAACACACCTTTCTCCCATGACTAAAATTCAATTTGGGATATTTCTTATCCAACCGCATTGAGAATATGACATCCTAAAAAGTCCAAAAAAGACCTTCAAAATGATGTAGTAATCAACCAGCCTTTCTTTTTCATTTAATTTTTGACGCCACTGGATTTAAGGGAGATCGGCGGATTTTTAATCTTTAGGGACTATAGCACGCACCTAGAAATTGCAGAACGATTTTTAGTTAGGGCCATTTATTGAATTTTGAATTATATTGAACCATGCCAAATGTGTGAAAACTATAATTGCGTAGAACAATTAATTAAGCAAGTATTTTTCGATAATTTTCTGCTGTATAACTGCTTCATGATAGTAGTTTATCACTGGTATAAACAACTATGACGGAGCAAAAACCTGTACAAGAAATGTCTGAAATAATTACCAGTTTGCAGTAATGTAGGCGCCTCTGCGAAACGTGATCGAAATACACGATCATGAATGCCGCCAGTAATTTTATAATTCATATTTTACTTGGCAAAATCAAAACCAAAAATAATTTTTATTATAAGGAAATAATAAATAATTTTGTTGCCAAATAATCAGCCCTATGATCAAACACACAAGTAAACTCAAAATTACCGGTTTTTCAACCACAGTGAAAAATTCACAAGTACGTTTTTTTCGGTTGTTGTCATGGAAACGGTACGTTAAAAGTCAACTTGTATATTTGATCATAGGGCTGATCGTCTGTTAAAGGTCAGTACCAAATACTACAACAAATTCCTAAGGCTGAAATATGACAAACTAGCCCAACATACCTTAGCCCAAATTATGAATGTCCTGTTAATGATAATTATAATAATTATTTAATAATGATAATAATATTAATAATACTCATAATAAAGGTATTTTTATTCACGTTCAAAACATTTACAATAGCTATATTTCCAAAGCACAATAAAAAAAGAAGAAAAAACAAAACTAAATAATATTAGAGTAAAGTATTAATATTTTATCACAAACGGCGAAGAGAACATATCATATATTAAATTTGTTATAACAAGAATGAAGTTAGAAGGCAACTCAGCTTCTCTTTTGGATAAAATACCTCTTGGGGTGAACTCTGAAGTTGTCAACAGATGAGCAAGATTTAATCTCTGGCGGCAAGCTATTGTATGTTTTAACTACATTATACGTAAAACTACACTGGAAGGCGGCTATTCTGTGCCTGAGAGTCTGAAATAGCTCATTATATCGCGTAACCCTGCTATAGATGTATTTTAGGAAGTTTTTCGTAAAGATATAGTGTTATAACAAGAATGAAGTTAGAAGGCAACTCAGCTTCTCTTTTGGATAAAATACCTCTTGGGGTGAACTCTGAAGTTGTCAACAGATGAGCAAGATTTAATCTCTGGCGGCAAGCTATTGTATGTTTTAACTACATTATACGTAAAACTACACTGGAAGGCGGCTATTCTGTGCCTGAGAGTCTGAAATAGCTCATTATATCGCGTAACCCTGCTATAGATGTATTTTAGGAAGTTTTTCGTAAAGATATAGAGGCACTTCAAGTTTGCTAACCCTATATACTAAAGAGCCCGGTTGTATGTGGTATCTCTAGTCAAGATAAAACGAACTAGACGCAAGGAATGATGGAGTTACATGATTAAAGTTACGCAAATCATAAGCGAACCTGATGCATGAGTTTTGCAGCTTTTGGAAGCTATTCCTAGTTCCAGTTAGTGCCGGCCAATAGAGTGTTTGCAAAATCAAGGTATGAAATAATTAAACTATAACACAGTTTAAGTCTAATATTTCTAGCCAACACATTCCTATGTACAGTATGTCCGGTGACAAGAGGTCAAACGAACCAAAAATTTCATTTTTCGAGGAAAAGTCATTATTTATAAAAAAATGTTGCTTGTTAAAAAGATACGATTTTTGATGATATTGTATACAGGGTGTCCAAAAAGTTAAAAAGCAAAATGCGATTTAAGCGAGTTGTTTTAAATCATCACATCTTCTAAGATATTGGTTTTCATTAAGTTTGGATAGCAGTTTTATTTTTGCTTTAAGTTTGTCTTTCACTGATAATTCACCTCACTTTTATTGAACCAATTAAAACGCTCATTTTCATAGCAACCACCTTGGTAACGGTCGTCTTACCCGATAAGACTACCGCTAGCTCGAAAAGACGCTTTCGAAAAGACGCTTGTAGCTTTTTTACTTAAATAAAAAATTAGTAACACCTCTAACTTGTATATTTACCTTTATCAGACGGCCTTCATTTTTATGTTCAGTAAATTATCCAATAAAATACACCTCTAGAGGCGGTTTCTTATCTTCATACCTTCGTTTTTCACTCGAAACTCGATTTTCCAAGAAAATTTTCACTCAATGTAATTTTTACTTATAATCAAAGATAAGACCCTCGAGCTAAAGCTCTCGGGATCATATCAGATTATAAGTAAAAATTACATTTCGTAAAAATTTGTCAGAAAATCGATTTCTTGTTAAAAACATCGGTATTACCGATAAGACGCCTCCTCTATCGGTGTATTACTGTTGATAAGCTTGGTGGGTGTATGGCACCTTTGATTTTGTGTATACCTGTAACCTGTAAGTGTCACCCGTGATTAGGTACTTCAGAAATAAATTAGTATAATGTCAAGCAAAGCGTCATTGTCAGTAACTTTTCAAGATTTTATTAGTTTACGATGTTAACAACGGAGCAAAGAATTCATTCAATACGATGTTATGGTAACGGAGATTTTTCATACAGATACTTTATTGAAATATTTCATGAAAGGTTCCCAATGTGCCCATAACCAAATGGGTGGTCTGCAAGCTGGTCAAGAAATTTCGTGAAACGGGATCCGTATCAGGTAAAAAAAGTAAAAAATACTACAATGAGACTGTCCCTAAGGAACGCAACTACAGGTGGTCCAAAAAAGTACTATTGAAGAAATTTTAAACCGAAATAAGATAAGTCCCTGCAAACCCCATTATAACCACACATTAGAAGAGGGCAATCATGGCAAAAGGTTGGATTTTTGTTTGTGGGTAGGGAGTAAGATTTTAGGTTATAATGTTCTCGGATGAGTCCACGTTTTCGACGAATGGCATCGTAACATGTTCGCTATTGGAGTTATGTTAATCCTATGTTCAGATATGTATTTGTGGGGACACCTAAAACCGGTAACTTATGCCAATCCACTGTCAAATGATGAGAACATTTTGAAACAAAGATTTGTACAAGCTGCAGAAGCAATATCCCTAGAAGAAGTGCGGAGGAGTTATGACTCTTCTTATAGCCCAGCTGGGACAATGCGTCCTTCATGGTGGGGCGGTGTGAATAATTATTCTTATGCTATCTGATTTTCATCCATTTTTATGAATTATGCCTTAAATTATAATCATGCATTGGCAGAGCCGCATTTAAGTTTTATTTTCAGGCCCCTAGGCTGGACGTTCGCGCCGCCCCAAAAATATTTAAAATTGACGCCTAATTACGTTAATAGATATGTTTATTGTGGTAGAAAATTAGAAATATGTTTTATAAAATTGGCAAAAGAAACAGAATAAAGTTTTTTCTTTATGAACAAGTGAACTAAATAAAAAATTATTCTCCAAATGAGTCGAAAGTTTGTGTGTGTATTGGTTTATGTGTATTTTATTTTATATTTCGAAGAAATATAAATAATCATATTATATTCTCTGCTCCGTTGGTAACATTGTAAACTAATAAAATCCTTAAAAGGTACTGACAACGACGCCTAGCTTGACATTGTTAATAATTTATATCTGAAGTACCTAATCACAGGTGATACTTAAAGTTATACAAAATCAAAGATGCACCTACCAAACTTTTCAGTGAAATGCAAATTTACAGCAAAAATATTATTGCTATCCAAACGAAATGAAAACCAATATCTTAGAAGATGTAATGATTTGAAACAATTCTTTTAAATAGCATTTTGGTAAAAACTTTAGAATAAGGGTACTTTACTCTTTTCTGGATACCCTCAATACAATATATTTTTTTTTCATCGACACTTGCATTTTTTCAGCAAGCAAAACTTTTTATAAAGAATGACTTTTCCTCGAAAGATGAAATTTTTGGTCCGTTTGCCCTCTTGCCCACCACATCGCCGGACATACTTTATATAACGTTTGCAGTGTTTGCATAAATATTTTTGCAAAAGATATTAAACATGTTCTACAAATCGCAAGTTATCATCTAACAAGATGCCCAGATTTTTACAAACGGGCGAGGGGTAAGGTAGTGTTCAGGGTGTTAGCCACGATAGCTTTATTCCGTTCAAATATCATCATTTGAGTCTTTGAGTTTGAGCCCATTTATAATGAGATCGTGGGCTGCTGTTAGTTTGGAAATAGGCGCTAGGTCATCATTGATGCACAGCCATGGTTGATTGAAATCGGTAAAAAAGAAAATCATCGGCGTACCGATGTGACCTACAAAATGTCTGGAGAAATCGGCAGTATATATGTTAAAAAGTAAAGGTCCCAGTATACTATCCTGGGGCGTCCCGCGGTGCATTTACATAAACCGAGAGGCACTATAAGGCAACACCACACGTTGACTCCTTCCATCTAAGTAGCTCTGCAGAAAACATAATGACTCAACCCATAGAATTTTAATTTAGTCAGAAAAAAGGAATGATTCAACGTATCAAAGGCCTGACTGAAGTCGAGTAGAATTAGGCAATAATTTTTCCCTCATCCTGGGCCCTCAGTAAGTCATCAGTCACATTGAGAAGAGCAGTTGTAGTGCTGTGAGCCCTACAAAAGCCGGACTGTGTGGAGGTTGATGTTTTATTATATAACAATTACTGTTTTTAGCAATCGGAATTACCTTAGCCCTTTTCCATAAAAAAGGAAATTTAACAGATTTCGAGCACCTATTTATTAGAAGGGTAATATAGGTAAGATATGGTACATCCACCCCTCTCGCACGACTTTTAATTTGCGAAATGATTTTCTCCACCCTATCCTATGCAACCTCCAAAAATTAAAATAATGGATTTTGTTAAGATGGGACAGTTTTGGTCGTATAAATCGCCTATGAGATTACTTCTATTGGTGTTTATAAGGGATACACTCTCCAAAAAGAATTTGTTAAAAGAATCCGCGGTACCAAAATCAGATGGACAACTAGAAGTCTGAGAGGTAACATTAAGGCACTTAAGCGTTTGCCAAAACCTTTGGAATCAACCCTGATTTATGATTCAAGTATGCCCTTTTCTTATTCCGGGCAGCAGTTGTTACAAAGTTCCTCAGTTGCTTGTAATCATTTTTTGAGACCTCAGTTTTAGACTTTTTATATTTTGTTAGCACCTTTTTTTTAACTCGATCATTAGTTTAAGGTTATCCGTCAAGCAAGGTGATGGAGCCTTCATAATCCTAGATGCTTTCAAGGGAGCATGTATATTGAAAATATTTTATATGTTACAGTTAAAGAATTCAAGCATCATCCTGTTCATAAATAGTCTCTAAATTTACGCTATAAAGATCATCCAAGAACATGTTGTAGTTAAAAAAGCTATTATACGTAGGTTTTATACTTAACTTCCTTTTGCGCTCTTTCCACTTTTAGATTGCAGAGATTAAGGAAATTATCTGATATATTATCCATATCAACAACATTAACACTTGAAACTTAGAAATGAGAAGCTGTAATCAATAAGAGATTGAGAAGTGTTGCTTACTTACGTAGGTTGGGTTATAAATTGTGTAACACCATATTTGTTCAAAAAAACCCTAAGGAGCATACATGCATTCGTGTTATCTAGAAAGTTTACATGAAAGTCACCTCCAGAAAAGATATGATCAAACTGGGGAAGGATCTGTACAACACTGTTTTCCAGATCGTCTAAGTAGAGTTTTACGTTTGCATTTGGTGGATGATAAAGAGACCCAAAACGTAACTTCTTGCCACACAGGTTTGTTCGATGCCGCTATCTCCAGTGAGAACATTCAAAACGGATTAGCCTAGGTAGGAGCCTTTTTTAGGTATGGGCTGGAATCGCGCAGTTTTCCAGCAAGAAGGAAATATTCCTTTTTTGTAAGATAATTTAAAAAGCCTACAAAATACTGGTGTCAATTTGTCAACGCATGTCTTAATTACGATAACTGGAATTTCGCAAGGACTAGAAGCTTTTTTGCTGTAGACTCCTCAAGATTCGTTTTACATGGCGTTGCCGGAATATAATCTCGGGCATTTTCAATTCCACAGGTAGAGTTTTTTCCTAAAAATTAACCGTTAAATGTGAAGAGAATAGTTCCGTCAGTAAGTTTGCTTTTTCTTGTGCTTTGGTCGCAATGGTGCCATCAGACCGTGTTAGAGGTGAAATGGTTGACTTGGTAAAGTTCTGACTGACGGTCTTAGCTACCGACCAAAATGGTCTTGATCCGTTAGGACATTCAAGAAGTTTGTCTTTGATCCTCTGGTTGTGTACTTTTTTGCTTTGGTTTATCTATTTCCTTGCATGCTAATAAAGCTACTGGTCGTGCCTTCTGCAACTGTTTGGTACTAAATGTCGTGAAAATCTGCAATTATTAAGACAAAATGTAAAAAAAAGGTAACAAAAATATAATTACGTCGATGCCCTATACGAGTCTCTTTTAATAATATAGGATTTTCAGAAGGCCAAAAAAAAATTCTGACGTTGAATTTTCCGGTTTTTACTAAACATCGATTCATCGATAAATAAAATGTTTGGTATAGTTTCTGGATCAATTTCTATACTTTCTAGTATCCAATTACAAAATTCAGTTCTTCTTTCCCTATCACCAAACCTTAACTCTTGTACTTTTATATATTTATAAGAATGGAAATCATTGTATTTAATGATTCTACTTATTGTTCCAATCAAAAACGAAGGATCGTAATTCACGGTAGGATCCATTCGGCGCTGCGCATAAATAAGCAAGGCGATTTATTTGCGTTGCTTCATATTTTACAAGACAGGACGTTGCTCTTTTCTTGGGTGGAAATTGTTTTAGTTGTGAACTTCAGTATACACTAGTTTCAATGTCTTTACCTTAAATAATAATAGGTGTGGGTATGTCTTTCTGAATAGAACGTTCGTTTTTATTATTAACATGTGATAAGAAGTTAGTAAGTGTGATATATTTTTGGAATGGAAATTTACAGAGGATTCGAAAAAAATACCGTACTAATACGTTTTCCATTTAAACAAATGCAAGTTGGCCTTACTCTGATTTTGTGGTCAGTCCTGTATACATATTATATGCATTGTATTATATTTTGGTCTTTGTCTCCTTTGTCCGAAGTAATATTTCTTGTCAACGAGAGGAGACACCCGAGCCTAACGACTTTGATGTAATATTTTTTTTTTTTTTATTATTTTATTTATTTAAATCGTACATTTATTTACAATTTGATATATATATATTTGTCATATAGTATTTTGTAAGCTAAATCCGGTTTTTGAATGGTACCTAAGTAATATAATTACTTGTATGTACCAAAGATTCTAAACACATTTTTCTGTATAAATTATAAATTTTATATTCATATGTATGTACATATTTTCCTTCAATTTAGTTTTAAGAATGAATAAAGAACAATCATTTAAAGATGTTCTCAAAAGTTCTAAAATTTTGTGATATGTAATTTCTACATTCTCTTTTAAATTTGTATATATTTATATTTTTTTTTACTTTAGCAGGAATCATGTTATATAACTTGGGTCCTAAATAGGCAACACTCTTCATATTAATGTTATTAAAATTTATGGGAATAAGCACGTCTTTATTCATTCTTGCGCGGGTGTGGTAACAGTGGTTAACAACATTATCATGGGATCTAGTTTTGTGAATAAACGATGTTACTGTCACCATATACAGAGTTCTAACATTACAAACATTAGCCGAAAAAAGTAATTGAGTCGGATATAGTCGGTTTTTCTTATACATTACTTTTACAATATGCTTTTGGGTAATATTCAGTCTGTAAAGAGCAAATGGTTTAAAATATCAACGCAGAGAATTACTAAATTCATCTGCTGCCTTTACCGGCCGCCAAGCGATACCCATTATAGAGACTCGTTCTCCTCTCTTGCTAACACTATTGACTTCTTGCAAACTCACCATCCCAATTCCGAAGTTGTCATCCTTGGCGACTTCAACGTTCATAATGTCAACTGGCTCAAAAATTCAAATATGACCGAGATGGTGATTTTGCTACTTTGTTGGATATTTTTTTAACTTCAAACCCCGACTTGTACATTGTCACCGTGAAGCCGCCGTCGACGTCTGACCACAACCTTATTTCGGCACTGAACTAACTACCGATTAGTGCCGAACAGCCTCCTAAACCACGCAAGGTCTGGCTTTATACATTAGCTAAGTCGGATGACCTAAAGGACCATTTTCGAACCTTTCCTTGGCGGGACGTTGGTTTTACCTCTGATGATCCATCCATCTGTGCAACAGAAATATCGGAGGTTATTCTTACTGGCATGGAAGCCTTTATCCCTTTCTGAAAAAAAAAACCCTTCCAACGGCAAGCCTAGGTTTACCAAAAATTGCGAACGAGCTGTTAAATCAAAAAAATATTTCTACCGACAATGGCGTAAAAATCCTACCGCCGAAAATCGCACCATCTTTGTTAACGCTCTAAGCCAATGCAAGCAAACGATAAACCAAAGCAAAGAAGCACACAACCAGAGGATCAAAGACAAACTTCTTGAATGTCCTAACGGCTCAAAATCATTTTGGTCGGTAGCTAAGGCCGTCAGTCAAAACTTTACCAAGTCCTTTAACTTATCCTATAAAAAAGGAATATTTTCTGCTTGCTGGAAAACTGCACGAATCCAGCCCATACCCAAAAAAGGCAAGAAGACCTTGCCAAACAACTATCGTCCAGTTGCATTGCTTTCAGTTATATCAAAAGTTATGGAGAAGGCTATCAACGAAAAATTACTAAAATACCTGGAATGCTTCAACATTATTAGTGACCGCCAGTATGGATTCCGTAAGTCTATATCAACAGGAGACCTTCTCGCTTATGTTACTCACATTTGGAACAACGCAATAGAATATCATGGGGAGTCCCGGGCGGTTGCACTGGACATTTCCAAGGCTTTTGACCGAGTATGGCATGAGGGGCTCCTAACTAAAGTAAGAGCATACGGAATGCCGGTTCAATTTTATTCATGGCTGTCGAGCTTTCTTAACGACCGTTCTCTGCGAGTAGCGATGAATGGATTTCTTTCAGACACATTTAAAATCAACGCCAGAGCCCCTCAAGGTTCTATGTTGTCGCCCACCCTCTACTTACTATACATTAACGATCTTTTGGAAAAAATCTAAGAATCCGATATACCTATAGGTTCGCTGATGACAGCACACTTGTTTCATCTTTTACTTTGGATGCTCGGACATTGGCTGCCAATGCATATCTCTATAGGCAGCAAGAGGTCTCACATCTCAATAAAGACCTGGAAGAAATTCTGTCTTGGGGTGACAGTTACTAAGTAGAATTTAAGGCGGCAGTTTCTTCTAAAAAAGTTAATGTTGAAGAACCGGATATACTCATGGCGGGACACTCGATTCCCTTGGATTCATCAATTCATTTATTGGGCGTTTATTTGGATGGTCATATGTCTTGCCATAGTCACGTTGCGGCCATTGCTAAGGCAGCCTCGCAGAAGCTTGGAGTACTTTTCCGAACTAAGAACCTCTATACACCCCAACAACTTTTGATGCTCTATAAAGCCCAAATTCGACAATAGCTGGAGTACTGTTCGCATATTTGGGACTCTGCTCCTAAACATACCCTAAGAGTCTATTTTACTAATATTTTCATGGCAAGTGCTCAACTGAGGTTGCTCGCTTGATACCAGCCAGAGCGGTGCATGGTAGAAATACACGACGAGCCACTGCAGTCCACCAGTACGTGCTGCAGGTTAGTGTCCCTCAAACAACACTGTTTCAAGATTCTTTCATCTGGAGAACGTTATTACTCTGGAACGACCTCCCTAAGATCGTGTTCCCCAACGAGTATAATCTCCAAAGATCCAAGACCAACGTGAATCGTTTCCTGCGCATATTCACCGCTCGGGTTTTATCCTGCAGTGCTGTGCCTTATCATAAAAAAAGAAAAAAAAAATTGTTCGTCGATTTGGTCTGTAGTTACGCAAAACCGGCAAGCGGGGAGGGAATCAATAGGTTAAATCATCTTTAGAGGAACAAATTTGAAAATACTGAAATCTCCAAAGTTTCTCCATAACTTTCAATATAATGAAAAACCCAAATGCATTTGAATGTTCACTTATACCTACTACAGTAATTATAATCAAATAAAAAATTCTAGATGTAGATTAAGTTAACAAAAGTCAAAATTATATCAGTCTAGAGCATTTGAAGCCAGTTTTGGGAGGCGATTATATACAGCCAGTTTTTGCCCAGTTTAGGCATTGCTGTGACCCGGTATTTTATTTTTGTGGCCCGGTACCGGTCGCGACCCAACATTTAGGAAAAGCTGACATAGAGGAACAAGAAGTGATACAGGTTAAACCCATTTTTTACGACCAAACCTTGTACAAGAAAAAATACGGCAACCATCGCTAATGGGTATAAATAAAATCCGATATTTAAACTCTAACAATTAGGAGGTCGTTGAACAAAACAAAAACAAAAAGAAAAAAAAATCAAGGCCAATAACACAATCTCAAAGTTAATACCTCGCTAACGCTTGACTACCTATTCTATATTGGATTTACTGTAAAAGTTTTTGTTACGTAATTTATTTTACTAAAGAGGTTTATGATGGTATGAGGTACCATTAACATTGTATATTCTAGACAGAGATTGTATAACGGCTATTCAAGCCGGCACAATAATCCTCTACAGGTGCGACAAAAATACCCGTACAGATATTTTAGTCTAAAAGACAGTACTCAGCATGAGAAAGTCTAAAAACACGTGTTTAGGCCCTGGCTATCTCTAAGATAAGTTGTCATCTGCCCCGTTCTCAATGATGGTCAGGCAATTAATGGCATATTGAAGGATGTCAGGTAAGTAAACCCTGATGTCTCACATGCATTTTTTTACTAAAATACTCTTTAATGAAATTAATAGGGCACCAGAGGGTACCTACACTAAGGAATTTTTTTTTTAATGTGGGAATTCAAACGCTTTAATACAACCTATATTTCATCAAGTGAAATATATTGCAGTGAAGATATTAACCGAAAAAAATTTGAATTTGATCGATTCAATAAAATTATTTAATTGCCGAATATTTTCCTAACTTAAGCGAAATTTTATTGGATCAATTAAATGTTGCTAATTTAGTTTTTTTACGGAATTTCTTTTATTAAGGATTTATTATTAGAATAAGATATTAATTCTTATAAACATAAGATGCAAATATATTGTTATTAAACTTTTATTCCCCGTGCAATTCCTCTATTTACAGTTGTCAATATTATAATTTAATTCCCATATTAAAAATGTGGTTGCCGAATAAAAGTTTTATAATGCAGTACCATCTTCTTCCTAGTTTGCATTCAGTAATAAGCCGGCGAGATGTAGCGCGGATGCACCATTTATTGTGTTGTATAGGGTGTCCTACTTAAAAAAAACATAACTTTGGGTCAAAACTCAAAAACAAAAGTTGTTAGAAAGAAACTAACTATGCCACAGAATTCTACATAAAAAAAATCTTAAATAACCCAGTTTTACATTATTGATATAGTTGGAGTCAAGCAAATATTTGACGCGTGACACTTCCATCTTGTCATATTTGTCAAATACTAGGTTATTTCGATTTCACCAACTTTATTACAGCTGATACTTAGTCAGGGTTATTTATAAACCTTTGCAGAAAATGATTGCTGGGAAATTGGTCTGAGAATATGAATTATAATATAAATAAATTTGTTTTGATACATTTTGTGCATTGTAATGGTGGAATTCAGGATTGACCATTAATATCACAGGTCTTAACAAAAGCAACCTTAGTAGTGTATAACGATTAAATTAATAAATAAAATGCGGATCTGCAGCCCATATGATTTGACCAAATCGACGAGAAGGTAACTCGGTTTATGTATATCTCTTTTTAGTCATATAAAAGGATAAAGATACAAATACTTCGAGTGGGTGGTAATTATTATAATATAAATTTAGCCATTAGTAACTTTTATAATATGAGTGGCCTGCCGTATTTGACACCCATGACAATATGGAAGTGTCACGCGTCAAATATTTGCTTGACCCCAACTATAAGTCAAATTATCGAGATGCAGGGGAGCGTCAAAAATTACAAATTTTTTAAATCGCCCTGTATGACAGAAACTGAGAGGGGTATGAAAATTTCATTTTCGGCAATTGAAGTTTCATAAAATAATAGAACAGTAAGCCGCAAACCCCATCTTTCTATCTTTTATAATAAGGAAGCTGGTATATGAAAACACACGAAAACTGAACACCCTGTACAGGGTATCTACTTTTCGATGTAATTGCAGGGTATCTCGGTAACTAGTGAAGATAGAGACTTGCGGTTTTTACATTACTGCACTGCTTTTTCGTGAAACAAAAGATACCGCAAACAGAATAATTGCCATAGCTTTCTTAGTTTTTAAGCTACAGGGTGTTTTCGAGAATGTTGGCTTTTTGACCACCCCGGTGTTTCGTTTACCCTCTAACTTATTACGAAATTAAAAACTGTTTTTAAGTGAGTTTTTTAGGTAGAGATTCGGTGGCGTACTTACTTTTTTTCTAAGTGTCTTACTTTTCTAGGTTTAAAGCAAACATATGTTCTTTTAAATGGGACACCACGTATAATTCTCTCTTATTTGATTGAGCTATTTTTTAACTTTTCATAAATGCACAATAGTCGATAGTTACTATTAACAATAAACGCACAAATCAAAAAATTTAGAAAATTAAGGTAGAATAGGTCATGAAACCATTTAAACGAACAAAAAAATATCTATCTGATATGTCTATTTGTCAAAATGTATAGGCAAAAATGACGTTTTGTTAAAATACATGTTAGTATTTCAAAAAATTAAAAAAAAAATGGTGAAATGTAGTAGTATGAAAATTTTGAAAAATACATGTTAAGTTTGCTTTATATAGTGCCATGAAAATAGGAAAACTTACAATCTTATAATTTAAATATCAAACCTATAAGATTTCTAATTTTCATAGATATCCAGAGAGAAGGCAGTCCGATCAAGTAACAGTTTCAAGTTTAAAAATTAATTTAATCAGGAATCGACTCGGGAATCAATCATTTATAAAGCCATGACCTAAATGTCCTAAATAATATATAATAAAAGAGAATAACGAAAGGGACAAAATGAACGTTACGGCTTTTGTAGAGTCACAGAAGTTTGTGTAAAGTGATAGAAAAAGATCTCGGAGGAATAAAATATTGTCTAACAAATTATTAAATAAATATCATTTGAAACCCTATGAAGTAAAGATTGTGCACCCTTTACGTACTGGGAATGCTGTGCGATGACTTACTTTTAGTAGTAATGACATATTCTTTTGTTTCTTTCAATGGTTTCATAGCCTACTACCCTAATTTTCTAAATGTTTCGATTTGTGCGTTTATTGTTAATAACAACTATCAACTATTATATATTTTTGAAAAGCTTAAAAATAGTCGAATGAAATAAGAGAATAATATACAGGGTGTTTCATTTAAAAAATCCTATGTTTGCCTTAAATCTCAAAAAGTAAGACTCCCAGAAAAAAGTAAACACGCCACTGAATTCTACTTAGAAAACTGTCTTAGAACAAGTTCGAAGGGTAATCGAAATACAGGGATTGGTCGAAAAGGCAACATTTTCGAAAACACTCTGTACTTTAAAAACTGAGAAAGTTATGGCAATTCTGTTTACAGCACATTTTGTTTCACAAAAAAGTAATGCAGTAATGTAAATCCGCAAGTCTCTATCTTTACTAGTTACCGAAATACCCTGTAATTACATCGAAAAATGGACACCTTGTACATACAGTGTGTCTACTTAAGTTGGAACCATATGAAAAACTTCTTTATTATTAATTTTAAGAAAAAGGGGTACTTTTTATAAAAAGTTTTGCATGGTATAAAACCTGATATTAAATAATTTTTGCAGTCGCATACGAGGTTTGTGAAAAAATATGAATTTTGCTCAAGAATACATTATCTTTATTTTTGACAATATCGAAAACTATTAAAAAAAAGTTGATTAGAATTAAAAACTACATTTAAATATGAAATCAAACTTATCTCTGCAATAACAATGAAAATTTACCTGTAGTTAAATGTTATGTTTTTAAGTATTTGACAGTGCACATCAAAACGAATTAGAATACGTAGAAATTGCACCGTTATTAACTTATAAAGAAAAAACTAAAATTGTTTTTATCGTGAGATAAAACGCATAGAGAAGAGGCAGCATTTATTTTTATTAATAGAATCCGAATAGAGACATATTGGTCAATCAACAGTTGCGAAAATAGTAAATAAATTCAAGACTTGTGGAAGTATTCACAATACATTTAATAAAAAACGCCAAAAACCGATTGCCAATGACGACACAGAGTTAGAAGTTATACTATTTGTTCTGAAATGCCGAAAGATATCATTGCCCAAAGTCGGTGATACAAAACAATGTAAGTAAAGACACAGTGGCAAATATTTTAAAAAGAAATAAACTCCATCCATACAAACCACATTTCGTTTACACATTGAAAGAAAGAGATTATGATAGACGGTTCAAATTTGGCTGTCTCATCTAAGGAGAATTAAAAGAGGATCCTTTTTAATACAACAGATATTTTTTTTCAATTTTTTTGAAATTGCTTAAGAATGAAAATCAAGTCAGTACCTTGAAAGTAGACAGACAAAAAGGGAGACAGATAGGCAGTTCCTGCAAATCTCGTGGATATAAACACCTCAAATCAAAAACTTGATCAGCTTTCGGATAGACTTGTACCAAATGCCAAGGAAGAAACCATTAGTGCCAGAGAAGAATTAATGTCGGTTAAGAAGAAAATATGTGCATGAACTTGAGTCAGCACAGGGAACTGACGTAAGTGATAGTGATGTTGATAATGCCCTGTATGTAAATGAAATAAAAGTGATAGGCTCTGTAGGTCACAGTGACAACAAAGAGACAGTATGGAAAGAAAAGGTTGAAATAAATAACAAAATGATCGACTTTAAGTTAGACACAGGTGCTGGGATGAGTGTTTTACCACCAAGTTATATCACCTCATGTAAATCCTAGGTCATATTTAGTACAAAATAGTACTGATAATGTGGTTACCCGTAACAGGAATTACTTAAACAACTCATCTAACAAATATAGTCCCACCTCTTTTAAAGTTGAATCCGCTTATGACCAGACTGAAAACCAAATATAAAGCGCTCTCTAATAGTAAGGACTCTACTGTCAATCAGGCTATGTCTGAGAACTATTCAGGCACTTATGACCAAGTAATTAGAGAGACCTGTACTAGTTTTAGTTGTAATACTTCCGACACTAACAATGCAAATCCTCTGAGAACCAGAATTGGCCGTGTCGTGAGAAAACCACTAAAACTAGATTTATAGCTTATAATAGGAGATGTATTATAAAGTATTACTCTGAACGACCCCTCATACTATGTGGTTAGCAATACTGGCATGGGAGTCAAGTAATGCCGACATTCATGTTACTAATAGTAAACTTGTTCGTTAACTCACGTTCATAATAATAATAAACAGCTATAAAACCAAGTAGTGTTTTACTGATTTGAAACTACCATTGTCCCATATACTGCAGACAACGTATTTGGTTCCAACGAGACGCGCCATGCCGCAGTATATTCGCTGTTAGGGTTGAAAATATTTTCAACGAAAAATTGATTCATCAATGTTTAGATCTTTTTTGGCCTGTTAGATCTCCTGACTTAACCCCTTCTTGATCAAAAGTAATTTTATGTTTTCTAATATAATAAGTAGAAAAATTTGTAAAAAATAACAAAACCTAAGTTTCTATGGTATATGGAAAATTTGATATCAGATTGTTTCATTTTAGGTTTTAGCCCATGCAGAATTTTTTTATGAAGAAAACTTTTTTTTCTCAAAATTATTAATAAAAAATAATTATAATTATTATGAAATTATTATAAAAAAGTTTTCCAAATAGTTTTAGCTTACGTAGATTCAGTATATATACTATATTGGCATCTTCCCCCAGTAACCTTATGCCTAAATTATCTGCCCTATAATATCTTCACTGAAGCCGCAAAGGGAAAATTATTTAACAGAATGAACTAACACACAGTTGACACAAGGGCCTATTACGCCAAGTAAAACAATGTACCGAATTTTCAAAGGAATGCCACTTTTAGGCGTGTTAGCCTCCCCGAGGGAAATTCCAGAAGTTTGTCGCTTGTTCCTTTGATGTCTCTTTAAAGATCCCTTAAGGTATGAATGCAAACAAGTGTTAATGAGAACGAACCCCGGTTATATCCTTGATTAACACAGGAAAAATTCTAATGAAATGTTTATTTTTAATTACTTTCAGAGTTAGAAGGTAGCATTTTTAACTTAGGGGCGAATTTATTTAGGATACAGAATGATTCATTTCACACTTAACTAACTCAGTTAAAGCAATAAACGTCGTTGGTACAAAATTTGTAATGATGTAAAATATTTTATTTTTTAATTCCACTGCCTGGTGTTGCTGACTTGATGCCTTGGTTGTTTTTGATCTTTTTCTTGTGCTCTTAGTGTTGGTAGTGGTATTTTAACATTTGGCAAGACCTTGACTGATTTTGCACGTCCTTAGCGCGACTAATGCCTGCTCGATTCATATGCAGAGATATCAAAAATTACCTTGGTCGAAGTTGGTCATAAAATGGAAGATAGATGTATCAGCCTTTTAAAATAATTCAGTCAAGCTTGGGTTAGTTTGGAAGTAAACAATTCTTTGATGGTCAACATTTGCCAAGCAGTTATGGTCAAGTTTGGTTGCTATTGTATTTTTAAGCTGGTCTTGAATTATGGGTTTCACAACTGAGCACAAGGTTTACATGATAGAAACCTATTTTCACACTAGTGTGCTAGTTGATGGAATTTAGGAATATAATCAGCTTGTTATAGACGATTTTTAAGGGTACATTCCAGTTCTTGTAGTATTTACAAATAGTTTGTATGCGAGCCTTACAAATTATCTTGCTGTGTCTCGGTAACTCATGAAAAAGTGAGCTAAACGTGGATGCGTTTCATTGGGGTTATTTTAAAATATAAATTACGCAAAATGTTTCCTAAGTACAAAAAAATTAGGAGCATATTCTCGAGTTAAATTTATGAAAAAAAGTTCACATACACGTGTGGTCTAAAAAGCTTCGTTTCAAATATACAAAGTGTCACAGTTTACAAGAAATAACTTTTTTTTCGAAATTCTACGGAAAGCATAAAGATGAATTATTTAAATTTAAAATGCATACCTCCATAGGATCTTAAAAGCCCTAAATTACACTACACTAAACATCTCTCGATTCACCAGTGGCGTGCGTATGGTAGGTATATCAGATAACTTGTTTATCTCAACGAAACGGTACGCATACTGCATTATTACCAGAATTTACTTTTTTATCACGGCCTGTCCCTATGAAAACTACATTTGTGTTTTTTTGCTGCATATAACCGTTTACGAGTTTTTTTGAAAAGAATAAATTGATGCTTCATATCCCCTCGTAAATCTAAGAAAATTCCTAACGTTTTCCTGATTTGTCACATTCATAAATAATAATATTTTGGTTTGAGTTTGCATTCTAAACGTACTATCTAGTTTCTATTGTTTTGATTAAAAGTTTCCTGGTCATCATTACATTTAAGTTTATTGTTTATTATTTTAATAATAATTGTTATATTTTTAAAACTAACATGCCCTAAGAATGGTTAACCAAACAAACGCCGAAACGGAAGATACCCGCTTTGTTTATGGACTTACCAAAAGAGATTTCCCAACCTCCCAACCGACACATTCGTAAGAATTTATCAACGCTTAGTAGTAACGGGTTCATTTCCAAGGGTATGAGATATTCTAGGGAGGCCTGCCAGATATACAGGGTGTTCCTACATATCATGTACATACGGAAGGGGCGAATTCCTTGGCTTATTTCATGACCCTTGTTCATATAAACATTGATATATACAGGGTGTTGATACTTCATTAAACATTTAGCTGAAATTTGGAATACAGGTTACGCTGTACACCGTTGAGCATGGTTGTGAGAATCTACATGGAGATGTATTTTCAGGGGACATGCCCCCTTTTATTCCTCTGAACTTCTTTGCATTGCGCCGTTGGTAGTGTCTAAAATACGAAATGATTTTTTTTTTGTTTAAAAACGTGTTAGTCTTTTGTGTTTTTCTCGTATCTGCGACCCTTATCGCGAAAAGAAATACAACAGGATTTTCTATATTTCGCTAGATTAAATTAAAATTTTTAAAATGGCCTAGTAGGCTTTGGTCTTTTTTGGAAAATCTCTTGTTTTTATTAATTCGATAGTTTATTTGCTACCACCTGTTGAAAATTAAAGCTGAGATGACCCGGTTTTTCTAGCAATGATTTATTACAACACAAGAAACCTAAATAATAAAAATAACAAGGAATCTACGTTACAACAATTGCTGAAAGTAACCTTCTCCAACCCTTATACATGCAGTCGCTCTTCTTCGAAACCCCCAGAGTACTTCTTACGGTTTCAAATGCATCTAATATTCGATTTCAACGGTATTCACTGGTGTTATAGACACTAGAGATTTGAGATGCCCCTATAGAAAAAGGACCAATGAAATTATCCCCTAATATTCCACTCCTTACATATAATGAGAACTGCTCTTGAAAATGCGATTCTAGAATTCCATGTAGGGTTATTGTAAAAATTTCAAATTAAATTCCTTGTAAAATTGACTTCGTCGGTAAAAAGGGTTTACAATCAAAATTAGGCATTACTGCTAGCCTATTAAGGTACCACTGGCAGAAATTAAAGGAAAATCTCGAGGAAAGAGCGCCTGCACCCTTTGAATGTAGTAAGGGTACAGCAGAGAATCACGCAGGGTACACCAAACAACTTAACGACAAATATTTAAATCTTTTTTGATTTTTCTGGTGCTAGTGCCTGGATTTTCTTCTATTGTGTAGGCTGAGATTAATTCAAAAGTGGAGGTTAATCCAGGAGTTAGTAGTAAAATGCATAGTATAACCAGAGGTTGCCTCCGACCCTAGGAATAACCCTCAACTCGTGGATTGGGTATGAGTTCTTGGGATAAAAATGGTGTATCTTTAAATAAATAAAATTTATTGTAATTTTCAAACATTAATTACAAAGGCGAAGTTGAAGCAGGCTTCCTCACTTAACCTAAAAAAAAATATATATATTTTTTATCCACCCATTATTTAGCAAAAAAAAGTAAAATTATTCTGTACTGTAGGTTAAATCCTATTAGGGTATTATATAAATCAATTATAATAACAAGTATAAATCAGATAATAAGTTTCATGACTTCTTTAACTCATATTTCAAATATAATGCCAGTAAGTTGCTTTATGTGAAGGGGTATTTTATTACATAATTTTGCCACATTATGACTAAATGATTTCTCCAAATTACTAGACGTGTGTGCCGGAGTAGTTATAGTATATTTATGGTGAAGTTCTAAATTGTGGAGTCACATAGCATTTTTTTAAGTTTTTCAGATAGGATTCTTCTGTGATTGAATATTAATTTCAGATTTGTAAAATCCCTTTTAATGCACATACCGATATGTTCAGAAAACCTAAGACTATTATCGAGTACTAGGCCCAGGTTCCTTGCAGAATATACCAACTTAAGCGTATCGTTATTTACAATTATTTTAACATGTTGTTGACATAACAGTTATTGATCTTTTTTTCTACCAAAAAGAAGTCTCTGTGATTTAGTGGGGTTTATACTTAAACAGTGTGCTTGAGATACCTGTAAAATGACACCCAGATCCTAATTGATTTTGTTATTAGTATTAACAATTTCACTAGGTTTGAAGGAAATGTAGATCTGTGTATCATCCGTGTAAAAGTGGGTTCTACAGTGCCTGATTCGTGTTATAAGTTGTGATGTATACAGAGCAATAAACAATGGTCCTAGTATCGATCCCTGCGGAACACCAAACCTCAAGTCCCTCGACCCCGATGTGTTTTCATTTAAAACAACCATTTGTCTCCTGCTTTCTAAGTAGTTTCTAACAAGGTCACATGCATTGTTCTGGAAACCGCGATATTTAAAAATTGCTACAAAGAAGGTCCCAACCAGCAATTTGATATTTTATAATAGTCGCGAAAACGTTTTTGACAAATAAATTATAAAACAACTGTTCTCTCAGGAACGTTTTTAATGCGCTTCTACAACAGCTATAAATGCAAAATTGGCACCATTTTATAAAATACTTCAGTAACCGTTTTTATTTTGTAAAGCCTTTTGCGGACACTACATAACAATTTCAAAACATTTCAGCAATTCTTATAAAATTTCAACACCAGCTTTATAAAACAGTTTTATTAAAGCTTTTTATATCACACTACAAAATATACTTGCATATTACATTTTTAAAACAATTAAATAACAGTTTTATAAAAGGTTTTTAGAAGTTTCAGGTAAACGTTATAAAATGAAAATGCAACATGAAATAACAACAATAAAATAAAAAAGCTTTTTAAATGTATTTGAAATGCTGCAAGAAGCAATTTTGTATTGGACAAAGGAAAAATATAATTAACGTCGCCAACTATTTACAAGAAGTAAGAGGCCATTTTATTTATTTTAATTCCATTCTTGATATTATTTAGAGACATTCGTGGATTGTGATGCAGAGACCAAGTTTTTACTGCGGATTAAATTTTATTGAGAAATATATAGCATATTTCTAACAAAATATAAGCAGGTCCCGTATTTATTAATGTTTAAGGGAAATGTTTGAAACATAAAAAAATTAGCTTTGTCGATTTGGTCATTTTCTTCAGAAAAACTTAAGTCAATTTGTTCTAGGCATCATTATTTCATAATTTTTATATATTTACCAGCTGTAAATATTACCATAAATGAGATATTTGGTATTTTTAAGTCTGTCAATTTTTATGTTCCCGAACGCTCTCATTTAATAATGGCGGCTTCTTATAAAATAATTTTGTATTAATAGCAAGCATATTAAGATAATTAAGCTACTTCGCAATCCCTATAAAACATTTAAAATATATTTATGCTTTAAAATTGAGGGTCCTGCGACAGGACCGAACTGCTTTAAAACAAAATATAAACTAAGGAAGTGTTGTCTATCTTAATCTTATAAAGATACAACGAAATATTATTTAATTGATTAGTAAACACAAAAATAAATACAAATAGTGAGTATAGGCTTAGTGATTATTTCGGTATCCAGATGACCTCGTGAACCGTGGAAGTCCCAGCGTCTGATGCGCCGCCGCCGCTTAAAAATATGTTCATCATTGGTATCATCATCGAGTGGGATGTTAATTCGTAAATAGTAAATAATTTTGGATTCCTCGTGTTCTTTAATAAAAGAATTGGGCACTATTGTACGCTACACCGCTAATTTTCTTTTACTTTAACTTATTGCACACTAATCTTTTACTAGTATTTTTACATAAAACATATTTATCAACATATATATCAACAAATTATTTTAACTGACGATTCACCAGACGATCCTCTAACAATGGTGGCAGGTTTGAGAACCCTATACATAACCCACGCTTACCAAAAGATCCCCCCTCCAATATTCAATTTCTATAGAAGCCTCGATTCATTTAAAAAATATTTGTTTGTGTCTGTAGTATACTCGACTAGTTCTCATGATATTTTTGTTTTTACAGTGGAAATTAATTAAGGATAGAGAGCACCACTAATATATTTCTAGATATAATGGATCATGGATTGCTTGCAAAACATTATAAAATTACTATAGGTACCTACTTCTTTTAAAAATTCGTGTCACTCAAATTTGTCCCTCTTCGGCTCCCAGAGGTCTAATTCTATATAGTACTTACTGTAAATGAGAGGGAAGAACATGCGAATATTTTCTGCAGCTATAAAACTAATTTCCTCCACTGCTCGGGGGTAACGTGAGAAAAATAGTGAAAATTTTGATAATAAAGTAAAAATCGTTATAGGTTCATAAAAGTCGAGATATAAACAGACCTATAAAAAATCACAACCTAAACAGGAAATACCTCGGAAACTAAGCAGTTCCCCAAAGTCCACATTTTTATAAGACAGAAATCCTAAAAATTTCGTTAATTTTGACAATAAAATATAAATTAATCACTTTTTTAAAGAAAATATAGAACGGAAGAAAAGTAGTGATAATTGAGCGATTTCTTTTTCGTTATGATACTGGAAATATTTTAATTAAAAATCGAAATTATTAAGTAAGAAGGTAAAAAGATTTCCGTTATTTTTTTGTTTTCCGCCCCCTTGAAAATGGAAGGGGCGGGTGGGTAGTAGAATATACTTTTTAACAAATCAAATAAGAATAATTTTATATGAAAAACATAACAATACGGTCCTGCCCTTTTGTCTGATTAAACTCACATGGCAGCACTAGCAGCAGGGACAACGTAAACATCTGATTGTTGTCTACATAATTAGGCGGGAATATTGCTAGTTGGCAACTTTTTTGCTAGAAGACAACTTTTTGGCGACTCTTATAAAATAGATTAGTTATTTCGTGTACATTTTATCTTCTTTATGATAAATGTATTGTTATTTGATGGTAAAAGTGACCGGTATTACCGCCTAAAATAACTTAATAATTAACATATAACCTATAAAATCGACGGCAAAATTTTTTCGTTTCATTTCAGTCGTGTTTTATGTTAAAATTGATAAAAAGCCTGTCCTTGGTTTTAGGAGAAGTATAAGTGGTATTTGACGATTGATCCGGAGCACTGAGGCAGTTAATGTATTTCAATATTTATTAACCTCTGCCGTATTACCTATTAATATCAAAACCAATGTTCTTACTACACATCATATTTTCATAACACATCTTTAATCTTCTTCGAAAAGCACCACTTTTCTTAGTTTTTTTTTTTAATATCAGGCTAGGGATGGTATAGAATTAGTGGTCTTAAATATATCTTATTATGTAGTTGGCGACAGCAAATGTATATTTATGAGAACAATTTAATTTTATAAGAGATTTACTTTTGTTTCTATATTGTAGTAGAATTGCCATACTATAAAATAGTTATAAAGTGATCACTAAAATAACAATTTACTTTCAAAGGCGAATTGCTTTTAGAAGTACTCTAATATAACTGTTTTATTAAAGTCACAGGAAGCAACTATAAAACAATTTTAAAATATTTTTATAACGAAATTAAAAATGTCGCCGAAATGTACAGGGTGTCCCAACGATAGAGTAAAGTAAGTTTTCGCTTAACTGATAATCTTTGTGACAAAATCGTATCCGCCATAAGGTAAGGTAGAAAAATGCGCACATTTTAAAAATATTGGAAATTATACAGGGTGTGCCACAAAAGTAGGACAGCAAAAAGTAAGATTTTTTTAAATGGAACACCCTATATTTGCTTGTATTTTTGGGTTCTATGTATTAATCCAAACGTTTTTGGTCATATATGACATGAGCTGAAATTTGATAGTTTTTGAGAAATTTCGAAATAACGATGAAAATTAGAATTATCATGGTGTTGATAAATGGACAGTTTCTCCGTCAATTCATAATTGCAAACTTCAATATTTGGTAGGAGGAAGGACTGGTTACTATATTAATATTTAGTATGCGCAATTTGTTCTACAGGGTGTTTATTATAAGCGTCCAAATTCGCACATCTTCAAACTAGGAAATCTCAATTTTTTTAAATGGAACACCCCGTATATTTTAATTTCGTTTTATTCAGATTTAAACAGCCTTTCATTTTTGCTAAATATGTCCTATGCCTATCTTTAATAGTTATCGAGAAATTTCGATTTTTTCAAATTGCTACACGTTATATTCTATACCAGAGCATTGTTGGATCGCGATAGCCATGAAAAACAATAGCTAAGGTAAACAATTCATGTGCCAAAATGAAACGCTTAATAATAATTGTCGTGAATTAAAACCTTGTCTTGCTTTTTTCGTCTTCATTTCGTTAATTTTCTATTGAGCATGGATTATCCTGTAAATGAGTTGATTGATATGATCTATGTGTTAGGCGAAGCTGAGAGAAACCCTTTGTTGGCTCAGCGAATTTACAGAGTGAAATATCCTGAACGTCGGATGCCCACTGCTAACGGTTTTCAAAATGTGATGGAGAGATTTGATTCCAGCGGTAGTGTTAAATACTCTAAACGTGTAGTTGTTAACAAAAACGCAGCCAACGTAGAAAAATAATTAGAAATATTATTGAATATTCAAGAAACTCCTCAGGTGAGTAGTAACACGTTAGCGACATTATGTGATTCCTCCAAATCAACTGTGAACCGAACAACAAACAAGTATAAATATCATCCATACCACATAGAGATTCATCAAGAATTGCGAGAAGGAGATTTTGAAAGACGAATTCAATTTTGAAATATTATTTAACAACTGCAGTTAAATAACAATTTTTTGACCAATGTTTTGTTTTCTGATGAGGCGACGTTTAGAAGTAATGGAGCTGTAAATCGGCATAATATGCATTATTATGCCACTGAAAATCCATTCTGGCTACGGGAAGTTCAAAATCAAGGTCACTGGTCAATAAATGTATGGTGTGGTATCCTTCATAACCAAATTATTGGTCCCCATTTTTTTAATGAACCTTTATCGGGCCGCATCTACTTACTTTTCTTACGTGAATAATTGCCTCAGTTACTTGAGGATGTTAATTTAGGCGTACGGCAAAATATGTGGCTGCAACATGATGGTGCACCTCCACATTTCCATCGTGAAGTCCGGGATTTCTTGAACAGACAATACCCAGAAAAATGGATTGGGCGTGGAGGCTTTATTTCGTGGCCACCACGGTCATGTGATTTAACACCGTTAGACTTCTTCCTATGGGGTTACATAAAAGATCGGGTATATGTCAATAAACCAACCACCAGGGAAGATATGAAGAACAGAATTAGAGAAGTTTGTCGAACAGTGACACCTCCTATGTTGTCGGAAGTGAGACACAACCTACAAAAAAGATTAAATACGTGTATTCAACACGAAGGCCATATTTTTGAACATTTATTGAGACGTAATGTTGAATAAAAATTTAAAATTCTGGACTATAAGCATTTTATTTTGGCACATGAATAATTGTTTTTCATGGCTATCGCGATCCAAGAATGCTCTGGTATAGAATATAACCTGTAGCAATTTGAAAAAATCGAAATTTCTCGATAACTATTAAAGATAGACATAGGACATATTTAGCAAAAATGAAAGACTGTTTAAATCTGAATAAAACAAAATTAAAATATACGGGGTGTTCCATTTAAAAAATTGAGATTTCCTAGTTTGAAGATGTGCGAATTTGGACGCTTATAATAAACACCCTGTAGAACAAATGCAAATATTGCGCATTCTAAATATTAATATAGTAACCAGTCCTGCCTCCTACCAAATATTGAAGTTTGCAATTATGAATTGACGGAGAAACTGTCCATTTATCAACACCATGATAATTCTAATTTTCATCGTTATTTCGAAATTTCTCAAAAACTATCAAATTTCAGCTCATGTCATATATGACCAAAAACGTTTGGATTAATACATAGAACCCAAAAATACAAGCAAATATAGGGTGTTTCATTTAAAAAAATCTTACTTTTTGCTGTCCTACTTTTGTGGCACACCCTGTATAATTTCCAATATTTTTAAAATGTGCGCATTTTTCTACCTTACCTTATGTCGGATACGATTTTGTCACAAAGATTATCAGTTAAGCGAAAACTTACTTTACTCTATCGTTGGGACACCCTGTACTATAAAGCCACTATAAAATAATTATATTTTATAGGTTAAAATATTTTTAAAGTTGTTCATAGAAACATTTCTATAATAATTTTATGACTGTTTTATAAGATATTTTATAATTCTGTTATATAAACGTTATGGTGATAAATTTATAAAGCACATTAGCTGCCTACAACAGAATAGTGTTTATTGCAGCTCTTATGTGATTGATAAGCATTTCGGAAGTATTAATAAAATACCAATAAAATAAAATAGCTGTATAACCATTGAATTATAAAATAACTTTGTTGGTTGGGGTGTGGTTGAGCTTGTCAAATGCTTTGGTATATTCTAGTAGGACCAACAAAGTAAGGTCGCCCCTTTCCGTTGCCTCAAATATACAGTTTGTAACTTTTAGCAGAGCGGTAGTGCAACTATAATTTTTTCTAAATCCGGACTGCACGCTTGGCAGAATACTGCCCTGACCCACACAGTCTCTAATTTGATTTTTAGATACGGTTGGTCAGATGCTTACCAGAAATCTTTTAGCCTACTAGGGTCTTTAACCTTAGGCAACGGAGTTACGCAAGAAATTTTCCATATTTCTGGAAAAGTCACCGTTTCAATACTATAGTTCACAAAGTGCCTTAACACATGTTTGTTTTTGAACCTATTTTATAATTTGTACTTATTGAATCTCGACTGCTACGTAATTATCTAGTAACCCTACATATATTTTCAATGTTGTAAATTATCTTCTCTCAGATGACAAAGAAGGGTCTGGTACTATTAACGTAGTTGAGTATATGCGAAGACCTCGGATTTTTAGGCCTCGTATTGAGCACATGGACTATTGTATAGACCTATAACTCATTGCAAAGTTTAGAATATCAAAACCTTGTGTAGGAACAATTTACAAATGAAATGTGAATACCAGTTTTGATATTCTCATCCCTCTGAAGTTAGCAGTTTTATGGATTAACCCCATCCTATACAACTGCAACAAAAACCTATCCTAGATTAACTTTAGGTTTAATTTAGGGGTAAATCTTCATATTAGTAGATGTTAGATGTTGGCTCACCCGACATCGCCCGGTGAAATACCATCGCGACTTTAACGTTCACAATGTCAACTGGCTCAAATACTCAAATACAACTGACAAGCACGGTCGTGAAACCGAATCCTTTGCCATCAGCTCTGGCCTCACCCAACTCGTGGATGAACCAACTCGGATTCTAGACCAAGATGGTGATTTTGCTAGTTTGTAGGATCTTTTCTTAACATCAAACCCCGGCTTGTACACTGTCACCGTAAAGCCTCCATTAGGAACGTTTGACCACAACCTTATTTCGGCACTCAACAAACTACCAATTATTGCCGAACAGCCTCCTAAACCACGCAAGATGTGTCATTATACATCAGCTAAGTGAAGGACCATTTTCGAAACTTTCCTTGACGGAACGTTTGTTTTACCTCTGGTGATCCATCCGTCTGTTCTAGAGAAGTATCGGAGGCTATCCTTACTGGCATCGTACCATCTTTGTTAACGCTCGAAACCAATGCAAGCAAACGATAAACCAAAACAAAGAAGCACACAACCAGAGGATCAAAGACAAACTTCTCGGATGTCCTAACGGCTCAAGATCATTTTAGTCGGTAGCTAAAGCCGTCAGTCAGAACTCTACCAAGTAACCATCACATTGAAAAACTATTAAATTGAAGAAAATGGTGATCCAGTTGAATGTCTTTATACAAGGTGTTAATTAAACATACGGAAAAAATTAAAGGGGTTATTCCCTGGACTGTTCTAAGAATATTTTGTCCTTCGACTTCTGAAAAGCCGCTTTGTGTCGAAGATACAGGACAATAACAATTTTCGAAATAACAACATTTAACGCCAAAAATTACATGTAAAGTTTGTTGATCAAAATGACTACCTTCAGCTAGGAAGCAAAAATTGACTACGAGCCCTTTCAAAAATACCAGGGCGATTCTTGTTGAGTTACACCCAGCAATTATCCGATTTCTTAAATCTTCCACATTCTCCACTCCAATAAGTGAAATCCACCTCGACCAATCCAGCGATCTTCGTATGTTAATGTTAAAAACTCACGAGCAACCACACTAAAATGTGTTGCTGCACCATCGTGCATAAACCACATTGCATTTCTTGTTGCCAGTGGTGCATCCTTTACAAATTGAGGTAGCGTTTGTTCCAAAAAGTTGCGATACACCTCGCGGTAAGTCCTGGTGATGTTTATTTTTTCTGTTTTTTTCAAAGAATTATCAACTCCCATTCACCAACCTATCTATACGAAAAACTAACTTTTGCCGATGGCGTATTTGTTAGACCGAGAAGGGTACCAATATTATTTCATATACCACTCAATTCCACCTGTGCTTTTAGAGGTTCTTTTTCCTATCATTCTTGTTTTTTATTTAACAACTTACCAAACTATTTAAAATCAATTAATAATAAAGAAGCTTTTAAAAATCAGCTTAAGAATTATTACAAATAAGTATAGTGTCAACTACTAGTTACTGTAGGAGTTACTGATGGTGTTCCAATACTCCTATCCTCTAGTTAACGCAAATTTAATTAAAACAAGCGAAATTGTAACTCAAAGTCACGGTCTCAATATAAAATTTTTATTCACTACCTTAGCAGGCTACATGTTTTGCCATTTCTGGCATCATCAGGCCTAAAATAATACAATGAGAGTGTAAAACACATGTCAGAAAATTTACGATTCCTAACTTACCCAATAAAACACCCTTAAAATAAAGCTAAAAATAAAAAAAGAGAACAAACAACAAAACAACCACACTTTGCATGATACAAACGACATAACATATAGGTATACAACTTAATAATCAAGGATGAAGTGGTCAGCCCATATGTTAATTTCCTGTAGGTACAGTAAAAAAAAGAAGGAAAATATCTGAAGTAAAACGTCAAAAAGGGGCGGGAAAAAGATAGGTTGTAATAAACCCCAACTGCAGTATTTGTAAACAACCAAGTCAATCAACCAAATTGTTAAAAATCAGATATAGCTCGAAATTGAAGACTTCGTTAACGCAGGTGAGTATTGGGGTCTTTTTTGCTTTTATAATTTCAAGTTTCTCCAATAAATCCAACTTTTTACCTTTTTGCCATTCATTATTCAGAATTATTTTTAACATCACATAATATTATTATTTGATAAACTAATAATAATCAGATTAATATATATTATTTAGTTATTTTCAATAATATTGTATATTTTTTGATTAAATTTGTAAGATATTTCAGGTTGGGCTTAAGCAGCCTGTGACCTTAATAAAGACTTTTTGAATTTGAATTAATTTGGCAGAAATACCGGTCCAATTAGCCATCAGTCACACACAATTCCAACCCAAACGTTCAACGAGAACTGATGTTGAAAACGATCTTCAAATACCTCATGTGGATCCTCTTAAGCCCACACATGGTTAGTAGTTGAGGGATTTGAACCTATGTGTGCAAAAGCCATTGACAGAATGCAATCCGTGGAGGAAAATCAAAAGGAAGAAGTGCCTGAACGCGTTGTATGTGGTTTGGGTTCAACAAATAGTCACTAAGGATGTTCCAAACAGTTCCATTACTTGCATTCAAAGTATTTGCAATTTTTCGAGTAGAAGTACCTGGATCTTCCTCCATCATGTCCAGCACATTCTCTTGCACTTCTACCCTTTTTATCGTTATTGGGCTTCCTGGTCCAGCACTTCGTTTCAATGTATCTGTTTCATGAAGACGTTGATGAATACTTTGAAAGGTTTTTCTATCAGAAACGTTGAGGTCAGGAAATCGTTTAATGTACAACCACCTAGCTGGTAATAAATTGTCATCAGCAAGTCCGTAAATGAAATGCATGTCTGCCATCTCAGCGTTCGTATAGCGATTCATGACAGAGGACTTTACTAACAAAAGTTTAACCATTAAAGACAGAAAATATATGTCAAACAATAAAACGTCAATCAGTCTTAACAAATTCGACACATACAAAATGTTAAATTACGCGACGCATTCAAATGAAACCTACGTTTAAACTGACTTGCTTAAAAAATAACAATGCATTTAAAAAAAAATATACTCGGTAAGCTCAGTGTAGTACGCTATACTTTTATTTAGACTACATTAATAATTTCAAGAATATTAAAAGTGGTTTTGTCAAAAATTTTTCTCGTCCTGTATTTTCGAAACAAAGCGGCATTTCAAAAATCACCAAAGGACAAAACGTTCCCAGAATGGTTCAGGGAATAACTCCTCTAATTTTCCGTATGTTTAATAAACACCCTGTATACAGGGTGTTATTTAATAAGTGTCCGATATTTTACACGACGATTCCTCAGTTATTTATAAGGTGAAAAATTGTTCATATAAGCATGTATCCCCAAGTCCTTCATTTTTGAGATATAGGGTGTTAAAAATTGCATACAGCAAGGACGTTTCCAACATTTATTGTGATTTTAATTTAGTTTTTTTTATATCTAGTATTTCGTTGTTTATTCTTGTTTAAAAATTACCGTTTGAAATGTTTCTATGCTGATTAAAAAAAAGTTTTTAAAATTGTTTCACTTTTTGACAAACACATGCATCGATTAATTTAAATCAAAATATCTCGAGAACGGCTGCTTGTAGCAACATTTTACAAGCATACCATTTTTACGTAAAAATGATAGAGAAATGTCTCTTCTAGAAAATGTGATACATACATGCACAAAAAAGTTGTGACTCCCCAAAAGAGAAAAATACCTGTTGGTGGCGTCCCCCACAATAAAGGGCCAAAGTAAGATCAAATTTGAATTTCTCATATTAAAAAATCCCCAAATACCAGCTTTCGTCCAAATATAGACATTATTTTAAAAATTATTTATGAAAAAGAAAAATAAAAATTAATTTTTAGCACCTTGTATCTCAAAAGGGGCTTGCGGACCCATGCTTATATGAAATTTTTACCTTATAAATAATTGAGGAATCGTCGTGTAAAATATCGGACACTTATTAAATAACACCCTGTATACAGGGTGTTTATTAAACATACGGAAAATATCGGATACTTAATATATAATCAAACTCTGTTCCAGGGTAAAGTGTTACAATTACAATTACTTAATATATAGCAGTCTGTATAAGTATTATAATATATTATAAAAAATGCTTTATAAAATTATTTTGAAATTATTGTGCCTCTTTTGAATTGCAATTATCCTTAATATGTGAAATTAAGATAATCTATTTTTCGCTTTCCAAATATGGAACTCAAGGGAGTAGACTGTTGTCATTTAATATAAAACACCATAATTAAAGGGCAGGTAAATTTTACCAGGTCGATATCAAATTAATGGAAATGTTTTCTCATTTAGAAGTGGATTTATTTTATTTTCAAAACAGTTGGGTTAAGGTGTAACGTATGTTACATGAAATAAGGTACCCCAATTAAGAAAATCCAAGGTTATGCGACATCCTGTATATGTTAGGAAATTTGTGGACATCTGTGCAAAAAGTATTTAAAATCCCTGCCTGATAATATTTTTGTTCTAACATAGCATAAAAAACAGAAAAGTTAAGGGGGTGGGACATGGTAAATCACCCTGTACTTAAACCTTAAAATGCTATAAAATACGATTACCTTTTTTTACAAATATCATCTTGAATGAAGAACGTCGACTGCCGACGTGCTCGCCCTTGATTATTTGACTACCCATTGACTTCAATACATTCTTCACTTAGATGTTAGATCCAAAAGAAGAGACACAAATAATAAATAACCGTGTGGCTCTTGTTTTCTTAAGAAAATTTAATGTGGAAATTAGTCGATTTCTGTAAAACTTGTTTTAAAAATCTACCAGAAAATAATAATAAAATTTCATCTATCAATATATTGTTTAATAAATTTGTATATAAAAGGGAAACTACTAAAAGTTACCCTAAATATTCACTTTTCGAAAAGATTAATGCATGACGGAAAGTTGCTGTTTTATGTAAAGATATACAGAGTGGCAAAAAAGTCGCGCATAATGCCTGTAACTTTTGAATTACCTCGTATACGAGACTAACTTAGTTTTTTTTAAATGGAACACCCTGCATAATATGATTGCATATTTGCATTCTACTGGGAAAACTCTGAATTTTTTGTATTTCAAATTTTCACCTATCTGCAAACGTTTCCGAGATGATGACAGCTCAAAAATGAAAAACTTCCTAATTATAATTATTATTCCTACCTAATACCTACCAGTTGAGTCAAGGTGTTTTCATGACAGCGACCTAAGAGGTGTCAATTTTGAGTTCCTGATGGAGTACTTGCGCATTATGCGGCAAATGTTAGACAATACATAAGCGAACAATTTCCAGGACGTTGGATAAGCAGAAGAGGTGCTATTGGCTGGCCAGCGCGATCCCCGGACTTAACCCCGCTCGACTTCTTTTTGTACAAAGTCTACGTTAACCGTCCAAATGACTTAGAATCTTTAAAAGTCGGAATTAGTGCTGAAATTCGGTCCATTCCAGAGGACTTCTTTTAAAAGGTTGTAGACGGGTTCAGGGATCGACTGGCGCTCTGCTTAGCAGAAAATGGTGGTCATTTTGAACACCTGATCCACTGAAAAGGTTTGACTTGTTTATTATTCCGATGTTAAGTTGTTCAATTTTCTAGGCTATTTATTTTGTTATTATAAAGTTTGGTACAATTTTAAATAAATAAAAATTTGAAATACAAAAAATTCATAGTTTTCCCAGTAGAATCCAATATGCAGGGTGTTCCATTTAAAAAAAGTAAGTTAGTCTCTATAGCAATCAAACCAGAAATTACCGAAAAAATTCATGCAGGTAGAAATATGGGAAATAATTTACTGAACAACTTTCATAAAGGTCACTTTTTCGTATACGAGGTAATTCAAAAGTTACAGGTATAATGCGCGACTTTTTCGCCACTCTGTTTAATGCCCTAAAATATCTAGTCCAGAAATGTCAGACATACCACCTCTCAGTGTTATTCTGAGTCAATAATCTTTACAAAAAGTACTATATTTCCCTCACTGATTTCTTTTAAATCTAGTTGAAACTACTACCAGAAAATTCATTTTAATTAATTCATTAAATTTAGTCCACCCGCAGAGTTTTTATAATGAGTAAAGTAAATATGAAAATATGAAAAATTCTCAAAGGTTTCTGGATAAGCTGTATAAACTGCAACAGCATTTTAAACAACACTAAACTCTTATATTTTCCTAATAGTTTGCATTATAACTCTAAATTTATGGTGACGTATGTATATTTATATTAAACACAGGGCAATTTTTTGTGCTTTATGAATTAATTTAGTCCCTCAGTGTACTTTTTTAAGGCTCAAAGTATATTTTTAAAGTAAATGCGAATTACTACACCAGAGAAATAACTTTCAACAAAAAAGATTTCACAGTACCCTCTAATAATATGATTGTGTTTAGATGTTTGAATAATATATAGGTTTAACTACAAATATTCCAACACGTGTAAATGTGGACCACGTTGACGTTTCAATCGTAGGGATTCAATTTAAAAAGCTTTAATATCTCTAAAATTACAAAAGTTTCAAAAATATGGTGTGACATGTCCCGAATTTTGGTTATTTGACAAAATGTACAAAAGTATTTTTTTTTTCAAATGACAACTTGTGTATATTATAACTGATTTGAAAAACTGTTGATATTTGTTTTCCATTTATGTATACCATACCTATTACCTCCGACTTAGAAGCAATATTTCCCATTTTGGTTTTAGTCACTCTGCCATGCAGTACCATGTGTCGTAACGGTTATTAGAAATAAGCCTCCTATAGACCACCCGATCCATCCAATCATCCGAAAGCCAATTTCGATAACAACAATGACTAAAAACCGAATGGGAGTAACTTTTTCAAGAACCCGTTTTAAATAAATTATTATAAGTTACAAACTTGAACTGCTCTCCTTGGTGGATCGTTTGATTTACCTCTGACGATCCTTCCATCTGTGCTAGGGAAATATCGTTAGGTTATCATACAGGCATGGAAGCCTTAAACCCTTTCTCAAAAAAGTGCCCTTCTAACGGCAAGCCTCGGTTTACCAAAAATTGCAAAGAAGCTGTTAAATAAAAAATTATTAATCGAAAATCGTACCATCTTTATTAACACTCGCAACCAATGCAAGCAAACGATAAACCAAGGCAAAGAAACACACAACTAAAGTATCAAACACAAACTTCTTGATTGCCCTAACGACTCAATATATTTTTGGTTGATAGCTAAGGCCGTCAGTCAGAACTTTACTAAGTCAACCATTCCACCTCTAACATGTTCTGACGGCACAATCGCGCACAGAAAAAAGCAAACTTCCTGGCGGAACTATTCTCTTCAAATTCAACGGTTAATTTTCAGGGAAAAACTACACCGAACATTCCCCCTGTAGAATCGAGTATGCCCGAGATTATTTTCCGGCAGCGCCATGTCATACGAATCTTGAGGAGTCTTGACACCAAAAAAGCTTCTACTCCTGACGAATATCCAGTCATCGTAATTAGGACATGCGCTGATGAATTAAAACCGGTATTTTATAGGCTTTTGAACTTATCTTACTAAAAAGGAATATCTCCTTCTTACTGGAACACTGCGCAAATGCAGCCCATACCCAAAAAAAGGCAAGAAGACCTTGCCAAACAACTATCGTCCAGTCGCATTGCTTTCGGTAATATCAATAGTCATGGAGAAGGCTATCAACGAAAACTTATTAAACTACCTGGAAGGCTTCAACATGATTAGTGACCGCCAGTATGGATTCCATAAGTCTAGATCAACAGAAGACCTTCTCGCTGATGTTACTCACATTTGGAATAACGCAATAAAACATTATGGGGAGTCCCGGGCGGTAGCACTGGGCTTTTCCAGGGCCTCTGACCGAGTATTGCGTGAGGAGCTCCTAACTGAAGTGAGAGTATATACGGGTTGCCGGTTCAATTTTGTTCATGGCTGTCAAGCTTTCTTAAAGACCGTTCTCTACGAGTGGTGATGAACAGATTTCTTTCAGGCACACTTAAGTCTGACTTAACATCAACGCCGGGGTCCCTCAAGGTTCTATATTGTCGCCCACCCTGTTTTTACTACATATTATTGATCTTTTGGAAAAAACTAAATATCCTATATATGGCTTCACTGATGACAGCACACTTGTTTCATTTTTTACTTTGGATACTCAAATATCGACTGCCAATGCACATCTCTATAGGCAGCAAGAAGCTTCACATCTTAACAAGGACCTGGAAGAAATTCTGTCCTGGGGCGACAGTAACCAAGTAGAATTTAACGCTAAAAAACCCAGGCGGCAGTTCTTTTTAAAATAGTTAATGTTAAAGAACCGGATATAGTCATGACGGGACACTCGATTCCCTTGGCTTCACCAATTCATTTATTAGGCGTCAATTTGGATATTCATATGTCTTGGTATAGTCATGTTGCGGTCATTGCTAAGGCAGCCTCGCAGAAGCTTGGAGTACTTTTCCGAACTAAGAACCTCTATACACCCCAACAACTTTTGATGCTCTATAAAGCCCAAATTCAACCATCCCTGGAGTACTGTTCGCATATTTGGGGCTCTGCTTCTAAACATTATCTGAGTTTGCTTCATTCCACTCAAGGAAAAGCCATTCACTTGATCGGTGACCATAATCTGACAAACAACCCGGAAAGCCTTGAACATCGAAGGCAGGTTGGCGACTTGAGTATGTTTTACAAATATTTTCATGGCAAGTGCTCAACTGAGGTTGCTCGCTTAATTCCACCCAGAGTGGTGCATGGTAGAAATACACGACGAGTCACTGTAACCCACCCGTACGTAGTTCAGCTTAGTGTCCCTCGAACGACACTGTTATTTAAAAATTCTTTCATCTGGAGGACGTCAGTATTCTGGAACGACCTCCCTGAGGACGTGTTTGTTCCCCAACGAGTATAATCTTCAAAGATTCAAGACCAACGTGAATCATTTCCTGCGCACACGCAGCGCAATAAAGGATTAATCCTGCAGTGATGTGCCTTATCATAATAAAAAAATAAACATAGATAAAAAAAAACACATTTCATATGGGATACTTCATTTGAAAAAATCTACTTTTGATTGATTGGAATTATACAGGGACATACTTTAAAACGCTAGATGTCATTGCGATTTGTGTTTCAACAGGACGGCGATCCGAAAGACAAAAATTGGTTCCACGAGTGTCCGGCACGGGAGTGGGTAGATTATTCGAAAACAATTCTTCAAACACAATTATTCGACGAAGTTTTTCGAAACATAATTTTCTAAATGCACATTTCTTCAAAAGCACAATTCTTCGAAACTTATCCACAAGGCAACAAAACAACCCTGTAAATAATTATTTTCTAATTTAATGTAATAGTTATTTCCGTAGCAAGTCCGGAAGGTACTGCTTCCGGTCGTGTTGAGTACACTATTTTTTCGGCAACTGTGTGAAATAGCAAATAAATAAAGCACATTTCTTTGCAATATTTAATATACAGTGCATTTGTTAAGTAGCGATTAAATTCAATAAAAATAAGGGAATCTGTAAAAACAGACACTCGGACCCGTCGATTTCTATTTTCAGTTTAGAGTTCAGCAAAATATACAGTGTATATCTTTTTACATATGGTAAGATAAGTAAGGTAGTGGTTGCATAAGGAGAACTTGGAGAAAAACTGTTTTAAAAATTTAAATTGTGAAAATATGTATCTAAAGTAAATGTTCGAGCACCGTTGATAATCTGTTTTACCTACAAAACATGCAGTACGTCACGAGTATTGTAATATTATTTACTTACTTTGTTGTCAGTGTCAGAAGGAGTTAAAATTGTACATTTTGTTAAAATTATTTTAGGTATTTGCATGTTAGCAATTAGCGTTTACTCTTTTTCATAGACGAAAGCAATGTGATCGTGAGCTTATCTGAAAAGAAAATAATTTACCTTTATTTTGTGAAAAATGAGAAAATTAACCGAACGTGAAAAAATTGAAATCTTGTGCATGATCGGTTTCGGAGATAGATCGCCCTCTCAGACAGAAGTAGTTCACTTGTTTAATGCAACTCACCCTGATCGGCCAGATATTAACCAAAGCATAGTAAGCAGAGTTAAAGCATAGTTCCGGGAATTTAGGTATGTTCAAGGTATTAAAAAATCTGGTCGACCCTCAATAACTGAAGAAGATGAGCTTAACCTCCTGTTAACAGTGCAAGATAATCCTCAAACATCAATAACGGAAAGGGCTTTTAATGTTTATTTTGCGGATCTACTGTGCATAAAGTCCTTAAGAAAGCAAAGTTCCATACCTACAAGATATTCCTACTTCAGGAGCTGTCAGATGATGATTTTGCTAGGCGAACTGAATTTTGTGAGCAAATGCAACAATTTTGTAACTGTAACGATAACTTTGTAAAAGGAATATTTTTTTCTGACCAAGCGACATTATTTACATTGAACGGTCATGTGAATAGACAAAATTGTCGTTATTGGGCAAGCGAAAATCCTCATCTTCCTGGTTTTCAGACTGTCATACTCACACCCTCAAAAAGTGAATCTGTTGTGCGGTATAGTTGACGGAACACTTTTAGGTCTTTACTTCTTCGGAAATACTCTCACTGGTGCGAGATATTTAGAGTTTCTTCAAAATAACCTCATCCCCGGTCTAATAAGTTTGTATCCGGATTTAGAAGAACCCAATATACACCAGCGTGACTTCTTTTTCCAACAAGATGGAGCTGCCACATTGCGCTTTATCTGTTCGCGCTTATTTAGATGAAGTTGTTCCAAATCGTTGGATATGTAGGAGAGGGACGATTGAGTGGCCAGCCAGATCCTCACGTTTAATTCCTCTTGATTTTCTCTGGGATACTTGAAAAGTAAAGTATACGTGAATCGTCCGGCGAATTTAGAAGATTTAAAAGCACGAATACACCGAGAAATTAGAAACATTAACGCAGATGTCATCAACAACGTTCAAAAATAATTTGTTAATCGCCTTGGCTATTGTCAGATTGTCAACGGTGCTCAATTCTAACTTTTACTTGGGATACATATTTTCACATTTTTAATTTTTAAGACAATTTTTCTTCAGAATTTCCTTATGTAACTGTTTATATTAATATTTATATTAAAATTCGAACAATTGCTAATATTAAAGAGATTCAATTTGTTTGACATGGTTGTTATATATTTGAATGCCTGTTAGTAAAGTCAAAACATAAAGGTAATGTATCCGATTCCTGTTAATTGTTTTCATGTGATAATTTATGAATTGTCTTGGCAATTTCAATTTTATTTGTAAGTGAATTGTCTATATATCCTTCAGCAACATTGGGGGACTTCCAGCTACAGTGTCTCTTTAAATTTGTGATATTTCCACCATAATCAGAAAATAACATCGCCGAGGTTCGACGAAGGTAATGGCCTGTGTAATTTTTAGGATTGGGTAGGTTTAAAAATTCTGCAATCCCAGCTGTTGATACCAACAGGCACAATCGAATATTTTCCTTTTTTGTAATTTAAAAATATCAGTTGTGTGGAGTATGGGATGACAGTTTACCAATTTTTCTTACCCCATTACAACAAATTAAATATTCTCTCAATGTGTGTTCTCGAGTCCGGTATTTGCACAAGCAGCATTACTTCCTTGTCGTTTATAAGATCAATTATTGACATTTTAGTTAGTTCTTCCGCTCTACACGCACCGGCTAACCCAATAACTGTTATTACTTTTCTTTCTACAATTGTGATTATTTTTTAAATTTACCTTTAGCATTAGGTAAGTTTCATTGTCTGCTTCTCTAATAAATTTGTTGGTCTGCTCGCTGCTGAAGACTTCTAATTTCTTTGCTTTATAATCAACGTTCTTCCTTTTAAGAAATGCAATACCCTTGGGGACATGGCTATGTTTACATTATTTCTTACTAAAATGTTTTTTTTTCAGCATAAAGTACAGGGTGTCCATTTTCCAATGTAATTGCAGGGTACCTCGGTAACTAGTAAAGATATAGATTTGCGGTTTTTACATTACTGTGCTAATTTTCGTTAAACAAAAGATGCCGAAAAAAGAATTGACATAGCTTTCTTAGTTTTTATTATTGGACCATTTTTTATAGAAGGCCTCCTTACAGCAGTAACCTATTTGGACTACAAGATCGAATTGAACAGGCACTAGAAGAAGTTGTACGCGAAAATCAGGAGATCTGGTATCAAGTGGATGGTTGTCCTGCCCATAATTTTCTCATGGTTGGGGAATACTTGCAAAATATTTTTAACGGAAATATTATTGGCCCACGGCATTTAATCCTTTGACCAGCCAGGTCTCCTCATCTTTCGCCAAACGATTTCTTTCTGTGGGGTCACTTAATAGAATGTGACAGAATTTCTCAATATCAACTCAGTAATGTTACAAATGAATTTTATGATCGGTTAGGATATTGTTTAGCTGTTTAATGTTTTTGTGAAAATCTGTAGTCTTAGGTATATTATGTTAAGTTAAAGGCTTAGTAAGAAAAACATAATGGTGTCTTTTATTTTGTATGTGTGACTGCCGTATTGGTGAAACGAAAAAATGTTTTTAATGTTAAATATCCTTTATTTGATAAAGTCTGTGCGTTTTAAGAAGTCCGATATCGGATTAAATCACCAAGGGATGTTATCGCTTTTAAAACAGTAAGTCGGTTAAGTTACAATATCTTCGCACCTTCGCTATACTTGATCACACCGAACATCCCACTGGTTTACTGTATTCTATTACTGGGCGAAATCAGAGGTTTCAAAACAAAATTATCTTAGAATAACGCGTTGAGCATAAATAATAATTAAATAGATAATTAAATTATTTTGCTATTATTATAGTTAAATCTATATAATAATCGCTATTTTCCAAGAACCAATTAAAATTTGCTCAAGTGCGGGATGGTTAAATATGTTAAAGATTTTGTCAGGTATATACTTTTCCGATAATGACATTATTTTGGGATTATTATAATTAATTTGCGAGCTGTCCAATGTTGTTTCGAAAAGATGGCAATTTTGAAGGGATTATTTAAACAACAAAAAATCGGAATTGTCAAGACAAGTTGTTTTTCTTGACGAAACATGGGTATTTGCAAACGGAACTTCAACAAAAACGTCTTGGCAGGATGACTCAAAGCATTGTTATTCAAGTACCCGTGCAAGTAATGGAAGAAGGTATATTATATTACATGCTGGTAATGAAGAAGGTTTTGTTTTAAATGCCAGTTTGATATTTTCATCAACAAAAAAAACTGATGATTATCACGGCAATATGTATGCTGAAATTTTTGAGCATTGGTTCGAGGAAAAACTTTTAAAAAGTTTAGAAAAACCTTCCTTAATTGTTTTAGAGTATTTTAGACAATGCCTCGCGTTATAAAGTTATGGGAGGAGGCGCTTAGCCAAGCGGGCAAAGAAGAATGGCGGAAATGCATTGAACACACAGAAAAAATTATTTTTGAATCTTATGAGACAGAACAGGTTATAGACGAAGTAAGACCGTTAATTATTACGAATGATGATGATGATGACGATGATGTTGATTCTGATGAGTCTGAAAGCATGGGTGAAATTTCAAATGCAGAGGAGGACTACTTTTAGTAGTACCTATCTACAAGTAGGTACGTTCTGTCGCAAGACTACAAAATCGGTTCTTTTTAGAACCAAAACTTTATAAAAAAGAATTCGTAAAACTAATTTGTCTGAATACTACAAAAGCTAAAAAATTATTATTTTTCTTTACCTAAACTAATTTTTTATTTACTTTAAATTATTTTACTTAGACAATGTAATTCATCAACATCCAAAATTACCTTCAATATAATTTATTGTTTGAGAGCCACCGACATAATTCTCAAGAGGTTTTATGGCTTAGCGGACTTCTTAAAACGCACAGACTATATGTTCAGATTCACGTCAAATTTTAACAATAGCGTCATAGAAATTATTTTCTGGTGTTTGATGTAACCTAAACTATGAAAATTTCATAATTTTGCCATCACATTTAATTGAATAAGTTAGGATTGGTTTATTACAATTTACCCTCTTATTTTTTTTGTTTCAGGTCAAAACACTCCTGAAACAAATTTCCCGACCTTGGGACTACGGCAACCCGTGCAGATTTACACGTCAGAACATATCAATACTTGTACCTATACTAGGCGAACGCGCGCTGCCGCGCCAATTTTCATTTTAATTGTTGGTTGTGTTCCTAGAAGAGAAGACGTATTGTTTTTAGTCGAAAACATGTCAGTGGAATTGCGCAGTTCTAAAATGAGTATATTCTTAGTAGGGAATGTTAAACATAAAATAGCGGGGTCTAAACTCCCGTCCAATAGACAAGTTCTCGCAGTTTTGTTTTATAACAATCGTGAAGTGAAACTAACTGTTAATGAAAGTGCAAATCTTGCTATTCGCGAGTGTGTTATATTTTCAAAAAAAGCAGGAATCCCTACTAGAGCGTTACCTAACTGTGTAAAAAAAACTTCTAGATTTATATCAAGCTTGTAGAGACCTACGAAAATATGAGAAAAAAGCTCAAGACGTTCTCAAGCGGCGGCGCCAAGAAGTATTTGCAAACAATTTGGATAACTTGTTTGATATTTCACACGCCGATGCACTTCAATTAATAAAATAAGAAGACAGGAATGTCTTGGAGTGCCAGAGGAAGCCAGGCAGACCAGGTCACTTAGCTAGAGTGGATAAAAAACTTGCCGAAAAAGAGGAAAGGGCGCGGCTACATTGAAGAAACTCGGCGAATGAAATACCATTCCGCGTCAACTTCTTCGACTTTGTATGAACCTGATTTGCCAGACGATTCTTCTTCCACTTTAATTGAGAATGTGTAGTTACAAGAGGATTTGCCCATTGTTACTAAAATAACACAATCCTAAACTAGTGCTACAGTAATGAGAAAAAATTTTATTACTCCGAAATTAGTAGCAGCATTAGATAGGTGTCAATTAAGTATCAGAGACTCTGTTTTTATTCTACAAGCTACTATCGAAGCACTTGGCCATAATGTTAACGAATTTCCGATAAGTAAGTCCTCCATCCAACGAACTCGCACGGAAAGTCGAATGAAACGCGCGAAAGCCATAAAAGTTGATTTTCAAAATGCAGTACCAGATGTTGTAACTTTTCATTGGAACGGCAAACTGTTGCCTGCTCTAGATGCCCAAAAATCCAAAGAAGAACGCCTTCTTATCTTTATCTCAATTGGAGAAAAGGAACAACTTATTGTTGTGCCAAAATTGGACAACTCTACTGGCAAAGAGCAGGCGCAGGCTATTTGGAATGCTATTACTGACTGGAATCTCGAAGATAAAGTGCAGATTCTCTGTTGTAATACTACGGCCTCGAATACAGGTAGCATCAATGGTGTCTGTATGCTCATAGAACAACCTTGAAAAAACTTGACAGAGAGTTGCTTGTTTTTGCTTGTCGCCATCACGTTTACGAACTAGTACGGAAAAGCGTGTTTGAAGTGAAAATCCAACAAGTTACGACAAGCCCTGATATTCCGCTCTTTAAAAAGTTCCGAGACAATTGGAAAACCGTTGATCCCACGGAAATACAGTGGTTTAAAGCAGTCGTCGAAAAGCACTTAACCGCTCCCGAAATTGAGGATTTGCCTAACCTTCTGCCGCATTAAACTTACAAAAAAGATAGTCAGAGACGACTATCGAGAACTCATAGAACTGTCAGTCATATTTTTAGGAGGAGAGCAAAAATTCCAGGTGCCATGCATTAAGCTAGATGGATGGCGAGAGCGATTTATTCCTTAAAAATATCGCTGCTCAGTTCTCAATTCAAGATAAACAACAAGGACAAGGCAGCTCTACTAGACGTATGTTTTTTTTATTGTGACGTCATACATCAAACCATGGCTACAATGTATTTTGCCTGATGAAAGCTTATAAAAGCATAGACAAAAGTATTTCAAAAGCAGTTGTACAGAAGTTCAGCCAGCACCTGTGGTACCTTACAGAAGAAGCTGCCCTACTTTCATTATTTGACGATGAGGTGACCAACGAGACAAAGGCAAAGATGGTGGAAAATTTAACACGAGAAAGCATATCGACCACTGGAAAACGATACATCCCATCGAAGGAAAACCTGTGTGGGTTACTATATGGTTAGTTTGAGAATGGTTAGTTATGTTTTTTGAGCTTTCTGTCTATCTTATGCTAAACATTCTTTCTTTCATTTCAGACAAAAACATTGACGATTTTATATCAGCCAAGAGCAAGGATCTGTTCTCTCGTTTGAGAATCGATGACAGTTTTCTCCTCGAGTCTCCTTCTTCATGGGAAACTCACGCCTTGTTTTCGGAAGCCAAAAATGCTGTCTTAACGCTTAGACCAGTAAATGATACAGCCGAAAGAGCTGTCAAGTAAAAGCAAGACTTTTAGGGCCTGATTACAATTAACTAAGAACAAAAACAATTTTTGCTACGCTGTGTTCAAGAACACAGAAAAATTTACCCCGACTTTAAAATAGAAACGTTAAAAAGAAAATATCCCGCATAGTTATATTTAATTTTAATGTATACTTTCCATGTAAAGCAGATGTTTTATTTGGATTTGATGTTTCATTATCAAAATAAAAACTTAATTTGATACAGGCAAACCCATATTTCAGTACAAAATGCTAATTACAAACTTAGACGTCAAGTCGGCACGGGTTTCCATTATCATAAGACTGTAATATTTCACCATTAAGTAAGTAGGACCAAATAGAAAAAAAAAAAAAAACAGAGGGTATGCGTATAATATTTCGTAAAATTGTTTTTTTACATTGTATCGTATTTGTACACCCTAATATAATAACATATATGTTTTGGTTTTTATTTTTTCTTATATTTTAAAAAATTAATTTATACTTGCTTTGCCAATAGGAATTTATTTTTCTTGAACAATAAGGCATGTATTGATTGATTGATCTTTTGTAGAAGAAATTCTTGTGTGATTCGAAGAATTTTGCTTTCTAAGAATGATGCTTTCGAAAAATTGTGCATTTGGAAAAATGTGTTTCGAAAAACTGTGTTCGAAAAATTGTGATTCGACCCCATCGAAAAAAAAATGTATTTAAGTAAGGATTCGCACAATCATCAATGATATAAAAATATAATCGTTTGGCAAATTTTGCTTAAAATTATCAATACAGTAAGTTCTTACTGCATTTTTGAAACTTTTGCAGTTTTCGAGAAACTCGCATTGAATCCTGTTATAGATTAATACAATAAAATTTATAATACCTACCTTTAGTTTAAGGGTGTAAAGGGCGAATAGACAGGTAAGGAATTTAAGCTAAAAGCATTAATTGACAAGAAAAATTAAATCAATAATTTGAAAATCGTTTTCAAAACATTTGACAACGTTGTAGAAATGGCGTTAACCATTTTGCTAAATTTGAATTCGGCCATTTTCTTTCAATTGATCCATATTTGTACGTGTTTAAATATAAGGAGATCAAACTCTTGCACTCTGTATTGCTGGAACAACAAAAAAAAATGTTTTTGGGAAAGTTTTTTTTTTTTAATTTTGATAAGACGCACTAGAAGGGCAACATTTACCCTCTAACTTCACCGCCGTTTATACAACTAAAATATGGCCTTCCATTCACTCCCGTCTCCGTACGCCACGTGGTCTAATATCCGAAAATCTTAATTGCTTTTAATAAAAGGAAACTTTACTTATGTTCGTAATTATGGTCATTTCAAACACGAATCGTCCTTCGTTCGTGTATTGAATCGCTAATCGACTCTATTCACGAGATGCTCAAGATAAAAGATGAGTGATTATTGAGCTATTGCCCTTTTCGTAAGCTTTTAGAGTGGTTTCAGAGGCGTTTCATTATTTTTCAATGTGTTCTTTCTTTTATTATTTCTATTGTGGGACTATTAGGTACTGAGCTAATAAAGTAAAAACGCAAATAAAATTAGTAAGAAGGGTCGTTTTTATATAAACATTAGGGTGGCCCACATTTTGCGACTTTTCTTTTTTTTTGGTCTCACCCGAGGTCTCACCCTTTTAAAATATCAAGAAAATGATGTGTGCAAAATTTTAAGTCATTTATTGAATCCAAAATGGTGCCGCCGATTGAATGAAATACAAAGGTTTTTAAATTCTAAAACTTATTATCATAACTACGACTGACTACATAGAAACAGAGTAGGTATATATTTCTTATATAGATATTATAGGTATATAATATTAATAAATTGTACCTAAGAACCCTTTCTGCTGTATTATTCACTACTTTAACCTTTTTACGACATTAAAATTATTTATGTACTCATCATTACTTTCCCAGTTTTCTGGATTCTCTTTTAAAAATTTTGTGGATAACCCTAACCTTTCAAAACACCTAAAAGTATTTTTACACATAAATTCTCAAAGTTCTTTATGTTCTATTTTGTACATATTACTTAATTTAACTCGTTTTCCACCTCCTTCTAGCGAGTCTTGTTTTTCTAGAGTTTTTCTCATATTTCTTTTAATTTCGACAGGGATTTCGTCATCAAAGAATGATACTGCGGTAATCTCAGAAGACAAGTAATTTTTAATTTTTTCAAGAGCAGCTTCAGATGTCTGTAGATGAATAGTTTTATATTTACCTAATAAGATTTTTGACAAATTGCAGATCTTGATATGGAGATTTGTATGGACAGGGGGCGGTGAACCAAGCCTTAACACAAACTTTGACGATAAAAATGCAACATCTCTTATACTCTTCCTTTCCCTGACTGTTAGTGTAAACTCGTCCCTATAAAGATATATTTTTAAGCAATAAACAGCTCGAGTTGGAATACGGGCTTCGTTCCAGAAAACATGGAAGGAAGTTTACTCCCAACAATTTGTGACGTATAATTGCCAATCAGGTATACACAAGTATCTTTTCTTAAACTTAAACGAGTAGTTGGCATGACGGAAAAGAAAAAGACAGCTTACACAAATCACTTTAAATCATAAATTTAACTTCTCATTTCAAAAGATTTTAAACTAAACCTTGCTTTGAAATATGAATTGAAACTAAGCAGTAATGACAGCTCGAGGGAATTTTTGACCCGCTCTAGGAAAAACAGGTACGTCGGCAGGTAAGTAAAATAATAATCTTTTGGAAACTCCAAACCTTCCCCAAAAAGCTATTGGTAATGTTTAACCATATAATATAATATCTAAATACTTTGTTATACATCATAATATTCTTGTCATTTATAAAAAGGATGATCAAAATGCGTAAATTCAAATTATGTGTGTAATCAAATAGTTTAAATAAGGGATGTACTTTTAAGAATATGCTAATTATCTACTTTAGACCCGTATTGTTAAGAATCAGAACAACAGAAAGCGTGATAAAACTAGCTAAAGATAATTTGTTTAGGCATCATACTTTCGGTTCGGTCGGCAGCCCTTATTTTTATTTTAGATAAATTCTGTTCATAGGATATTATTTTTGTAGCCAAGCAAACACTTTTGAAGGGTGAGAACACAGAAATTGAAAACAAAAAAAACCTACATAAAGATGGGCCACCCTAATAAACATACAACAATGATAAAATTACTTTGGATTTTAAAAAATGTCCATTGGCTCAAATACATATTTGTTCACAGATTATAGAATAACATAGATATACGAATCTACCCTCTTCTAATTGTCAACCTCTACCTAATGAAGAAAACTGTTTTATCGATCTAAAACCAGAAACTGTTTTACCCGCAAATACGATTTGCTATCTATATTCAAAATTGGTATTGCTAAGTTTGAATATTTATTTTTTGCCGCTTTGTGTGAGAGGTATTGGTTACTTTATTATCGGAAGAAAACTAAAAATATAGAGCCTTACAAATAGGAGCAAGGGGAAATTACTTAGAGAATGAAGTATGTATGTTAATGGTATATTTTTATTTCGTGATATCTCTATTGTCCATATTTTTGTGCAAAATCATTGTCCAAAGTTATAGGTAGGCAAAGTTATACAAGTAATAAATTAGATTCTGTTAGATTATTTAGTCTTCAAATACAAATCTGTAATTTCCCTCTAACATTTCATACAAGAAAAAATACAGCTCTACCTCATACGTAACGAATACCTACTTCATTCTTCGTATACCTATTTACTTTCGTCTTTTTAGCTAATCGTAGCATTATTCTAGCTAATTGCCCGTTTATTACAGAAATGTGAGAAAATGGCAAAAGCCAGAAAATTAATACGAGAGGAAATGATGGAAAGAAACAACAAGCCGAAAGGGTCAGATATCATTAAATTAAATATGACCCTGTGACGCGAGCAGAGCAGCAAGAAAAAAGAAATAAAAGTATTTAAGAAAGAAAGGTAAAATCAAAACAGCAAAAGACATGACTTCTAGAGAAAGTACACTAGCTCGAAAACGGTGGACAGAAACTGTTGCTGCCTTTCCTAGAAGGCAAAGTAAGATGAAGAATATTGACTGCCTAAAAGAAGTCGATGAAAATAAGAAAATATCGGAACAGACTGATACAAAAAAGATCAAGAAATACAGAGGCTAAAAGGAGGCTGCAAAAATACAAAAAACGGTTAAGACGTGTAAAAAGAATGTAGAATCATTTGTAATATTGATTACTAACTCTAAAGTTAATAGAATGTTAAATGAAAGAAAAGTTTATTATTTGAAGAAGTCATGCAGCAACAGCTTTGTTGAGAACACGCTGAGTGTTAAAGCAAAGTACGCCACTGATGGCATTCTTGGAAGTCTAATTGATGTATATAGTGTGTATATAGCGCTTGTGTAGCTATCGCACGATGCAATAACAAACGCTGTGCTGTCTGCGTTTTTATTAGTTCATCTCTTTTCCTCACGTATACGTAAATATCCAAGATTCATCATAAAACCCACATAGTAACAGCGCGGCATTGTTGTCATATGTAATCAGGCGCTTCACCAAAAATAATCACGTACCAAGCTGCGTGAGGAAGGGAGACAGACGCGAGAAGGGATGAGGCAACGCAGCCTCCAGACGGTCGCCAAGCAGAGTTTGGCTAACCGCATAAAATATAAGTTTATCAAGGGGACTGTTCCCCGAAAGTTCGGCGGTGCATGTCGCACGACTGCTTTTAAAAAGTAAAGCACGTCACCGAGTGGAAATTGTCCACATTTTCTCGTACTATGTAGTTGAAGTTAACAAAAACAAAGTTCAACAAGTTAATACAATGTGAAAGTATTGAGTATTATGGAAACGTATGTGTGAATGCAATTTGAAGTGTAACTAGTAATTTGGTGTAGTGTATTCTCAGATAGTGGGAAGTTATTAAGTGAATATTGTAAATAAAACGTTAGTGCTACCTTACGAATAAAATGCTGTTGGAATTAAATACAGTGTTTTATTAAATCGACAGATCTACACAAGAGCCAGCTACTCAGCCTACGGATACACAGTAATAATAAAATAAGTATTAAAGGCTGAACCATAGTTGCGTTTAAAACAAGCTTAATGAAAACTTTCAAAAATTAAATTCATTAAAAGATAAACAGAGTTTTACCTATTACCTATAGACATTTAAAGGAACGTTACAATTACATCAAGTTTGAAAAAATATTCATTTGCCAAACAAGGTCGTGATGAAATGTTGGGATCGTTATCAATTAGGCCATTTCGATAAATCATCTTGGAACAACTGAAAATCCTATACCAGCAATGTTATCTAGCTATAATAGGCTATATTCACTGGGCGATTTTGTACCAGTCCAGTTAAGCGGAAATAGAAATAACAACTGCAAATATGCAGCAATATGTTCAGGAGATATAGAAGAAAAAGAAATAAAAGTTACATTATTGAAATTATATGATGACGATGGAATACTATTTAAGGTTATGATGATAATGTATCCTATGCAACACTGAACCAAATTGTATGTTCCTTGCCATTGCCAGAATTGGTTACGAAAGGAGATAGATATTTTTATAAATAAACACCAATTCTTTGAGTGTGCAATGTGGACTATACAAAACAAATGGAGATTTTCACTACTCCACATGCGTGTTTTCTAAGAATTCACATAACCGGTGAGGTGGAACCATGTTTTATCAGAAAAAGATGTCAGGCCTCATAAAACATTTTTATTTTATTTCCAATAAATTCTGCGTAAACCACTGACAGTAATTTCTGCGTCCTTCAAACTCTGCAGCTTTTCAAGTAACATACATTATTATCTCAAGGCTCATCTCTCTCCCCGATGCTTTTTTCCTTTTTTTTAATGATAAGGCACAGCACTACAGGATAAATCCTTTATGGCGCTCTGGGAGCGGTGAGTGTGCACAGGAAACGATGCACGTTGGTCTTGAATAGTTGGAGATTAAACTCGTTGGGGAACACGATCTCAGGGAGGTTGTTCCAGAGTGATGACGTTCTCCAGATGAAAAAATTTTGAAACAGTGTCGTTCGAGGGACATTAAGCTGAACCACGTACTGGTGGGCTGCAGTCTGCAGTAGCTCGTCGTGCATTTCTACCATGCAGCGCTCTGGGTGGTTTCAAGCGGGCAACCTCAGTTGAACACTTGCCATGAAAATATTTGTAAAATAGACTTAAGTCGCCAACCTGCCTTCGATGTTTAAGGCTTTCCAGGTTGTTTGTCAGACTATGGTCACCTACCAAGCGAATAGCTCTTCTTTGAATGGAATCTATTAATATCAGGGTATGTTTAGGAGCAGAGCCCCAAATATGCGAACAGCGATGGTCGAATTTGGGCTTTATAGAGCATTAATAGTCGTTGGGGTGTATAGAGGTTTTTAGTCCGGAAAAGTACTTCAAGCTTCTGCGAGGCTGCCTTAGCAATGGCCGCAACGTGACTATGCCAAGACATATGACCATTCAAATTAACGCCCAATAAATGAATTGATGAAACCAAGGGAATCGAGTGTCCCGCCATAACTATATCCGGTTCTTCAACATTAACTTTTTTAGAAAAAACTGCCGCCTGGGTCTTTTAGCGTTAAATTCTACTTGGTTACAGTCACCCCAAGACAGAATTTCTTACAGGTCTTTGTTGAGATGTGAGACCTCTTGCTGCCTACAGAGATGTGCATTAGCAGCCGATGTCCTAGCATCCAAAGTAAAAGATGAAACAAGTGTGCTGTCATCAGCGAAGCTATATATAGGATTTTTAGCTTTTTCCAAAAGATTGTTAATGTATAGTAAGAAAAGGGTGGGCGACAATATAGAACCTTGAGGGACTCCGGCGTTGATGTTAAATGTGTCTGAAAGAAATCCGTCCATCGCCACCCACAGAGACGGGCTTTAAGAAAGCTCGACAGCCATGAACAAAATTGAACCGGCATTCCGTATGCTCTCACTTTAGTTAGGAGCACCTCATGTCATACTCGCTCAAAAACCTTGGAAATGTCCAGTGCTACCGCCCGGGACTCCCCAGGATGTTCTATTGCATTGTTCCAAACATGAGTAACATAAGCGAGAGGGTCTCCGCGCAATAGATAGACCCAGCTCTATCTCTTGCCCAACGATACTGCAGTTACGACTAACTCTAAGCAAGCGTGACTTGTCGTCACCCGGTTGCAGCGTCATATTAATCAGTTGGAAAATGACTTTCGCACTGGAAGATTCGTCGGAATCCCGCCAAAAGTAAGGTATGTTTCTTTTCAAAAAGTCGAGTACGAAGGCCTGAAACAAGGCTCAGGGTCAGTCGAGCTGACCGGTGCCAGGAGGTCAAATACCTGTGACTTATCTTTGACCAGAGACTGAATTGGAGAATGAACTCAGTCAATAGAATCAAGTTTGCATTGTTTGAATTAGGCTTTATCTACCCTTGCTACACAGGCGGAGTAGACTAGTAATCGTACCAAGGTTAACCTCTACAAGGTACTGATCAGGCCGCTTCTGACTTATGGTGCCCCCTCGTGATTGGACATAAGCAGGTCTGAGCTGAATAAGTTCCAGGTCATTCTAAACAGGGCTCTAAAACTGATCGCAGATGTCACCCGTTACACGATGAATCTTCATCAAGATTTCCGAATTACTACTCTGGACGAATTTTTCTTGAAAATTATTACAAACTATTAGACGCGCAGACGCATCAACAAACCCCGAAATCACTAACTCACATATTATAAGAGCAGAAAGAGCAATACCAGACTCGACTTACAAACTCCCGAAAGACTATTTACCTTTATCTATTATCGGTCAAATTCAATAGTAGAAATGCACTAAAATACAGTTGAGGGGCACTGTACCTATGTGCGTCATGCTACTGCATTACTAATACTTCCAGTCAGATAACAAGACACACACGGCCATCAAGGCAATAAATGTCAATAAATATTTCAGTACATCTTTTATATTTAGAGTTATTTGTAGTTTTGCAGATATGTATTCTCAATATTGTATTTTGTACTTAATGTCAGCTTTACAAGGATGAATCTGGTAAATAAACTAAATTGATGTGAAAAAAACAAGAAAATTAATTATCGCAACACGTCATATTTGACAACAGCACTAGATAGGGAGTTCTAACTTGATACCAATTAAAAATTTTTGATTTTGTAATACTCATACAACACTGCTTGCATTGTTTTAATCAGGAATTTTTCAATAATTTATGAATCAAAAACAAAATCTAATATAGAATATAGAAATGCCAATTAATGTTTTAGCACATCTTTTATATTTAGAGTTATTTGTAGTTTTGCAGATATGTATTTTCAATATTTTGTTTTGTACTTGAAAGGTAGCTAGCTATTGATGTCACTTTTACAACGATGAATCTGGTAAATAAACTAAATTGATTTGAAAAAAACAAGAATATTAATTTTCGCAATACGTCAAATTTGACAACAGCACTAGAACTCCCTAAACTTAACACCAATTACGAATACAATAATCTATCAATCAAAAACAAAATCTAGTAGCCTAAAACTATTACATATACCGGTTGAAAATGAAATAAAAATATTACTAAAATTGTACTCCATAGTAGAGATGCACTAAAATACAGTTGAGAGGCACTCTACCTATGTTAAGATATAACGTACCTAAGGCGCCATGTTACTGCATCACTAATACTTCCAGCCAGATAACAAGAAACACATAGTCATCAGGGCAAGAAATGCCAATTTTAAATAGTTTCTAAGTGATAAGGTGTAAAACTAAACAAAGATAAAATTGATGTTAAAGGTTTTAGACGTGACGTAAAAACATTCAAGAGCCAGAGCACATTACTATCATTGTCATTGCATAATACAGAATTTAAAGGAAAGCCAATACAACAAAGAACTTAAATATGATACTTCCAAATATGTCCTCCTTCTCTTTCTTACAGGATCGAAACATTAATGAGAACTTGGGGGAGGTGTAAGTGTCTTGAAATTCTAGCCCTTAATTTTGACAACCGGTTTTGAAAATTGAGTATTAATGTGTAACTATAAAAAGAAGTAGCACGGCGTGAGTTCACAGGACCGTGGTGGCCACCTAACGGGCAAATTTTGACTAATAATTCGTTCATCAAAAATTCTTTAAAGAAATTGAGAGCCCGTAAAGAAAATTGTACACTTGCCCTTCTTTTCTATATGGCCGCCCAGACGCCAACTTTCTGAGAATGCAGGGGCTCGGAACTCTACATTCTCATTTGCTAATAATTTAAATATCCTGTACTGATTCGGCGGTTGGTTCCTTGTGAAACATTTTAATAATAACTTTTAAATAAGATAAAAAATTTTGGTTTTTAATGTTTCAATTTATTTAGAGAATAAATCACTCTACATGTTTCGGCTTATTAGGCCTTTTTCAAGAGCAATACAAGATGAATACTAAATCTAAAAGTAACAATACGGGTGTTTATAAACTTAATAATAAAGGAAGGTTTTTATTGCACCTATCTAAATGTTGGGATTTTCCTAGTGGTTGTTATGGGTAGACTTAATGAGGGTGTCTATCATCGGGGTATTTATAAAATTTTGTTGATCATTGGTGGTACACGGATTATTTTTTATAGATTTTTTGATTTCATATTGTTCTAGTAAATCTAGACGTTTTCCTTTTCTTTCACTGTGTAATAATTAAAATTGTCAGTATCTATGAAGTGATTTTGTTCTATGCAGTGTGCTGCGATGCCGGTATTTTTTATGTTGTTTAAGATGGAGTTTCTATGCTCTTTTATTCTTGTTTTGAGATCTCTACCGGTTTGCCCAATATAGACAGCCTCACAGTATTTACATTTAATCTCGTAAACACCAGACTTATTTAATATAGGGGTTTTATCTTTATTGTTAACTAACATTTGTCCTAAGTTGCGTTTATTTACAATTATTGGAGTACAGCCTAGATTTTTAAGTTTTTTTGATACTCTATTACTATATTTAGGTATATAATTAATAAATCTGAAGTTTTCTTCGATCTGGTTCGAGATGCTATAGAATTCTCTATTTAACAATTTACGCTTTTTGTTTTTAACCATATTGTCTATTAAAGACTCACTATAACCATTGTTTCTGGCAATCTGTTTAATTAATATTTTAGGGGATTTTAACATAAATTTTAGAATGGTCACCCCCAACAATAACCTAATAGAACTTACACACTTAATTAGTTCTTACGGCTTAAAAGTAAGTATATCAGAATTTACTAGAGTAAGCTCTACCTCACAAACTTGTATTGACAATATCCTCACTAATATCGAGGATGATAATTATGAAACAGAAGTGGTAGACCCTTGTCTGTCTGATCATAAGGGGCAGGTAATTTGCGTGAGTGGGACCGCTTTGTCACAAAGTTCCCCTATATTTGTTCGTAACCTAAGTGTAAAAAATTTGAACAAGTTTAACGAGTCATTACGAAGTTCAAACTGGGACTGTTTTTCTGATCCTAGTGTGGATTCGAATACCTTAACTAGTAATTTTTTAAATATTTTTACCAATCTTAGTAACAAGCATTTTCCATACAAAAAACTTAAATATAATAGTTTCAAACCGAGTGGATGGTTCAATGATGATTTACGTAATATGAGAGATACTCTTTCCGCCATAAGGATTATCGCTGACGCATCAAAGTCACCAGAAGACTATGGTGCATATAAAGCTTTTAAAAACAGATATAGAAAAGAAATAAATGAGGCTAAGGCCGCAGCCTATAAGAGCTTTCTAACTAATTCGGTGAATAAACCTAAAGATTCCTGGAAATTGATTCGTCAAGAATGCAATAAAACTCGTAAAACATCAGAAAGTAAAATTAGCTCTAATGAATTCAATGATTTTTTCTGTACTATTTCTAGTACAATAACCAACTCTTTAGCAACACCAAGTAAAACATATTCTGAATACCTGCATAAATTAAATCGGCCCAATTCATCATTCTTTTTATCACCTGTATCAGAACGTGTCGTTGAAACTGCAATAAATAATTTAAAAAATTCAAATTGCTATGATATATATAATATTCACACCAAAATGTTTAAGCACTGCAAATGTACAATTGTTCCTTATCTGACTATAATAATAAATAAATGCTTTGCCGAGGGTAATTATCCGGATGCACTAAAAATTGCTAAGGTGTTGCCAATCTTCAAAAAAGGTGACCCAGACCGGCCAGAGAATTACCGACCTATTTCAATCTTACCGTTACTGGGAAAAGTTATCGAGTCTATATTAAAGCATAAGCTTGTATCTTATATTGAAAAATACAAAATGTTAGTTGACAATCAATTTGGCTTCAGGGGTGGTCGCTCCACCATTCACGGAATTCTAAAAGAAGTTAACGACATTGTGGAGGGCTTGGATGAGGGCGAACTGCGAGCTGCTGCTCTGTGCGACCTCAGTCGAGCCTTCGATTGTGTCTCCCATCCAATACTTCTGGATAAACTGAAATATTATGGAGTAAATGGGATACCTCATTTGCTTTTCAAGTCATATCTAACTGCACGGAAGCAGGCTGTCGCACTTAATGGTGATCTCTCTGATCACGAACACATTAAAACGGGGGTACCCCAGGGTTCAATCTTGGGGCCCTTATTATTCATAATTTATATTAATGACTTCAGTGCAGCTGTTACTCCGAGCAGCTGTGTGCTATATGCTGATGATGCGACGATAATCACTTCTGGCGAAGATCAGAGTTCTCTTATCAATAACACTGAGCTTGCTCTAAAAAATGCGGAAGATTGGTTCACAAGTAATAGCCTTAAACTTAACAGTGATAAGACTCAAAACATTTCTTTCAGCTTTAATCATATTCATATTGAGGGCTCCCATGTTAAACTATTGGGTGTACTCTTGGACGATGGACTTAGGTGGTCTCCTCACGTAAATGAACTATGTTCTAGGTTAAGCAGCCAGATATATTTGATCAAACAAGTTAAAAAGTCTTTTGACATTGAAATAGCAAAAATGGTATATTTCGCTAACTTTCATTCGCTGTTGAGCTATGGTGCGATCCTTTGGGGTAATTCAACAAACGCCAGTAAGGCTTTCAAGCTCCAAAAAAGGGCTATTAGAACAGTTGAAGGGGTGGGACCTTTAACGTCTTGTAGACCACTATTTAAAAAATTTAACGTAATGTCACTCCCATGTATTTATGTATATCAAAGTCTTTTAGAAATACACAAGAACATTCATAAATTTGATAGCTTATCAGATCAGCATAATTACAATACAAGACATTCCAACCGTTTATTGCCGCCAAGGCATCGACTTGTGAATGCGTCCCGAAATTGTTTGAATGTGTCACTATACAATAAAATTGACAACACCATAAAGTGCCTAGATTATTCCCAGTTTAAAACAAAAATTAAGCTCTATTTAATACATAACTGCTTCTACTCAGTGAATGAATATATGGAGGCGCCATCCGTAGCATCCGTAGTATGAGTTTTTTTTTTTTTTTGTTACATTCCTATTTTTTATTTTTAGACTTTTCTGAATTGTTTGTTTAATATTATCTTAGAAAATATCTGTGATTATTGTAATGATTCTATACTTTAATTATATGTTTGCTTGTATTATATGCTTATGTTGTCTTGTAGTATGTATTTTAGATATATGTATATTATTTTATTAGGTAATAGGTAAATTAAATTGTATTTTCTTTTTTTGACTTGCAACAAGCATTGTAAATGTAAAGTTGTCAAATAAAAGTTAGCTATCTTATCTATCTATCTATCTATCTTAAGGATAGCTCAATATTGTAGTTTAATGTGTTTAAGGGGAAATGTAATAATCTATGTATTAGGCTATGAAAGGGTGACATTTTAATTTTCAATGATTGTTGGGAATTTTTATGGATAACCGTGTCGGTGGTTGTCGGTTTCCTATATATATTATATTCTAGTTTGTTATTACATTTTTTTAAATTGATATCTAAAAATAAATTGAAACATTAAAAAGCAAAATTTTTTATCTTATTTAAAAGTTATTATTTAAATATCCGTTTGGTAACAACGACTGCGCTTAGACGGTAAGACGGTAAGAGAGAAGGTTACAGTTCAGGATTGTATTGCAGGTTCCGCAAGATAAATTTACTTGCTGGCTTAAACGCTGAATTAGGCTTTGTGGGCGTTCATTAATAATTTACCCCAAAGTTCGCACTGCCTTCCTTTCTATTTATGCTTCCTGTTTTCTAGACAAATTCACAAATCTAGTCAAAGCTTATCTCAGCTGGTCGAAATCCATGACAATGTGTGGAAATTCCTAAATGTCGTCTCCTGTTAAATGAACTCTTAGGCCATCCTTCGACCAAGGTAACTTTCGATGAGTTTTGTTCCGCCGCCACTACCATTATTACAATTTTTTTCATTTGCCTAAACATTTTATCCAGGTTACCCCTTTTAAGAGTAATAATTCAAGACATAGTTATTGATTTTACGGCATACTTAGAGTGCTTTTCTTTATCTTACGATATGTTTTGACGGTCAAATGTAAAAAATAGTATTTATAGTGCATAAGCTACATACATAGTAAGTATGCCATAGTATGGCGTAATAAAATAAAAAACAATATATAATCCGCCTATATCAAGTGGTTGCCGATTGGCTAGCTTAGTGAGAATTATAAGACCAGTCGTCATGCAACAGACAAATACCACTTACAATAATCATAATTCTATTTAAAATCTTTAGCTCTAATTACCATAATATATTTCAAAACGTCTACGAAGCCTATAAAGATGCTGAACACATGAATGATTTCCAAAAGAAACGCAACAATTAAGTTTCATTCATAAAACCAGTCGATTGTGGGAGTTATGTATCCGCGGTAGAGTTACGCCTGCAACATACATTATGCATGAAAATAGCAATATAAACTGTGGGTAAAAAATACGTGGGAGTTATTTCATTTTGTTAGTAAAGAAATATTTTTTCTACAAGCAAGCGGATAATCCAAATTTTTGCAATGATTTAGTGTGGAGGATTTATTTTTCCACGTTAGTGCGAAATATCGCCGATTAAAACATCAAAAAACTTTCTTGTTAGCCATCTTATCTTAGCTGAAATGACTGCTATGAGATTGGTGCTTTACTTAAATTACTGCTTAAAATTAAAAAACACAAACTTAAAATAAGTTTGTGTATAGAGTTGCCCCTTATCCTTTCCGTCAGACCCAATCCTTGGACGCGTTTCGCCGTTTACGGCTCCGCAGCAAGGCTCCGGGTCTGACGAAAAGGTAAGGGACCTCAAAGTGCTTTAACACAGAAATGCAAGTTGACGAATGAGAGTGGCAGCACGTGGCTACATCTCGTGGCAACCACACGTATCAACCCAACCAGGACAGCGAGAATCCATATAGGTTCAAACGCTGGCAAGGCGGCCCATTGCGGGCAAACTACGTTGGGTGTCGCTGGAAGCCAGTGTATCGGTTCAGCCTACCGAAAGCATGTTTAAATTAAAAAACACAAACTTAAAATAAGTTTGTGTATAGAGTTCCGTCTCTTATCCTTTCCGTCAGACCCAATCCTTGGACGCGTTTCGCCGTTTACGGCTCCTCAGCAAGGCTCCGGGTCTGACGAAAAGGTAAGGGACCTCAAAGTGCTTTAACACAGAAATGCAAGTTGACGAATGAGAGTTGCAGCACGTGGCTACATCTCGTGGCAACCACACGTATCAACCCAACCAGGACAGCGAGAATCCATATAGGTTCAAACGCTGGCAAGGCGGCCCATTGCGGGCAAACTACGTTGGGTGTCGCTGGAAGCCAGTGTATCGGTTCAGCCTACCGAAAGCATGTTTAAATTAAAAAACACAAACTTAAAATAAGTTTGTGTATAGAGTTGTCCCTTATCCTTTCCGTCAGACCCAATCCTTGGGCGCGTTTCGCCGTTTACGGCTCCTCAGCAAGGCTCCGGGTCTGACGAAAAGGTAAGGGACCTCAAAGTGCTTTAACACAGAAATGCAAGTTGACGAAGGAGGAGCCGTAAACGGCGAAACGCGTCCAAGGATTGGGTCTGACGGAAAGGATAAGGGACAACTCTATACACAAACTTATTTTAAGTTTGTGTTTTTTAATTTAAACATGCTTTCGGTAGGCTGAACCGATACACTGGCTTCCAGCGACACCCAACGTAGTTTGCCCGCAATGAGCCGCCTGGCCAGCGTTTGAACCTATATGGATTCTCGCTGTCCTGGTTGGGTTGATACGTGTGGTTGCTACGAGATGTAGCCAAGTGCTGCAACTCTCATTCGTCAACTTAAATTACTGCAATTACTTGAATATCGTAAAAAAATAGTTATTTACGATGTTAGTGTTAAAAGTATAATTTTAGTCACTACGCTCGTTATTCAATTTCCCTTCTCACAAAATAAAAACACTTTCAACACGTGCATCACACAATTATCTACAAAAACGATTAAATCAGACACTAAAATAAACAAAAAAAATGAATACTTTTTCTGATGAGCTTCTGGGTAACCACAAGATCGGTCTATTTTTTATTGATGGAAATTTGACATCACAACTTTACCTGGAGCTCTTAGAAACGCAAATAGTGCCTACTATACGAAATGTCATGGGTCCAAATTATTCTTCCAGGACGGAGCTCCTCCCCATTTTGGTCGAAACGTACGCAAATTTTTAAACAACACTTTTCCGAATAGGTGGATTGGTAGAGGGGTACAATCAAGTGGCCACCTAGGTCCCCTAATCTGTCGGCTAACGACCACTTTTTATGGGGACACTTGAAGAACAGAGTTTATACCACAAAACCTCAAGATTTGGCCGATTTGCAGCGTCGAATTTTGGACGAATTTGAATTAATAACGCCAAAAATGATTTACAACACAACTGAAACATTTTGTTTTCAATTAGCACACTGTCAAGCTGTACAGGGAAAACAGTTTGAACGTTTAATATAAAAAATATATTTCTTCTAAATTGTACTCGTTATTTCGAAAACTACTGATATTAAGAACAAAGCATGTTATATCAAAAGTGTAACAAATTTAAAGTAAAAACTATAAATGAAAAAATATACAGGGTGTTACATTTAAAAATATAAAATTCGTTCGAATTCCAGATAAACTAAAAAGCTGGCAACAACGCCAATATCGCCATTCGGTGCGTCAGATCCTGCCAATGCACATCTCCATAGGCAGCAAGAGGTCTCACATCTTAGCAAACAGCTGGAAGCAATTTTGTCTTGGGATGACAGTAACCAAGTAGAATTTAACGCTAAAAAACCCCAGGCGGCAGTTTTTTCTAAAAAAGTCATGACAGGATACTCGATTCCCTTAGTTTCATCAATTCATTTATTGTGCGTCAAGTTGGATAGTGATATGTCTTGGCATGGTCACGTTGAGGCCATTGCTAGGGCAGCCTCGCAGGAGAAGCTAGAAATAATTTTTCGAACAAAGAACCTCTATACTCTATACAGACAACTTTTGATGCTCTATAAAGCCCAAATTCCACCATCGCTGAAGTATTGTTCGCATATTTGGGGCTCTGCTCCTAAACCTACACTGAGATTGCTAGATTCCATTCAAAGAAGAGCCATTCGCTTAATCGGTGACCATGATCTGGCAAACAACCTGGAAAGCCTTGAACATCGAAGGCGGGTTGGCGACTTGAGTCTATTTTACAAATACTTTCATGGCAAGTGCTCAACTGAGGTTGCCCGCTTGATTCCACCCAGAGCGGTGCATGGTAGAAATACACGACGAACCATTACAGCCCACCCGTACGTGGTTCAGTTTAGTGTCCCTCGAACGACAATGTTTAAAAATTCTTTCATCTGAAGAACGCCATCACTCTGGAAAGACCTCCCTGAGGCCGTGTTACCCTACGAGTATAATCTCCAAGGATTCACGACCAACGTGAATCATTTCCCGCGCACACGCATTGCTTGCAGAGCGCCATAGAGTGTTAATCCTGTAGTGCTGTGCCTTATAATAAAAAAAAAACTCGTTAAACCGTAAATATCTTGTAAGGGGCGTTCTTTTTTTAATTTGTGCGATTTTCGATGAATAATCTGGAAGAAAACGATCGAAATGATGGAAATAAATGAAGCAGCAAGTAGAGCTACCCTTGAGTTGTTGTTGAAAAAATCAAAGGAACCGTACAAAATTACTTATGGAAACTTTTCTGCATTGGTGCGATTTAAAGGCGTTTCTCGAAATGCAATAAAATTATTTTTCTCGCACTATTAATGTAGCGTAGTAAATATGTATTTAATATATTTCAACAACATGCACCTTGACCTAAAATAGGTACCTTTAAAATAAAGTATGTAGGTATTGTCTTTTGAATTACCAACTTTTTCTTTAGCAAATAGAGCAAAACTAGTAATCTCTAGTCTGCATTGTTTAATATTTGATTGATCCTTCCTTATTATAGTATAAACCGAGAATAGCGAATGATAGATTATCATCTTAGCATATATACAAGAATAGCCACCATTCGCTATTTTAGGCTTATATTATAATAAGGATCAATCAATTATTAAACAATGCTTAAACCTGCAGTTTCGAACTGTTAAGTTCTCGTCAATACAGGGCAATAAACCACGTCAATACAGAACAATATACCACAATATTTCCTAAATATTGTGAATATATTGAAAATATATATCTGCAAAACTACAACAAACTCTAAACATAAAAGATGTACTAAAATATTAAATACATATTTTTAAGATATCTATTTTACATACAATGTGGTCCAAATTGGGCCTACATGTATGGGGACAGTGGCGTAGCCACAGAGAGGCGAAGAGGGACAATCGCTCCCCCGCCTCCCTTGGCCTGGCGCCCCGCTACTACTTAAATTTTAATTTCTAAAAAACAAGATCGATCTTATTTTATTATTAGTCAAGAAAAAAGAGTGGGAATAAACTTAATAAAACCGGTTTCGAGAGTGTCCCACCACTTCAATTTTTTTTATATAGCGGATTTTTACTTAATTTGGGACCAGATCCCAGTTCCCTACGGAGCATAAAGAAGGTGAATTCCTACGAAATTTGGGCGTGGTCCAAAAAAAGTTTTGCCTGTGGCGTTTTAGCTCCGCGGTCTGCGCCCCTTCCATAGTTCGCCCCCCCCCAAAAAAAAAAAATGCTGGCTACGCCACTATAGGGAGATCTTGAAAACTATAGAAAGATAGGGAAACGCATAAATGAGAAAAGTTTTAGACGAATATATTTGCAACATAAGGCCGCTTAGTGCGCGATTCTATTTTTTTTTTGTTTTTGAGATATTAAAAAAAAAGTTACATTTTCGAAAATATGCTTTAGCTCTTTTATTTTTCAGTACTTAGGCAATCTGTGAACACATTTTAAAGCAACTTTTTAACAGATTTCTGTTCTGCAATTAGATTTTGAACACCACGTTTCAGCTATTTTATACCATCATTAGGTTCATTTGTACTATGGACGCCATATTGTATTTTGTGCTTAAAAGGCGGCTTTACAACGATGAATCACTGATTGGTAAATAAACAAAATTAACTTGGAAAAACAAGAAAATTAATTTTCGCAACACGTCAAATTTGACAACAGCACTAGAGATCCCTAAACCTAATTCCAATTAAAAATTTTAAATTCTGTAATACTCACACAACACTGCCTGCACTGTTTTAATCAAGAATTCTACAATAATCAATCAAAAATTGAAAAACTAGTTTAGAATATATAAAAAAAATAAATAATTAAACTAATTTTTCTACTTTCATTCCGATAAAAAAATATTTGAATCAGAAAATATGGAGTTTATTTAAATTAAACCAATATTGTTTTAAATAGATAAATAAATTTAAATTATAATCATATTTCACTAAAAATGATCGAAATGTATACCTACTCATTAATGTATAAAAATTGTCTCCAAGAATATCATCTACAGTATGTCCACGGATGGGGTTTACAAGAGGACAAATGGACTAAAAATTGGAAGATACGAAAAAAAGTCTCTGTTAATAAACGTTTTTGCTTGTCTAGAAAATACGAATCACCATAAGAAACTTCAATTTTTTTATACAGGGTGGGTAAAAACTGCAAAAATGTTATTTTGCTTAAGAGTAAACATACTTTATTTTGAAACATACGAAAAAAAGTCACTCTTAATAAACGTTTTTACTGGAATAATGAATAGGTGATACTTGTTGTCAATGCCTCTATTTAATGAAGTAATTATAATAATAATAATAATACGAACATTTTTATTAACATGAAAAGAATACGATAACGATTTCATAATTCAAAAGCTCCACCCCCATGCTCGACACATTTTTCTAATTGCTTTCTCAAATAAGTGAAAGAATTTCTGATTTCTTCCTGAGATATCGATTGGACAGCCTGGGTAATTCTGCCTTTCAGCACTTCAATATCATTTGGTACTGCGGTAGCAAAAACAATGTTTTAAACGGCCCCATAAAAACATATCCGCCAAGGTTAATTCGGGGCTTCTTGGGGGCCACAAAACTGGGCCATTCCTGCCAATCCACCTTGGACCAAATCTGCGGTCAAGCCATTCTCTAACCTCACGAGCGAAATGGGCTAGACAACTATTTTGCTGAAAATACATATTTTGTCGAAAATTTAATGGTAGATTTTCGAGTTCATCATTGAAAAATGTATCCAGAATTTCTAAATATGATAATCTATTGCACGTGTTATCAAAAAAATATGGCCCTATGATGCCATGGATGGATATCGCGCACCACACGTTCACTTTTGTGAAATATTGTCTTCTCGCCATAATGCTGAATTCCGGATTTTCTAAAGACCAGTACCTAACGTGCTTGGTTGCAACGGTTCCATTGGTAGAAAATGTACTTTCATCAGAAAACATGATACATTTATTAAAATCAACATTTCCACTTAAAATTTCGTCTCCTATCCACAAGCAAAAATCAAGTCGTTTCGCGTCATCTCCCTCTTTCAATCTTTGATTAAAGTGCGGTTTATACGGATACAATTTATTTGCTTTAAGGATCTTCTGAATTTGACTTTTTTTCACAACTTCCAACTAAGTAACACGATTTCTAAGGGACGTCATAGGATTTTCTTCAGCAGATTAAAGAACTAAGACTGTAGCAGCATCATCATGGTCGTATTTCTTCTTTTTTTTTTTTGAGATCCAAAACCAAACCAGTTCTCTGGAACTTTTTTATTAACTTGCAGATTGTCATCCTAGTTATTGGGATTCCTACAAATTTGTCGGTAAATTGTTCCATGACGTAGCGGTATGAAACTTGACCATCCCCAATAACATTGTATTATAAAAACTCTTTGTTCAGTAGATAGCATTTCTACTTAAATAATAACTTCATTAAATAAAAACATTGACAACAAGTACCTATCACCTTAAGTGTCATTATTATTTTAACTAGGTTCACCAGTCACAGGTGTGCCAGCGAATACTTTTTGGGAAATAATTTTTACATAGGTAAACCTTTTAATGAATTGTTTTACTTCGGTTTGTTGTGTAGAAAACACATTCATTAAGAGTGGATTTTTTTCGTATCTTTCAAAATAAAGTATGTTTACTCTTAAGCAAAATAACATTTTTGCAGTTTTTACCCACCCTGTATAAAAAAATTGAAGTTTCTTATGATTAATCGTATTTTCTAGACAAGCAAAAACGTTTATTAAGAGTGACTTTTTTTCGTATCTTTCAAAATAAAGTATGTTTACTCTTAAGCAAAATAACATTTTTGCAGTTTTTACCCACCCTGTATAAAAAAATTGAAGTTTCTTATGGTGAATCGTATTTTCTAAACAAGCAAAAACGTTTATTAAGACTGACTTTTTTTCGTATCTTTCAATTTTTAGTCCATTTTTCCTCTTGTAAACCCCATCCGTGGACATACTGTATATGAAAACTTTATAAGAATAGTTATTAACTATGCAACGTAGAAGCGCTTGAAGCACCTGATTTCATGAGGAATATCTTTTGGACGAACGACTGACTAATATTAATAGTATTTATCATAATTTATGGACAAAATATCTAAAAATTTGGGCGTGGTCCGAAAACAATTAACGGCTAGTTACGCCCCTGCCTATGACCATGACCTGTAACGCTTGAAAACGAAACAAAAATATTATAAACTTGGTAAAGCTAACAAAAGTAATAGTTATTATTATTAATAATAAAAACGATTTAGTTCTGTATTTTGAATAAAAGAAAACCGCATGCGTTTTTCTCACGAAGAAAAATTTGACTTGCTGGAATGTTACATTCATTGCAACAGAAATGCAAATCTTTCATTAGAAAGATATTTTGAGAATTACCCTGAAAGGCAACAGCCAAGTATAAGACTTTTGCCAAAAATTGTTGTGAACCTTAGAAACTATGGAAGTTTTGAACAACCGAGGCCCAAGAACCACGAGAAAGAAGACAATAACGAGCGTGAGGAAAATGTGAAGGATAATTTTAAGGGCGCACCGATATCGTCTACAAGTGCGGCGACAAGAGACTTACCAACTCCGAGAAGTGCCATTAAAGAAAATAAATATCGACCGTACAAGCCAACTATAGTTCAGGGTTTGCGAGAAACGGATTATTCAAAAAGAATCAAATTTTCAAAATGGTATGCGAACCAATGCGAACAAAATCCTGATTTCAGTCGTCTTGTAATTCGGACCGACGAAACACATTTTACCAACTACGGGGTGTTTAATAGACACATCGTTTTTGGGCTACAGAAAACCCTCACCTCAACGAAGACTGCAAACCCAATTTGGCTTTAATGTATGGTATGGTATGTATGGTAAGTGATGTCATCTAGCTTGCTAAATACATAGCAGGTATTAGGTCAACGTTACTTTTCTTCTTACTTTTTAGACAATCGACTTATCGGCCCATTCCCTTTTCTTCACGTTAAATGGCCCAAGAGCTTTTTGAAGGTTAAATATAACCGGCAATTAGAGCGAGAATTCCTCAAGATCAACTAAATAATATTTGGTTTCAACAAGACGGTTGTCTCGCACATAATGTTCGGGAAGTTCAAACTCTCTTAAGACAGACATTTGATAATAAAGTAATTTCAAACGGCGGACCAATTAGTTGGCCTGCAAGATCTCCGATATAATCTCTCTAGATTTTTATTTATGGGGGTATGTTAAAAATGAAGTCTATGAGTTTGAACCCACTGAAACTTTATAATAATGTGAGTGAGATATGTGTTGACCAGCACAAATAGAAACACTCTTCGCAGGGTCACCAATACAGTATTAAGAAAGTGTCAAAAATGTATTAATAAAAACGGCCAACATTTCGAATAAGTATAGTAAGTTACCTACATATTTTTTCTTACAATTTTTTAAACAATAATTATTATTCATATTGCTTTTTTAGTTTTCTTTTATTATTTATTTTAATATTTGAAATGTTAATATGAAATTCTTCACCATAAGAAAAAATTAAATAATGTATTATAATATGACATTTCAAACAAACTTCTAAAAAAATCTAATTATCCTTCCTAAGGCGTTGTTGTTATGTTTGACGTCTTGCCAAAATTGATTTTTTTGTTTTTCAATCAATTTTACTTATTTAGCAATAAGTGAGACACATCGTTGTAAAGCCGACATCAAAAGCTATCTGTTAAGTACAAAAAAGCACAAAATATATTATGGCGTCTATAAGAAAAAATGAACCTGATGATGGCATAAAATAACCGAAACGGCCTATTCAAAATCCAAGTAAAGAATTGATATCTACTTAAAAAGTTGCTTTAAAAGTGTTATTACAGATTGCCAAGATAGTGAAAAATAAAAAAGCTGCAGCATATTTTCGAAAATGCAACTTCTTGGTTTTTTTTTTAAATATCTCAAAAACAGAAAAAAAGATAGAATCACGCATTAAGCGGCTTTAGTAAGGACCTCTTAACATAGTGTCCTTGAAAGCTATTTAGCTTTTTTAGTTTACCAGGGGCGGGCTTACAACTTAATGCTTAAATTTTTAACACCCTGTATGATAAAAACCAAAAGAAAATAATCTGAGTAGTTTGCACCTTAGTCTAAAAAAAGTACTCTTGTTTATTGTATTGTCGACAAAATGTACCGTTTTCGAAAAAGAGAACAATAAACGAATTCATGGTTTATTTTTAATAATAAAAACGACCATGATTTCGATTTTGTTTCTCGACAACAAAGTGTGATACGAAAGTCACTCAAACAGAAAAGTTTTATTTTAAGTTATTCAATCAAAAAAAAAATTAAATAAACGCAGTGAGTTTTTCAAGTGTCCCTATAGGAAAAAATCCAATAACCTTAGGTCTGTTGATAGAGGAGGCCAGGCAGTAGGTCCTCTTCTACCTATCCAACGGTTTGGATAGACGTTATTCAGGTGCTCCCGCACATCAAAGCTGAAATGAGGTGGTGCTCCATCGTGCATGAAGTACGTGTTTCGGCGGGTTTCAAGTGGTAAGTGCTCTATTAAATCCTGAAAAGCGCTCTGAAGGAACTCGAAATAAAGTTGAACGTTCAAGCGTTCCGGCAATGCGAATGGTCCAATCAAAAAATTCCACATAATTCCAGCCCAGAAAAATAATAGGTTGCTACGCTGCTGCTACCTGTAGACCGGTTTCAGCAAGTGGCTAGAGAACAAAGTTCGCACATGTATACATATTTATATGTCATATTATGATTACCACTTGCCAAGTAGTATTCTCTTACTATTTATTGTGTTTATAGTACCATACGGTATCTTTCACATTAGATTGCTAGAAACTTCTGGAGGATGGCGCCACCTGTATTGTACTGCCTAGGCAGAACAATATTGTGGCTATAGGGTGTTTTAATTTTCCAATGGCAGGTGTGCTCGCTTGTCATGCTTGCCCTGTACTGACGAGAACCAAAGAGTTCGAAACCGGTCTACAGGTAGCAGCAGCGTAGCAACCTATCATTGAGAATAAAGATTCATTCTTTTCTTTCCCGGTAGTTTCTGCAATCTGAGTCTGTATTTTAGTACTAACAGTGTTAGTCAAAATACGCCAAATTGTGCTATTTAATTCAGCGCTCGTTGGGGCATGTAGCCCAGAGAATAGCTGTTTTAGCATAATTTGGTTAATCCTTATTGTATAAGGTCTCAGCAAGTGGCTAGAGAACAAAGTTCTCACATGTATACATATTTATATGTCATATTAAATAATATCTAAGTAAAGAATCAATGTGTCAGCGATGTAGAATATGACAAATTCTAAAATGCAGGATATTTTATTTATTTCGTACCATAGTAACGTTTGCAACAACAATACGTTTTTTTGGTGTCGATAAATAATTAAAACGCACACTTTTTGCGAACATAGATCTTCTAGAACTATTCGTTTTTATTTTTTTTTCTCGAGAACGGTTCAGGTTATCGACAATAAAAAGGAGTACCTTTTTTTTAGTCTAAGGTGCAAGCTACCCAAATTAATTTTTTTAAAGTCTTTATCATACAAGATGTTAAAAATTTAAGCAATAAGTTGTAAAGCTTATTCCGCCCCTGGTAAACTAAAAAAGTTAAATATGTTTCAAGGACACTATTTTAAGAGGTCCTTACTAGCGTACATCACATTAAATTTTTATTAATAGTTATTTATGGCACAGATAACCTAATACAGATACGTAAGTAAGCGGCAGCCTCGTATTCAACCCTCGTAAAAACCACGCCCCCTGAGAAAGAGCCGGCTCCTTGTCGTATAGTACGGGTATCAGTTTAGTGCTAGCGACTATCGGTGCAACACGATCGATGATAAACTGTTGAGTGTAGTACGTGTGCCTATGTTATTTTGGTTATTATTTTAATAAGATGCCTGGACATAAGTGTGTTTATTTGCATTGTTTTACCAGAAGCGGTGGACAAAAGACACTTTTTGGCTTTCCAAAAGATAGTTTAAGGTAAGATATTCCTATAACGTATTTTTGATCTATTTTTTGTGTGAAAAGATGATTCAACTAACATAATAACCAGTGTTATGTAGGTTTCATTTTTTTAAATTATTAAAAATATAGGTATAATAGGATCACAATTATTGAAATCGAAAACTATTAAATTTGTAGGTCTGCAATCTGGGCTAAAGCAGTAGAAAGAGAAGATCTGTTTTCCAGGGCTTAGATTACCAGATAGACTTTTTGGAAGAGATGATAATATTTTTGCAAAACATAAAAATTTACGATATAAATAACAAGGATGTAACCTCCAAATGTAAATTTATTAAATGCTGGATGGTAACAATCAGGGCAATACAGATTCTTTGGCAACGGCTTTCTAAGGCAGGTTTTAAATATCTAAAAACTAGGAGAGTTAATCAAGACTGTTTAGAGAATTATTTCGGAAATGTTAGACAGCAAGGTGGCAATTCGCTCAACCCAACGCCGATTCAGTTTGAATGGGCTTTTAGAAAGTTGTTTTGCCAAAGTTTTTTGCATTCCGAACATATGAATTGTGAGGACGATTTAGGTGTTCTTCTAACACAATTAAAATGTACTAATACTGCAGTAGTGCAGACAAAAAGGCTCCTCAAGCAATAACTCTGCCTGATTATGACTATAGGACTGAAAGCATGACGACACAAAATCCGTTCATTTATGTATGTGGCTATTTAATAAGTAATGCTTTACGAATACATTCATGCGATATTTGTATCCAATTTTCCAAACAGTCTCAGGCTCTAGACGAAAATAAAATATTTTTACAATTACAACAAGCTTATGGCGACAAAGAAGGCATTTTTGGAAGCTTAAAATCACCAAGTGAAGAATTTATTCATTATATTTATAAATTGGAAAATATATTCTTAAAATTTTTTTTTGATGTTTCAAATAATGAAGAAATTTCCCATTTTTTTCTTAACCAAATGAGCAAAATCACTTTTGTTCATCCATGTAGAAACTTTCCCATTATATATATTGTTAAATTATTTGTTAGATTAAAGAAATTTTATACGTTAAAATATGCAAATCGTAATATATATAGTTAAAAAAAAAACAGATAAAACGAAGCGAAAAATAAAAATATTGAGTCATTTGTAATATCAACATTTTTTGTTTATTATGTCTAAATAAATATTTTCGTGGTCAATTCATGAGGTTTTATTTAAATTAGTTCAATACAATAACAATCAAAATGTATGTAGTATAACAATATAAAAACATTCCATATTTTGAACACATTGGTGCGGTTAATCTTTCTCCTGAGACATCCCGAATATATAAATGCATTGATGCGGCCAGCACGTGTCCATAAAATCTAGTGCGGATCGCTAAATCGCCGCTCTTACGTATCTGTATTAGGTGATCTGTGTTTATGGTACAAGTGTGTTAGGTTATATATAAGTCACGGTGGGAAATGTTTACCCTCAAGGCCGTAGGCCGAGAGGGCTAATTCCCGCGTGACTTATATGACCTAACACACGAGTGCCATACAAAATTTTATCCAACACTTGATGATATTAATAAAAAATAGAAAATTATATTGTCTCAATGTAAACTGGAATACCCTGTATTATATTTTAATTGACATATTTTTGAATGACAAATTTGACACGTAGAGTAGGCTAGTGTAATTATTGGTATGGAATTGATTAATAACAAAAATTTAAAGAGAGTAAATCAAATTATTATTTTTGCCATTCTCGATGGTGGTTTTCAAAATATAAAAAAACTCCAGCCGAAATTAAAAAAAAAACTGACCTAGCGTATTTATTTATTATTCACCACAAGTCAATAGATAGTTATGATAAAACCTTCAAAGAATTTATCGACTTGTGTGATAAAAGATGTGCCTGCGTGAGTTATAATCATAACCCACTAGTGAGTTATGGTTATAACCCACGTGTGAGTTATAAGCTACTTTATTAGTCGAAAATCGAACTAATAATGTTCACATTATATGTAAGTGTTGGATAAATTATATTATGTACTTTGAAAGTTATTCAAGATAAACCGATTTCCAGCGGCGTCTTTCAGGGGCACATATCTCCGTAGGGAGGGCCTGTAAGAAAGATTTTTATAGGAACTTGTCATCTTATTTTTTTATGTTCTATCTGAATCCGAGAGATTTCCCGAATTTTTCTGGACACCCTGTATATGAATAATTTGATCAATTTAGAAATACGGACCCAAAAATATTTTTACTAGGTATTATACAGGGTCGTTGGTATATATGGAAACGGTAAAGTACAACAGCTAGTTTTTTGAAGTCTATTAAAATTTAAAAAAAAAGTATACAGGATGAGTCAAAAAGCCGTAGAGAAACAAAGTTACCTTTTTTTAATTTAATTTAACACCCTATATCTTAGAATATTTTTGGATTCTACATATAATTACAATTATTTTTTAATAAGTGTATTATAAGTCTAAACCTAATAGTTACCGAGATATCAACTTTTGAGAAATTACATTTTTGAGCTTTGACAGATTCTAGCTTTCTAATGTTATGCCATAGAGCAAAATGGCTTCCATGTCCCTATCTTATTTTTTATTAACTTCCGGTTAAACCGGAAGTACTATATTTCCGACTTTTGAGTTACATCCGGTTTAACCGGAAGTTGACACCAGTAGGAAGATTATAAAAAGCTAAGGATATGTAAGCCGTTTTACTCTAAGACGTACCGTTAGAAAGTTAGAGGCTGTCAAAGTTCAAAAATGTAATTTTTCAATAGTTGATATCTCGGAAACTATTAGGTTTAGACTTATAATGTGTTTATTAAAAAATAATTGTAATTTAATGCTAAATTTAAAAATATTATAAGACATAAGGTATTCCATTAAAAAAAAGGTAACATTGTTTTCCTACATCTTTCTGACTCATCCTGAATACTTATTCTTTTAAAATTTTGATAGACTTTAAAAAACCCTAAAACTTTTGTCTTAATTATTTTTTGCCAGCCGTTTTACTTTAAGAAATAATCGACCGTTTCCATACATACCAACGACCCTGTAAGTACATGAGAGAGTTAAAAAATTAAAAATGGTCATTAATTATATTATATTATATTACAATTTTTCGCGTTTAAGCGGTTTGGTAAGTAAGTACCGTTTTATTGTATCTAGTTCGACTTTCGGGAGTAGATGCTTGCAAAACATAAAAAATGTTGCTTCATATAACAACTTTAAAAAAAAATGCCGTTAACTTCTGACTGAATTTGTATGCAGCACTGTCTGGTTCTAACATCACGAGCCGCCTCTGGCTACTACTAGGATAATTAATAAAGAAAAACACAGTTTGATGACACCATCGTCAAAGGCATGTAGCTCCGTATGGAAGTATTTGCGGACCTATGTAATATGAACTTTTTCTTTTATATTTTGTTATGTAGAATTATTTCTTAAATTTGTCATCGTTATTTCAGGACACCCTGTATAGATTGTTAACTTTAAAGATGTATCCCTCAGTTCCTTATGCAAAAAGCAAACTCTTTGGTTTTCATATTTCAAAAAACTAAAAGGTGTAGGTACAAGATTAGTGAATATCGATAATTTCGTCTACATGACCTAACTTTCTCTAGGAACACTTACTGAAAACCAAAAAACAACACCACAAAACAAATTATAAATTGCCCTTTGGGCACCGTCTACTGCGATCTGACTTCCTGGAGCATTGTGCAAGTAAATGCGGCCATGTGGCCGCCGCGGCCGTCGTCTCGCCGGATGCCGTGGGCACCTTCCGGGTCGTGGGAATAATTTAATAGTAACTTAGACATACCTACTGTGGGCGGAGAAAATCGGGGCATTATTAACAGTTCTTATTGAAAATTAGTTCTAAAATATCATTAGAATTTTCAGGGAAACTATGTGAGAACAGATGATTACTTCTCTTACTACAGATTTTTAAACAAATATTAAAATATTATACAGTGGCCGACATAAAGTGCGCAGCATATGGGAAAAGTTTTTGTCTCTGAATTTAGTAAATTTATTTTATTTCAGAAAAATTCTACATATCCCAAACAAAAATAACACCTATCAAATCCGGTAAAAGTCTTATGGCATACGAGGGAAAGTCAAAAATTAAAAATTCTGAAAAGAGTAAAGTACCTACCTCAATCATTTTAGAACAATTTTTTATTAATAAATATTGTTTCAATTTCAAAGATATACATACCCAAATACCAAATTTCGCTTATTTTGGATAAAAAATAGATTTAATCGCTTTTTATGAATTACCTCGTATGAAAATTAAATCGCAACCACACAGTACGCAAATCGTATTTTCTGTAGATCGTGTAAGAGATTACTGTACTAGTTAGTTTTAACAATATTATATTATAATGATTTGAAATAAAAACATAAAAATATTAAATATTTTATCTTTTGAGAAAAAAAAATAATTTCATCTAACTGATATTTTGTGACACACTTTAACTTAAAGCATCTGCAAAGTGGTATATCTATCTATACATCAAAGTACAAAGTAGTTTCTTTACTTAGATGTTAATCGTAATTGCCATAAAAAAATTAAAAGTTGAAAATATTTTTGTACGGATTTTATTTGCCAGGCAAAACAGGATCAAAGTAATTTTGAACACATTAAATCAAAACAAATTTAAGATATAAAGAAATCTTTGTTTATATCCGAATTTGAAGCCTAAACAATAATAATACAAATTAAATGGTGGGAGTAAATCTCTGTCTAAACCACAAATATCTTTAATATATTTGATATATTTTATATATTATAGTTTAAAATGAATAGGACATCTTTGGACCTTATAGAAGGTCATCTTGGGCAATAAAAAAAAATTAAGTTCGCGAAATAAGCTTACAAAGTTACAATATACATTTGGAAACGGGTAATCTAACAGTGGCGAAAAAGGCTGATTAAGAATCTTTTGAAATTTTCCCCATAATTTAAAAATTATTATTTGAGAAGAATTTTTGAAAACTTTTGATTTCTTTCCACAAAACATGTTGGGCAATTGTGCATCACAAAAACCCTAGGGAACCTAACAGTGTCAAACATTGGTTTACGAAAAGGAGAAAAGTCTACATGAAATAGAAATGTAAAAGGTTCCTGTAGCATTTGAGGTTTTATTTAAATTATTTTTATAAAATTTGTATTAACTATTTATATTTTAAAATTTAATTATTTTTTTTTAAGTAAAGTGGGGAGAGAAAAATTTGACCTGTCAAATTCCTTCGGCGTCGGCGGTTAAAAAATTTAAATAGGAGGTACTAGTTAATTGTTCAATAAGTCAAATAAATGTATCAAAATAATATTAATAAATTAAATATGTCTATAAATTACTATATTATTAGACTGCATACAATCACATTTGTGTAAGACTTTTAAAGTGTCGATAAAATATTGTTGTATAAATATCGCCAAATACACATTACAAAACAATTTTATAGTTGTTGTATTAAAGTGCTTTAAAAGTGTGGAACACAAGTTCTTTAGAACTCTTATAGTATCAAAATATTTTATAAAAGTGGGCCCTTTTTGATCCAATAAATATCGTATAAGAGTTTTTAACCTTAATAAAATTTATTTTGCTAGTTGGGATTTAATTGACGGAATCATAGTACGTTTTTGTCCGAAATAAACTTTAATTCAGGCAATTACACTTTAATTAAATTTTTCAACAAATTTAAGGCGACTAAAATATTTGGTTGCTTGTTTTCAATTAAATATTTTTATTGAATGAATTGATTTAAGGTTATCCCAATTAAATCTTTTTCTCGGTGCAAGTAAGGGAATTGCTAAATCAACAATTCCCCCACAAATGGATTCTGTATATTTTTTAAAATCGGTATCTATAATTTAGATATACATATGCGAGATGTTGCACGTGGCGACATCTCGTAGCAATCGAGCTATCCACCCAACCAGACCAGTGAGGTCTTAGAAAAGACTAAACGCTAAAAAGGATCCCGCATAAGCAGGTATCTAATGTCAGGTGGCGCTGAAAGTCAATCGTCGGTTTCTACGAACCGAAAACGCGATATAAAAGAAAGATGTTTGTCCCTTTTCTTTCCGTCAGACCCAATCCTTGGACGCGTTTCGCCGCATTACGGCTCCTCGGCAAGGCTATAGAGTCTGACGAAAAGGAAAGGGACCTTACAGTGTTTTCAACACATAATGTAAATATACATATGCGAGATGTTGCACGTGGCGACATCTTGTAGCAATCGAGCTATCCACCCAACCAGACCAGTGAGGTCTTAGAGAAGACCAAACGCTAGAATGGATCCCGCATAAGCACGTATATACCGTAATAAGGCGAGACGCGTCCAAGGATTGAGTCTGACAAACCTTTTTTTTTTTATATTTTAGATGTTAATTTGTGCCTGAAGGTCACACTTTGTAGCGCATTCGGTTGCAGTTAAAACAATAAAGTTTTCGGCTCATTCGACGTTTTCAAATGCCATTTTCTGGAAAACTGTTAGATACGTATGGTATATGATGTTTTTCACTTAGAATCTTACGTAGAATCCAAATCTTAAAAAATATATAGGGTGTTTAGTTTAAAACATCAAGGTTGGCAGTAGACTGTATTTCCAGTTGAACCAGAAATGACAGTCAGATGTTTAAGCACTCAAAATGTGAAATTAAAGCAACCATACGACTTGTCAAAATTTTAAATCGATATATTATTTCTTAACAAAATGGCTAGCTGGCCAGTAATCTCATGGTCACGCGATATAGCCAACATTCCCAACGAATTCCTAACCGATCAAGATAATTTTGCTTGCTAGCTATGGTCAGTCAGAAATTTGTCAAGTCAACCGTTCCACCTCTAACCCGCTCTGATGGTACCATGGCGACCATCGCTGAGGAAAATGAAAACTTACTGGTGAAATTGTTCTCTTCACATTCTACGGTTAATTTCCTCCAAAATCATTACTATACGATGTAATAACTCCCGATGAGCCCCCTTTCCACAGACCAGGAGGCACACCCGACTTTTTGGACATTTTTCTCACAAAAAACCTAAACTTAAATTGCAAAATAGAAGTGCACCATGCATTGACATCAGGCTACCTCCCAGTCGTTTTAGAAATAGGAGACCAACATCAAAGAACCACAAAAAAACAACTTACAAGAATAACGAACTGAGAGAAATGTTAAAATTACCCAAAACAAAACACGGAAAAAATCCCCACAATTGAAATTCCTGAGCAAATAAACTAGGCTGTCAAAAAACTGACCTCAGACATAAAAACAACCCTTCAGGGAGCAACAAAAACAATTGAAAAAAAACTCGGCAAAATAGGCGCACTTCCACCAGACATTAAAAGCAAAATAGTAGTCAAAAGTAGACAACTAAGAAGAGCCAGAAAAACCGGCGACCAAAACATAAAAAGAGAGGCAAATCGGGAAACGCAGAATATAAAAGAAATACTGATTCAATATCACCACTCAAGATCGGACTACAAAGTAGAGAAGCTAAAACTACAAGCCACCTATATCTGGAAAATGACGCGGGCACTCACTGGGCATAAGAAAAAACTGCTCCCAGCTATTAAGTACAACCAAAAAACAGGAAACACAAATGAAGAAAAATGAGAACTTCCTGGCAGACGCCCTAGAGGAACAATTAACACTCAACAAAAACGAAAATCCATACATAATACAGCAGAATAAAAAGAACAATACAAATTTTCCACCAAATGCCAAACCCGCAGGACAACATCTTCGCAACACCAGCGGAGATAAAAGAAATTATCCAGTCAAATCAACCAAGAAAGCACCAGGACACGATGATATAACAAACGGTTTCCTGTCGACCATGGGGAAAATAGCGGAAATCGCAATATTGACAGGCTAAAACAGAAATCAGATGAACTGAATGCAATCCCGCACGAACAGTTCGGATTCAAACCTGAACACTCTACAGCACATCTCACAACAATGCTGTCAAAACAGATCGTCATATAGTTCAACAAAAAGGCCCACTTAGAAGCGATCCTGCTGGATCTGGCGAAGGCGCTTGACAGAGTATGGCACTAAGGCCTCATACTAAAAATTATTAAGTTAGGATTCTCACCAGCTCAGACAAAAACAGTCATCTCATTTCTAAAAGACCCTGTTAGGGGCTGTGGGCTTTTCCACTCCCTCAACTTCTTGGTTTTTGTTCTGTTGATATGGCGTAATTGCACTTGAGGTACCATATGTGACAGTGTTTAGTTGATACTGGCCCACTTCTTTGGAAGAGTCATAACGCCATAAAATTTTTTGTAAATCGTGCTGATTCTTGTCAACCATGACACACCTATACATTTTCTCGATGTCCGCTGTAAAGGCGAAATTATGTGTGCGAAATCGAAGGACAATGTCCGTTAAATCATCCTGTATCTTCGGTCCAACCTTAAGAGTATCATTTAATGAAAGACCACTTTTGGTTTTTGCCGAACCGTCGAATACAACACGTAGTTTAGTAGTAGAGCTCGATTCCTTAACAACGCCATGATGCGGTAAGTAAAACTCATTGACATCATGAACAGTGTCATTGGGTTCAATTTTAGACATGTGTCCAAGCGATTCATATTCCAGCATAAATGTTTGATACTGAAATTTTAAATTAAAATTTTTATTTAATTTTTGTTCGGTTGAATAAAATCTTTTTAACGCACAATCATAGGAGCTCCCTAATTCCGTAGCGTTATTTTTTACCGGTAAGTTTACGATAAATCTACCCGAATCATCGTGTTTCACGGTTTTCACAAAATGTTCTTCGCATTCAATTTCTTCTTGCGACATGAGAGACTTTACTTGACATTCTTCTACCTGCCAAAATCTCTCTAACTGTTGACTAATTGCGCTTGCGCAAGAGTCTCTAGTTAAATTACAAAGAGATGAATTTGGATTGTAAAGAGGCAACGGACCTGAAATTATCCATCCCAGTTTCGTTTTATGTAATATGGTGCTGTTATTACTTAAAACAATTTGCCCGATGCACAGCAGATTCCAAAAAATTGATGCTCCAATCAGCATGTCAATCTGACCACTTTTATTAAAGTTTTTATCAGCTAATACAATATTTTCCGGAATTTGCAGTAGCTCTGAATTAAAAGAAAATTCTGGAAGATCTTTAGTTATTTTATCTGTGACTAAACAAGAAACATTGTTCATTGCAAATAAACTAACAGTGGATTTAATATTTATCTGGGTGCTTTTGAACACTTTAGTTGAATTACTACCGAACCCTTCAACAGAGTGAGATATGTTGGCAGCTGAGAGTTTAAGCTTGTTAAAAAGCTCCATCGTAATAAAATTTGATTGTGAGCAATTGTCAAGTAAAGCTCGACAAGTATGAGGGTTTCCATCAGTGTCAAAAACTAGCACGTTTGCTGTGGATAAAAGAACATAAGATTCCCCCTTAGAATTATCCGTTACTGACAACGATTGAGAATTGTTAACAAACGTTTTAGAATTATTACCTGAATTTTGAACATTTGGCGAGAGCGCCGGACTCCGAGTGATAGGTTGGTCATTTGACACCTGCTGCCCATCAGAACTGGAGTTTTTAAATAAATGTAATAGTATATTATTAACCAAGGTTTAGACAGCCATCATTATTGCCCGAGCGGCGAGTTTAAATCACGAGGAGCGAAGCGACGAGGGATTTAAGACGCGAGGGCTATAATAAGCTGTCTAAACCGTGGTTAATATAATATTTTTTCCACTACTACAAACTTTTATAAGACATTTATCTTTATAGTATTAATAATTATAAAAAATTATAGGTAGGTATAAGTATATTTTTTAATCAAGTTACCTGCGCTTTGGAATTGGCAAAATATTTTGTTGTTTTGTCAGGTGGCTTTGTCAATGTCAATTTGTGTTCATTTGTGTCATCAGATTTCACGAGTTTTGCGTTTTTTTTAAAAATGAGTGAAGAAAATGTTAGTGATAATATTATGTGTACACCTCCCGAATTAAGGATGGAAGCAGAAAAAATGTTGATTGTATCGATATTTTACAATATCAAGTAATCTAATATGTATTGATAATTATCTGGTTGCCTAACCACAATGAATTGATGTTGTAGAATTAAAAAATCAAGTTACCTGCGTTCAAACAAAATTCGGTTAAGGTCAAAGATCGTTCAATAATGGATTTCAATGGCTTATTATTGACCATGGTCAATAATGACTTATAAGGTAGAGAAAAACGATTTCTAGCGTTAATAATCGGTCAATAATGGCGATGTTATAGGTTAGTAGTGGAAAAAAGGGTATTATGTCGCGCTGGACATTTCTTACAAGAATAACTACTACCGCAATCCTTGGTAGAATGGCCCTGGAGGAGGCAATTTACGCATGCATGAAATTTTCTTATTTTGTTAAGACGTTCTTGAGGTTTTAATTTTAAAAATTCCTGACAAGAGTAGATAAAGTGATCTTTTTTACAAAGAAGGCACAATGGTGAACCTGTAGCAAGAAATGAGGAGCTGAAACCTGATTTATTCGTAGGTTTATTAGTACTAATTGACCTAGCCAATGCAATGTTTTCTAACACTTGACATCGCTTATTCAAAAATGAGCTCAAATCTTTCATTGTAGGCATATCAGTAGGTAATTGAAGAGAAAAGTTTTCCCATTCTCTCCTGGTGACTAAATCAAGTTTTGAAGTAATATGAAAGATTATTAAGGTATCCCAAGATTGAACGGGAAGACCTAGTGATTCTAAAGCTCGCAAATTTTGCATGAAAGTATCCATCATATTTCTAAGAGACATATGAGACTCCTTTGTGATACTCTGAATCTCAAAAATAGCCCTTAAGTGAGTTTGTATTATAACGCGTTTGTTTTCATAACGTTCGCATAAAATATCCCAAGCCTTGTCATAATTGATTTCGGAAACCTCTAGAGAAGTAAGGCTGTTAGCTGCCTCCCCTTTTAGACAAGATTTCAAGTACCAGAATTTTTCGATTATACTGATGGTCGCATTATTGTGAATAAGAGACTTGAACGTGTCTGCAAACTGCAGCCACTCCTCATATAAACCACAAAATTCTGGCAGTTTAATTTTAGGTAAATTTGCGTTATTGTTTGCTGATTTACTAATCATTATATTTTGTGGAACCGGAGGCATATCTTGCCTCGATAGAGACATGAAATATCTATCAATTAAGCCCTTGGCAGAACCTGAACTGTTAAAAAACTCATCCACAAACTTTATTCTATGATCCGAATGATCTGTGTTAGTATCGAGCGATTCTAACTCTGCCTGCGCCATTGCAAACTCTGTCCATAATAATTGTATCTTTTCTAGACGAGCTTGCAGGTCATAAACTTTAGCATTATCTGAGAATTCCCTAACATAGTTAGAGAACCGCGAAAGCGCTTCAAAAATAAGCTTACGTGTTTGTAAAAGTGATTTGATTTTTTCATTTAATTTTCCTTCTCGAGACATTTTGAAGTAAAACTTACAAGTATGCAAGAGAATAATATGTAAGAGACAATAAATCAAGTAATGTTACTTGCTTTTAATATTCTTGTGAATTATTAATTAAATACGTTGATTAAAGTAAAATGTAAACAATAAGCTGTCAAAAAATGTAAACAAACCTACTCGGTGCGCCGTCAGAGAAAGCGCTACCTAGCAACAGACAGCAATTCCGCGAATGTTGTGGTCTAAAAATAGAACTAACGGTTCTGAACCGTCACACGCGGGAAATGTTAAGTTTTCCAAGTTTTCACATTCAAAGAATCGAAATTGTTATTAAAGACTGTACTTACAGTTTGTAGCTTCTATTTCTTTTTATTTATTTTTATTCGAAGAACCTGATAAATGATGGCGGCAATAATGGCTGCACAATCCATAGGAAATAGCACTAGCTGTGCTATCGAAATACAAGTTTGGGGCTCTAGCCGAGCTATCGCTGGATACCATCCGGTGAGAAGGCCCAATGTTAGGGGCTGTGGGCTTTTCCACTCCCTCAACTTCTTGGTTTTTGTTCTGTTGATATGGCGTAATTAGCGCCAAAGAAAACACCGTTTCTGCATCACTTCTTTATTTTGTTTAACCACAGGTTAAACTTCAACTGACACAAACAATTTTACTTTACCGACATTCCGGTATCGTGAATGAGTAAACTCGTAACAATTAATACGGCGATGGCCATACTATAATTAAAATAAAACTAGATTAAAAATTATATCTTAACATTTTTGAAAATGCCGACTCGTTCGACGACCGTCAAGCGTCAAGTCTCGCCCTCATGGTAATGACACACACACCCGTGTAGGTGGCGCTGTGTTTCGTAATACCAGGGGTAATAGAAAACTATAATCAAAAGTGACATAAATGTACAGAGGTCTGAACAGACCCGGTATTCCAGAAAAGAATAGAGGACAAAAAGTCAACAACCAGAAAGATCACAGCAGGATTTCCTCAAGGATTTTCAATGTCGCCATTTCTCTTCATCTTGTACATACACGACATGCTAACGCACGAAAACATAAAATTAGCATTATACGCAGACTGCCATAACCGCAACAGATAGGGACGCAGGCAAAGTAACAAGATACCTGCAGAGCCATATAAACATACTCAAAACATGGTTCGAAAAATGGAAAATAAAATTAAACCCGGGAAAACCCCAGGCCCCAGGTGATCATGTTTGCCAGAACAAGAAAACTACCTAGACTCACATATGACAAGCGCCTTACCTGGAAGGATTACACTAAGATAACAGCAGCAAAGGTAAGAGGAGCACTTGGAAAACTGAGTCCCCCTAATCTCATCGAGAAAAATGGCTACCAAAACACAATTGACGCTACTAAAACAAATCATCACGTACGCCTGCCCAGTAAGGTGACCCATCTTTGAAAAATTGTGCTGCCACCTCTCAAAAAGATTCCATTTAATGAAAAACCATCCCCACTAAAATTTTATTTTGATCGGATACCAGGAAGTGGTTGCCGCATGCAACGTTAATTCTAATAAAAATTAAAAATTAATTATTACCTAATTTTGCAAATATTATGTTGTATTTGTAAAGGCGAAATGTATTACAAAACAATATTTTGTTATCCCGAAAGCACATTTAGAGCAAGAAATATATTCTCCATTAAAACAATAATAATTATGTTTAATGTGAAATGGGTACAACAACACTACATGTAGACTTTTTCAAATTTAAAGTGATATATTTATAAAAAAAATATATGAACAACCATTTGTACATTAAGTCATTTTACACTATTCTACAAGTTTACTTAAGACTATTCTAAAGGTGCGTTTAGACTTGAGCACGAATGCACTGATCCACCGCGAATGCTCAAGTGTAAACGGCTATGCGCGCACGCTCGCTCTGAATATCATGTATGCAAATAGTTGCGAACGCAAGCCGTCTGGTATCAGTCTCCGGTCGTGCTCAAAAGGATTTTATTGTAGGCAAATGCTCAGTTTAAACGGAAAATTGGTTTGTTTGTGCGTGTGTGGAAATTTTTCTTTTATTAATTTATAATTGTCATCGCATACTAGTATGATGGAGTGGACCAACGATTTATCATTATTATTGATACAAAAATACGAAAAGCTGCCCATTTTATGTCCCCATATTATTATATTATATCCCCAGTATTATTCAAAGACAAGAAACAATTATGCATGGCCAGAACTCGTTAATAAAATTATCATCAGCAAAGTCAAGGCTAAGCGCTCTCTTGGCGATATTGCTCTTCTAAAATGCGTATCTTTTTTCATAATTTTTAGCGTTACTAAATTAAGCAAAAATTTTAAATCGATTTTGATCATCCTTGTCAAGTTTTTGAACTGATCATAGCCACTCTCCGACACTAAATTGTTTAATAAATTATATCGGTTTGTAAACAGTTGCGTTTCCCACCAACGACGACGTTTTCGAGTGTTCATACTGTTCTTTTTTTTTAATTAAACTGTACATCACAACGAATGCAACCAGGGCTATTTCTTGGTCGTCCTTTGTTCACTCCTGTGTTCGCGAACAAGTGGATCAACCCATTCGTCAAAAAAAGAAATTTCGCCGCGAGTACGAACGAATGCCGTGCGCCTATGCTCAGTACGTGCGTGCTCAAGTCTAAACGCACCTTAAGACCTGCAACTTAATATTTTGTTATACTCATTAATTAGCTTGATACCTCTCTTAGCTGTATCATTTACTACTTTAAGATTGTTGATAATTTTACAACACTTGCTGTAACTTTCGTTTTTATTCTATGTTGCTGGATCGTTTCCAAAAATTCTGTAGCAAAATTCAATTTGTGAAAATTTTTTTTAGAAGTAACGGATATAAAGTCGTAAATTTCTTTATTTTATACTAAAATTTAATCTAATTCCCCTACTATTACCCGTTTGCTGCCCTCTTCATGTGTCGCTGGCCTGTTTAGAGCCCCTACCATTTTCTTCTTAACATCAATCAAATATTTTCATTAAAGAATAAGGAAACATTTTCAGGATTTAAATACGTCAAATGGTTTTTTATTTTACCACATGCAGCTTTAGATATACTGTCGTCTATGTTTTTATATTTTATTAATTCTTTACAAAACTGTAGGTCGTGAAATGAAAGAGCAAGCAGCATATGTCGTTAATAGCTGATTTCTCTTTTTGTGTTAGTTTCAACCGGTTTCAACTGATCTTGAAAGAAAATATGTTTAAGCAAAAAATGCCTTTAGACATCCAGCGTGCGTGATGAAATGCCCCAGGACGATAAAATGTCACGTTTGACGGTTGTTCTTCAAAAAATAATTCGGAAAGTAATAAAAATTCATCATATTCATCTCGGGGGTGTTGTATTGTTAGAAATGAATTTATAAAATCGACAATTTCAGATTTTCGAGGCTGCAAGATTTGCTGCTTAATTATTTCGACTTCAAGTTGGTTTTAAAATTAGTTTGGTATGTTCTAGGCCAATATTCTTTAACGTTTCAATAAAGCAACATCAGGACCAGATGAAGAGGGCATTTTTACATCAAATACGCTTCGCAAAACTATTTCGAAAATATGATGTCGACAAAGAAAATATAAAATGTCTCTTTCTAATTGTTGTTGCAGTATTAAAGCTGCACCATTTAAATAACCTAGATTAGAGGCTGTGGTGTCACAACATAAACCAATAATCTTATTTTCTAAATTTCAATCAATTAGAGTTTCATAAACGACCAAGGATTGTTCTTTACCCGTTGAATGCTGCACAGAAGGCACTTCAAGCACCTGCTTCACTTCTCTACTAGTAACTAGTACAGCAAATCTGTCCACATTCCATCCCCGTCAAAGAAAGCAGGAGTTTTCCATTCCAGTGTATTATTGGTGCCAAAAGATCGTATCCTTTAAAAGTTGCTTTTAATCTTGCTGCCCTTTCTTTTCGCATACGTTGCCTACTTCGTTAAAGAGTTCTTCTACTCATAGTCAGAGACGGAACATCATGTCCCAGCGCTTCTGCTACTGCGGTCAAAATACGAACTCCATCTCTATCGCTTATCCTACAGGCATTAAATGCAGCTACTACTTTTGCTGTTACAATGTTAGTTGTTGTAAAATTTTCTTCTTTGGCTGTGATGAACCAGGCTCTTCTAGGGCTAGCGGTACTTCCTTTTGGGATTCTAGTCTCCCTTCTATTTTACTGCCAATTTCAACAGAGGAACTGCTTCCCGAGGATGAAAGTGTCACGGTTTCCATTAGTTAAAATTTTTCTTGTGACGTTGAAATCGCTGACATTTTTTTATGTTTTTCTTCACCTATATACTTTTTCTCGAGCAGCTAACTGGTAATCGATGCTATACATAAACCCCGGACGGCCTTTTTGCTTTTAACTGATTAAAAACTGATCATCTTCAATTGTTATTAGCTCCAGGGCGTTTGCATGGGATATATCAAATAAATCGTACATATTTTCTACAAATATTTATTCTTTTTGTTTTGCACTTCCACTCTTTCTCTTAGCTGACTTTTGTTATGCTCTCCACTTGGCGTAAAGTTTTTCCAGTTTTTCAATACAGTGGTTTTCTTTTCGTATTGATATGCGAGCTTTGTCCCAAAAAATAGAAGCTTCTTTAATGGTTAGCGAGGCACTTTCACGTAAACTTAGTTTCACTTCACGCATGTTAAAGAATAAAACATGCAAAACTTGTTTGTTAGAAGGCAATTTGTTACCAACAATTTGGGGTGTATAATGTCTAATTAAGTACACGACACTATATTTCCGTTAATTGCGAGTCTCAGACATTATCACGTTTGTTTTTTTAATTTCACAAAGAAAATAAATACACAGACAAACTTAATTTATCTCTAAGGAGGTCTGTTGCATACTAACATAAGTAAGAAATTATTATTAGGGGGTGACTGGCTTAGCCGCTGTAAATACCAAAAATTGCCAGAAAACAGTTACCTATAAAGGGCCAGGTACATTTTTCTTCTTAGAAGTGGCCAATTTAGAAATAAACATTACACATTCTTAACTACAGGCAACCAAACAGTCTGACACCGATCTACCCCGCAATAGCTAATAAAATGAGGATTATTAATAAAATATTGTATGTAAAGTACTTCTCAACATATTTCGCTTGGCTTAATGACGCAATAAAACTTCTCATAAACTCGGCTTTCGCTTTCGCAGAGGCGGATTAACCCACTTCTCAAAACTTTTTAGTTACAGGTACCTGTTTATATAGCTTATATAAATAGTAAACATAATATTCGAAATAGATGAGTACCTATCTATTTCACTTTGAAACAATGTGCAACAAGTTAATATTAAAAGTATGTGGAGACCTTGGGAATCTTCAACTAATGCGATATTTAGCTACCCTAAACATTCCAGGAAGCATTTATCTTCCGACGCCCAAGTGATCGTGAAAGTGAGTTATTAAAGAGCGGCCACCCTAAAGTAATTGCCATTAAAAATACCAGTGAAATGACGAGAGTTCCATTATCGACGGTACGAGATATTATGTTAAAAGGACATTTTAAAAGAAAAGTTCGCAAAGATACCGGAAAATGAAATGCGTAGATGATTGCGAGAAAGAAGCTATTCGCAGGAAAATATACCAAATGTATCGAGAAAATGTTGTGCCCACGTTAGATTCTTTAAAAACGCGGTTAACAACTGACGATACAACGATATCATGTAGCAGGACAAGTCTTCACCGCGCTTTGCAAGAGATGGGATTTAAGTATAAGAAAATAAACAAAAGACAAATTATTATGGAGTCCGAAAGATTAAGAAAAATGAGATTTCTGTACCGGAGGGAAATAAAAAGGTTTAGATCCGAAAATCCGATCCGATTATGTGTGTGATAAAATGGCGGAAGAAATGGGTCACACGGTGTTGCGACTGCCACCCTATTATTGCATTTCTAACCCTATTGAACACATGTGGCATCAAATTATATCGAAAATGAGAACTGAAAATAGCACACCTCCTCTTAGTGGCAGTGTAATAATGCTAATAAAGAGAGTTTTGGGTGAAATTCCGGACCGTTGGAAAAATTCGGTTAACCGTGTCTTAAAAATTGAAGACTCTTATATAACCATACAAAAAAATGAAATACATCCTCTACATACCTTTACCTAAATGCGTGCGAAAAGTTGCTTTTTTCCGCATGCAAACTTTTCACACTTGTTTTGAACTTGTCATAAATTAATAAGTATACATATAATACAAGTAATGGTAAAAATAAACATAATAAAAATTGCTACTATAAGGTATTAGGTACTATGGCTTTTCATTTAACTACAAAATTCGTCCCTGTGCACCCCTTATTTCAATTCATTTCAGTAAGATAAACAGTGATGCCAGCTGGGGCCAGGTAGATTTCGCTGGTTGGCACGCTCATCGACAGTTTTATATGGGTAATTTTACCAATAAATTCTTTAAAAACGTAGGTTTGGCAATCGAATAGGTAACGGGGTTTCTTTGGGTATTTACAATATAATAAAACTATTATTGCAGTTATTAGGACAAACGAAATATGTTCTAATGGACTTTACCTAATATCTTGCGGCACGTGTTCCTCTTGTCGGATTGAGTTGAATTTTTGGTGGTTTAATTTTTTAATATAAAGGGGCATTTTTACAGGGTGGCCCGGTAAAAAATGTTTCACCCCTAGACAGATGGGACACCCTACTGCCCAGCTTGGGCACAGATACATAAGAAAAAACTACAAACAGTTCAAAATACCACACTTACTTCAAAATCACAGAAGCCCCCTGGTTCAAGAGAAACAACTAAATCCACAAAGAAATGAACAAGCTGACTAAACACATAAACAAGATCTCAACATAATTCTACATCAAAGCAAGGGAGAGCACTCGTCATAAACACACTCAACAGAAACCTACACCAAAGGAGATAGACCTACAGGAGCGATAGGCCAAAAATAAAAATCCAAAACAGCAATAATCATAGCAAAAATTGTGAGAAGACAAAGTCTAATAATCAAACAAACATTCCGGTTGTTGAATCGAGAATGCCCGGGATTGTTGTCCAGTAAACGAATCTTCAAAGATGATGACACCAAAAAAGAAGACCATGCCAATCAACTACTAAACTTCTAAATTGTTAGTGCCTGAATATAAAAAATACTAAATCATTAATTACAAATTTTATCTTTAATTTAAGAATGGTTTTAAAACACACGCATTTAAAAATTATGATCAATAAATAAAGTAATGGTTTTTGTACCACTGTTCTTTAATTACAAAATAAATACCATTAATTATAAGCAAACATATTTTTGAGTGTAAACATATGTACATACAAAATCCGCTAAGCCCGTGTTTCCGACCTGATCCTGGGCAAGACACTTAATAGGTATATTAAATAGATATCTTGACATATTATGTTACTGCTAGTATCAACCAAATAAATGAAAAACATTAGCAGATGCCCCTAAAATAATATATTATTTATACAACTCTTTCGTGAGTAAAGTTCGTTCCTCATATAGGGAGAAAAAAGAGCGTGAAATATTTTTTTGCGCCCGACCATTGGACTTTCTTTAGGGCTAAGTGTCTTGAACAAATTCAAAGGAACTGTTGAATAATTATAACACTCGGCATACATATTACCATCTTCAAACAATGGTTGAACACTGTGCAGTGTCTGGTTGTATCCGAACTGATCCAATATGTTTTCTTGTAAGAACCAGGTGGTGTTTGGAAACAGGCTACACTGGTCCAGAGGCACTTCTTGAGGTACGCAATTTTGAAACTGAAGAGCCTGCTTTGAATTTGATTGAATGGTGCTGGAGATTCCGGGAAACAAATAGAAATTGGAATCTTGAGCTAGCGATGAAGTACCACCACTTTGACTAATAATAGGTGTGGTATTTAATGGTTCATTTACTGTGTGAATTGATCGTTCCTTAACCACTCGCTCCTTTAGATCACTAGACTCCAGGCGACTTTTGGTTAAGAAGTTTTTCGTTCCCTCGTTGGGCTGCTTATTAATTTGTTTTGGCAAATAACTTGCACAGCTTGTAGGAGTATCAATTTTATTTAAATCAGTGCTTGAACTAAATGATCTGCGTAAGCTAGTAATGTTATTTGCTGATTGGTCGAGAAATCCCACTTTAGTATCTAAATGCAGATTAATTGAACTTTTTTGTAAAGAAAGATGTCTTCCTTCATCTAAGTAAGTATCTTTAGCCGGCTTATCAAATATATTTATCCTAGATTCCAAAAAATCGGTAGATTTTTTTAGATTATCAAATTTTCTCTCTGGATTTTGAAATTCGAAAGTTGGATTATTACACGTTTTAGTATTTATACACTGAGGTGCTAGAAAGGTATGGTTTTCCATTTTATTATTTGTTAATGCGAATAAATTGTTGTTAATATTCAGGTTGGTGGGGACTTTACTTGTTAAATTAACACTTTGGGTGGTTGGGTTTGCACTGTTGGTTGTCTGGTTACAAGCACTTATAAACAAAACGGCCTCTATGCCTTGTGTAGAACAATATTGATCAGCATAATCCTGGTCTCCTTGCATTGGCTCATTGACTTGTGTTTTCACAGCCGCAATATCTTGTGCATAATTAGGATTATTTACGATTGATTTGTTACGTAAATGCATATTATAGCTTTGATTTCTTTGAATACAAAGTTTATTTTTAATCAAACATTGAGAGTATCTTTTACTTGCCAGTTTGCTATCTTCAGCTGCTTGATGATGTTCCCATCTTAGCTCTTCAAATGATTTTTCATAAGATCTCGCCATGAAAGTCAGACTGTTGGATTGATGGAAGCGCTCGTTGACAGTTTTTGGACTAAAACGACTTCGTGTACTGCTAAACGATTCTTCTAAAACCATAGTAGTTTTCAAAGGTGGAAAATCTACATGATAATCTTCATTTAAAAAATCGCTTGCATTTTCAAAACAAGAGTTTTTGTAGACGTGTTTTTCTTGTTTTCTCGAGCGAGAGTGACAACGACCTGGTGGCCGGGAAACTTGACGGGCGTTAAACGACATTATTTTTTAAGATAAGTCTTACAGTACCTTAAAAACGATAATTTTTCTAAAAATAAATAACAAAAATTTAACTAAAAATACTTTTCGATCAACACGTCAAAGTTTAATCAAACAATGAAGCTGACATTGACAGAACTAGGTACAGGGATGATATTCTTTAAGCGTTATTGCTAGTGAGGTTAGTTGAACTGTTGTGCTTTCATGTAGTAGATGTGTTACTGTTATGCTTGCAGTTGTATTTTTTGGGCCTAAATTATTAATACAGTAATGTTCGCTTATAACCATATACTCTAAAATGCAAATAGACAAAGCGTTTCATTCATAAGACCATTTCTCGCTAAAGTCAACATCCATTTAAAATGTGCCACTGGTGCGACAAAGACGGGCAACCTGATGACCAAAAAATACAACGCCATCGTCCTGCCTCCGTTTACGCGCACCAGTGGCGCCGCGTTATTATCGACAATGTGATATTAACGTAAAAGTATCAAAACATGAAAGGCAAAAGAATGATAAAGATAAAGAACAAGTTTTAATAGAAAAACTTTAATTAAAATCATAGCAACGCCATGCGCGTCACACGATCGTTCACAGTCGAAACTTCAACGTCATCTCTAATCGAACCTTAGGCCTTGAGCTGACCAATCAGAGTGACCTAATTTCTTGAGATTCGTACTGCATTTTATCCCGCCGGGTGGATGTATTCTTGAGCCGAGATTACTATATTTGTAGGTTTACCATATAAAGATAGTTTATCCAGGAATAGTTTTGTCCATTTAAGAATTCATCTCCAAAAATATTTTGTTAATGTTAGATTCTGATGATCGATGCGAATAGGTTTCTAAAACCTATTCTTCCTCTATGGAAGACGTTAGTAATTATAATTGATTTGTGATGGGCTACATGCTTGGTGAAATGGATATTCCATCGTAGAGGAAATTAAAGTCTTACTCGTTATATTTTACAATTTAATTTAGTTTCCTGCCACGTGTTTCAACCCTTGCGGATCATTATCAAAGGAATATAACTTAATATTAGACAATAATAAATTCTACATGTCATTAAAATAAAAGATGAAGTGAATTGACAGATGATGGGTTATTTTGGTCCTTAATTTATAGGTATTGACCAAAGGTACAACTAAATTACAGGTGTAATTATAGAGATATTTACATCTAAGTAATAAAATTAAGAAAATTATATTGTGTATATAATTATGGGTTTTTTCGTTCCTAATTATTGACAGTGTTTATTGCATATTTATTCTAAGTTATTAGGCTATTAAGTATTAGATTGGCACCTGAAGGTATTTCAGTTTGATTATTAACAACATTACATCGATTTTTTTAAGGCTTTTTTGATTGCTAATGTTTCTAATAGGTTGAGTTTTCTACCCTTGTGTTGAGTATATATCGGTTTTATTTTGTTGGATATTGAGTGGTTATTTATTATACAGTGGTCCGCTATTCCTGTTTTATTTTGTTCTTTTTAAAACGGATGTTTTATGTTCTTTAAGCCTAGTTTTAAAGTTTCTACCTGTTTGACCTATATAGATTGCATCACAGTCATCACATTTTATTTGGTAGACCCCGCTATGTGTTAATTTGTCTTTATTTTCAATTTTTGAATTAGCTATGTATTTATCTAGGTTATTTTTATTGACTTGTGTAACCTTATTTAAACATAATAACTAATCGAATAGCAACATAACTAATAATTCGCATTAAAACAATCAAAGTTTTCATTATTACATCTCATTAATGCATACATGCATCTAACTTATGGACAAGCACTCGGCAGTAGATGCAACAAGAATTTATTCTAATAGATTTCCAAATCAATGTGTACCGCATAAAGGAACCATTAAAAGGAAAATTTTGGAAATCGCGCCCTGTACCTGTATACATTTCCTTAGCCGACGGATGATTTTACTTTAAACAACATTCCAGGATTGTCTCGAATTTCGTTAAAATGTTGTGTTATTCTTTCTATCAGATCTTCCCTGGTGCGAACTGGCGTCGAATATACAAGGTTTTTAAAATGTATCCGTAAAAAGAAATCTAATGGAGTCGTGTCGGGCGACCTCGGTGGCCATAAAATAGGCCCACCTCGACTTATCCATTGATTACCAAAAGTATTTGAAAGTGCTGACGAACTAAATTGCTAAAATGTCGTGGGGCATCGTCGTGCATATACCACAGCTGATTTCTAATTTCTGAGGGCACATTTTCTAATAAACTGTTTAAGTTTTGTTGCAAGAATTGCAAATACATGGAAGAATTTAATCTGCCTTTAATAAAGAACGGTTCAATGAGACGATTCCCAATATTCTCCGTCCACATGTTAACCATGAACCTTTTTCTGTACTGTTGCATGGGGATTCTCTTCATGCCAGATATTCAAATTATGGCAACTTAGTACTTCGTCTCGGGTAAAACTGGCTTCGTCTGTGAATTAAACAATAGTAGTAAAATTATGATTTTGCCTAAATCGCTGCAAAACGCAATTTGCGTAGTTGACTCTCGCAGGATAATCAGCGGGAGACATGGCATATACCTTCTGGATGTGATAAGGATGTAGCAGTTGTTCTCGAAGGGTCTCATGAGCAACCCGCTTTGTCGCATGAACTTGGACCGAAAATTTTCTTACATTATTAGAGGGATTTTCAGCAATCTTATCAAGAATATCCTCCTCTAACCTAGGTTTGCTTGCTCTTTTTGGAGACCCTTCTCCACCACGATGCGGCAAAAAACTTTCTAAAATCGATTAGCAAGAGATTAGCTACTTTTAGCATTTTTTTTATTTCACTTGACTTTTTACCTGTTTCTCTTGTTACGATCAACCCTTGCAAAAGTTCTTCGGTACGGTAAACATCGATTTGGAAATCTATCAGAATAAATTCTTCTCGCCTCCACACAATTGCCGAGTGCTTGTCCATAAATAAGATGCATGTCAGCATATAGGAATAATCCTCCATTAATTAAGTCTTATGTGCTCAATCAATCAGGCAATTTAGAAAATTCTTGTCAATAACACATTGTTATCGAAATAAAAACGACTGGCGTTTTATTGTAGTATTCTGATTTATTATTTCAATGCCGTGTAAAATGACACTTGCCAAAATTTTGGCCCAACGAGTGTGGTGGCAAATCAGTTCCTGACTTCCCTGACGATATAAAACATCTGCTGTAGTATACTGTTGTATGAGTCTACAACAAACACACCGTACAGTTGGGTTAGGATCGACAACGAATAACAAATATGTCGGATCTTTTCTTCTCTTCGCACCGCTCATTAGCGCGGCGCGAAGCGTCGCGTCACGTAAAGCTTCGTCTGGTTGCTCTCAAGACTTCTCGCGCGTCGACTGACGCTTCGCGCCTCGCAAGTGGGCGAGTATACATTTACTTACATGGAATTTTCTCATGCGGAAAAAATACGCTTCGCGACGCGACGCGCTGCTTTGCCGGGGTGAGCGCACTTTAGTAATTTGCTTCCTATGACCAATTAGGGTTATTTTGACGTCCTCTATACGCTCCCGAGAGTATCCTATATAGGTACTTACGAACACCCTGTATAACGGTAATAATAAAAATATTTTTTAGCATTGATATGCGCTTACTTATAAAGTTGTTTTATAAAAATATGTTTCATCTAACAAAAACTCTGCAGTTTTAATTCGTTTTGCGTTAGAGTATATAGTGGTAGTCGAAGATTATCACATTGATTGTAATAATCCCGAAATATTGTAAGTGCCCGGAGACGTTTTTGCTCACCACTGGCACGTTTGGTCGCTTGGGGCTCCGTTGTATAGACAATTATAGGAAAAATATTAATAACGATCATATACCTTTAGAAAATCTGGCAACCTCAAAAGCACCGCATCATCAATATCAGGGATATGAAGCTTTTGATTGGGCCCCGCCAACTTTGGGCAAGGGGAAATTTCCACCCGGTTCCGCCGGGGAAGTAAAGTACCTACTGATTCATGCTGTCGTACCAGACAAAACTCAACTTGAGTGCTGCTATCTATTGATACGCGTGGCTCAATGGTGCATGTCTTTACTACGCCAAGATCCTGATTTTAAACTAGCACTGGTTTAAACGAATTTAGCTAATTGTCCGTTAGTATTTTATTATTGTCACTTGTCAGTTATCACCATATTTGTTCGGGAGAAATTTTCTGATTTTTTTAATATTTTATTTTTACTAAAACTGTTGCAATTTTTAAAAGTCCTGCAGCCCTGTGATTTATAGTACTGCATTCTTTACCACTTAGGTAACAAGGGCAGGAATTTTCGGATGATAATATTTGTATTAAGTTCTTTGACCTCTATTTTGTTCCTGGAAGCTAGGCTTGGAAATCTGTATGCCAGTTAAGCCCGAGCAAAAATTGTACCAACTTCTATGTTTGCAAGGATCATTTTTGTACTTATGATTTTAACATATTGAATGCTCCTTTCCTATTAAAATTCGGTTGTTATCCTAAGTCACCCTTTAAGTGTTAACTTGAGACAAAGTACAACTATGCAGGTATTATCAAACCTCTCATGTTACTTCCTGCTGAAGTTCCTGACACATTTATGTCTAATATCTGTGAAATAACTCCAAATGCAATTGAGGATGTAACTGAACCTATAATTTGTGACCCACCCATCAATATTATATTATACAATGAAGCTGTTGCAGGGCCATCGACAGAAAATATGCTTAATGTTGAGCCCTCATGTTATGAAACTAATGAGAGCTCAAAGAATATTTCAAATTGCTCTAAAATATATACTAATTATTTTGATGATTATCCATTTTTATTGGACAAACGCTCAGGCATTCTTACTAAAGCTGGGCTCTCAAAATCCGATTTAAAACCTGTGCACACTGACAATCTTAGTGTCAACTTTAATAAAAATTCTGGTTATTTATTGTTGATCATTGTTTCTTAACGGAAAATGTAATTAACTCATATTCAGCCAAACACACAAGTTAACTCTAGACGCTAACTATAGCTGTTTTTCAACCACAGTGAAAAATTAACAAGTATGCTTTTTTCGGTTCTTGTCATGACAACGGTACGTTAAAAGGTAACTTGTGTGTTAGATCATAGAGCTGATTGTATAAGACTATATACAGTGCGTCCATAAAGTCTTGCACAAATTCATTTAAAATTCAGGTATTTACTTTTTAAAAACGCTCGGACACGTCAATTAGTACTTTTGTTTGCGCATTTTTTAACGTAAAATGTTTTTATACAGGGTGTCGCACGTATGAGGTATGAGGTCATCAATAAATGTGTTTAAAATAAATTTTCAAACGTCAATATTTCGGAAACCGTGATTTCCAGAGGTGTTAAGTGTTCATCATAGAATTCAAAATTGATATAATATACAGGGTGTTCCATTAAAAAAAATCCTTGATGACCTCATACCTCATACGTGCGACACCCTGTATAAAAACATTTTACGTTAAAAAATGCGCAAACAAAAGTACTAATTGACGTGTCCGAGCGTTTTTAAAAAAAGTAAGCCCCTGAATTTTAAATGAATTTGTGCAAGACTTTATGGACGCAGTGTATAATGTATGTATTATATAGTACTAATTTTTTTTCTCATTTCAGGAAACTGGTATTGACCAATCTGAGTATGCCTGGCAGACTGAAACTCGGCGACAGCTACTTAATATGACGTACAGCTGACTAAAAATGTACAGTTATGTAATATGTTTGTTCATATACAAAGGCTACACAAAGATCACAACTCATATACACTATAGTGATACTGAATAATACTAAAAAAATATACCTAATGCAAGTCTAGATACACATCTTGCTGTTAACTGCACAACCCTTGGCTTACTCGGCGCTAGAACTAAGGCCCTTACCACAGAAATTATTAGTGTTTAAACTATTTTAAAATATTTACTTTGGGTGCCTTTTTATTTATAACAATTAATTTATTCTGCTAATATACAGCGTGTCCAGAAAAGTTCTAGACATAATATGGGAATATTCTTTATTGTTGACTTTACGAAAAAAAGTTATTCTTTATAAAAAGTTCTGCTTGATGTGCAAATAATATTGGCATATCCAAACTTAAGATATCATATACAGGGCGGCAAAACAATAAAGAAACACAGAATTAGGTACGTTAAGAGGGAAGTACCCTCAATTTTTATTTTAAAGCAAATTGTTACCTATAAGAAAACTTTACTAAGGACTACAAAACGTGATCAGATACAATTTTTCGTTGAAATATTTTAATTTACAAGGATCAAAAAACCTTTGGAAAATATTTTTTTATTTTATTTCTTTAACAGCTAGCTGCAACAATCTTGCAACAACTATGTGCAATACTATAGTAACGAATATTGACATGTTAGTCAAAAATCATTTACTATTTTTCGACTTATTAACAAGAGTTTTTCGTTAGTTTCCTTATAGTTGTAAAATTAACGCTGCAGGAGAAAACAGAAATTGTACTTATCGTCGGAGATCACTATAAACCTATTAGGGAAGCCGCACTCATATTTAATACTAGACACTCTGACAAAATGGTATGTAGCGCCACTATAGCAAACGTAATAAATAAATTTAAAGCTACTGGTTCCGTCGAAAATGTATTTAAGAAACAACACAACAAATGGTCCACAATAGAAGAAAAGCAACTCAATGTAATGCAAGCGGTTATCGAAGACCCGAAAATGTCTTTAAGAAAATTGTCAAAAACTATTCCAGTTGACGTCAAAAAGTCTACTGCTAGTAATATTTTAAAAATAAATAATTTCATCCATATAAACCGAAATACATTCACACGCTTCTTCCTAGAGATTTTGAATCCCGTTTCCTATTTTGCGCGTGGTTCCAAGGCGAGTGTGAAGTCATGTTTACTTCCAACGGCGTGGTATGCTTCCAAAATTGTCGGTGGTGGAGTGACAACAATCCAAATTTTATAATCGAATGCCATAGTCAATATTCATTTAAAAGCAGTGTTTGGTGTGACATTTTTAATGATCGGATCGTTGGACCACACTTTTTCCGACAAAATATAAATGCTGCCATTCACCTGAACTTCTTAAGGAACCAGTTGTCTCAATTTCTTGACGAACTGCCACTAAATATAAGAAGTACAATTTGGTATCAACATGATGGAGCCCCATGCCATAGTACTAACACAGTAACTGGGTATTTGAATGAAGTATTTCCGCACCGTTGGATAGGCAGACGTTCAAATATTCCTTGGCCAGCCAGGTCGCCTGATATCACACCCCTGGACTTCTTTTTACGGGGCCGATTAAAAAAAAATGGTGTATGGGCATAGACCTTTTTAGGATATTGACTATCTTGAAGCAGTAATGACAAACTGTGTAAAAGAAATTACTCCCAATATGATAAGGGCGACAGTAAGAGAAATTACAAGGTGTACTATAGTTTGCATGGAAAAAGAAGGGGGGCATGTGGAGACATAATTTTTCGCTTTAAACTATCTGTTTTTAGATCACTTTTATCATGTAATTGCTAAAATATTGCTTATTATTCACATTCACAATTTATTTTTGCTCTAAGGAAATTAAATGTTTTTAATATTCCTGATAGGTAGATAGGTTGATTTTAGAGCATGAAATAATCTCGCATTATTTTTTTACGTAATTTGTTCCCAACAAGAGGTACCTACTCAACGTGTTTTTGATGGTACCCTGTAAATTAAATAGTTCAACGAAAAATTGTATCTGACCACGTTTTGTAGTCCTTAGTAAAGTTATCTTATAACAATTTGCTCTAAAATAAAAATTGAGGGTGCTTTCCTCTTAACGTAATTCTGTGTTTCTATATTTTTTTGCCGCCCTGTACATGATATCTTATGAAAAGCGGATAACACTGCATACAGAGTGTCCGGAAAAATGTGGGAAATCGCTCGGATTCAGATAGAACATGAAAAAATAAGATGACAAGTTCCTATAAACATTTTCCTTACAGGCCCTCACTACGGAGATATGTGCCCCTGAAGAACGCTGTTGGAAATTGAAATTTACTGTAATGGACACTAGTAAGGACCTCTTAAAATAGTGTCCTTGAAACATATTTAGCTTTTTTAGTTTACCAGGGGCGGACTAAGCTTTACAACTTAATGCTTAAATTTTTAACACCCGGTTTGACAAAGATTTAAAAAAAATCAGAGTGGCTTGCACCTTAGACTAAAAAAATGTACTCTTGTTTATTGTCGTATTGTCGATAAAATTAACGGTTCTGATGTTTTGATGATTTCTATTTTGTTTGTCGACAACAAAGTGTGATACAAAAATTATTCAAACAATAGAAGTTTCATTTTAAGTTGTTTAATCCGAAAAAATACAAAAATTAGAAAAAAGGCAGTGACGTAATAGGAGGCACCCTAACGAAATTATTGAAAAACTTCATAAGAGGGTTCAACATGGGCTCCGTGAAGTCTGATACACTCGCGGCAACGACGAATTGAAGACTGCTATATCCGCCACAATAACCCAGCCTTGGTCGAGAGATCGAGGAGGCCAGGCAATAGGTCCTCCTCTACCTGACTAAATAGCCTGCCCAGATATGAGGATTTTCATCAGCCATACATACATGCGTGTTGTATAGGTTGGTGATACCATTTTTGGTAAACCTTGCTTCATCCGCGTAAAGATTAATGCTAATGAAGTTTATATTATTTCGTTGCTGATCCAATAACCAGTTTGCAAACTGCGTTCTACGAAGAAAATCTTCAGGAATCAGTTCATGTACTTTTTGCAAATGATATGGATATATAACAGCTCTTCTTGAAAACTTTATGTACTATTGTATTCGGTGTATTAAACTGTGCTGGTAATTTTCTAGTGCACGTTGATGGAGTGTCATCTACAGCATTTGAAACATTTACCTCTAATTGTGGCGTACGTGCGGTTCTTCTCAGACCAGCATCAGTACCATTTTTTCTAAACTTTCCTAAAATTATGAAGAAAATCAATAATATGTATTATTGCCTTATTAGCTGGAATCGCCTAGCATTCTCCTTTAGACGTTGGTCAACTGGTTGAAATGTCATCTAGTTTAGCATAGTACGATTAGGAAATCTTTCGTGATATGACCTTCGGGCTTCTTAAGCATTGCAAGACGCAAGACCATACATCAGATGCATATCAGCATACTCAATAAACGTGTATTCCATACTTCGAATTAATTCACAATTAAATTGACCACGAGATCCAGAAAACAGTAAATTAATATCTAAGTAAAGGATTAATGTCTCAGCGATGTGAAAGATGACAAGTTCTAAAATGCAAGATATTTAATTTATTTCGTACCATAGTAACCTTTGCAACTACAATACCTGTTCTTGGTGCCGCTAAATAAATAAAACGCACATTTTTTGAGAACATATAGGTCTTCTACAACTATTCGTTCATTATTCTTTTTCTTGAAAACGGCTCATTTTATCGACAATAAACAAGAGTACCTTTTTTTTAGTAGTTAGGTAGTTAGTTAGTAAGGTGCAAGCTACCCAGATTTATTTTTTTCAAGTCCTCATCATGGAGGGTGATAAAAATTTAAGCATTAAGTTGTAAAGCTTAGTCCGCTCCTGGTAAACTAAAAAGGCTAAATTTGTTTCAAGGACTCTATTTTAAGAGGTCGTTAGTAGTGTTCATCACATTAAAGTTTTATTAAATTATATTAAGTACTTTGAAAGCTATTTAAGAAAAACCGATTTCCAGCGGTGTCCTTCAGGAGCACATATCTCCGTAGTGGGGGCCTGTAAGAAACCATTTCATAGGAATTTATCAACCTATTTTTTCATGTTCTATCTGACCGGACACCCTGTATATCCTGTGGAATTATAATTCAGTTGTTTATGGACGTTCATAACCGTTATACTCTGTTTTGCCTTAGATCCTCTTTCAGCATTTAAGGGCTCATAGCATAAAGTAAGATTTTAATATTTCTCTAAATAATAGTTGACAGCGATAACACCAGTTCAGTATTAGAAAAAAGTTCGAAAACGAGTCCCTATTTTACGGTAACCGGTATACAACAGCTTGATTTAGAGAAAACAAGTGCTATCAATTAAGCCCTTGAGGTTTTGTATCTCTATCCCTAATGTATTTGCAGGTCTTTAAATAAAACTTCCTTGAAAGTTTAGTCTACTGTCAGCGAGCGTTCCTTTGTTTATCGTACAATACGGAAACTTTCAAGGAGTTGTCCTTAAAGTCCATCTCATGTATAATTGTAATACGTTTTATCTAGAATTAAGAAAAGAGCTTTCCTCGGAGTTTGGCAGAGAACTCGCATATACAGGGTGTACCAAGTAATATCGTGTATTAGAAGGATCTAGAAAACTAAAGATTTTATTTCGAAAATTTGGCTATGACTATAAAAATTTATTACATTCTTAGAAAATGACAGGAACTTTCGCATTTGAAATGATTTACTTTGTTTATTATTTTATTCTTAGAATCTCTATTTGCGTTCCTTATTGTCTTCCTATGACTATCTGTTGCCGTTTTTAAGATATTAATTAATTTCCATTTTTTTTCCGAAAAACATGATCTTAACAAATACTAACATTTTTGAACTCTTGACAGGCATTTTGTTGATCTACGCAATACCCATAGACTTTATACGCCATGGTCAAATTATAGTTGCAATATAGTCTATAGTCAGGGTGCCATGAAGTGTCATTCGCCAAGTCACTGTTGTTATCGGAATTAACCTTCGCGATCACCCGATCTTCATCCATTAGGCTTTTACCTATACTGGTATATTTAAAGAAAAAAATTAGAAATCACCACCAGATTTAAAAGAAGAGTTTCTATAAAATCCAGATCCAAATGAGATTAGATCTGCCACGGCTAGTGCAGTCGACAAGCGCCTTTCGAAGTGTTTGGAAGAAAACCGCAGTTTTAATTAGTGAATTTTTTACGAACTTTTAAAATTTATCACAATATCATTATCCAACTAACGCCATACCCTTCACATTTCTAACCTGCAATCTTTAAAATGACAATTAAGCCCACTTAAATACAGGGTTTTATTATATTATTTATTATATTTATTATATTATTTATCGAAGACTCCTAAGAATTTCCTGGGTTGACCGAGTCACCAACGAAGAAGTCCTCAGAAGAATGAACTACCAACTCACTCTCATGAATACCATAAAACAACGCAAACTTGAGTATTTGGGCCATATCATGAGGAACCCCGTCAAATATCGTCTACTACAACTGTTCCTGCAAGGTAAAGTGGAAGGAAGAAGGGGACCAGGTAGAAGAAGAATCTCCTGGCTCGCCAACTTACGGAAGTGGTTTGGCGTGACTTCCATTGAACTGTTCCGCGCTGCAGCCAACAAAGCGCGCATAGCCATGATAATAGCTAACATCCGGAACGGATAAGGCCGACGAAGAAGAAGAAGAAATAGAGATAACTCCATACGGCCTAAAGTCCGTCGGGCCTCATCTGATGTATTCGGCTTCGCTCGGTGGGGCAGGCCAATGAGATGCCCCGAACAGAATAAACTGAAGATTATTGGTGAATGAACAGGGTATTATTGACGTGCAGAGAATTTTTGTATGCAGGAACACGCTGACGTTCTCAGGTATCCATAAAAACCAATGACGTACGGAAGTGGACAGCGCACGACAATTCAAATTTATTAAACAAGCCAATAAAATTAATAATAATACAAATAATGTGTTAATAATGGTTTTATGTACCATTTAGAATTGATTTCTGTAGTGTTTTAAAATAAGTAAATACTTTTTCGCCATTTGATCAAACCCGTCAGATACGGAAGGCGCTGTCCCATTCTCTATGTCTATGGTTATATCCTACCAAGGAATTTTGAAAATGTACGAAATGTATGGCCTTATTCAAACATTAATTGAATGGTCCTTTCAATTAAAAGCAGTTCCTCAGTATACTTACACGGAAGCAGCTATTTGTAACTAATTTAAAAAAATTTTGAAGGTTATGTTAAAGAAGCCTATTTTTTTGTTTAAGCCGATTGCTGAAATTGACTCTGGTCATCAGGAATGCCTTTTTAAGAACATTCTACTCCTGTTTGATGGGTCTACCATGTCGGTAGACCGTTTCAACGCTGAAAAAAGTTCATTTGAAATTCCGGTTTTCTAATGACTTTTTATTGACATGTTGAACCTTTCAGATTTACGTTACTTGAAATTACCTTAGTCTTATTGGCTATAAGGTTTCCAAAGCATAAAAATAGTATCGCAAAAGTGTAAAAAAATATTAGTGGGTACTTAACACATTGGGAAAAATAAATAAAACAAAAACATTGTTTTAACAGAAAATATAATTAAATTTACCAACAGGGGCATGTGCTTAACCATGCACAGAAAAAAAAAGGAAAAAAACCAATTACCATGCATACCTATAATTAGTATAATTAGAGAAAAAAAAAGCCCCAAAAAAAGAAATATAGGTACTTATTAGGGAAAATGTAATAAATAACCTACTTAAATTAATGCTAAAATTGCTAGACCGAACAATGTCATATACAATAACATTAGTAATACAATAATACAAACACTCACAGCAAATTATTAAAATTATATTAGTACCCTCACTGTATATTCAATTAACAAAAATATATTCCAAAGGTGCACTCAATACAATTAGCCACTGACCAATAATTAAGGATCAAGTGGATTGGATCAAAATAGGGTCAAGAGGTCATGAATTATCCTGTCATATGTCACCCATTATTGAGCTACAATCCATAGACAAGGGAGATGCGCTTCTACAATCTTCAAAAGAAAAGCCATAATTTGGCAAGCTGTAGATTAGTAATAAGAGGACAGCGGACAAAATATGTCATGTGCTTGTGACCCTATATTTTCATCCAATCTACACGCTCCTTAATTATTGGCCATTACCTCTTAGGATATCATGTAGATAAGTAATAAACTTAATATTAATAGTTGTTATAATTCTGTAAAAAAAAGTAGCACAACCGTTACGAATTGTAAAGAAAGAGTCACTGGGTTGATGTTCGGGCAGCTAGGAATCTGCAAGAAGTGTGGTTGCCTTGAAACAGCCCTAAAAGTACCTTCAATGAACTTTAACTGTGACTTCGAAATGATGAAATGAATTAATGAAATTCCAGTTGTTCATGCCCAATCTTCACCAGTATTTATACAGAACCTGAAAAATTAAACAATCCATTAGGACTTGATGATACCTATCCTTACTATACTATTCCATTGGCACAATTGGAATGTTATCGAGGCCACTCACCTGATTACTGAATATAAAATTGCTTCCAAATTCTTTAAATTTGCAAGGATATTTGATATTGTTGCCTGGCTCCACATATATTTTTGCATTCTCTGAGTTTCTAAAACAAAAAAATTATTTTAGTTCCACTGAGAAAAGTTTTTAATGAAAAAAAACTTTACTGCAAGTAGGTATTTTAAAACGATTTTTTTACCTTTTGTAGCAGTCCACTTGTAAATATTTTTTAAAGGGCTCCTCTCTTTGACACAGTTTTATATTCAGCTGCCCCAGTATTCTTTTTCGTCTTCTCTGGGATCGTGGTGCGACAAACATTCAGGACTGCAAATCTTTATTTTTGGTTTTGCCGTACATCCAAGTCTGATTCTGTAAAGTTCTTTCGTTTTCTCTAACATCCATTACGTACACTAACTTTTAAAAACTTAACAATAATAAATAACCAAATTAAAACTGTATAATTTTAATGTAGTTCCTACTAAAAATCCCAAAACACAATATAAGAAGTTAGGTTAGCAACGCTTAGCTGTCCCGAATAGTTTTTTCTTAAAGACAACGGACCACGCCACAAATGGAGGAAAAAAGATCGCATGCGTGTCCTGTCTTTGTTTGCCGGCTTCCCGCGGTCTGCCATCACGATTTCCGATTACACCCGAAGAGACGTTCGTGCGGTAGGCCTTTTCAAATTTAGTCCTCGTGTGGCGATCCCGAAGAAATACAGGGTATCTGTGAAAGGTCTTTACAAAAACCTACCACGTATTCTTCAGAACAAAATTAGCCGATTTAAGTAAACTTACCTTAGCAGAAAGTTGCTTAGTTTGGGCGCTAGACGGCGCTGAAGTGACAATCTTTAAAAAGTTTTTCTGGAATAATTCAAAACCTGCTCATATTATTTTGCCGAAATTTGGAACGTTGGCATAGTTTTATGGGGCAAAAAAACCCATGTCACAATTCTGATTAATATCAGTTCATGGGCGTAGAACCTGGGATTTTTTACTAATTGCTTGCTTCAGATTTTTAGGCCAATGGAACAAGAGGGGTTTGGGCACAAAATTCAGATGAACCAACTGATTTGCTACAAGAAAGGTACTCTTGATAAGACTCGATTCCTCTGACGGTTTTCGAGAAACTTGCATTTTATTACTTAATACGTAGTAGTTTTTACCACGTAGTACTTGGGTTTTATACAATTTTTCTGTTTTTGATTTCTACGCCAATAATAAGATAAGAGGTTTAAGTTTAAAATTTAGATTAAATCAACATATCAAAAAACCTCTTGAACAGTTTTCTTATCACCTGCTTTTTGTTCGCACGGATTTTTCAGGTATGTACAACACGACCTTACACCTCACAAACGATTATTATTGTTGGTTATTATTAGTTTCATCTCAGAACATAATATTATTGTCAAATTTGTAACATTTAATATTGTTGCTAACGTTCAATCATCTTATCTGCTTGCATTAATTATTAGAAAACTTTAATTGTCGTGAATTATCATGGCGGTGCAATACACTAATGCAGAATATACCGATATCATATTGGTATTTGGGTATTGCCAAGGAAATAGTCGAGAATGCATCAGAGTCTACTCCGAAAGATTTCCAAATCGTCGTATACCAAGCCACCCGACGTTTGCTGCTGTTGAAAAACGCCTTGGGAAGACAGCGTTTTATAAGGGTTCCTGAAGTCGAGGAAGACATTTTAGAACGTGTTGTAGAAGATCCAGAAATAAGCACCAGGAGGCTAGGTAGGGAAATAGGAGTGTCCAAAGATATTGTTCATGAAGTACTTCAAGAACAGTTGATAGGTCCATACCATAAGATGCCAGTTCAAGATCTTTTACCTAATGATCCTGAAATGCGCCTGGTTTTTAGTCGGCTTGTCCATAGACAGAGAGAAGAGAATCTCAACTTTGCCAACAATATTTTGTTTACCGATGAAGCATGTTTCACAAGAAGAGGGATTACAAATTTTTATAATGAACATGTTATGCGGATGAAAATCCACATGCTATCAAGGTAAAACATTTTTAAAATGAGTTTAGAATTAATGTGTGGGCTGGAATAATTGATAATCACATTGTTGGTCCTGTCATTATTTCACAAAAATTAACCGGGAAAATTTATTTGCAACATCTACAAAATACGCTGCCATTTTCCCAATTTTCTTCAACCGTCAGAGGAATCGAGCCTAATCAAGAGTAACTTTTTTGTAGCAAATGAGTTGGTTCATCTAATTTTTGTGCAACCCCTCTTGTTCCATTGGCATAGAAATATGAAACAAGCAATTAGTAAAAACCCCAGGTTCTACACCCATGGACCGATATTAATCAGAATTGTGACATGGGTTTTTTTTTGCCCCATAAAGCTATGGCAACGTACCAAATTTCGGAAAAATAGTATGAGCAGTTTTTGAATTAATCCAGAAAAACCATTAAAAAATTGTAACTTCAGCGCCGTCTAGCGCTTAAACTAAGCAACTTTGTACTAAGGTAAGTTTACTTAAATCGGCTAATCTTGGTCTGAAGAATATGTTGTAGGTTTTTGTAAAGACCTTTTACAGACATCCTGTATATGTTAAAAAAAAACAAAACCACAAGTGCTTAGAAAGCTCAATTAATCTCCACTATAGACAAAATAGTTTCTCCTTCTGTTTTTAACTTGAATTCCTACACTGTCGGGTCCCTCGAGGTTTTATACTGTAGCAATTTTAAAAATTGACACTATTGACTTTGTGGGAAAATAATGTAGATTTACCTTTGATTCGTACAGTAATATTTTCACAAAAGTGCATATTTTATAATTATTTTGCTCAAAAAATTGTTTAGTAAGTTGTATCATTCTTGTTTACATTTTACATAACGTTAGTCAAAATATGGGGCGAACGTACTACTTCTGCTTTTCTGTGGGTGGATGGCGCCAGCCGCAGCACATAGGTTGACCATGTAATTCCGTTTCTTGTCTCCGCCCATGTTTCACTTTTGGTAATTTTTTGTGTTAACAAAGTTGTTTGCAATTAGTAAGTTTGCTTTATTATTTAGTTTAGATTCTGGTTAAAGCCCAGACCCTCGTATTGTTTGGATCTTTATGGTGTCTCTGTTCTCTTCCTTTTTTTTTGGTTATGTTAAGTTGGCAACACTGAGTCAGCTGATTTTTGTTGAAGGAGAAGGGGGTTTGTCTTTAGAGTTCTTGGGGCCTTTAATTTTACTTTCTGAAAATCCTTCAGACTAGAAGGTCAAGCCAGCCGCCGTTAGGCCATCTTTTTTGGCAAAAGGTCACAAGGTCTCACCCCCCTTTTAGAGGTAAGCTGCTTTAATTTCTTTTGTTCTTGGCTTGTTGTCTGTGGGAATTTAGGGGGTAATTTTCTTTTCTATTATTTTTAGGAGTTTTGCTGATTTCGGCAATTTAGCCGTTTTTCCTGCCGTTCGGCATTTGTGTAGGTTAAGTCACCTAATCAATATTCCACATGGGATTTTAAGGCCCACATAACTACCTAGGGTTCTGCTACTAAACCTGTAAGAGTCTAATTCCTCCTGGCGTTCCAGTGAGGAACCACATGGGGCCATACTGGTTTCTGGAATTAGTCGCATAACTGGATCCCTCAGAGCTGCCCAAATAGATGTTTTGGTACTTAATTAACAATAATTGCTTAATTCACTAAAATTCAATAACAATTTCTTTTGAATAATGTAAGGCGATCTTGACTTGAGGTAATTTTTTTTTTCATATTAACCAAAGGTAGCAAATTGAAGTTTAAAGGTTCTAGAATCTTCAGAAGTTATATAGACACATACACGCATAGTTTTTATAAATCCTTGGGTCATGAGAAGCTCAGTTTAATTTTTTTTCTATACCTTATTGCTAAACATAAATCATCTTATTTCAGAGTCATTTTTTATTACTAATATAATGACACAGAGAGATCATAGCTAACTTGATTTGTTTTTGACATACACGTTTTTAAAATTTTGGTAACTTGAGGTGCTACTTATCGATGGATATTAACCTAAGTAACATTTCTTGGAAAATGAGTTTTTAACACTGACGTAAATATCTGTTCTTTAGGGGTGAATTGGCAAAGTATTGTAAGTCCAACAACTGCTTTTCCCATCAATTCATTCTATTTTTTAAAACGTAAGTGCAGTAGTTTTTTAATATTACCGCCAAAACCAACGAAATATAGCTTTATATCCCGCATTGCTAGTGTAAGTCTATTAGGTTCCCCGCCAGAGTGACGCAAGTGTCAGCGAGCCTGTGTGACTTACGTTACAGTTTGGCAGTTGTTGTAAAACTTACGTTAATGCATTTGAACACTTTTGAGTTAATTTTATCGATTTGGGTAAGTAAAACATTAAAAACATGTATGTTTTCAAATAAGAACAATAATCTACGTACTGAAATTGTTTAAAAGTCATTAAAATATAACTTATTTTACATTCTAACCACGCTTTTGTCATTACCTCAACTTTAATTTAAGAGCTGTGCTGTTCTTGCTTCTTTTTGTTGATTATAGTTAGTTTGGTTTTTTTAATAGTTTTTCAAATCAGTTTATATATTTTAAGGAAATAAATTCACCCACAAAAAAAAATTTCGATGCTCTTAGCGAAAACACTAAAATTAATAATAGTGACGTTTTATTGCATGAATGCCATTTTGTATACATGAAGATTTACCAGTTAGCAATATTGGTTTTGAGTTAAATTTACCTGAAAACACTGAAAGTTCTGTTCAACATAATTGCGAAGAAAATGTTTTATTTTCATATAACTGCACTGCTGATGATTTTTCTCAAGATATTTCTTCCTCTATTATTTTAACAACTGAAATTAATGACCAATTATGTTATAACCATTCTGATTTGAGTGTTGATGTCGAACTTCAACCGGAAACCGAATCTCTATTTTTGGAAGAAAATTTTCAGTCGCTAGTGAAGTATGTTGATGCTGAAACTCCAAATTTAAATGGTTTGCCTAAGTTAGTGGATTATGATTCAACATCATCTAAGAGTGATCGCGAAATGATAAACATATACCAAAAGCCTGACGTGTTACAAAAAGGAAACAGAAAAATAGTGATTGGCAACAGAGTAAGATACAATTCTGAAAATTCATTTCACAGCGACACGGACTTTAATAATATTATTTCATCTGAAACAGATACTGATATGTCTTCTGATGAATCTTTGTCTATGGTAGGGAAATGGGGCATGGGAAAAAATAAAAAACCTAATAAAAAAACAACTAAAAAACAGGAATACAATTTGGGTAAAGGCAGATCTGTGAAAGATAATCCCTGCAAAAAAAAAATGTCAGCATAAATGTTTGACAAAATTAACTGAAGTAACACGATACACGATTTCCATTGGGTTCTGGCAAGTTATGACAAGCAGAGAAATTGGTTATTATCATGCGTACAAAGGATTGAAATTGCACGTAGAAAAACAGATGGTGATTATAGTAGGCGACACAATTCTTTTAAATACTGCATAAATTGGAATGATGACAAGTTGGAAGTGTATCAACAATTTCTATTGAAGACATAAGATATTTCCCAAACAGTAATCCGATATGCAATAAAACACGCATTTAAAAATACTACATGCAAAAGTGACCAACGGGGCAGGCACGCTCCTGCCAATAAAACAAGTGCGGACGACATCACTAGAATCCAGAAGTTTATAAGGGACTTACCTACCGTACCATCCCACTACTGTAGGAATCAAAGTGGTAGAAAATATTTACAACATTAGTTTCTTATATAGACTGTTTATTAAGCAGGATCAGTCGAAAAAACTAAAAAAATGTGTTTCTCTTAAAGTCTTCAGGAAGATATTTGAAAAAGATTTTAACCTTGGTTTCCATTTACCCGAAAAGGATAAATGTACAACATGTGAGATAAGAAAGGACACCGATTTTCAAGAAACTGATAGCTCAAACGAAATATTTAAAAACCACTTAAAAGAAAAAGAAGATAGCAAAACGATTTTCTTAGAAGATCAAAAAAAAAAGGATTAGAGAACTCAGATACAGTATTATGTTGTAGTTTTGATTTACAGAAGGTGTTAAATAAACCCCACGGTGAACATGTTGTTGTACTACTCGCGAAAGTATTCATTTTATAATGAGAGTGTATACGAGGCTCCAACACGAAATGGATATTGCTTTCTATGGGGAGAGTCTGATGAAAATTGTGGGTGCAACGAAATATGTACTGCTATGTTTACTTATTTAAAAATACTGGATGAGAGAAATAATCATAAACATGTTATTTTGTACTGCGATAGTTGCGCTGGACAAAATAAAAACAGGGCTATGTTAGTCATGTTGCAGTAATTTATTCAGGCATCTAGCAATATTGAAACCGTTAAAATAGTATATCTTCTGCCAGGGCATCCTTATATGCCTGTTGATTCGATACACGCCACAATAGAAAGATGTATCAAAAATAGAGTTATATGGGCACCTTCCGAATGGAGCACTATAATAACTAATTCAAGAGTGAACCCTCAGTCATTTACAGTAACAAAATTAGAGCATAATGATTTTACAAATTGGAAGAAATTTGGTGAATAGTTAATTGCTTTGACAAAATCAGGTCTAAAAATGAAGAAGATAAGGCATGCCTATTTTTAAAAAGGAAATTCAAACATAAAAATCAAATACAGTTAGAATAGTTCCACTGAATATGATTTTTGCTTGGAACTAATCAAGAAAAGAGTGGGTATGACCGCTTTATTATTGTCTTTAAACCATTATTTTTCTTCTTTAAATCAATAACTCTTAAATCTTAGTTCTTAGTATTAACTAAATTTTTATTTTAAATTGTAATAATTTGAAGCTATAAAATTGTTAATAGATAAACCAAAAATTCATTGTTTTAGGTCGAAGATGGCAAGAAATTAATGATATTATGCTGGAACCCGAAAAAATATACAACACAATGCTTCCAATATCTGAGTTAAAAAAAAGGAGTTAGAAAAGTTATGTAAAAATAACACTATACCCATCAGATTTCACAATGAATACTCAAAGTTAAAGTACAAGTCTACGGAAAGGGATAAATTACCTGAAACTGATATAGAGAATGATGGTAATTTAAAAATAGAAAGTGATTAACTATAGTAGCCAATAACTTGCAATACCAAACATTTTTGTTTAAGTGGAAATGTTTAATGTTGTTAAAGAAGTTATCAATAATATGTTTTTTTTTAAATACATTTTTTGTTTAAATGAAATTTTTCTGAAATTTTATTAGAGCTTTTAAAATACTGTATGTATAATAAATTTCCCACCAGAATGCAGAAAGTGTATACTTAAGTAACTAGTTATAATGGAGAAACTTAGTTTTTTCCTACCATAGTAATGTAAGTGTCATAAAACCAATAAAAAAATGATAAAATATGAAAAGTAGCCTATTTTTTAGCAATCTTCACCCTTTAAAATTACATAGTGAAATTACGTTAAGTTAGTACCAGGTTAACCCAGTACAGTAGAAAAAAACGTTTCCTGTAAAATTTCTATTTTGTTACTTACGTCACTTTGGCAAACATGCATCGTTATATCTTAGTAATTATTCTAGATAGAAAAAAATTTTAATTGGAACTTGTTGTAGATTTTTACGTATAATCCAGTGCCGTTACAATGTTTTTTTATACTTACCTTAAGTTGGGTAATTTTAAATTGAACAGCCTGTACATTTTTTGAAAGCAAGATCAGAAATTAATTTACCTTTCCATTAATATCACACACTTTATTTTTTTCTTCGAGCGAAAAGCTTAAACTAAAAACCACATTTAATTTTTCTAAAATTCAAATTAACCTAAAAATATAGAAATCTACTGCATTTTCAAAAATAACTTTATTTAAGTATGTAGTGTACGATTATAAAAAAATAAGAATAAATAATATATAGTCCGTCTTAAGCTACCAGCATTAAGGAATTGGGACTTGAAACGTAAAATTTAGTTAGTACAGGTGTCTAGATCTCCACACATTTTTAAAAGGTATCTCCGTTACTAGTACAGATAGTTTAAAGAAATAGTCCGCCATTCTCAAAGAGACCTGATATAAATAATAAATAAAGACAACATCTAATTTATACATATAAAGTTTAAAAGCCTAACCTACCTTAGGAATAATAACTTAAAAACCAATGGAAACACAATCACAAATGACACATAACAGATTAAAAATTAAAAAAAAAAACGTTACTGGACCATTACAAAATGTAAAACGATACCAAAAAATAAATAAACAATCTTAAAAATCGCTCGACAACTATGGCGGGTTCGGGAGCAAACCAGACGCTTGCGGAGTAATAATTTACCTCAGGCGCGGAACCCTAAAAATATAAGTGGCAGGTCGTAGTGCAACACGCCACTGTGTTCTATTACCTTAAACTGAAGTAAGAAGAAGACACTCACCTGAACGTTACTTTATGATTGATAATAATTAATAATGTCAATATCCACACCAAAATAGTAGGAAAACAGAAAAAGGTTATAGGGACCCAAGTTAATTATTTAAGTTATTAAAGATAAAATATGGCTCAAAATTAAACACTTCGTTTACGCAGTTAAGTATTGGACTCCTCTTTGCTTTGGTTATTTCTAGTTTTTCCAATAAATCATGTAATTGTAGAGAAATTTTTCAAAAAATTTTAAAGATCTGTACCTAATTGTTCATCGTATTTTGTGGATTGAAGTGTAAAATATTATGTGATAGTTTATATTTGTTGATGAATTTGTAATAAAGTTTATTAATCAACCTCAAGGGAAACCCGTTATTAATAGCTATTTGTTTTATTATACCTAATTCTTTATTAAAAGCTTCTCGAGACAACGGTAATTTAAACAACCTATAGAAAAAGGAGTTGAAGGAGGCAAATTTATGAGAATATGGTGAATTAGAGCTAAACTGGATGATACTGTCAGTGGATGAGGGATTTCTGTAGACTTCAAGCATTATGTTATTTTCATTCCTAATTAATAGAAAGTCTAAGAAGGGTAATTTACCTTTTTCTTCAATTTCGAGTGTGAATGTTATTTTTGGATGTAAATTATTAATAAAATTAAGGAAATATCTAAGATCAAGATCACTGCCCAACCAAACTACACAAATGTCATCCACATATCTTTTGTATGCCAACAAAAATCTTGAGAAATGACTATTCATGATTGACCTCTCAAAATTATTCATGAAAACTTCGCTCAAGAATGGCGAAAGGCAAGATCCCATAGCCAAACCAGTCTTTTGTTTAAAAAATGTATTATTAAATTGGAAAAAGTTTTGTTCTAAGACAGTGTTAATTAATATTGTTAGATCTGAAATTAATAGATGGGATAATATGGGATGGATTTTAAAATGTTTTAATCTGTTATATGTCATTTGTGATTGTGTTTCCATTGGTTTTAAGTTATTATTCCTAAGGTAGGTTAGGCTTTTAAACTTTATATGTATAACTTAGATGTTTTCGTACGACTCTGGTTTTAGGTCTGATGATGCCCATTCTTTGGGCGAAACATGTAACCACCACCACCTAACTAAAATTATAATTTGACTGAGACCGAGACTTAGTGTGTCTTTACTCTCTTTATTTATTAGTACAGATAGAATGATGCGGTTTTCACAAACCTGTGCCACTTTTTTGTAAAACGAACGATGCCATAAACGAATGTATCATACCCCTCTTGGTATTTGAGATACAGGGCGAAATTGAAAATGGTGCATTTTGAGACACCCCTTGTATTTCAGTTATCGTATACCTTATTATAATAGAAGAACGGGGTGTTATACAGTTTTTTACGTAGAATTCAGTGGCGTAGTCAGTCTTTTTCCAGGTATTCCTATTTTTGAAAAATATATGAAAGTTTTATTTCTTTATGGAACGCCCTGTATATTTATTCATAGTTGTATTCTACTTACTGAGAACTTTCCAAAAATATATAATAGTTGGCACTTTGTTTTAACAGGTGTTATTACATTATAATATTATGTTTCCTGTTGTTATTTTTATTTTTATGCAAGTTCCCTATAGTAAAACTATGCCATCAGCGGTTCATTAGGAAAAATATGAGGCGGTGGTATATTTTGATATTTGTTCAAAAGCCTAATTGGGTAGTTTGTTCCACCCTTAAGACCAAAAACAAATGAAAAATGGAGTAAGTCCTGATTAAATTAATTTAAACGAGTTTTCTTACTTTTATTTTTTATTTTTTCTCTTAGTGGGATCATACAAATCACAACTACTGATGCACCTCTCCCTCGAACTTAACTACTCAACTGTATTTAGATATCATTTCATTGCTTGTGTTAGGTCAGTATAAAAAGTTGCATTACTAAATATGTTTAGCCAAGTAAATAAATTATGTTATTGATGCGAATAATAATCCATACATGACGTGCTAACACTATAAAAGTCGCAGTGTCACGGATGCAAGTTAATGTTAAAACAAGTGGGTAGTCTAGGTATGGGTATATAACTTCTGAATCACAATATTTTAGCGAAGGAAATGACAGTTAACGGCAACGGCAGTCTAGACACATGACCAGTCCGGAAGGAAATGGCGATCTTAGCTACTTTGGCACGCTCTTCCTTTTTAAAATTCCATAAATTGAGTTGGCTAAAGCCCAAAGCTATTAACTAAGCTCAGTCATAGAGAACATTGCTAACACAGTGGCTTATAAAAGTATGCCTTAATAGTTTACTAAAACAATAATAAAATCTATATTTAATCATTTCTACTTTAAAATTTGATTTTTTTACTATGCCATTTTTCAAATTTTTAAACCATTTTAATATGATTTTGGGCCTACTAGCCTAAGCTTACAATAATATAACGCTCTTAAAGACCATGTGACACATGTGCAATAAGATATTCGGGTTAATTAAGAACTTTTAACTTTAAGAATTACCAGTTTAAAAAAAATTGAAATTAAAGCACGTAATTTCTCAAAATTCCGTCATTTTTGAATTATGTTAATCAATTCCTTCTACAACTGCTCTAAAAACGCACAAAACGCACTACAATCTACACCTGAAAATGAATTATTTCGAACGAATGGTTCTTTATATATAGTAAAACCATCCGCACACGGATCAACTGGTTTGCAACCCGAGTTTTTAACCGGTTAACACGCATAAGCAGTGTGCAATCAGAATGAAAGATCTAGTTGCACACGAGCGCAACTGATTTTAGATTAGATAGTAGGTATTCTTTTCCGTCGTTTGTAGTCGCAAAGAATCTGAATCCCCATACCTCCATGATCACGTATCCGTTGTTACCACGTGATCATGGATCATCAGTAGCCAATTGAATATCTCTTTAGGGAACTGACAGCTCGTCAAGGCCATCACGGATAAAAGTTGGTTAATTTTAACTTTTGTCCGTGTTTTGAGGTTTATACTTAAAATGGTTTGGTTAGAATTCCGAAGTATCTATTAAGTGGAGAGTTTTAAGTTGTTTTTTTGGTATTTGTGGTGAGTTTATGCAACAAATTTGATTTTACAAATAGATGCGACTATCTGGCATTTTTATTCGACGTAGTTTTCAAGTTAGTATTAGCTCAACTACGTCCGAATTACGAACCTTCATGCGGATGATGCCAATTTCACCTATCCGTAATACGCATGCGGATATCCGTGATCACAGATGCATGTGGATTCAGACTTAGTCTAAATCCATACGCATACGGATATCGGTAGGCGTATTGATTTAGACGGATTATACGGATAATTCACCTCACTTTTATTGAATCAAAACGCTCATTTTCATAGCAACCACCTTGGTAACGGTCGTCTTACCCGATAAGACTACCGCTAGCTCGAAAAGACGCTTTCGAAAAGACGCCTGTAGCTTTTTTACTTAAATAAAAAATTAGTAACACCTCTAACTTGTATATTTACCTTTATCAGACGGCCTTCATTTTTATGTTCAGTAAATTATCCAATAAAATACACCTCTAGAGGCGGTTTCTTATCTTCATACCTTCGTTTTTCACTCAAAACTCGATTTTCCAAGAAAATTTTCACTCAATGTAATTTTTACTTATAATCAAAGATAAGACCCTCGAGCTAAAGCTCTCGGGATCATATCAGATTATAAGTAAAAATTACATTTCGTAAAAATTTGTCAGAAAATCGATTTCTTGTTAAAAACATCGGTATTACCGATAAGACGCCTCCTCTATCGGTATATTACTGTTGATTATACGGATATACGTATGCGTATTAGGTTAAATTGGCATAATCGAATGGAGACGCGTGATACGGATATAACTGATTTAATACAAACTTGGAAACTAAGTCAAATAAAAATGTCAGATTGTCGCGCTTATTTGTACTATCAAGTTTGTAGCATAAACTCACCACAAATACCAAAAAAACATCTTTAACCTCTCCACTTAATAGATATCTCAGAATCTACCGTTTTAAATAAATACTTGACGAACTGTCAGTTCCCTAAACAGATATTTGATTGGGTACTGATGGTCACGTGGTAACAACGGATGCGTGATCCTGGAGGTATGTGGATTCAGACTCTTTGCGACTACAAACTATGAAAAAAGAATACTGACCAGATCTTTCATTCTGATTGCATACTGCTTATGTGTGTTACTATAGTGAAACCGGTTAAAAACTCGGGTTGCAAACCAGTTGATCTGTGTGCGGATGGTTTTACTATAGATAAATAACCATTCTTGCGAAATAATTCATTTTTCAGGTGTTGTAGTGCGTTTTGTGCGTTTTTAGAGCAGTTGTAGAAATAATTGATTAACATAATTCAAAAATTTCGAGAAATTACGTGCTTCAATTTTAAAATCCCTAGCCTGGTTTACACCGAGTGAAGCAATTTAATCCTCTAAACCAAATTGCGACTTATTTGGTTAATTGGAGCGTTTACATGAACCAACAAAAAAACAAATTTTTACTCCTTGAACAAAATTTCACAAATAGCAAACTTAACCCCTGAATTTTAGTTGCTGTTTTGTGTTATTAGTGTAGAGCGGTTTTTAATGTTACTGGGGTTTTCTATAGTTTCTGTTATAAATGAGAAATACTGTTGTTTTAGAAATTATGCAGTAGGTACTTAAAATCGGTCAATAGATTTAATAATAGAAAAAGTAAAGAAACTACTTGAATTATAGTATAGTGGACAAAATACTTAAGTTACACGGCTAATTTGTCTTTATTTCTATTAAGTAGTGGTAAATACAGAATTTTGATAAATTCAAGGAGCCATGAATATACATTGAGGCTCACTGTAAAAAAATGCAAAAGCATGCATTTGGGTTTTGATCCATTTTCATAATATGCGCGCGTAAAGACCAAATCCGATCTGACCCAAGCCTAGCAAAGCTAGTCAGCTGATGCGCTTCATATGCGCGTGAACTACGAGAAAGGAAAATAAAGTAGACGATAGAGCAGGCAGGTGTTTGTGCAGGTTATTGTAAAAGAAAAGTTTAGGTAGTGGTTTGAAAAAATTTTGAAATTATGAAATATTTAATAATTATGACACCCCCTCCCCACCTCCTTCCATTTGAAAAACTACCTACCTGGACTAAACGTGTTTCGCCGGGCCTGTTGGTTCGAATCAAAGTTCTATATCAAATTTTAGTTCCTTTGTGTTTACACCTACCGAAGAATTCACGTGACGTCATTTAGTCCGCGAACCAAATATTTGATACTCCCCGTATAATCGTAGCTACTATTGCAGTTGTAAAAAAAGAATATTGTACAATAGGTTTAAAAATTCCTATTCACACTCGTTCGAGTTATACAAAGAGCTATTTAAAAATATATGGAATCATAATGCAATTCTAAACGCTTTGTGTAATAAAAACAAAGATTTTAATGTTATAATATTCTAATGCGAAAGAAATATACCGGGTGTCAACGAAATAATTATACAAGGTGATTCACCATTATGTCCCACCCTCTTAACTCTTTTATGTTTCATGCTAAAAAAACTCTTTTTTATTAAGATGCGCTATAATACCAATGACGAGGCATTCGATATGATATGCTTATGTTTCGAATGAATGCGAAATGCGACAGTCGCTTCCAGAGTTTACGCCATACAATTCCCTGGCAGAGTGCGTTATACGAGCGGGTTTTTTCGTAGGCTTGCGGTAAGGCTCAGGATCACCGGAACTTTTCATCTTCTTCTGCATAGAAGGTAACCCAGGGGCCGAGCGGAAGGAAACGTTATAAATGTGTTGGCATAATAATATATTGAATTTAATCCACATGTGGGGACCAGAGCCCTATAGCTAGAGAGTTGGAAATTTGCCAGACTACGGTCGTAAACATATTAAAATATCATTCAAGTAAATTTTGGTAACATTAATTTTTTTTTAAATCGTATTTTATGAAGTCTGTGAGATTTGCTTTCTCTGTTACTATTTGCCGCTTTTATCTGAGATCGTTTTACATAGAATGTTGTTAGCGTGTTAATATTTTATAAAAGTAAATTACCCAAAAAAAACCTTTTGCAGTTTTAAGGGGGATAGATTTTATCTCATTTTTTTATTTCCTAATTCTGTGTAATATTCGAGATATTGCCAGAAATATTCAAAAATATATGTCTGAGAGTAATGAAGCTAAAACTCAGAAACAAAGAGGTTAGTCCAACCGATGCTACTACAGAACATCCAGTGCACGAGTTGTTCTCACACTTGCCAAACTATTTTGTAAGGATGCATTCTTATCATATCGTTCTTCACCATGCTTTAATAGCTAAAGATTTTGATCGCCGACAAGATCGTTGTCGATGGCTGTTAAATATGGTAGCGGAAACACCCGAAACGCTCATATTCTATGCTCGGACGAGGCAACATTTAGCGATGGTAGTTTGAACTTACACAATATGAACTAAACTATTGGTCCAGAATAAATCCACGTTGAATGCAGGAAGTACAGCATCAAAGTAGCTGATCGGTAAACGTACAGTGCGGCATTCTGGGGGGTAAAATTATTGAACCCGTTTTCGTTAACCACTCTCACTGGACAGGTTTATTTAATTTTTTTAGTAAATGAGCTGCAACTTCTTTTAACAGGTGTTGATTTGGACGTTCGCCGTGACATGTTTTTTCACACGATGGCTGCCCGGCGCATTTTTGCTCTAAACGTCCGGGAGTTCTTAGATCGGATATATCCTAGCAGGTGGATTGGACGGGGAAGTTTATTTCACTGATCAGCTAGGTTACCAGACCTCACCGTCCTAGATTATTATTTGTGGGAGAGGGACAAGGTTGTTGTTTTTGCAAACCGGCCTACAACCAGTGATGGAGAGAATTACAGCGGCACCGGCGTTAAGAATCAGTTGCCGAAATTGAAACTGCTGTTTTATCCACGCGGGAGAGGTTGCAGGCTTGCATTAACAATTATGAATGTCATTTTGAACACTTGTGGCATAATTAATATATGTGTTTCACCAAATCTTTAGAGTGCAATTTTAAATAAGTAAATATATTATAAAAAGTTAAAATATAAGTAGGAGTTTAAGGAAGTATATTTTATCGTTAAAGTCTGTTTATATTAAAGCCGTATAACAGTCACGCAACTCGATGCAGGTCCATGCAAGACGCAATAAGAATTGCCCAAAGGCGTGCGCAGTCGAAGCTCAGCTCATCCCTTGGTGCAACTAAGTTGCACGAAAATATTATCGGTCTGGCGCGATATTTATTGCATTGCTCGTGCAAGTCTGCGGGGAAAAAGTTAATTACTTTTGTGTCACCAACAGCGCTAAAAGCTTCTTTCTGCCCGTGCCTGTCCATTAACGTCTAGCAGCAAGGCAGAAGCAGCAACAATGGTGCATAATGATGCAGCGAGTAGTTTTCTCCGCTTTAATTTATTTATTTCATTTCAAACAAAAAATATTTCACAAACACCAGAAAATCACAAATAAAACAATAACAATAACAATAACAAGTTTGAGGTTATTAGGTTTGTTGCAATTAAAAAAAAGTTGCATGGACTTGCACGCTGTTTTACATTAAAGCCGTATTACAGTCACGCAACTAATTGCAGCAATAAATGGCAAGGTCAAAGTATTGCATGAAAGAAAGTTGCACAATGTAAAACAGCGTGTAAGTCCATGCAACTTTTTTTTAATTGCAACAAACCTTCTAACCTTAAACTTGTTATTGTTATTGTTTTATTTTGTGATTTTCTGGTGTTTGTGAAATATTTTTTGTTTGAAATGAAATAAATAAACAAAATAAATAAATTAAAGCGGAGAAAAGTACTCGCTGCATCATTATACACCATTAATACTGTTGGTAACACAAAAGTAACTACTTTTTCCCCAGACTTGCACGAGCAATGCAATAAATATCGCGCCAGACCGATAAAATTTTCGTGCAACTTAGTTGCACCAAGGGATCAGCTGAGCTTCGACTGCGCATGCCTTTGGGCAATTCTTATTGCGTCTTGCATGGACTTGCATCGAGTTGCGTGACTGTAATACGGCTTTTATGCAACTTTCTTTCATGCAATACTTTGACCTTGCCATTTATTGCTACAATTAGTTGAGTGACTGTAATACGGCTTTTAGGAAATTGCACGTGCAATGCAATAAAAAATTGCCTGTAAGCATGCGCACTTGCGACTTTGCAATGTGCTGTTGCAATTTTCTTTGCATTGCATCAATTTAGAACACGCGCTATTTTTATGTCACATGGCATGCAATTTTGGTGTGAAATCATAGGTACCAACATAAGAAAATCAATTCATCCATTGATCCATGCGGAGCAAAGCCAAGCCAAGGTAAACTCAAATATTTCGTTATTTGCAAACGTGCTCAGTAATTAGCAGTGGTTGCTCTTCAGTTTAAAAATATAGTTTCAGTAGAGTATAAACACGGAAGAAATAAATAAATATAATTCAATTATTCAATGCTATTGGTTATTTAAATGTTTGCATTCTTTACTTGCATGATATGTAAACGGTTACGCAAAGCAATTCTTTGCAGAAGCATTTTTTGCACCTAATATAAACAGGCCTTTAGAGTTAACACATTTTGTAACTGTCTGTTCATTTATAATTAATGTGTGCTAAACGTATCCAATATACAGGGCGTTACTTAATAATAGGCCGTAATTGCATGGGCGCATTCCTGAACTAAATTCAAGTAGAAAAGTTCATATAAACGTGTGTTCTAAAAAGTCTGGTTGTCAAGATACAGGGTGTCAAAGTTTAACAAAAAAAAGTTTTTTTATTAATATCTCAAAGATCCTTTTGCCGATATTGGTGAATTTTGGCAGTGTTGTCCGTTGTAATAAGTCGCTAAGTTAGCACTAACTAGATGATAATTATGAGTTCCAGTGGCGTCCCGGGGACAGTCTCATGAATAACGTTGACATGAAAAATGTACGCCACTGACTTATTTAAAAATTTTATATTATCTTCGGGTTAAGCAGCTAGTAGTAAAATTTTTTGTTCCCTGATATGTTTTTGTATCTTACTTCGTTTTCGAGAAAAAAACATAAAACCCACTTCATTGAATGTCGAAAAAATTTTTCCTCAAAAACGAAGTAAGATACGAAAAATATCAAGAGACAAAAAAGTTGTATTTTTAGCTGCTTAACCCGAAAACAATATAAAATTATTAAACAAGTCGGTGGCATACATTTTTCTTGTCAATATTATTAGTGAGACTGCATGCCCCCCGGGAAGCTACTGAAACTCATAATTTTCATCTAGTCAGTGCTAATTTAGCGTCTTATCAGAACGAACAACACTGCCAAATTTCACCAAAATCGGCAAAAGGATCTTTGAGATATTAATAAAAAACGATTTTTTTTTAAACTTTGACACCCTGTATCTTGAAAACAAGCATTTTTAGAACACATGTTTATATGAACTTCTCTACTTGAATTTGGTTCAGAAATGCGTCTTTGAAATTACGGCCTATCATTAATTAACACCCTGTAGGTATAAACTAAAAACGCCCTTAAAGCGGAAGAATACGTATAATATTTTGGTCAATAACTTCGGTTCTATAAAAGATACGAATATGGGCTTTTTACGGAAATGTTAAAAATTTATTTCTCTATTAGATACTGTTAAAACAAAATACATTGAATTCAACTTTGTTGCGAAAAATCCTAATATTCGCTAATATTGCAGTTAACGCCATCTAGCGGCGAAGGGAATTCAAGGATATAATAACAAAAGCAGAATTTGTAGATAAACTTTGCTTTCGTAAATGAAACCAAGTTTGTTAAAATCGGTTATGCCGAATGGGAAAAATCATAGTTTATCTAGAGAGGAAAATGTGTGCATAACAAAAAATTATAACGAAATATGTAAGGATTAAAACAAAGATGTTTTCGGTACCCCTTGCTTACTGAAAGCAAGATGGAAAACTTGCAGCCTTTTTACAAACTCGAATATAATTTTTAACATTTTCTATTGGGCATTTTTATTAAAAAAGATTTTACCTGTAAGCTCTATAACTGCCAGTTTCTGAGATATATCCGGCGGCCTTTCTTAATTGCTCACTCGGTACATAGCACCACACCGTTATGTTAAAAAAAAAGTGTAAAAAATAGACGTAACTTCCAGCATATTACGGAATTCAATAATTGCAACTCGAGAGAGTTTGGAGATCAAGTCGGCGGAATATCTATTTTTTTACCTATGGTGAATTATGTAGTCAATGTAAAAAAAAATAGCTAAATATTACCAACCTGTTTTTCGACGGGCGCCCCACAAGACGGGGGGAGAGGCACTACCTATTGGAAGAGCCAGTTTGCTTATAATATCGGGATCTGAAAAAAAAATACCGGATTAATCGAAATCAAAAAGATAATTAAACGAGTCCGTCCTATTTGATCAAAAACCGCTGCAATATTATGCAGGGTGTATCATAAAAGTGGTAAGTAGGTGAGTAGTAAGTGTAGTAGGTAGGTAGTAATGTGATGCCTTTAATCCCCATTAAGTGTCGCTGATACGAAACGACTGCTTAGGTGTTTATAGCCCAAATTCAAAAATATATCCTTATTCATTTCCAAGATCTATTGAATGTTCCTTAAGACTTGCCGTCCCTTTATAAAGTTTATTTCTTGAGATGAAAAAAACAAAATTAATACAAAAGTTGCAGGATTTGAGTATGTTAACCAGAAAAACAAAACACCATGGCAAAATTTAAAACATGTTTCTTTTTACTAACACCCTTTAATATATTATCACATCTTTGAAATCAGCTTAATTTCCACATTCCAGAAATATATATATACGTCTATGTTTGGACCAGCTATTTTTGAGTTGTTTCACTTTAAATAATTGTGTCTAGTTAGCCGGGCTTGGCGATTCAAAAGAAAAATGTGAAGTTTTATCGCACTGGCCATGAACTACTACAGAAAACAGAAGAAAACAAACAAATTATATGGCAGGTTATATTTATCTCCGTTTGACGTGAAAATGTTTTTCACCAAAAAAGAAAATTTACTTCTATTCCTAAACCTTCTGTAACTTTTCATCTATTTATAATAATAATAGATCGTAGTATAGTTTATTTATTTCTTTTATTTTCCATACTGATTCATGGCCAGTGCGAAAAAGCGTCAGATTTCTGTTTTGAATCGCCATATACGGCTCACTAGACGGAATTATTTGAAGTGAAATATCTCAAAAACGACAGGTGCGAACATAGACGTATTATATATTTTTGGAATGTAGAAATTAAGCTGATTTTAAAGATGTGATAATAATATAGGTACCTACTACTACCTACCTTACCATCTATACCTAACTATGTAGTAAACAGGGGCGGTCATATCAACATTTTGAGGGGGGGGGCCATGCAGTGGCGGCTCATGCCAATGTAGAGAGGCGGTGGCAAGAAAAGTCTTAGCGCCGCAGGCGAAAAATGTTTGGGTGCCACGCCCTTTTTTTTTTGATGATTCTTGGTTTTTAAGTAGGAAAAATACGCAAAAAACGGCTAAGTAAATTTTAAGAAAATTATAGATACCTATATTATATTATACCTACTAACTTAATTATTTTTATTAATATTTTTTGCGTTTAAATATTTTTAAAAAATTAAGGGTTTGACACGATTGGTCAATTTATGGAGGCAGGGCTTTTATAATGTAAATCGACGCCAAGGGGGGGGGCATGGCCCCCATGCCCCCCCCCCCCCCCCGTATGACCGCCCCTGGTAGTAAATAAAAGAAAAATAAGTAGTAAGGTGTGTTAGTGTGTGTTTTAAGTTTATGGCTCTGGTGTGGTTGAACCCAAATGGGTAGCTCATGATAAGTAGCGAGGTATAAAATCAAGGAAAAAAAGGTAAATTGAAACTAACATAAAATGTGTACCTAATATACCTAATAAATACCCTTTCCAACTTTTATTAATTGTACTCATGGTCTGCCTATGTTATATTGACACTCGAACAAGAAAACGTAAAATCAAATTAATATAACTTGACAAAGTTACTTCATCTTGAAATAAAAGAGCCTTTCTACAGTAATTATCTTCTGGTAATTTATTTAAGTAATTAAATCAGAAATAGGAATTTAATGCAGCCTTGGTGTGTAATTCTAGACTTACTATTCCGTGGGGAGAACACACTGTTGCCATAATGGTTCAATATATTAAATTTGTTCTGTAAAAGTACAAAAGCTTTCAAGGCATTTCTAAAAATGTTTATGTTTATTTTTCATAGTTCTACCTTGCCAGCAAGTGTTCCCAAGTGTTCCCCAACGAGTATAATCTCCAAAGATTCAGGACCGACGTGAATCATTTCCCACGCACACGCACCGCTCGCAGAGCGTCATAAAGGATTAATCCTGCAGTGCTGTGCCATGTCATAAAAAGAAAATAAAACCCTAGAAACATGTCTCTTAAAGGAAACAAGAGAAGTGTTAAAAAAGTCATTGGTAATTCTGTGTCCATTATTAACAATTCTAGGTATGGGAGAGAATTTACCGTAGTCGCACCTATGATGGTGAAGTGCAACAAGAAGATGATTTCTTGTTGTGGAGCGCGATAGTTAACCCGATTCAAAGAATCTGGGCATTCAATTATTCTATTCACTAATTTACATGGGAAACATATATCAAATTTGATTCTACGTTCAGAGAACGAGTCCAAATTCAGTCTCCACCTCAGACCATCATAGGAATCAACAGGCAACAAGTTTGTATGAAATATATCGAAAAATTTTTTTTTCTACCTTTGCGATATTTTGAATAATATGTTTTAAATATGATGGTAACCACACACAAGAAAGGTATTCCAAACACCTAACAAGTGTTTTATATATCGTATTCAAGCTGTTAATATTCTAAAAATCTCTAGTGTTTCTGCACATAAATCCTAATAACTTTAATGATTTATGATAATGTACTCATAGTGGATATGGAAATTTAATTCAACATCTAAGTGAACTCCTAAGTCACACACAGTGGTAACTCTTTCCAAAATACAATAATTTAAAGGGTTTTCCAATAAGAACGATATGATTTTGAAACGATATGGTAACCATGGTAATAAAGTTATACCTGTCACCAGTTGTCAGTTATTGTCAGTAAACTATAACAATTTATTATGGCTAAATACGCGCTTCAAGAACGTTTGGTTATTATCCAAAAATTTTATGAAAATAGACGATCTTTTGTGAACACTTATCGCGCACTTCGCGAAAACTTTGGTGTAAATAATCGTTCTTCTTTGCTTGCCATTCGTCGCATCGTTGAGAAATTTGAAAATAATTTTACTCTTCACGATGCAAAAACACCAAGAAGACATCGAAACGCAAGAACTGTTGAGAATATTGCTGCTGTAAGAGCTAGTGTTGCAGTGTATCCAAATTTATCAATTCCTCGTCGTGCTCAAGAGTTAAGGATTAAAAAAACGACAACTTGGCGTATTTTGAAAGTAGACTTGAATTTACACCCGTATAAGATTGTTTTGACCCAAGAACTTAAGCCACTGGACCATCGTCGGCGCAGAGAATTTGCTGCTTGGAGTTTAGAACAACTTGAAAGGGATCCTAATTTTGCCAAAAAATTATCTTTTCAGGTGAAGCTCATTTTTGGTTAAGTGGATACGTTAACAAGCAAAATTGCCGTTTTTGGTGTAAAAACAATCCACAACAGATACATGAGAAGCCTTTGTATCCGCTAAAGGTAACTGTATGGTGTGGTTTATGGTATGGTGGCATCATCGGACCATTTTTTTTCCAAAATGAGGCAGGAGATGCAGTTACAGTGAATGGTGAACGATATCGACAGATGTTAAGAAATTTTTTGTGGCCAAATATAGATGCACTTGATTTGGAGGATATGTGGTTCCAGCAAGACGGTGCCACATGTCACACTGCTCATGAAACTATCGATATACTGCAAGAAAAGTTTGACGAAAGGATAATTTCAAGGAATGCTACTGTTCAGTGGCCTCCAAGAAGCTGTGATTTAACTCCTTTAGATTACTTCTTTTGGGGCTATTTGAAATCTAAGGTTTATGCAAATAGACCACAAACACTTGATGCATTAAGGTTGAACATTGAACCCTGCATTCGTCAGATCACGCCCGATTTATTGCATAAAGTCATCGAAAATTGGGTTCGTCGAATTCGCTCGTGTACACGAAGTTGCGGAGGACATTAAAACGATGTGTTATTCAAAACATAAATGTTATCAACTATACTTTAAGATAATATAAAAAGTTTTATTGTATCTGAAATAATTTTAATTTTATTTCATTTTGAAATCATATCGTTCTTATTGGAAAACCCTTTAGTTTATAGTCATAGATAATATCGTCCCCTTATAATTGTGATTTACGTTTTTCAGTCCACGTTCTCTTAGATGGATTCTTCACTGGTTTTGATACACGATGATATATCAATTATGGTCATATTTGAAAAGGTTGACTTCGGGCTCTCTAGACTATCATATACATCTTTTAAAAAAATGTTTAATTAATCTGTCAAATTTTTAGAGCTAACGGGGGCGAAATTATGATTGATTACGAAGAGAGAACAAGTACACGACATGAAGATATTCATTGATTCAGAAAGAAATATCCCGATTTACCACCCATATCCCAAGGTACTGTAAGCAAGATTGACAATCAATCTCGGGAAGACGGGCATGTAAGAAAGACAGATATTCATCGACAGCGTGCGCTCAATGAAGAGATATTTATAACAATTATAAAAAAACGATTATTTTTTGAAAAACTTGAACACTCAATATATCAAAAACGGGGTAATCCGGATACATGTTCATATGAACTTTTTCTCTTAGAATATCATATAGAATCACCTCCTTAAGTTACGTACCGTACTTCTGAAACGCCCTGTTAGTAGGGTCAATGCGGGTAAGTGCACTTTTGGGGTAAATGCACTATCGGGCTGTAGTTAAAAAACTTTGTTCATCTCTACAATTTCCACTTACCGGAGCCTTAACCACAACCAACTTTAGCCATATTAAACGAATTTTGACATTTGTCAGCCGTCATTTTTATTACAGCGATCTGTCAATTTTCAAGAGAAAGGGAACGGTAAAACTCAATTTGTCAGTATTTATTCGGCCAGTGTTTATAAAGTTAAAAGGTAGGCATTTTATTTCGATAAAGTAATTAGTTATTTAAGACTACATATAGGCATGATATCCACACAGAATTTTTAAATTATTTTTGCTGCTAACCAAGTTACGGGGGGTGGTGCATTTACCTCATGAAAAAAATCACATGAGGGAAATGCACCGTGCCCCTGGGAGGTAAATGCACCCACCAATTTTTATTTTTATTTTAAGAACGATGCCGCGAAAGTACATTAGAAAAGGTGCACGCCGTCCATATACAAACCAGCAGCTCCAAGAAGCAATTGGTCTAGTAAGAAATGGCCAAATTAGTATAAAAGGCTGCGTGACTCGATATGGAATTCCAAGGGAAACCCTTAGGGATCATATAAAAGGTCGACGTGGTGTTAAGGGCCTATCAGTTGGAGGGGGCGGTCGCGGAACGGAACTCTCCAAAGATGTAGAAAACCAGCTTGCAGAATGTATTCGAGTGATGTCAAAAAATGGATTCGGATTAACAAAACAAGAAGTCCTAGATCTGACGCAAGACTATATCAACAGTAAGGAAATTCGAACAAGATTTAATAACAATCGTCCGGGTCAAACATGGTGGTTGGATTTTAAGAAAAGACACCATTTGTCAATACGGAAACCAGAAGCCCTAGAACATTCACGTAAGACACAAGGTAGTGATCCATTTGTTGTTTACGAGTTCTTTGATCGTATTAATGAATCGATAAGGAGATTAGGTCTTGCAGAGAAACCAGCGCAAATATTCAACTGTGATGAAACAAGTTTTTGCCATGACCCGACTAAAACGAAGGTAATAACGGCTACTGGGAAAGCATGTCATCGCTACACAGCAGGAAGTGGGCGGGAAAATACATCGGTTCTTGAATGTGTCAATGCTGCAGGAGATAAAATGCCACCTCTTGTTATTTTTAAAGGAAAAAATATGTGGGATCAGTGGATATCTAACGAAGGTTATCCCAATACGGGATATGCAGCTACTCCAAAGGGCTGGATGACTCAGGAGGTATTTTACAATTGGTTCAAAGAACAATTTTTGCCATTTATTGCAGAGTCCAAACCTGTACTAATGATTTTTGATGGTCACACCAGCCACATAACTCCACATATTACACAACTAGCAAAGGATAACCAAGTAAAACTCCAAAAATTCCTGCTCATACCACTTTCCAATATTACTAAATATAGACTTCAAGACTGCGAATGGTCCATCTATTGATGAGGGTAACAATTCGCCCTCACTGATAAAGAGATTAGACTGCATAAAACTACAAAATCAGATTAAGAATCAAGACTGGGACTCGGTTTGCGGTATAGACATTGATTTATGTACTGACAGTTTTATTCAAATATTGAATAACTGTATCACCAGCTCGACTGAATTAATAAAAATAAAGAATGTTAAGAAAAAAAAAGAATGGATCACACTAGGTATAATTACTTCTATTAAGCATAGAGACAAACTTAAAAAAATAGCCGATAGGACCCCGCAGAATGTTGAAGCAATAGAAAGGTTTCGTAGGTATAGAAATAATCTTACGAATCTTATTAAAAAATCCAAATATGTGTATTTCAAGAATAAGCTAGCTCAGTGTAGGAACGACATTAAAAAAACATGGGAGGTTATTAAGAATGCGACTAATGACACTAAAAAATGTAAGGGAATATCTATCATTAAGAATGAAAACAAACTTGTTCATGAAAACCTGGAAATTGCTGACATATTTTTGGAATATTTTGGTACTATAGGCAAAGAATTGGCAAATAAAATTAAAAAAAATAACTATAGGTTTCTAAATAAGCGTATCTCAAACTCTTTGTTTTTTAATCCAATAACTGAAAATGAATTAATTTCCGCTATTAATTCGTTAAAAACTAAAGCATCACCTGGTGACGACAATATTCCGCCAAAATTACTAAAAGATAATCATATTTACCTTCTGAAACCACTCTTACATCTAATAAATTTAATATTTGAAAAAGGTAAATATCCAGAAATCCTCAAAAGGGCTGTTATTGTTCCAATTTACAAAACTGGGGATAAGTTGAACAAGGAAAATTATCGACCAATTGCTATGACTAGTTCAATTAGCCGGCTATTTGAAAAATGTATAAAACTAAGGTTAGACAGCTTTTTGAATGCGAACAATATTTTATCCAAGTCTCAGTATGGGTTTCTATCAGGAGTAAGCACGGAGGAAGCTATGGTGCACGTCACAGATTATATATTGCAAAATTACAATAACAAATTTAAAACATTGGGTATATTTGTGGATTTGGCCCGTGCGTTCGACACTGTGGCGCACCAAATTTTACTTAAAAAACTTGAAAACATTGGAGTGCGAGGTCTTGCGCTCAGCCTGTTTGAGTCTTATTTAAAAAATAGAACCCAGCGAGTAAGAATAAATGATTCCTTGAGCAAAACGGGTACAGTGGAATTTGGAGTGCCGCAGGGTACCGTACTGGGTCCAACACTTTTTTCTTTGTATATTAATGATCTCTTTTCTGTTCTGCCAAATGAAAATAGTGAATGTGTGTGCTATGCTGATGATACAGTGATTCTAGTTAGAGGCAAATCTTGGCAAGAGACATTTCAGAGGGCGGAGGACCACATCTCCAAAGTACGTTTGTGGATGGATCAGAATCTTCTAACAATGAATGTAAAGAAAACTGTTCATATCGCCTTTTCTATGAATAATCCAGGAAATGTAATCCATCCTGACCTTAGGGTGCATAATTATGAATGTGTTATGGATATGTCAGTGTGTAGATGTGAAGAGACAATATTAGCAAGGGAAAGTGTAAAATACCTGGGGGTATTCATTGACAAAAATTTAAGGTATGAAACTCATGTTAACTATATTACCCAAAAAATTCGTAAAACTATATATAAATTTTACCAACTCAGAGAAATTTTATCTTTAAAGCTTTTAAAAATGACGTACCAGGCTCTGATTGAATCAATTTTAATGTATGGCTTGAGTGTCTGGGGTAGTACTTGTGGTAACATTCTTCACCGTTTAAATATTACTCAAAAATACATAATAAAGATATTCATGAACAGAAGCAAGAGGTACCCATCAGATTTATTATTTAAGGAGGCTGACCTCCTATCGGTAAGGCAGCTGTATGTTAAGGGTACTCTTAGGTTTATGAAAAAGTGTAATAAATACAAAAGTAGGATCATGCACAATGTTCACACCAGATCTGTAAATAGTGGGTGTCTAGTCGTTCCACTAGCCTCATATACTGCCTCGCAGAGGCACATTATGTATATCGGCCCTAAATTGTTCAATATGTTACCCTTCAATTTAAAGTCTGCTATAAATTTACATACTTTCCTGTTGGGCATTTCTGGATGGATAAAGATAAATTATCAGCAAATAACCTGTACGGTGCCTTTATTGAATGAGTACTAGAGGGTGTTTTGAAGTTCTATTTGATATTAATAATAACTTTCAGTAAATTATTCTAACTTTAGTGATATTGTCTTTGGACTAATTTAACTTGTGCTATGTGATTTGTTTTTGACATATCATTGTAGTCTCTTTGTTTTGTTTTTCTCTTTTTTTGTTCTTGGGTATCCGGATGGTAAAGAACTATTCATAACCTGAAATCCAGACAAGCTGCCTGTAGCTTTGGATCTCAAACATGAATATTGTATTGTGGCATTGTTGAGAAAATGTAAACTTTATGAATAAACTTTATAAACTTTATAAACGTCACATTTACTTCAGCCATTAGATGTCGCTTGTTTCCGATCTCTTAAAATAAAATGGGATGAAAACCTTAGTTCCTGGCAAAGACTTCATCCAGGTCAACGACCATCAAAGAAAATTTTCTCCCAACTTCTTGGTACAAATTGGGAACACCTGACGCCCGCCAATATTAAAAGTGGATTCAGAAAAACCGGAATTTACGACCCTGACTGTCCGTCCAGGGTTAATAGAAATACATTTAATGTCTCTATCTTGGATAAGGAAAAACTTAAAAGATACGAAAAGTTTGTATCAGAGCAACCTTGTCCAACCGAAACAGGAATTAATATAGAGAATACTTTAACGTCTAAGGAGCCATTGCAGGATTCTGAGGAAACATCAGAGCCATTGCCCACAACTTCGGCTGAAGCAGAAGCTGAACCAGAGGTTGGACTAGAAGCAGGATCCAACGATCCTGCTTCTACCTCTAACTTAAACCTGTTTGAGCGTATTTTACTTAAAAATATCAAAAGTGCACCAATGGATACCAATACTAAGTGTCCCAAGCAAAAAGTAGCAGGAACTGCTAAGATCTTAACCGCACAGGACGTTAACATAGTCATTGAAACAAAAAGCAAAGTGAAATCAAAATCGAAAAAGTATCCACCAAAATATCAATCTTCATCTTCCAGTGAGGAGGAATATGAACAGGAAAATGATGACAGTGACCTAGATATGTGTCTGATGAAAACTTTAATTTGGTGTCAGAAGATGAGGAAGTTAGAGAAACGTGTGTCGATCAGTATTATCTTGTTAAGTTTTCAACTAAAAGGAATGTCAGATACTTTGTTGGCAAAACAGTATCCAAGATTAATGATCAATGGGAAGTAACATTCCTTCGTTGCAAAGATAAAAGAAAGGGGGTTTTTAAATGACCAACGATTCAGGATAAATATAATGTCTTGGAGAGTGACTTAATTAAGTGTATAAATCCAACAGAAATCGATAGAAGAGGATTGCTTCATTTTAAGCTGGACTTTAGCTTTTACAACATATCATAATTTTTATTTATTTGTTGCGACTTACGAAGCGGCACAGCTAGGGTTGCAAACAATCAACAAACAATTTCTCGATTTTTTTTAAATATGTTTTGTTTACATTTGTAACTTAATTTATAGGATATGTTACTTTTAGTTGTTTATTTAGACTTAAATAAATATTTTTGTACCTTTCCAATTGCTGCATTTATTTGATAGAAAAATTTCTCCTTTTCATTTTATTTTGAGAGCGTTGCTATGACTATTAACATATTTTTCAGATATCTGCAAATGCAGGTATTTTTTAACACGGGGTGTAAGCTTTGGCGCACTTACCTTCCAGTCACTTAATTTATAGTCCTACCAAACTTAGGTGCCGATGGTGCATTTTCCCCACACCGATGGGGTAAGTGCACCACCCCGCAAGGTTTTAAAAAAAATGAAATATTTTCTTAGCCCTTTGACCAATTTTAATTATTGCTTATAGAAAAAGATAGGTTATAAGCTACATAATGACTTACAGGTAACATAGTTTTAATATTCTATGTTTGAAAAAAGATGTATGTGCCCAAAGTCCAATTTGTCATTTTAGGGGGTGCACTTACCCGCATTGACCCTATACGTATTGAAAAAACAGAAAAAAACTCACTCAGATTATACTCTTCAGTCTCTAAGGTAAAAAACATTGAAAACTTTCCTCCATTTAATACATTGGGTGCCACGCCCTCTTTTCAATGATGATGCTTAGTTTTCAAGTAAGAAAAATAAAAAACACATCAGAAAATCACAGAAACACCCAGGCTCGTTTCAAATTTTGTGTATTTTTAGTGTAATCTTAGGTAGTGATGAGTTAACATTTCTTATAAACAGGTAGTTAGACGACCCAAGCTACGCTCGCTCGGGGAGGGGGGGCTGCAGCCCGGGGGTTTACGAGATTTACGGAAAACTGTCATTCGTTCAAATTATACTCTGCCACCTACTTTGACCTTGTTAAAAAAATAAGGAAATATTTTCCCATGTTTGGGTTTTCCACACCTAATCCTGATTAAGGCATATAGATACTTGGTAAGTTCACAATGTATATTTTCGAAGATGACTGATATTTTTTACATTGTTGCCACATAACCTGAAACTTGCCGTCTAATTTACGTTACCATTCTCCAGTTTCCCGATTATTCAGACTGCGGCTAGGTCAGATTTGACCCTTGGGTTTTCGGTCTATTTTTTTAAGGCATTTGTAAGGCCTATCTGACGGCCAACGGTACAAAGCAGCAACAAGTGGCCATACCTTAAGGTAACCAGGTAACCAGCCACCTCCAGGAGGACCCTGATGATAACTACCTTCATTTCTATTTAAACTGCAAATATCCAGTTGATTTTGCTTTTTTTTGCCCTACCCAATTCTCTTTTTGATCTAACCAAACCCTATTTTGTTCAAATATTTTAAAAGTATATTTCAACATAAGGTTGCTGATTTACCGTATTAATCTCAGCTATTCAGATATTTAACGCGATATGTAAAAGAGTTGCAACTTTTACACTAGAATAATGAGTGTTTAACCTAGCCAAACTCATACTTTTACTATTTCGTCTGATTTGGTAAATCAGCCGACACACAGTGATATTTATGAGCTGTTGAATTAACTGTTGTTAATTTGCCATTTAATATCATCTTTTTACATCAACCATTTTATAATTAAATAACTTTTAACTATTTTTGTGTTTATTTTCGCACTGTGTGTGGGCCCATTGTCCACTCACAGGAAATCGGTGTTGTTGTGACGGGTTCGAGCTAGAAGCAGCTGTGAGTGGCGCTCAAAACTCAATAATATATTTTGGCTTGCACAGTAGCATCACCATGGGGACCATAACACGTACACATTGTTGTTTTACCGGCAAGGACCGTTCAGAAAAGTACCAACAATTATATTTTCTTACTACCTTATAAGGTTACATTTCTAATAACATGGTTATCGACAATCGAATAGTAAAAGCTATAAGTACGAAGGGTCATTATCAATTTTATCTAATTATATTTATAAAAAGAATATATTCATGGCGTTTCAAAAAACATGTGCCTTCGATCGTGTGGTGATTCCTCATACAAAAATAAGACAAATAGTTCGTATCAGCAGGGGTCCGCAGATGTTTAATTTTTGAGATACAGGGTGTTACAATTATAAAGGAGAACAAAAAATATGTACGCCAATGCCTTTTTTCCTTTCGGTAGCACAGTTGTTTAGGCAGTTCATAATCCAATGCAAAGTGCTTTTTGATCATTTTTTTTATTTTGGCTTCGTTTAGGAGATAAATGCAATATTATCAACTTCTACAGGATCATGCTTGCTTCTTAAGTGAGTCTGCGACTACTACTTATATTTCCTTACAGGTTAGGGGTATATTGCAGAATATAGCTTCATAGTTAATTTAAAGGGGGGGAGTCTGTATGGTTTGTTGGAATCGGAGTGGATGTGTGATCGTGTAATGAAAGGGTTCGGGGAGACGTCCGTCCATTTGTACTAATCGATAATAAGTTTGTCAATGCGTTCAGTTATTATCGGTATTTGTAAGTTATTGTGTAGAGTATGCACCATCGTGAAAAGTGGAGCACTCGTCATAATTCTAACTTTGTTCTGAAAAGTTTGAATTTATCGGAAAGCTGACTTATTTTAGGTGCACCAGGAGGCGACACCATGAATCAGTACAGGCCGAATAATAGTCTTGTAAAGTAATATCTTTGTCCGTAAGTATAGTCTACTTCTACTGTCGATGAGAGAGTAGATGGCGCTGAGTTGACCATTTGCTTTTTTCAAGTGTTGGTCTGCGTTGCCTGTCCTTATCAAACTCTGATATGGGCATAACGATATGCAAATAAAAATATCATTTATTAGCAACTGTCGGTCACACGAAGAAAAGTCTTAGGGCCATTTTTGCTAAGTGATAAAGCGCGATTTTGAAAATAATTTTGAAAAACAGTGGCGAATCATTTTCTTCGTCAAAAATATCAAAATGCATGTTAGCGCGGACGCCACTGGTAGCAGTAGAGCAAGTCTTTGTATTGGCAAAAATGTGTTTTTGCTACTAAAATCCACAATGATATCTAAAGCGGCCTCAGAAATATTAAGAAAAAAGCGTTTTCTTTTTAAATTTTCAACACCCTGTATCTCAAAAAAAAGCAACTGCGGACTCATGTTAAATGAAACTATTTGTCTTAATTTTGCGTATTGAATCACCATACGAGCGATGGCTTATGTTTTTTGAAACACCCTGTTTAATTAACGTAATTAGTATTACTTTTAAAGTATTTAAATCATAGATAATAACAGTTTTAAAGAAAAGGGTATTTTGAATTATCGGCAACAATGTCAGAAGAGGAATACGATCCGCGCTCTACCATGTAATATACCGCTTTATGTCTCAGACACATCTTCAGATTCTCTTGATTAATTTCATTATTAATTAATTTCAATTAAAGAGGGAACCGATGTCAATTACAAAATATTTTTAGATCTTTATTTAATGCAATCAAATTCGTTTAGTCATTTTTTCAAAATACAACGCTTTAATAATGACGAAAAATAAGTGTAAAAAAATATTTCAAAGCAAAAGGCTAATTCAGCATTTGTTGGCAGAATTACTGTTAAAATAAATGTAGTGGGTATCAACAACGTTGTCCTGATTGTTTTCAAGCACTCTACCTAGAACGAGAAAGAAAACAAGTAACATATTTTCAGACTAGACGATGAAAAACATTCTGAGTCAAATTACAAAAATTTAAGTACTTTAAAAAAAAATGTTTTTCTCTGTGAAAACAATCGTTAGTAAATCAAACGCCCGGATCAGTAAACAAACTTTAATACGGTGCCTGGTGACTTAATTAAGACAAGCATTTATTAAACACTGTACCGGGTGATCTGTTGTATTTTGCACCCAAGCTATCTTATTTATTTAAAGAGGTATCAAAAAAGCTTTAAGCACTAAAATTGTAGGGAATTTCATGTATTCTTAGAACGTGATATAAGAAGAAACAAATGAACATAAGAACATAAGAACATAAAAAGTTGCAAATAATTTCGAATTAAATATTTTTCTAAATAGAACACCCTGTATAATTTACGGTATTCTGGTAGGGAATATTGTTCTAATTTCATTTAATCTATTTTAAAGGGTTGTATTAATAATTACAATAGCTAACTACTACTAGTACTGAAATTGCAGCAATTGTTTATATTTTACGACATCAAAAATTAAGTGAGATCGGCAAAGAAAGAAGCCTTCATTTCTTAAATAACTCTTCTTAAAAAAATATGTAGATGATATCATCCTTGCACTTCCTGCAGATGGTGTGGTAACACTGGCCAAGGTGCGGATAGAAACGATAGAAACGATCAGGAGTGACGTTTTTCGGCAGCGTTCTGACGATCGAAAAAAGTGATTGACGTTCCTAAAAATGTAGACTTAATTTTGTTCAGTTTTAACAATTCATTAGAGTTTAAATAAATAAGTTTAGTGTTAAGTGTTTCTCTATTTCCATTCCATCACCATACCACAGATGGTATAACTGAAATAGTAGAGACTCTCCAAGCAGATTTATACGCAATGTAGACAACATAATTGCCATAGACTGGTACCAAAAACCTTGTAGTGTAGGCAGATATTTAAACTACCATTCCTACCACCAACATAGCATTAAAGTGAACTTAATAAAACAAATGAAAACGAGAGTTTCGAAAATTTCACACCCATCTTTCCTAAAAAAGAACCTTAATATTCTTCTCCAACTTTTCACCGATAACTCATACCCTCTCCCATTGGCAAAGAAGATACTATTCAGCACGTCTTCCACTTTAACACAAGTACCCAATGTGGATAATATTAACACTAACAACATGTTATAAAAAAACCCAAACAATTAAGTGTTATAAAAAAATACAATTACGCCAAACAATAATCGGGTGCCAGTATACATCTTAGGATAACCTAAAATAAACTGTGATAAGGCAACCTATCCACCCCTACTCTGGCAACCCTACGCCCTGGAAGATGCTCTTCAGACACCCCTTAGCTAGCTCAGGTTCGCTATTTTGTCTTTAGATTGAGAGGTTTAGCACTCTTATATAAGTAAGTTACAGTCAAATCCTGAAGGCGCCACCTTAGTTTTATTATACTTAAAAGCCTTTAAAGGTTCTAGTGTTTGGCCTCAGAAAAAAACAAACTAGGAAAAAAACACACTTATGTCACCATCGGTATACACTAGCTTCTTATAAGCTCTCATTCACTCAAGCCCTCAAAGTCATTCTATTTTAAATAAAAGCCAAATTTTCGCATAGGCTAATACAAATATTTATTCTTAAAGTGGTCTTAAGCCCTTGGTTACTTGGTTTTATAAATGCAAGCTCCTCTTACTTTGGTGGACAATAGATACTTAAAGCTAAAAGATAAATAAGTGAAATGAAATATTAAAGTGATAGTACACTGCGCGTCATATAAAACTGGTACACTTTGATTTTATCAATGTAAATCGGGTTTTATAATATTCGCTATCAATCATGCTTTGCATAAGAATGACACCTAATACACCTGTCACTATGACAAATAATAGGCTATTATGTCAAAAATTTCCATTTTACGTTATAGCGATGCCAAAGCAGTTGAGTAATTTCGAAAAGTTGCAAAATAGAGGCTGGTTGGTCTGTAAGAATACTGGCCGAAGAATATAATAGAAGCAAAACTACTATCCAGAATTTAAAAGAAAGATGGGATAATGAACAAACTGTTGAAAGAAGAAGAGGGACAGGAAGACCGTGTATAACTAATAACGAACAGCAAGATGCAAATTTAGTTAATTTTGTAAGAGACCATCCTTTTGATTGTGCAAGAAAAGCTAAAGTTGAAACAAATTTCCCCGCTTCTGTCACAACTGCGTTAAGAAGGATTCGAAAAACGGAATTAAAAAATTGTGCAGCGGCAAAAAAATATAAACTTTCCCAAGAAAAAAAACAAGGTAGAATTATTTTTGCTCTTAATTACAAGTTAAATGATGTAGTAAATTTTTGGGGGAGTTATATTCTCTGACGAGAAAGTGTTTCAATCGTATCATGAAAAAAAGTATATTTCTCCAAGCGATAAATCGGGAAGATTTTCAGTGAACGTTTGGGCTTGGATGCACAGAGGGGGATTAGGAGTATGTTGGGACATTGACGGAAGATTGAATGCGAGGAAATATATAGATATTTTAGATAATGTAATGTTGCCTTCAGTCAGGGAGGTTTTTCCGAACAACAATTTTATTTTTCAACAAGATAATTGTTCAGTTCACATTGCTAACTGTGTAAGGAATTATTTTGATGAACACAATATTCAAGTTCTTCCTTGGCAATTAAAGAGTCCGGATCTTAATCCTATAGAAAATATTTGGGGAATTATGGTAAAAAAAATTCGAAAATTAAATATCGTTCCGCAAAATAGGCAACAGCTGTGGACTCTTATTGAGGATGTTTGGGAAAACCTACCCGAAGATCCAAATTTAGCATTAAATTTAATGAATTCTGTGCCAATAAGGTTACAAAAAGTGTTAGATAATAATGGAGCTATGACTAGTTATTAACTTAAAATAATGTATAATTTTACTTAGCAGATGAATTTTTTTAAAATTAAGCCGATTTAATTATCTTCTCTATAGTGAAGTTTATTTATTTACTCAGAAGGTTAAAGGAATTTTCGAATAGCTGACAGTACTGTTTCTTAAAGCCATAACCAACAAAATTTGTTGTTATACAAACGTCATAAACGACCAATTTACAAAGCTTAAAAAAGCTAATTTTTAGCCTACAACAGTTGTACCAGTTTTATATGATGCGCAGTGTACTAGGTTTGACAATAAAATTTCTGAAGGTTTAAATTTATAAAGTTATCGATAAAAGAAAACAAAAAGTCAAACCCTGTTAGCAACTGTCAGACCTATACTGTAAAAAAAAATTACTGTTCAGTCTGATCTGGCAGCCACATAGACCTACATTCAGGACATTGCCTCAGACTAGGAATTTCCGCAAGGTCTGTGCAAGAACCTCTCACAACTAACTAAATTTACCATAAAATCTCTGTTAGAGTATAATACAATATCTTACGAGTACCTGTGGTTACTCAATAAGCATGCTAGCCACTCGGCCTTAGATAAGTTAAAATGTCAGAGTTACAAGTGTTAAATTCAGAAGAAACAAATGGCCTTTAGCCGGGAAACAAAAATATTTACTTTATAATCATAAATTGAAACTATATTTACAACAAAAGTAGCGGTAACAGACTACCTAACGTTCTGAACTACTAGATACTACTAGAACTCTTATGACGTCTTAACGCTATGTCGACATACGCTACACGTTTACATTGCACAAGCTCTGTACATAACATGGGCGCAAAACTTTATCAAAACACTGTATACCAAACAATACGCAAATGCAGAATATTAAGATTTTAAGTTGACTACTTTCTAAAGAAAAATGAACACAGGGTAATGATACTTAGCTGCAACTTTACGTGCTACCAATGGTCTCTCAAACAGCTAACGTGAATACTGCTACAAAGCTAGTCTCCAAGAATTCAAATGGTACATGGCAACTGGCACGTCCCGCGTTCAGACATTTCCAACAAAAGTAAACTAGTACTCCAGTTTGTGCTCGGTATTACTCGGACTTTTAGCCCCTACCAAAAAAAAAAACCCCTCAAATGACTAACGGGGTTCCAATTACTGCTGTTGAAGTTCATTAAAGCATTTTAAATCGGCATTCCGCCCAAAGAAATAGGCAAACTACAAAGCCATACCCTTTTTAAAACATTCGTGGATACTTTATCGGCACTACATTAGCCTGCCCGGCCCAACAAAACTAAACTTGGGGAGCTATTTTCACAAACGTGCTTTAACTTCCAGTGTCCATGGTCGAAAGGACCGATTCCTATTTTTGTTCCACGTACATAGTTACCAAAACAAAACAATGACAAAAATTAGTCAACCCTATCTACGGAAACTAACCTCTTTTAATAACATAGAAAACAAACGGCGACCGAAGTCAACCCACGCGACCAAGCAAAAATTAACCAGACGTGGCTGTGAAAATGCTCAGAAACTGTTCTGACACTGACCTATTATAGATTTTCTTAAAAACAGCTGATTTACAACAGTCGAAACATTTAACCAACATCTCAAATACAAGAAGTTATTTCTATTGATAACTTGAAAAGTTTATCAATTATCAATCAATTAGAACAAAGATTTGAAATCAAACCTGTCTGCAAGTAGTATCAAACAAGGAACAGAGAAATCAATCCACTTGGCTATGTGTTGCAAGATACAAAACATTCCTGGAATATAAACATCAACAAAGGTTTCAAACTAAACATAATGAAAATTTTGGCTATTACAGGTAACTTAATTAGTAATTAATGTTTAAGGTGAGAGTCTACATATGTATTTTAACAATTTAAAAGCGAAAACTTAACATAGATAATCAAACTTATGAAATGCAATTTTCGAACTGTAACAACAGAAATATAACTGAAGCGACTTTAAACATTAAATTCACCTCATTGCCGTACATAAGGGAGGTCACCCCAAAACTATCTAGACTTTTTAGAGAAATAAATAATATAAAGATTGCATACAAACCAGTACTTACAATAAACTCTATACATTCAAAACTCAAAGATAAAACAGAGCCCAATCAACTGTCGGACGTTGTCTACAAAATCCCTTGTACAGACTGCAATAAAGTATACATAGGTCAAACTTCTAGACCCTTGTCTTGATTGTAGACGCCATCCAGAGAGATGTGCCCTTGCTGAACATGCTAATAATTTTGATCACAACATTAACTTTAATTGAGCTGAGATTCTAACCACACAAACTAATTATAAAAAAGATTGTTTTTGGAAATGACATTTATTGCTCAAGAACCCAATTGTATGAACAAAAGAACAGATATTCAACATTTAAGTGTAATTTATTCATATCTTCTCCACTTAGATAATAATTTACTTACAGTCAATTCCAACGATAACAACACTCGAAACCTCATATAATATGATATTTCAGGTTTGCTGCATGCTAACACTTAAATCCAAAAAAACCTCAGTTTAATACTAGCTTTATTGAAAACCGCATTAAAATTTTTGACATACTGAATGATAGATGAAAATGACAGTATTTCCCAACCTATTTCAGTCAAATAAAAATTGTTACACGCAGGACATGTTTTCCCGCGTAATATTTCTATAGACTTTGAATTATATAACAGTATTTCAAAATGTAACCAATTAATTTCGATTTTTATTTTAAATTGTGTTCTTCGTCCATATACAATGGTTTTAATAGTATCTCCAGACGTTGGCTTTAATTGCAATAATTGACCTTGATTTTCAACACGTTTTCTTCTCACATGTCGCTTATTTTATACGAACATCTATGAACAATCTCAAGAAAGTTGTAAGTAAACATTATGATTATTAATCACAACAATTTTCCTAATTTTAATTTATATAAATTTTTAGTCTCCCTGAGGATGGAAATAAAATAAATGATTTCCGAAAGCTTGGAATAACTTTAAAGAGTATTCTTTCATTTGCCACACTCCCCAATATTCGCTGGTCTATTTCTCAACTAGTCAGCAACGACAACCCTCTCGATATAATATTTATATGTCGTATTTAGTTTTTTACTTTAAAAAACTGGTAATGGATGGATATATTAAAATTTTACATATATCTTACAAAGTAATGTTAAGAAAAAAAAAATAAAACTGAAACTAAAAAAGATTAAGTGACCATTTTAAATATTTTTACCAAATGATGCTATTTGAAATATTAACTGAGTTCTTGAAATTAGGCACCGGCGAGTTTTTCCATTTTAAACACCGTAATAATATTTGTTTGGGAAACACGTTTTCTCATAATCAAAGTAATAAACTAGTGTTTTATCCCGCAGTATTCTAATTCTCGGAAAACATCAAGTCCTCTGTAAACATAAAACGTGCTATATTCTACACTAAATAATATTAAATTGCGGCTTCAAGAGTATGTATATTAGTTTCTGTGATGTGATCTTAACTGACAAGGGGCAATATCATTTAATGGTTCAACAGGTTCTTCAATTTTCTTTACTGGCAGTTAATAAGTATGGCTGCTAAAGTGGGCCGACGCGACCTCCGTTGGTTGGTCAAGTGTCCACGTGACCACATGTGAGTGGTGGACCTTCCAGACTACAGCATTGTAGCGCCATAAACAAACGAGTGTCCTGCTAGACTTCAACGTAAGCAGATGCTCCACGTGGCTAAAACAATAATACCACGTGTTTTGATCTGACATGTGTATCGGGCAAAGTGATTTTCTAATGTTAAAGTAAGTGATATTTTGGGGACGCATGCCCGGTAACAGAGGTTACTATTCTTTTAAACGTACAGTAAAAGTACCGTGAATTTCGCAGTTAAATAGACTGCATTCTTTGTGTTTGGTTAAGAGGTGCACGAAGTTGCACCTCAGTGTTTCGCAGTTCGCGTAAATACGTAAAATATTCCGTTCTATACAAAACATGCCTTTCAAATAACCCTCGTACTATTCAGATGGAAATGAGGCTGTAATTAATTCGAGTTCTGATTCATTCTCTACGGTAAAAATCAATGAAATCCTCTCGGTGAGGTGCTTTAGGGTTGTTAAGATGATGTATTCGTGTTTAACAGTGTAAATAGTATAATATTGTAAGGGTGGTCAATAGTGGAAAAATCTCGGGAAAAGTAAAAAGACATAGCAAAATAAGTTGTGTTTAATTGGTCTAGCAAAAATAAAACGAACCAACTTTATACTGTGTGTGATACAGTGTCTATGTGAGGCCATAGCGAACCCCTGTCTAAAACTGTCTTTAAATTACTGTAATTCAGCTTATTTGTTCATGATTAATGATCATAATTATTATTAATATAGAGCGTGACATAAAGCCATCTTTAATTAGTACTAAACGTGAAAACGCGCAAATAAAAGCCCAATTTTTTTTGGACAGGTCCTTTATTATTTTTGTTTGTTAGTTTGACAAAGTGAAATTCCTGTCCTATACGTGCCTAATTTACAGAGAAAGTTTTTTAAATAAAAATAATTATTAATTAGAAATAATATGATCCCTAAAGGTTTCATTATTTAGATAACTTTTCGTATATCACCTTACAATCTTAATTGACCCTATATAAACATAAACCTGAAAACTAACTTAAACATTTCTGGAGCTCGCAAAAAAGTATTATAAAATAATTTTATAAAAGCCTCTAATAAACGTTGCGTTGGCAGGCGATGTTAGACGAAGTAATTTTTCTAGTGCAGTGCAACATTTTAGCGACAAAGAAAATCTTGTTGAATGCAATGAAGATTATCCTCTAACAGAAAAAAGAGACGAATGATTAGAATGTATTGTTTATAATCGCTGGTTGTTGGTTGAACGAGAAAGTGCTCAAAGAGTCGATCGCGAATAGAATATGTCCACATTCCGTCAAGCAACGAAAAATAAGCGCCATCCGTGTGTCGGTCACTCGTACGGCGACACTTGAATGATACTAAAAAGTGAAGCCGAAAAGACCGGGGCTATTTCTTGCTCCCATTATTAAAGAATGGCTTTCTGATTAAAAAAACGCTTTGCGAGTTTTGTTCTGTTTTGACGAGTTCTATTATAGCTCGCCACACGGTTCTAGAGCTACAACGCCTAAGCTATGATGGTGACAGTATGGGCGTGCCTAATAATTTTTTTTAAATTATATTACTCCTAATTTGCATAAAATATATGAACAACTACCAACTGATTTATTGGCAATTACTGCCCTAGCTTAACTATGAATAACTTTACCTTTTATATATTTATACATTTTACAAACATCATCGTTTAAATATGATTAATCATAAATTAAATATAATAATTTTTAACTCCGGTAATGCCTGTAAAATTTCTTAATGTACTTTGGATCCCCACTAATTTAACATCATATACGATAATAAAAACAAAAGCATTAGTAAGGGACAGAAATCAGCGCCGATTGCTTGATTTTGGCGTGGGTTGCCAAATTTACCAAACCATATTATCCTTAGCGGTTTAAGAATATAATGACCTGAACTAACCTAAACATTTCTGGAGCTCGCAAAAAGGTAATATAAAATAATTATATAAAAGCTTTTAATAAACGTTGCGTTGGCGGGCGATGATACACTAAGTGACTTCTCTTGTGCAGATGAACATGTTAGCGACAAAGAAAATAATGTTGGATGCAATTAAGATTATCCTCCAACAAGAAAAAGAGACGAATGATTAGAGTGCATTGCTTATAATCGCTGGTTGTTGGCCCACCCTGTATCTTACAGAAATTTAAAGCATTATTAGGCGAAATTGATGTTGACAGCCTGTAACAAGAAACAACCCAAAATAACCTACTTAGGCACGATAATCCGTAGAAAATGTAAAGCAATTTAAATGAAAAGATAATGGTTAACCTAAAGCAGGTATTACGCAGGAATTTCGCTAATTCTAGGTTTTTTGCACCGGTACCACAGATTATTAAGAACGTCAACTTTCAATAAAATAAAATGTTTAATTTAACGATAAGGAATTGAACTCATTGAAAAAGGCAAAACGCACAACGGGTCGAAGTACAAGTATAAAAGTACCTAAATACAGACAAGTCGCAGTAACAATTTGTGGGACACAAACAGTATTGCTACTACTAAGACCAAACTGCATATAAGATTTTATTGTGAAATATGTAGCATATTTGTAATAAATCTTAAGTGCGCCCGGTATTTATTGGATATTTATGATAATTTTATAAATTATTGTTCAAAAATAGCTTGGTCCATTCTAATATTTCTTGCAGACAAACTTACGCTTAGCTGTTCTTGTCATCATTATTCAATAAGTTTCATATATTTTCCACATGTAAAACATGAAGATCATCCGATGTTTAATTTTTTCAACTTTTCCACTACTACTTCCGAATAGCATGGCGTCTTATTATAAAATAATTTTGAGTTAATAATGAGTATTGACTATATAACAATGCAGCTCCTAAGAAAGTCATATAAAACAATAAAAAAGTTCAATTCATATAATTGCAAAAATCTAAAGTAAAATCCCAAAATTACTGTCAACAATAGACTTTGAATTGATTGATTAAAATTGTTTTCTATAATTCTATAGTGTGCTCAAGTAACTGTTAACCCAGAAGTTGAATGAAACAAATTGTATAAAGTAATGGAATTTATAGTGGATTAAAGTTAAGCGACAGCGCCGAATTCCTTTAATCGAATTTTTTTTTGTGGATTATTATCTACTGTATTAGGTATTATCTAATGGCTCTTCTCATCGCCTGGCTTAAATTTGAAACTTCGCTAGGATTTACCCTCGGAATTTTATTTTGACTCAAAGGTCACCCTAAATTAAAATCCGTTGCACAAATTCTATTCCCTGAGACATAGCTATGGAGAGATGTGGAGAGAAAAATAAAAACCGTGCAAAAAAATTACAAATATTCTTAGTTCCAAAAGTCCAGAAGACTTCCCTGCAAGCAATGAAAGCTTAAGAAAGTTATATGACAATGTTTGATAAAAAAAAATTAGAAAACAAGTAGCAGAGAAAAAAAGAAGAAAGAATAGAAGATATGTGGAGGGATTACCTAATAGAGATACTAGAAAGACCAGTGATATAATTTTTTTTTTGGTCTCGAGCATATTAGTCAAGACATGTTTATATTATTTTTATTATTATATACAGTGTTTAAGTTGGCTACATATGGGAAACTTCTTTATTATTAATTTTACGAAAAAAAGTTATTTTTCATAAAAAGTTCTGCATGGTCCAAAACCTAAAATGCAATCATCCGATATTAAATTTTTCTAAGTGTATACGAAGGGTGTAAAAAAATATGAATTTTGCTCAAGAGTAAAGTACCTACCTTTATTTTTGACGATATCGAAAACCGTAATTATGAAAAGTTAATAAAAAACTATATTTTAATATGAAATTACATCTTTCTACTTAAGATTTTTTTTTATTTTTACAAAATTTCTCAAATAACTGGTACAGAACATTTATCTTTTTTATTTATTAAAAACATGATAACCTTTCCGTGTCGTTCAGAAAATAATTAGTAAATTCTAACAAAACAAAATTTATTTCTAAAAATTTAATTAATACACCATTAAAATAAAAATTCGTTCAAGTACAATGTAATCAGATCCATCTACCTCAACTTTTTTTTTACTCTTTCCAAACTTATAATTAATTGATGACTTGAGTTTACATACTACAAATTAAAGATTTTTAAAAAATTTTCCGAAATTCTATCAATAATTAATAATAAACAGTAATCTCTTATTTTTTCTTGAACATTTGATAACTTTTCAATTACTTATTGCCTGTCTTGTAACATTTTAGCGATGCATTTAAATAAATAATACCATAATAATTCATTTTGTTGTAATAATTTTAACGAACATTATTAACTTCCTCAATTCACAAACGCCTGAACATATCCGCCTTCTCCGTCAATACAACTAATTGTTCTATCGCAAATTTTTTTCAAAACTCTTCTAACCATAGCCGGAGTAATAAGTACTCTGAACTGATCCTGCAATGACTCTTTCCAAATGGGCAACATCTGTAAATGGCCTTTGAAGATACACCTTTTGTTTTAGGTAACCCCACAAGAAAAAATCGAGTGAGGTCAAATTTGGAGACCGAGGTGGCCAAGAAATTTCCGAAAACCGATGTATAACTCTTCCATTAAAACGATTTTCAAGGTATTGCCTTACATCTAACCTACTGTGGCAAGGGGCACCATCCTGTTGGAACCATATCTGTTGACGTTGAAGAAGGGGAACGTTGTCAAGAAAATTGTCTAATATATTCTCTAAAAAATGTAAATAACGGTCTGCATTCAAAAATTCATAAAAAAAAAAGGGTCCAATTATTGCATTTCCATAAATTCCACACCACACGTTTGTTTTGAATGCATACTGGTCCCGAGTTTTGATGGTAAAATTTGGATTAGTATCACTTCACCAACGGCAATTTTGGGTAGAGATTGTTCCATTTGATGTAAATGTTGCTTCATCCGAAAAAATAATATGTCTTCCCATAAATGGATTATCTTATAGCATTCCTTGGATATCATAACAGAATTCAAAGCGTCTATCATGATCTCCTGGTCTTAACGTATGAATAAATTGGAGCTTGTATGGGTGCAACTTGTTCTTTTTTAAAATTTTTGAAACCGTATCTTTGCTTATAGAATTCGGTATCAAAGCTGCCCATGTTCGCAAGGAATTTTTAGGATGTTCAATTATTGTTAAGAGCATTATTACAAATTCCATGTCATCACTGGCGCTTGTTGCTAAACTTATTTCTTACATCTCCAAAAGTCTTAAATTTGTTTAATAATTTCCTTACTGTGGTATAGTGAAGATTTTTCTCCGGGTGTTGGGTATTAAAAATGTCTGCAGCTTCTCGATTTGTTCTATAATTGTCACCCACAATTAACACAATTTCAATTTTATCTTGAGTACTTAACATTGCTGGCATTTCTACTAAAATTTATAAATACAACTGATTTTTTGAAGTTACTGTCAAACAATTCTTGTCAGTGCATCCTAGATTAAATGTTTCATTTAATTTCAATGGTGTATTGATTAATTAATTAAATTTACTTATTTTTTTCTGAACGAAACGGAAAGGTTATCATGTTTTTAATAAATAAAAAAAAATAAATGTTCTGTATCGGTAATTTGAGAAATTTTGTAAAAATAAAAAAAAATCTTAAGTAGAAAGATGTAATTTCATATTAAAATATAGTTTTTTATTAACTTTTCATAATTACGGTTTTCAATATCGTCAAAAATAAAGGTACTTTACTCTTGAGCAAAATTCATATTTTTTTACACCCCTCGTATACACTTGGAAAAATTTAATATCTGATGATTGCATTTTAGGTTTTGGGCCATGCAGAACTTTTTATGAAGAATAACTTTTTTTCGTAAAATTAATAATAAAAAAGATTCTCATAATATGTAGCCACCTTAAGTAGACACACTGTATAATATTTACACACATTCACAAATATCCATGCCCAAGACACACAGACACTCAATTGCAGGGCGAGATCTCTACCACTGGACCACCGAGGTCGGATATAAATTCAAAAATATTGAATGTAATGTTATTAATGAAAATAGTATACTAAAGTATAAGTTTTATAAAGCATCATTTTAGCACAGGCGTCCATGTTAGATAACAAGCCCCTAACGGGAGAAGTGCGCTAGTAGCTTTATAAAACATGTAGGTACTTTCTATTTTCCATTTTTTTTTTGATAAAAATCTATCTTCACAAATGGCAAACTATATTATGTATTTATTCTATTTGGTTCTCTATTCACTCTAACGTGTAAAATGGCTGTTTCTTTGCTAGTTATATAAGTGTAGTGCAGCAAAAGAGTTAAAGTTATCAAAAATGAGGCTGGTGAGGTGGTAAGTGCATTAAGTACAGAGGTAGGTACGTTAAGTTCACTAAGAGGTTTTGTCTTATGTTTTAAAAAATCCTAAAGGGCGGGGAGGAGGAGAGTGTAGGTAAAATAAGACTAGATTACTAACTTGTTAAAATAGTCATTAACATTTGTGTCGAACCGTATTATCGTTGAAAACAAACTTTAATTTACGGTGCTTCCTTTTTATTTGAAAACATATTATTTTATCGATGTAATAAAATTCTCTTGGTGAACTCTTACATTACTCTGGAGGCCTCGATTGACACTGCAATTTATTGAGTTTGCAAATAAAGTTTTATTTCTAACAATAAAATTTGAAATATTTGTCACAAAGAGCACCGAAGTTTTATTGTGAAATAATTGTATTTCGTCCAAAATGTATACAGTTTTGTATCAATCCAAGACGTCTCCCTGAGTGTAATGACGATACACCTGTTGCATAAAGTAAAACCCGAATAATTCCCAAATTATGACTAACACCTCTCCTTTATTTTAGCAATAAATAAACATAACATTTGTCCGTTATGTATAGAATATAAATAAATTTTATTTATGGGTTAGTTAAGGCAGCACAATCTCTCTCAAATCTTAATACAAACCTAAAAGAAATTCTCTAGGTTAACAGCAATTAAGTGGATGCAAAATGTCTTCTATATTGCAAGTAATTTAGTATAATGGGACATATAATTAAAATTCTGTTACTTAATTAGTCTAAGACTAGGTATATTACAACATTTTAATATCGAATTTAAAAAAGTATATAGTGCTGACATGTGCCTGCTTAATTCCACTCAGAGAAGCATGTACTATAAAATAATTAAATTTTAATAATAACAATAATAATAATAATATCAATAATAAAATAAGCTTAAACATTCTTAATTTTCATATAGGTACTTAACAAATTTCATAATTTTTACAAGGTAGACCGTATACAGGGTGTTTATTAAGTACTTGTGCAAACTTTAAAGGGTCAATCTTTGACTAATTTTAAGATGCAAAGTTCATATGAACATGGGTCCGCAACGGCTTGGTTCTTGAGATACATGGCGTTTGGTTTTTGATTATACTTTTGTTCAGTAAAATGGCAGTTCAATTAAATTCGGGAAACTGGGAGTAGTTTAATGTTAGATGGCGCCACATGCAGTGTTGTACCTGGATTTAAATTACCATAACTTTTTTGTATCACACTGTATGTCATTTTTAACTAGATAAACCTCTTTTCCATTTAATTTTATTTACAGAAGGTACTTTTACTATTTATCTCTGAAAGCAGCCGTTTTGGAAAAAACGGGTTTAAATTTAAAACTGCGTTGGAATTTTGTAAGTTGAATCAATAACACCCGGTTGTACAATTTGCGCTTAAGCACGAGTTGAGGTGCGCCTTAAACCGCTACTTAAATTCATTAAGCGTTGTACATAGAAACTTAACCACACGTTTAATCGAACTTGGCTTTCTGGATTGAAGTTGAATGCACAAATTAGCTTCTCATCGTCAGTATGTCAGTAATATTTTCGAAATTATCCAAATCCATTTTAAATTTTCTTTATCTTAAACTTTTATCATTAACGTCAAACTTGACTTTTTACGTTATTTGTTTCTAAAACTTGGCTTCAGCCCAGTAAATAGTATATATTATTATAGTAGAATTAGTTTATAAATTTCAACAATGTAAACAAATGCATGCCAAGATCGCGTAAACGCGATGTACTAGGACTGTCCCCAAACAGCTCAACTAATTTAGCAGTGCAACAATCGATCGCAAAGTTCAAAATTTTATTGACAGGCTGGAAATTAAATTTTGGGACGGTGATAGGTAAGGTTGTTGGTCCCTTTGGAACAAACATGTTGTTTATATAGTTGGCATATTTTGTAAATGAATTTTAGTATAGGTATATTCCGTCGCCGACCGTGTAATAACTCTGATGTGACACCCTTGCCCAAGTCAAGGTTTTTGCATTTCAAAGTGGAACCATGCTGTTTCTTAAAACCTATAAACTGACTCGGAAATGAATCTAATATATATCCATTTAAGATACAGTCTGTACGGTGGTTCCTTGCAGGTGCGTCATTACTTCCACGTCACCATAGCCATATGAATCTAATCAAAGTTACGAGGTTCAAAAAGTCAAAACAAAGTCTAAGTTCATAAATGTCAAAATTTTCGTGTCTAGCAATAACAGATATCTATGATTAATGGCTCTGAAAAGAACAGTTTATAGGATTGAATTGAATTTTAAGGCACAAGAACGTGTAAAAGCAAGTTTTCTGGTGCCAGATTGTTTTTACGGTTTACTGTAAAAGAGAAAGAGAAAGAGAAATACAGAAAAAACCTTACATCATTCATAAATTTTCCTTGATCTCTAATAATAAAGGCTAAAGATAGGGATCAAAAAATATATTCAAATATCCTGTTTCCAAGTAATAATACCTACAGGGTGGACGTAAAGTAAGGAATAAATTCATTATCTCGGAAACTACAATTTTTTAAAAAAATCGCTTGGACCCGTCTATTTTGTTTTTCGATCGCGCATATTCTGACATAAAATGTAAATATACAGGGTGTTCCAAATAAGAGTGCCAGAAAAAATATTTTTTCGTATATTATTGCATGTTCGGATTCTTCGAAAAATTCTAAACATTTTTCATGGAGCATGTGCAATACCTTAGCCCAAGCGTTTTGGAGTTATTCTCATTCAAAATTTGAAAAGTGGAAAAAAGTCATGGAGAAAACAAAGAATACAATTACTTTAAAAATGTTTTATTTATCGAAAAAACAGTTTGGTGAACTTAAAAATAATTTTACTTAAGTAAATGTTCGAAGTGTCTTCCGTTGGTCAACTGACAATAGCCTAACCGATCTTCAAATTCTTGCTGAACATTTCGAACCATTTGGGGTGTAATCGTATGTAATCATCGGAAAAAATTATATTTTTTACAAAATTTCTGTTTTCGAAACACATATCCTGTAACCGCTCACAAAATTCAAGGCGCCTCTCAAAGTCCCCTTCCAAAAGTTCTTGGAGAACTTGCATTTTATAAGGATGGTATTTATTTCTATGCAGTATTTTAAGAACTGTTGTTTTTCCAATATCCACGTCACTTGCTACCTGCCTAGACACCACATGCTGGTTATCTTGAACTGCCAGTAAGACTTCTAATTGTTGATTTTCATCAACTTGAGGACGACCACATCTAGGGACATCTCTTACATGACCAAATTGCCTAAACTTGTACTCAATTTTGACTGTTGATTGTGATATTGGCGGACGATTGGGGTATTTTTGATTAAATAACTCACAAACCTCTTGCTGCTTTCTAACTCTATCACCGGCACCGTAGCTCATCATCATCAAAACCTCTATGCGCTGTTTCTCAGTGAGCCGCATTTTAATGTAATTTAGTTATGAAAAAACGAAATGAGTCTTTTGAAAACTAGTAAAACGTTAGGAAAATACACATAAAACTGACAATAACAATAACTATTGACATTAATTCTTTTGATTCTTGCGTCATAAATCCAAAGCCTACTTGACTTTTTTTGCGCTTCACGCATGCTGACTACAAGTTTTTAATGAGAATAACTCCAAAACGCTTGGGCTAAGGTATAGCACATGCTACATGAAAAATGTTTAGAATTTTCGGAAGAATCCGAACATGCAATAATATACAGGGGTCCATTTAAGAAAAAAATATTTTTTTTGGAACTCTTATTTGGAACACCCAGTACCTATATCTACATTTTATGTCAGAATATGCGCGATCGAGAAACAAAATCGACGGGTCCGAGCGATTTTTTTAAAAAATTGTAGTTTCCGAGATGAATGAATTTATTCCTTACTTTACGTCCACCCCTCGGTCCACCCTGTATATAATCTTACCAAGGTATCTCTCACTCATAGTTTTTACGCTAGATCTACTATCCATAACAATTTTCTAGCTAAACATGAACAATCTGCACTACACACAACTCACTGTACGGTTTCTGTATAACATTGTATTGTACGAGTATACCTTATATTATTATATTTTCAACAAGATTTAATTAATACCACAGCAAAACAAAAGTTGTTTTGCTGTGATAACAATTTTAATCAGACCATAGGTAGAGGATACACAATAAAAATAACGTAATGTCGCCATATCACCCTTTAAAAATAATGTTTTTAAGATGATCGACACGCTGGTCATTTTTGATATATTATATAAATAGGTATTTAAGTTAAGTAGAATCACCAACAGTTTTAAATTTAAAATCAATCTTATTAAACAAGGAGTAGCAGGGTAAAGGGTGTTAAGGATATACTGAATTAGTTTTCCAGTATATCAATAAATTCACAAAGAATAAGGCAATAATATAACATATATTTTTTTTTATTGGAAGAGCTATGTCTAACTTTAATTACGCGGTTGATATATTTGTTTCGCACTTAGAACGGCATTAGAATACATTTTTAAAGTCGGCTAAAATATGTGACGCTCCCAAGAATCAAAGACTGACCTTCGCATCGACCGGTGCAGGACAAATGGGGTGAAACCCATTTTAGCTCATTTTAAAAATTGTAAAGCCGTTTTAAGCGTTATAGACAAAAAATCTAAAAACATTGTGTTTGTGGCAATTATTTTAAATGGAAAAAAGTTGTAAATATAAAAATAATTTTGCTTTTTATTTTGTATGCCCTCCTCATTCTTTAGAACTCGTACTTACAGGAATTCCTTTGAAAAACATTCAATTAATGAAAATATCGAGGAAAATATATTCAACGCAATTTCTTGGTGACAAATAAAAAACAGTTTCTGTCAAGGGCAGGGGGTGATTTTTTTAAGGGAGGTTTAATCCCATTTTCTCCCACTCCTACGCCATAACTTACCTTCAAGCTACATTTGTTTGCTTTCCATAAGAAAAAAAAAGGAAATAAGTGATGAAGTTTCGATAAAATTAGCCGTTTTCAAACAAAATTTATTTTTGTATAACACGTTATTAAAATAATAAATCAGAATACTACAATAAAACACTAGTCGTTTTTATCTCGTTAACAATGTGTTATTGACAACACTTTTCTAAATTGTTTGATTTATTGAATACATAAGACTTAAATAATGAATGATTATTCCTATAGTGAATATCTCGGTGAATATGGAAATGTATCAGAATTTATTCTGATACATTTCCAAATCGACGTGTACCGCACCGAAGAACTTTTGAAAGGGTTGATCGTAGCTTAAGAGAAACAGGTAAAAAGTCAAAATTTTTGCGAATCCATTTTAGGAAGTTTTTGCCCCATCGTGGTGGAGAAGAGTCTGTCTCCAAGACGAGCAAGGAACCCTCAGTTAGAGGAGAAAATCCTGGATTAGATTGCTGAAAATTCCTCTAATAGTGTAAAAAAACTGTCTGTCCAGGTTTATGCGACAAGGCCGGTAGTTTATGAGACCCTTCGAGAACAACTGCTATGCCCTTATCACCTCCAAAAGAAACATGCCATGCCCCGCTTATTATCCTGCAAAAGTCAACTACGCAAATTGGATTTTGCGACGATTTAGGCAAAATCATAATTTTAGCGGTAGTAGGTCAGTAGGGTCATGCATTTTTTTTTTTAATTAGTAAAAGAAAAATTATATATGAGTAGGTGTCTATATTTGGTACTCCAAAATAATGGTGTGCCTTAAACCCGACACCCTGTCAACTTAAGAAACCAACACACATATGATAATTTCAAATATGTAATTATTTGAATATGTCTTTTTCAATTCAATGCGAATATACAAAATATTTTCAAAGCAGGCATTATCATCACCTTGTAAAAGAGCCCTACTCTGGCCTGGGCCAAAAGTAAAGGAGAAATTAAAAAGAAACTGCCAGCAGTTGTAACATCTCCTTAAATATTACAAGAAAAACAAATGAAATGGAAATGTGGAAGGAAAAGAAAAAAATAATAAAAGAAACAAAGAAGAAACTTTTCGAACAACTACTAATACAGAAAGGAAAAAAACGAAGACCAAAATAAGATGATTCTAAGAGTCTGATGTATCTGAATTTGAGGAAAGAAGTAAGGGACAGGAAGAAGTACTACATGTTCTCTCAATCGAAGATTTGAAGGAGTCGGACTTTGTATTAGCAGAATTTAAGGGAGGAAAATGAATTGTTTCAGTTTTGTATATCTTTGTGTTATCCAGAAAATTACTTTATCCCATGAACTTGAAGTTATGGGACTAAAAAGTACAGATATAATAAAAAGTTCATTTGTAGTGAAAGAAAATGATATATCGATAACTGGTACAAAAATATGTCGACTACTGGATCACTTTAATTTTTGGGTATCGACATGTAGCACATTTAGCCCTGCCCCTGCCCCTGAATATATCAGATTTTCCTTATTTTTCGTAAATGAGATCTTTGCAAACCAGGTTTCCAAATTTCACAATAGCCTACTACATAAAAAATATTTCAATTAATAAATTTTCAGAAATTCATCAAAATAACAAATATTTACTATTTATTCATTTTTATTTAATAGTAACATATACAGACAAATTTGTCCAATTACAATGTTATGTTATGTTCGCCTATAAATATACTTATATAATATATTCTATACTCTATACCTACTACTTTGCCTAAAGTTTAAAAATGACTTACATCTAATAGATAATTGTTAAGATATAATAAATAAATAATTTCTAATCATTCTAATTACAGGTGATCTTAGTTCATAATAATTACGAGTAGGTGTGGAATATGTAAATGTATTCCTATTTTTAAGACTAGTTTTTTTGTTTGGGAGACATGTAGTGCTTTTATGCTAATGGTATCAAAGACATATTATTTATGATCTTGTACAAGTAAATAACACTTGTATATAGACGATAATTATATAATGATAGTAATCGAGCACTTTCAGGTAACATTTTCTGAGCTTCGACGGTATTCTCTACATAATATAAAGTGATCATGTTTAACATATTTCCTTTGCATATTTTCTAGCATTAAAATGTACTTTGCTTAAAAGGGACTCCATACTAACGAGCAATATCCGAGTCTTGATTTTACAAAGGCATTATATAAATTATTTAAAGTTCTTATGGATCTAAATCCTTGCGAATTTGGTATAATAAATCCTAGATTTTGGAGGCTTTATTGATAATATTTAGGACATGGTCATTGAATGTTAGTTTAGAATCGAATACCACACCCAGATCTGTTACTTGATCAACATCTTTTAGGGTAACATTGTGCGTTCTTACTGAAAATTTACTTTCTGGCGATGTGTAGATGATATTTTCTTACATTTTTCTGTGTTAAAATATTGCAACCTTGTGGAATTTCCGATGTAGGAGTATTAGATTCAGATTCAAAACCATTTGCTATAACAGATTGATGCCTATTTTTTAGATAGCTACTTAGAAATTCGATAAAATTCTGGGTAAGGAAAAACTTATGTACATAATTTACTTATTATCACTCTGTAATCCACCCGATCAAAGGCCTTCGCAAAGTCAGTATGAATAACATTCACTTGACCACCCTTTACCAATGTAGTCGCCAAGTAGCCCACTAAGTCCACTAGATTTTCTACGGTAGATAGTTTTTTACGGAAGCTGTACTGAAATTCTAATAGCTGTATTTCTACATGTGCAGTTATTCGCTATTATATATAATTATTTCAAAAATTCTAGATACATTAGATGAAATTGCGATTGGTCGGTAATTTTTAATTTTAGTACGACTTCCGCTTTTATAAATTGAAACAACTATAGAGATATCTTAAATTTTTCCGGAAAAAATCCTATTTTCCTAGGATTTCCTTACAACCCTTCAAAATAACTTGGGATCGAATCACAACCCAATGATTTCTTATTTTTTAAAGCTTGAATTGCTGATAAGATATTGCTTTTTGAGATCTCGGTTAAATCTAACAAGTTGCTCTCTAAGTTCATACACTACATATTTTGTGAATACCTATTCAGTTTTGTGAAAGACTCACTTGAAATGGCTAGCAAACCCCTCGACAATTGCTTTGCCTCCCATGATTTTTTGGTTCCCGAAATACATTTCATTGGGTATGCCTTTTTTATGTTCTCTTTAGAATTTATAAAGTTCCAAAATTGAGAATTCATTTTGTATATTAGTCTCGACTTTTATAATATATTTTTGGTAAGCTTGTCGAATGTTTTTTTTTTATTTCTGATCTTAGAGAGTTGTAATGTGGTTGTAGTCTTGCAGACATTGAGGTATTTTTATTTTCTTGTATAGTTTACGATTTCTTGCTTTAGCTTTAATATGCAATTTTATTTCTTCCGTTAACCATAAGAGGTTTTGCTTTTGGTACACACATCAAAAATTTCATAAATTATTTCATAAAAGTTTTCTACGGCTTCATTTACGTTATCATAATGCGTTAGATTACGGTTAGATCATCCCAGTTCGCATGGCACATTAATGTATATAGAAATAAGTGATCGGCATTGCGAAAACTATATCGGGGTTTGTTATTTGTTAGGGTTTTATTATTTTGATCTTTTATATTAATTTTTATTTGCAAACTAGGATGGTATGCATCTTCTAGTAGTAGTGGTTCAGTATCTCTGGCTACATCACAGTTTAAATTTGTAATAACAAGATCTACCGTATTTTTCTCTCTATTGAACGCCATTTATTAAATTATAAAGATTGGTTAGAAGTTGAATCTGATTCAAGTTATTTTTATTAATATTAAATTCGCCTATTATTATCTAATTATTTGTGTTATAAAATTACGAGTTTCTAAGTATGTAAAAAATATTTAGTAAATCAATTGATTTAGTGACGGTGGAATATAATATACTATAAAAATATACAGTAGTTTAGTATACAGAGTTAGTTCAACGCAAAATATATTAATATTCATGATTTCTACATTTAAATTTATTTCTACGTACTTAATTGAATTTATTTTGAACTGCCAGTATAATACCTCCACCTCTGTTTTTTTTATTTGTTCATATTTTCAATCTGCTCTAAATATATTATAGTCTGGTCCAAAAAGTTTATACCACTGTGGATACACGTTTTTGTTAATACCACTATGTTATGTTCGAATTGTTGTGAATTTGCGTAAAATTCGTTTGTTTTAGTTTTCAAGTCACACACAATTTGGTAAGTAATATACATTTAGATTTGTACGTGCATTTATTTAGTGTCCATTCGTTTTCAGCGCCATAGTTTATATGTTGTTTTTGTACCTCAATTTTTCTTTGGAATGCTGGACAGTTTGGATCTTTTGCCGAATGCTCCCTTGGTTCAAAGTGCATTTTCTTACAGTTAGGACAATTTAGTGTTTTTAGGTTTTGAAAATTTTTTTAAAGTATGTTCTTCTGCACAGTTTTACTACTGCAATGTTTTGCTACATGACCAAAAGTACAACAGTTTAAAAACATAGCCATGCCATGTTGATATGTTCTTTATTATATATATAGAGTTTCGTCAGATCAAAAAATAGGTCTGCTTTAAAACGTAGGTACTTAAGTGTAACCGGAGTTGTCTGTATAACTTCATTTTCTTTGTAGGGGTTTCATCTCTCTAAAGTGTCGACTACTGCGGTGCTTTTACCTTTTATGTAATATTAACGAGTTTGACTTCCACAGAATCTTATAATTTTATTGGTATTGGTTTAATTATTTCGTTGTTTTAAACAGTGGCGTAACTAAGGGCACGTGCGCCCCCCCCCCGCAAAATTTTGAAAGCGCCCTGCTATTTTGCACCTCTCTGAATCCTTCACACTTACACTATAGTAAAAAATATTGTCATTTGTAAGCGTTGTTTAATATAGAAGGATATGAAGTACCTATTGTAGTTGTCGATTTTCATTTGATTTATTATTTTCATCAAGGGACCTAAGGGCGCCCCCCCCCTCCGCAATGCGGGGCCTGCGGGGGCGGTTTTTACACCACTGGTTTTAAATAATTATTGTAAGTTGACTTGACAGATGCGTAGATTAGTTTGCTAAATCGCTTTGCCAATAGAAATATAATATTTTTGGACAACAAAGTACCTTTTTATTTAATTATGCCTGACTATGACTACATATTCTTGTACACAGTTAAGCTCGCAGTTGAGTTTCAGGGGGAAGGGGCAATTGCACCCATTGCGTTCCCCCCCCCCCTTTTTTTTTGTTTGAAATAATTGCTTCTACATCGCACTTGAAGCAAAAATACAACAAAAAAGATATTAAACTACCTATATAAATAAAAAACAATATAGATTTAAAAAACGAAGAAAATCCGCGGTCTTTAGTAGGTACTACGTTATTTTCAGTAGACGTCCCTAGCGGTCATTGGCAGGTTTTTGGGCGGCTTATCCTACACCTTTGAAAAATCTCCCTTTGGGACAATTTTAAAGCCCTTAGCTGTACATTTTGTTGGATTTTCAATGATATCAAAGAAGGTTTTTCTACAAAAGTTAGCATTTAATGACCAAAAACGAACACCATGAGGTGTTCTCTGGCTAATAAGAAGAAGAATAGAAGAATAATTTTAAGTAAGAAATAAACAAAACTAACACCTGATGATGTGCCATCATCTGCTGATCCAACAACTACAACTAGCAACAACAACCGGCTCAACGAACGTTACCTTAACCTTACCATGGATCGCCTTGAAATTATTCAATTGTTTAATTTTCTGTCCTTGTCTTTATTATTGTAATTTGACAAAGACGGAACATAAATATTCCTGCACAAATCAGCTGATTACCCCACGCTAAACCTCATTCATTAATTTTAGTCGTCAACGCCATAAGCCATAAACAGCGACAACGATAATTACCTACCAAAATATTATTTCGACATTCGACAATTTTTTTCTTTACGCTTCTTGTGTGTTACTTTGTGGGAAGCGTTTTTTTTTCGTTCGTAGGGTATTTATTAGCAGGCCTATGAAGCTATAAAGCCAATTCTTGATTTTATGCCTCAGCTATCGAAAATTCCACAAAAAATGTGGTATATAATTTTTAATTTACTACTTATTATACTCGTCTGTTTCAATTAAATTTTACGGTTAAGTACCTACGTTTGTTATTGTACCTTTCAACATAGTCGTAAAATGTGTTACAAAGAGGTTAACAAACTTAACGAGCAAATTCTAACCTTAAATCGCTCCAAAAGTTCGTCGAAGTCACATAAAACACACAATTTAAGTCGTATCTACACAAAACGTATGTTGTTTTACGTAAATCTTCGCACAAATAATATACCATAAAATACGATGCGCGATTCACCATTAAAAAACTGCCATATAAACAAACAATTAAACTTAAGCCATTAAATAAAAATTAAAACTCGATACGATGCCGATTTCCGTATTGAAACTAAACTACGATTTATTCCGGGATTCGAGAGGCGCATGTGTAACTTGCAATAGGTAAAGCATTGTTTAAAAATAGTTTAACTTTTGATACTTTACGCGAAAAATAAAATAAATAAATATTAACATTAAGCACAATGTTGCTTTAATAAAAGGTTTTAGCATTCAAAGATGATTGTATCAGCGAATTTTCCCGTTAAACCCGTAGTGAATTTTCTGTGAACGCACAAATGAAAAATGACTCGAACTATTTTATGTCCTAGTATAATTAAGATAAATACGTATACGTTCTACTAATTAGAAGTCTATTTTTGTTGCTTAATTAAGCCATCACAGTTAAAAATAGGGAAAATTAAACCTTTTATGTTGATTTGCGAAACAGGCAGAGTCACCTGTGAGTAAATGGAGAAAGAAGGAAAGAGAATAGTCGATAATTATGGTTTAGGTCTGTGATATGCATGGGCAAGACAATCAGCACCAACAGGCAAAACTATAATAGGCTTGTTACCGATATTTTTTTAGGGTATTCACTAGAATTCAATAATCTGGATAAGTTGTTAAAATTTCAGCTCTCTAAGTGTATCCAATTCTTAGATATTCAATGTTAAAGATTGGGTTGCAGTAAAAAGCGCTTCGCCGACTCGTGACGTCATTCTGCATAAACATCAGGGCGCGAGGGTCGGCAAACGCAAACGAATTCGAGTTTGCTAATTGCTACACAGTAATTAGTCAGTAATCCATTATAATCCATCTGTGTTTGTTTCCAATGTACATGATTGTTATTATTATTATCTAGAGAATGTGTAGTTGAGATTAAAAGTCCAGCAACCGAAAAATCATATTTAAATTACATAGATTTAGATGAAAATATTAAAAATGCTTATGCCAAATTTAAATACAAATGTATCTCAGTAAAAGAATGCGTCGAATTTTTGTCATGTCGCAACCAGATTTTAAAAAATCAGAAAAACTTACAATAAAATATTACATTTTTGACGAAATGCTTTTGTTAAATCTGTAATAAAACGACTACATACAATGACAAACAATGAATTTTGGGTGAACATTTTTTTAAATACAATATTGTAAATTATTATTTTTGTTTATTTCACTACATATTAACTACTTTACAAACTATTTGCACTATTTAATCTAAATATTTAAACGTAGCATATGTGGTTGAGAAATAGCAAATTCCCCTTTTCTACAAATCACTCGTTCTATATACATTCTTAATCTTGCAATCCTTATTGATTTCTTAACTTATTGCTTAGAATTTTTTCGGCTGGATGATGGTGGTCTAACAGGTTGATTAATATTGGCTTCAAGTTGGTTTTCGAGATGTGTAAAGCCTCTGTCGGCAATTACCTGGGCCCCTGGATTTAACTTATTTAAAAATGTCGATTCCTCGACTATCATTTTGTCAGTCCTTTAACAACCAAAATCAGAAGAAATATAAGAAACTAAACCATTTGGTGTACATGTTATTAGGTATTTCATGGTGTTATACCCTTTATATTCTGAACATGAAAGGGACTGTATAGTATCGGTTCACTTGGTTTTTGTATTAATATTTCCACAAGGAATAGGAAGTTTTTTCTGAACTTCAGATAACGACTTGAAGTGAACAAATGAACCTGCTAGTAAAGTCACTGTTCTTGAATAATATAACATATACATACTGTGACAACCTTTACACTAAAATCGTCAGCTAATATTCTGTAGGACAATTTTAGTTTGATCTTTATTAGGAGTAAAAAAATATCCAATCTATTCAATTTACATTCTTGGGCTAGCATATTTACAATAAATAATGAATGGCTACTGGCTAGGCATACCTGAATAGTTTGGGATTTTTTTTTATCAAGAATAAGGTTCTCTTTTGTATTTCTTCTTTAATATCTATATGTTTTCTACTATCGATATCTGAATCTGACAAGCTTAGTTCTGATAAAATAAATGTTGTTGTAGAGCCGTGACTACTACAGGCTGAATCGGTACTATTTTCTCCGAAACCTTTTCCTTTAAAGGATATTTTCTCTTTTTTCCCATTTTTGACAATTGCAAATCTTCACTAGTACACTGGACTCCCTTGCTGTGAACTTCAGCCTATAGGCTGCAACACTTGAACACACATATCACAAAACAAATAAGAGGCCCATATCGTTAGACTTTAGTACGATTTTCATCCCATTTTCCTGCACGACGTCTTCATTCTCAGTATAAATTTCTGAAGTTTCAGGAAGTAACAAGTTATTAATCAAGGATTTCTGTTCTTGACATCTTGACGATGGTGTCGACCTGTGTGTGGGCCGTAACTCGATCTTTCTGGCAATAAAAAAAATCTTTGTACTACTTTTGGCTTAAGTCTAATATTCCCTTTCTTCATTGTCTTTATATAGGTACATATAATTTTCTATGTCTTTTATCTAAAATAGGTTAGTTCAGGTTAGTGGGGCATTTCTGGAAGTGTAACGGCACTTAGAAACTACACAATATTTAGTAAAAACTTTTTTTAGCCTTTATTTTAAACCAGCAAGAAGATAAGAAATATATAATTTAACTATCAAACGCCGTTTCCATACTGAAACGCAATACCGCACGCCACACGCTTAGTAAATTTCAAACGTCATTCGACCAGCATCTGCAAAGTGACGTCACGCGAAGCTCCGCTTCGTTTTCGCGCCGTCCAACTTTGATAATTTATTTAAGGGCTTAAATGTCCGAATAAAAACCTAAAAATTTTGAAGTTAGTTTAAAACGTAGTATACTTTCGATTTTTAAAATAAAAATAAAATATTGAACGGGCCTATTACACTGTCCGACAAGATTCTTGAACAAAGTTCAGCCCATTACTTTCACAATGCTATTACCTTCCTAATAATAGAAAAATATACTACCAACAACAAACTACCCTAAAGACTTTTCTGTCTTGAACTCTGGCACCAGGAAACGCCTTCAAAAGTACCATCAATAGCTACTCCGTTATCTGACTGGTTTCTTGTTTGTCCCTGCGGAACAGCATCCTCCAGTCAGTACTCCAAGAATCAAAATATTTTTCTGCCGTATTTGTCTCTCGTTCAGCTCACGAATTGACTCATTGACATCATTATTAGCCGTACCATTTACTGTTGTTATTTGACGTTTTATGTCGGAGATTTCTTGCCTAAACCCATCGTTTATTTTTGCTGTTCTTCATATTTCGAAATTAATCGACTATATTGTGCTTCCATGTTAATTAGCTTATTCGTAATGTAATATAGTGAAACTTGACTTGCCGACTGAGTTATAGTTTCTCCAGGTGATTCCTCATTAGCATCACTCTGCTCCACAGTGCTAACACCCAGTCCAACTGAAAGACGACCTCGGCAGTGATAGAGTAGTAGACTTGTGAAAAATTGGGCGGCTTTAGCTACTGTAGTGCTAAATATTTTTTTTTACTCTGTCACTACGAAGCAATCAACTTAATTCCCTAGATGTGTTATGTTTTTGGAATCAGCTCTTCTTGAAGATTACAGGTCTGAACTAAAATATAGCGGTTTTCGCTTAAAAAAAATTGTTAATCTACTACATAAGTTATCCTGTATAATAAATATTAATGCCAGAAAATGCGCTTTAATAATTATTTATGGTACAAGTGTGTTATGTTATACATAAGTCACGCTGGAAAATGTTTAGCCCTTGAGGCCGTAGCCCGAGAAGGCTAATTCCCAATTGACTTATATGACTCGCCATACAAAATTTTATCCAACACTTGATAAGTACCTAGATATTATTAAAACATTGAAAATTATAGTGTTTCAATGTTAACAGAACTGGAAAACCTTGTATTTTATTTTAATAATTGACATATTTTTAAATGCCAAGTTTGACAAGTAAAAGTAGCCTAGGGTGACTATTGTTGTCATGGAATTGATTAACAACAAAAATTTGAGGACAGAAAAAATAGTAGTTTTCCTATTCAGTGCGCAAAGTTATGTTTTCCCGCACGCGAAAGCAGTTAGACGAACGACGCGAAGCGGAGTTCGGATAAGCTTTAAGTGCGGGAAAACTACTTTGCGCACGTGTTAGGAACAATATTTTTTCTACGAGTGAAATAACTATATATTTTTTTAATTTTAAATTTTTATTGACATCAAAAACAACTATATCCCCCTTTGTTCGCACCATTTGGAAAACAACTCGTACTGTTTCTCGTATTTTTCTCGCGATTTGGCAGGCAGCAATTGCAAACTAGCCATGTTGGCGGCTTCTAGGACATCTTCTGGAAGTTCTTCTTCAGTGATATCCATTTTTAAAACAGTTTTTTTTATTTTAAATAGGTGAAAATGCTAGTGAAAATTTTGAAGAAGACCTCTAAACTGACATGAAAGCGTTGTATGACAATGTATTTTGGTTGCTAAGGGAACAAACCGCATTTGACACAAAAATACTTGATTTTTTTTAACTTGAACAAAATTAGAGGAAAATATAATAGTTATTTATGGTACAAGTGTGTTATGTTATACATAAGTCACGCTGGGAAATGTTTAGCCCTTGAGGCCGTAGCCCGAGAAGGCTAATTCCCAATTGACTTATATGACTCGCCATACAAAATTTTATCCAACACTTGATAAGTACCTAGATATTATTAAAACATTGAAAATTATAGTGTTTCAATGTTAAGAGGGGAGTTAAATAAGAAATCAATTGCAGAGCCTCACGCAAAAGAGATCAATTCAAAAACTATGAATTTTCAAAGCATTTTGATGGCGCACGTCTAAAGATAAAACATGAGGCTGGGAGTTCGTCTATTTTTTATTATAAAATATTGCAAAATAGTCCAGTTATCAATTAACAAAAATAGCAACAATTTGAAATCTGTTGTCACGGAATCAAATAAAAAATAGTGAAGCTCCTAGGTAATATTATAACAAACATATTTACATAGTTTCAACAAGAAAAACGTCGGTTTGCAGTCAATGATCTCATTTTAGTAAATAATATGACATATGGGACGATTTTTGTCTGCCATGTTGAAGTTTTAGGCGAACGGTTAGCTTCGACAACCACCATCGCATGGATAACTTAGTTCAGTAACTACATGCCAGAGAGCAGCACGGGTGTCCCAAATATAGTAGTATTTTCTTGGTTACCCGACTTTGCATATAATTGTACTAAAATTTAGTGTTCAAGGTATATGATGCAGTATACAAAATGAATTAAAATATTCAAAAAATGAGGAGACGCAGACATTCCATAAGTAAATTTAATTATTAAATAAAAAAGAAGAGCTTTTCACAACGATATTTTCTTTTAATAATTAAATCCGTACCTACCTTAACTAATTTTAATCGCTACTACCCTATGTGTGAACTACAAATTTACGGTTGATAATAATTTTAATAATTAAGCAATAATGGTCTCAATGCATATCTAATATTAGGTATATAAAAAGTAATAAAACCCTCCGGTTACTACCCAGACGGCACCCTATATTCCTGGAATATTCCCCTATCTGCCAATAGGCCATAATATCTTGCAATAGTCCTGGAATATGCACTGAATATCTCAAATGTATCTTATCTCATAGGAATATTCCATATGTATGCCATTGTAGATATGCCTGGAATATGCCGCGGGTATATTTACAGGATATGCATTGTGGAATATATTCGATTTTTTTTTTAATACTTATTGATAATAATATATATAATATAATATCTATACAGAGTGATTGCGGTCTTAAATTCTATTTTTACATAACTTGATATAGGTATAGGAACTATTTAATTATAGATAATATAGAGGAAAAGGTGCATATAATTATGTATGCACCTAATTAAAAAATAAATTTAAATATGAAAATGTTTTAGACTTCATAAAGTTTTTGTGTAGGCATTTTCTGCATTTCATTAGTATTTTGTTAAAAATGAAACTTGATTTTTTTTATCATATTATTAAGTCAATTTTTGGATTCGAGCGGTGATACAAATTTGGCGTTTTATACGGTGTTGCTAGATTCCGCGTTTTAACCCTAAATTAAATTCTAAACTAACACATATTTTGATTGCAAATAAATTTATACTGAAAGAAAAAATATAAAGGCACAACCTCTGGAGAATTAGTCATAAAATGATATAAAATAGTCAGTAATCCATACGAACGCGGCTGGTTTTTCTCTCCGGACACGTGTTAGATGTTGTGCCTTTATATTTTTTCTACTTGTTAGCGATTCGGTGACTGTGACCGACTAAATTTATCATTTATTTGATATGAGATTTTCGTTATTTCGAAAGAATTGGCCATACACGATTGGACAAACTGGTGAATAGTAGCGTACATGAATATATGCCTTCACTGGTTGACACCTAATGTGTAACATTTTCGAGAATGAACCATCTTTTGATCAACGCTAGAACGTATGCATTAAAACATGGATTTCAAACTTGTGGTCTACAAACACAGAGGGCGCGACATAATAACTGATACCGTCAGAACCGGTAATTTCGCAGCCAAAATGGCCAGTAATCTTTGCGTACTGCATTCCATTACACTTGGAATCCATAGTATTTAGACAGTTCTTCTGTTTTTACTATGAGGGCTATTGCTATTACTTCTTTCTGGTTTAATACAGCTCCGCTGACGATGGCTATAAGGTAAGCCGAAACACGTGTCCGGAGAGAAAAACCAGCCGCGTTCGTATGGATTACTGACTATTTTATATCATTTTATGACTAATTCTCCAGACGGTAGTGCCTTTATATTTTTTCTATTTGTTAGTGATTCGGTGACTGACCCGACTAAATTTATCATTTAATTATACTGAAAGTTTATGTTTTATATATATGTGCTTAATTGAGAGAGTTATTTTTTAATAACGATTTTTTTAACACAAGTTTAACTAATTACTGTTGCGTAACTCGGAAACGCTGCCTGTACGTCACAGAACTGACAGAGCCTGCTTTAGTTAATTTTTTTGCACCTTGTTTTAAAGATCTGTTTTTAGGTTTTAATTTTTTTTATTTATAAAAGTAAAAAAATATATATTAATTTTAGTAATGTTTTATTATACCAAATTTGTAACTCTTAACTACTAAACTAACTGACCTGCTAAATTAAGTATATTTATATGAAAAAGAAAAAAATGAATATTCTTAGCATATGCCATAAATATATTTTGGCAGATTAAAAGATATTGCAGGCATATATTTCATGGTGACTTGGAATATGCATACAATATGCCAGTCACATGCCCTGGCAGATATGGAACATTTATGGGATATTCCAATATGCCAACGAAATATTCATGGAATATGTATGGAATATGTTTGTGCCGTCTGGGTAGATTAACTAAAACTTGGAAGTAATTGAGTGGCCCTGCGTATATAACATTTAGGAGGAATTTAAAAAGTGCACCACTCATCAAGTCAACATATTATTATTACCACATACCACAGTTGAAATTAGCTATATATTATGTTATATAGGAGCTGGTCACAGTTGTCTTTGGTATAATTTAGTATAGTACAATCTAAACTTAAATAGTTAGTACAATAGTAAACTATGTACTCCCTTAAAAGCAATTCATCTATCGACGACTTTATAAAGTTGTTGGGTGGGTAAATTACAGATCTCACATTTATTTTTAGAAATATATTGCTGATATCATACGCCTACCGTCATCTACGAATAATATATAGAATTTAAACTTTTAGCTGATTTTGTGTGCGATTCTGAGCAATTCAACTGCGCTCTTAACAGAACTGGAAAACCTTGTATTTTATTTTAATAATTGACATATTTTTAAATGCCAAGTTTGACAAGTAAAAGTAGCCTAGGGTGACTATTGTTGTCATGGAATTGATTAACAACAAAAATTTGAGGACAGAAAAAATAGTAGTTTTCCTATTCAGTGCGCAAAGTTATGTTTTCCCGCACGCGAAAGCAGTTAGACGAACGACGCGAAGCGGAGTTCGGATAAGCTTTAAGTGCGGAAAAACTACTTTGCGCACGTGTTAGGAACAATATTTTTTTTACGAGTGAAATAACTATATATTTTTTTAATTTTAAATTTTTATTGACATCAAAAACAACTATATCCCCCTTTGTTCGCACCATTTGGAAAACAACTCGTACTGTTTCTCGTATTTTTCTCGCGATTTGGCAGGCAGCAATTGCAAACTAGCCATGTTGGCGGCTTCTAGGACATCTTCTGGAAGTTCTTCTTCAGTGATATCCATTTTTAAAACAGTTTTTTTTATTTTAAATAGGTGAAAATGCTAGTGAAAATTTTGAAGAAGACCTCTAAACTGACATGAAAGCGTTGTATGACAATGTATTTTGGTTGCTAAGGGAACAAACCGCATTTGACACAAAAATACTTGATTTTTTTTAACTTGAACAAAATTAGAGGAAAATATAATAATGCAGATTTCAAAAAAATTTTGAGCCGCACGGCACAATACTTCGGTATAGTTTATAAGGCAACACATAAACCACCTGTCAACTTTGTCTTGTTACAATATTTTTGTATAAATATCTAAAAAAATTATAAAATATAAGAAAAAAACGCGTCTATAATATGGTAATTTTGCTTTAAAATAAGTGTGCAGGAAAAAAAATTTCCCGCACAGTGTGCGGGAAAGTGCTACTTTGCGTATGCAAAAGTGTGCGCAAAGTAGCTTCTTTGCGGTCACTCGTAGAAAAAATTATTATTTTGCGATTTTCGAGGGTAGTTTTTCAAAATATGGAAGGAACTTCAGCCAAAATTCAAAAAGAAGCTTGCGTGTTCATTTATTATTCCCCACAAGTCAAGAGACAGTTATGACAAAGCCTTATATGAATGCATATTTTACCACATCCCACCAGTGAGTTATAATCATAACCCACCAGTGAGTTATGGGTATAACCCACGTGTGAGTTATAAGCTACTTTATTAGTCTAAAATCGATCTAATAATGCTCACTTTATATGTAAGTGTTGGATAAAATATATTATCCCACGTGTCGTCCTACGGACCTTTCCGAAATATTGTTAAATAATTAATTTGTTCCTTATTTTATGTACCTACATACTGTATAAAAAAAAAGACGTTTATAAATGAAATCCTTTTTATATTTGCTCTTGTTTTTTACTGGCATTCACAATTTGGTTTGTACAGTGAAAGCCCGCCCTCAATCTAACCGGGTTTTCTCATTAATCATTTTCATGATTTATTGCGGAATTTCGTAAACCATATGGGATTTTCAAGAGTTTGTGCTCGTGATCGGTTTTCCTAAAGCGAATAGAAACGACACAGATGTGGGATATCTAGAAGATATATTATGGTGGTTATTGTTGTGGCAATTTTAAAATATGTTAAGGGTCGATTACACGAAGCTAGCTTAGACGCTGTTAGCGCACTATTTTACTAGGTGCCAGTAAACCAGCTCTATCAGCTCTATGTACTCAAGGTAGCTTGTAAACTATCTGGAAAGTTTACTTGTTAATGTGTGGGCGAGTAAAGTTGCTACTAGCTGACTTTTTACTATCTGGATAGTAAAATAGTACCGTGTAATTATATCAGCGAGTAAACTAGCTTCTGTGGTGACAGAAAGTTAGAATATTTGTGGCGAAGTGTGTTCATATTTTGATTTTGCAAAAGGGTAAAATATCTGTGCTTCCTGGATGCGTTAGGGTTATATTACAGGAGGACTTAAACAATCAGTCTTGCAAGAAAAACAGAAGGAAATGGGTGAGAAAATGGTTTCTCGCAAAGATAAACTAAGTGCTTCGAGGGCCCTTTTAAAGAAATTCGCCGAAGAAGATCCGGCGGCGTATAAGAATAGGTACAATTTTAATACGTTGTTATAAATAAATGGTATAGAAGGTTCAATCCGGAAAACAAATACTGTAATGAGATGCACTGAAATGCAAATACAACTGCAGGTGTACCTACACAAGCGAGTATATGAGATTAAGCTTGGTTTCTAGCTACGTGCATGTAAACTAGCTTCCTGAATTGACGCTTCATTGCTAGGTTAGTAAAAAGTAAATTCATGGAAAAATTTTGCATTCCCAATTTCATGAAATTATTGCTAATGTTTATTATGTTGCGCTGGTGATGTGGAATCGGCAATGGCAATCGACTGTTGCAGTGGCAAATTAGTTGTGCGACCGTTCGGGGGACTGTACTGGTACGGCTTTTGGTCAGGCTGTTGGATGTTCTTTCTTAGGGCAGGGTCGGCTTGCCGGACCTAGTTCTGGTTACAAAGGCGACTTGTAAAACAATTAATTTAATGGTGTTTACAAGTAGATAATCCACTATGACGTTCTGGGTAACAAGTTGCAAGGGCGATTTAAAAAAAATTGGAACGGTTATTCGCTGGCAGTTTGCGGATCGTTAAGAGTGCAAATTGATGTAGATAAATAATAAATACTGTATATGTTGTCTATTTATTGACACTACCTACCGTGCCGCCCTTGAAAAGCCGCCACTGAAAAATTATGAGGAAATCGGAAAATTTGTCATGAACCAGCAGGAAGAAATCGACCTCCTTCTTTGAGAAGTAATGAGAGAATACTTTGGTAGACAAGTCGGGCCCCACGTTGGAAAATTGCAACGCACACTACAGTTTTTTTTTCTGAATAAAAAAAAATTCATTTATTTCATTTAAAAGAAAAGGTGGTCCCTGTGATGAGCACTGCTGAATAAGCAAAACCGTAGTAAACGACATATTTAAATAAAAAAGGAAAACTTAACTTAATTAAATTATTATACATACATATTAAGTGAAATATAACAGATGTAAACTCCATTCCACAATAATTCGTTGATTTCTCGACCGCAATAAAATTTAAATGACAACCCTCAGTCGTAATCCCAACCATAAATAAGTTGCCTGACAAATATCTATTGTGTAGGCACCGGACCTTTTGAAAGAGTACAGGTCCTGATTACCTACTAATTTCAATAGTTTAGGTTAGCTATTTTCAACAAAACAACAAATATAAAATAATAGGTAAGTATCTTTATTTTAATCATGTAATTAAATAGCTATTAATATTTATACAAAAATACTAATCTACAATATTATAATAATACAATATTTAACTTAACCTACTCTATATTTACTATCACTATCGTCTTCATCTATGCCTAGACTAATTATTAAGGGCCTTACGTTACTATTAATTATGTTATAGGAATCTTCGACTTGGATCACGTGTCTCACAGAATTTTTCCAACTTTCTACTGGGATGTTATTTACACATTTTTTAATTAATTTTATAACAGAACTACTTAGTGTAGGGGATGTGTTTTCTCTTCTAATCATCGTCTTTAACTGGCTCCATATATGTTCTATTGGGTTAAAAATACAGTGATACCGAGGGAGGCGTAAAACTATGTGACCATTAGATGAACTAAGATGAAAATACTCTGCTTTATATTGAACATCCGCAATTTGCCATTAACCTACCTAATATACCAATATAATAACATAATTAATAGTAACGTAAGACCCTTAATAATTAGTTTAGGCATAGATGATATTATAATATTGTAGATTAGTATTTTTGTATAAAATGATTAAAATAAAGATACTTACCTATTATTTTATATTTGTTGTTTTGCTGAAAATAGCTAACCTAAACTATTGAAATTAGTAGGTAATCAGGACCTGTACCCTTTCAAAAGACACTTATGGCTGGGTTTAAATTTATTGCGGTCGGGAAATCAACGAATTATTGTGGAATGGAGTATAGCTAAATTTCGTTGTTCTTGAATAATCAATCGCAAATAAACAATAGTCCCAATATCCTCGACACTCGACAAACGGTCACAGTCGAACTTATGACTCAGGGTCGCGGAATCCTCAAAATACGGTGCTTGATATACAGGGTGTTCCTAAATGTCATGTACATGCCGTAGGGAATGATTGCCTGGCTTATTTTATGACTAAAAATCCATATAAACATAGGTCCACAAACCCTTCGTTACCGATCATACAGGTTGTTGAAATTTTAAGATTTTTTAAGTTTTTCTTTAATAGCTTCTGCAGTTTTTAAGATAATTTGCCCAAATCTGGAACACAGGTTACGCTGTAGGACTTACATCATTGAGCATGCCAAATGGTTCTGAAAATCTACAGGAAGATATTTTTCCGGGGTCATGCCTCCTTTTTTCGTCCTGAACTTTTTTGTGGTGCGCCGTTGGTAGAGTCTAAAATATGAAGTGTATTTTCTCTTTTGTTTATAAGCTTTTTAGTTTCTTGTTGGTTTTTTGTATCTGCGACCGATATCGAGAAAAACAATAAAAAACGATTTTCCGTATTTCGCTAGAAAAAAATAAAATTTTTAAAATGATCTAGTAGGCTTTGGCTTTATTTGGATACTCTTTTGTGTTTATTAATTTTGACAGTTAGCATTTGATATTGCGAGTGGTTGCAAACTGTAAGGCGTAAAAGTGTTTTAAATGCGCGTCAATATCACGTAATAATGCCAAATTTTATGAATTCTGAAATGGCTGAGATGCATTTCATCTATGGTCTTGCGAATGGAAATGCAAGAGAAGCCAGACGTCTGGAGATGGAGCGCTATCCTAATAGGATGATACCTGATCATCGAACATTCTCGAATATTCATAGACGTCTTGTAGAAACTGGAACTTTTAATAAAAATAACAATGATGTAGGTAGACCACGTACTGTTAGAACACCACAGATCGAAGAAGCTGTTCTAGATGAAATAGAAGAAAATCCCGGCACTAGCACTAGAAAGATCTGTGAACATTTAAATATTAGTCATCAAGTTGTTTGGCGTATCCTGTTTGATTCTATGATATACCCTTACCACATTCAAAGGGTGCAGGCGCTCTTTCCTCGAGATTTCCCTTTAAGGATTAATTTCTGTCAGTGGTACGGTAATAGGCTAGCAGCCAACCCCAATTTTGATTGTAAAATCTGTTTTACCGACAAAGCCAATTTTTCAAGAAATTCAATTTTAAATTTTCACAACAACCACACATGAGCTGACGAAAATCCACATGAAATTGTAGAAACGCATTTTCAAGAGCAGTTCTCATTAAATGTATGGGGTGGTATAATTGGAGATCACTTGATTGGTCCTTCCTTTTTGCGTAGTCGACTTAATGGTCACTTATACAGGCATTTTTTACAACAAGAAGTGCCTTTATTACTCGAAGACTTCCCTCTTTTGCTGACAAATCAAATGTGGTATATGCAAGATGGCGCGCCAGCACATTTTTCTATTTTGGCTAGGGAGTATTTAAGTGTATGAGAACAGGTGGATAGGACGTGGTGGACCTCAGTCATGGCCCCCTAGGTCCCCTGACTTAAATAGCCTTGATTCTTTCCTAGGGGGGCACCTCACATCTCTAGTGTATACAACACCTGTAAATAACGTTGATGACTTACGAAACCGAATACTAAATGCATGTGAAACCGTAATAAATACTCAGCGGGTTTCCGAACTAGTACGGGCATCAATGAAAAGAAGAGTGGGCGCATGTATAAGGGTTATAGGAGGTCACTTTCAACAATTGCTTTAACATAGTTCTCTTGTTATTATAATTATTTAGGTTTTTCTGCAATGTAAATCATTGCTACAAAAACCGGGTCGTCCCAGCTTTAACTTTCAACAGGTAGTGGCGAATAAACTGTCAATACAGAAAATGGTTTTTTATTTTTTTTCTCGATATCGGTCGCAGATACGAAAAAACAACAAGAGGCTAAAAAGCTTATAAACAAAAGAGAAAATACACATCATATTTCAACTACCAACAGCGCACCACAAAAAAGTTCAGGAGGAGAAAAGGGGGCATGACCCTGGAAAAAATATCTTCCTGTAGATTCTCAAAACCATTTGGCATGCCCAATGATGTAAGTCCTACAGCGTAACCTGTGTTCTAAATTTGCACAACCTTGCAAAAACTGCAGGAGCTATTAAGGAAAAACTTAAAAAATCTTAAAATTTAAACACCCTGTATGATCGGTAACGAGACGTTTGTGGACCTATGTTTATATGGATTTTCAGTCATAAAATAAGCCAGGCAATCACCCCCTTTCGTATGTACATGACATTTAGGAACACCCTGTATAGGCCATTAGCATTCTTGGAAAAAAGAAGAGAGCCAGCCTCAAAAGTTTTGAAGTAAAACTGACTTACTGACACTGGCAAATATAATTGAAAACCAAAACAAAGACATTTCCACGAAAGTACCGTTGTATATGGATGAAATGATATGGTGGGATACAAGGAAAATAGAGTGATTAAAGATATTGGCAAAACGTAATCCCGCTTAGCCAGAGTCACCGAAGGGAAGGTCCCAAAGGAACCAAGATCACGTCGCTAAAGGTAGGTGTGTAGTTTCATACAGAAAACAAAACATTAAATTTTTTACCAGTTTTAAAGCTAAAATCCAAAATAAATATGCGATATAAGTTACTATTATAGGCCAGTTCTGTTATAATGGCTTCAGTGGCGTATTAACCCAGCCCCGGGCCTGTGTTCCAAAATCTCAGTCGGGCCCCCAGTGGCGCAACCAGAAAACGAGTTCGGGAGGGTTGGGAAGAAAATAGGGCCGCAGGCGAAAAATTTGTAGGTGCCACGCCCTTTTTTCAATGATGATGCTTGGTTTTCAAGTAAGAAAAATAAAGACAACAGAAAATCACGAAAACAGCCAGACTCGTTTCAATTTTTGTGTAATTTTTCCTATCTTAGGTAGTGATGAGTTTATTTTTCTTGTAAACAGGTAGTTAGACGACCCGAGCTAAGCTCGCTCGGGGAGGGGGGGCTGCAGTCCAGCAGCCCCCCCTGGTTGCGCTACTGCGGCCCCCTCTCCTATTGTATGAAGGGATTTTTTATAAAGATTAAATAAACAGAAACCGTTTTTTTCCGTTTTTTAATTTACGTAATCTTTATATTATTAAAAAGTCAAGATACAAATACACTGATACTTTTAATTACATTTTAAATGTAAGTATTTGTAAGAGTAAATAAATACCTAAATAAAAAACAAAACAAAATAATAAATTATACTGTACTAAACTAACGAAAAAAAGAAGTATTTTTAATTTTTTTAATTATATTCTTTTTAACAGCATTCCCCAATATTTGAATAATCTTGTTTTGAATAGTTAAACTTAAATAGGTTACAGAATTTTTCTTCTTGTTTTCTAACAAATTCTTTAAAACTTGATCATATTTTGACAGTAAAGTAATTATTGATAAATAAACTCCAGGATTTTTCGAGTCTAGGCTTCCATCATGACCTCGAAAGGCAAATTAGAAGACGCTAATGTTAAAGTTACATCAACAACACGCATTAAGACCTGCGAGAGTTTAATCGGAAGGTATTGCACAGGTTTATATGGTTTATTTACAAAACTGTGACGTGTATATTTTACACGCCAAAAATAATAATAATACTTTCCTAGGTCTTTCTGTTGTTTTTTTTTGTGCATGGCCCTGAACGGTCTCTTGCTAACCGCTTCGTTTCTAAAATACTTTATGACATTAGCGAGGGCCGGGCCTCTACGGGGCACGGGCCTGTGTTCCCGGAACACTGCTAGATACGCCACTGAATGGCTTAATAGTGACAGAATTGAATTTTCACAAATCAGACGATTGTAGCGTTCCCGCGTAATTTAAAAGGTAATCTAGCGCATTCACCATAGTGTAGAACCACCAAGTATCATTTTTAAAATATGCGATACATAAGAGTTTGATGATAGAAAACCGAGCAAACACCCTGACTATATAAAAATTATTAATTTTATTATTATTAAATTATTATTAATTAATTATCGCCTATATATTTTTGTAAATCATTCCTGATTAATAATAACTGCCATTTTCGTGTGTTGCGTATTGTAAAGAAAAATGTAATCCTTCTTTTCAGCGTTTGATTGATCAATCAACTAACCTGAACTAACCTAGTGGTTGATTTTGAGGGAATCAGAAATTGTTAATTTTAAATTTTTTATTAATGGCAATTAAGACAAACAGCTTACTCTGAAGCTAGTTAAAATGTAAATTTTAATTTTAAATGTAACAGCCTAGCTGCTCTGCATAATCTGATTTTTAATTATATCTGTATTTTTTTTATTTTCCACTAATTTCTCAAAAAGGTCGATTATGTCCCAAGGGGCGTAATTAATGCAGATGAAACAGGTCTCTACTATCGTGCATTGCCAACAAAAACAGCAAAACAACGATTTTCAATTCTGTTCTGTGCAAATCTGGAAGGTGAGAAGGAAGAGCCAATTATTATAGGCAAAAGCAAAAATCCTCGATGTTTTAAGGACGCACAAATCGATAAGTTACCTCTCCAATGGGCCTCGAACAAAAAAGCGTGGATGACACCAGACATGATGACCACATGGCTTCTCAAATTTGATACCTAGATGAAGAAGCAGAATTAAAGAGTGGTATTGTTTCTAGATAATGCAACGTCTCATCCCAAAATTACACTGGACAATGTCAAACTTATTTTTCTTCCACTACCTCGCATTGTCAACCTTTGGATCAAGGCATTATTTAGAATTTTAAAATACTATAAGAAGCTATCTTATTATGAAGCTTTTAACATGTATAGGCAGTAGTTGTCCTCTTCAAGAAATCAAAAATAATACTACCCTAACCAACGCCTTGATGATATGGGTTTCAGTGGCCTGGTGCAATTTGTACCCAGTGACATTAAAAAAATGCTTCATGAAAGCCGGATCTATATGCAATACAGATAATATTGACGACTTCGAAAAATAAGATAATATTCCGCTCGCACAACTGTTTCCCAACATTAAGGGCACATTTGTGAACTTGAAACAATTTGCCTCTATTGATAACGATTTGCCAACAGAAAGTGCAGAATTGACCATCATCGAGTGTATTTAAGAGATCCAAGAAGCGGATGAAATTAGTAACTCACTCTGAGACAGAGGAAGAGGAACCTGAACTTGCTCAAGTGTCCAAAAAAATCAAGCCTATCTGAAGCCTGCGCAAGTTTGAGAGGCTTAGAAAACTTTTTTAATAATGTTAACAATTTTGACAATTCTACAAATATTTTTCAATTGCTATTAAAATGTGAATCTGAATTTTATAAATCTAAAATAAAAAATAGGAAGCAATAATTGATTTCTGACTATTTTAAAAAATAAGAATTTCGAAGCAAACATACAGTACATTGTATAATATATAATAATAATATGTTAGTATACACATGCAGTATATACATATTGGTAAATTTGGCCTCATCTCATTTAATTTTAGTTCTGATAACTTTAAACAAAAATATTTTAAATTATTCACATATATGTAGATACCTATTAATAAACAAACACTGTTATAGACCAGGTATTTTAATTTTACTCTATTAACCGACCACCCCTGTTAACCATCCAATACTTGATTCCCCGAGGGTGGTCGCTATTGAGAGAATTTATTGTGCTAGAGTTTTTATTATGAATTAAAACCGATATCATCATTATTCAATAGGGAAAGCTAAATGACGATATTATAGTTAGATATGGCCCTTCTGGAGAGTAGTAATGATTTTGTCATGCTAGAGTTTTTGTTACCGCGGCTAGGTTCTGTTCTAAGGAACCCAATTTGCACATTATTATTTTCGAAAAGTATCTTTCGACTTACTATGAAGGCTTTTAATCTATAAAAAGACATGTTATTGAATCTTTTAGACCGTTAGAAGAATATTTTTTAACTAGGAAATATAAAATTATAAGAGGTAACTTTCGCGCTTTTCGCCTGTAGCGGAATTTTCACCTATGCCTATTAAACGATTTACACCTCTCATAAACTTTGCTAAATGCGCCCTTGAACTAAACCACTGTAGTCCAAAATTTATTATCGAACGCTGAGAATTCGTCCCACTGTGCGCCGCATATAGGCCAATTGCAATGAATCCTCGGCGCGTTTTTACAATAAATACGCGGGTGGGAACCAAGCCAGACACAGGAGTTTATAGCCTGATCGTCTCCATCTTAGCTATATAGGTACTGATATTTGGTTGTTATTGCAAGGGTACTGCATGTTGCCTGTGTCCCAAACCTCCCTCAGTCCAGGTACTCGCATTTGACTTTTATTGCAAAGGTGTTGCGTGCCACCTACCTTCGTAAAGTTCCCACCGATTCGACCACCCTTCAGGCGCCATCATATTATGAGACGCACTCGCGTCTACAGACAGGAATATCACTTTGGCTTCCTGGCTTCCTGGCTTCCGCATGCGCACATAATGCTGTAACTAATAATTATAGACTTTATTGGTTAAACAGGCGCTAACACGGCATCTAATCCACCTTTTTGGTTGCAATTCGGTATATGGTAGATATAAAAAAATTGTAATAATTATAGACTTATATTGGTTAAACAGCGCTAACACGGCATCTAATCCACCTTTTTTGTTTCAATTCGCCTTTTTCAAGTTCACCGGCCAATTATTTACCAGCCCTTTTTGAGTGGATCTACTTAAAAAAAAAATAAAAGAGATAAAAAAAACTAAAAAAAAGTCATAAAGAAAAAGTGCCCGGAACGGGAATCGATCCCGGGACCTATGGCACCAAACCCAATTAAATTAAAATTCAATTTTAAAGGGCTCTTTATTATTCTAATAACAAGTTACATCACACCTAACTTTTGTTTGGCTTAGGCCCCTGGAGCTAGTCTCCCCCGGTGTGGGAGCGCAGCTCCCACACCGGGTTCTCCACCCTACCCAGTTGCCTATAATACCGGGGGCGCAGCCCCGGCGGGTCGTTGGCCTGACCCTTAAAATGGTGAAAATGTTTAAGTACTAGATCACGTAACTCGCGTTCCGGCCAGAGGCCTCTAAGGGTGTTTAATTTTATTTTTTACCTTGCGGTATGAAGGATTGCATGACACTGATAATAATCACGAACTGGAGTACGGCTGGCATTTGAGGAAAAATCTGCCAAAAAACCTCATTAAAATTTCAGGTACAGCGTAGCAGCGACTTACGACCATTCCGGTGGCTTAAAGCTTATGTAGGGCAATCCTATCTGCACCAAACCCAGATGCTATATCCACAGTTCCACTGAATTGCTTACAGACTTTAGTTAATCTAGTAACCGTAGAATAAAAGCCAGCGTATCGAGCTGAATGCTTCCGAGGCTGTTGCGCATGCGCATGCGGAAGCCAGGAAGCCAAGAAGCCAGGAAGCCAAACTGATATTCCTGTCTCTAGACGCAAATTGAGACGCTGGTCAGAGCCCTTGATGCGACGCCCTGCAGTATGCTGGTCTACCTCCTATGGTAATCTTGGGAGATAAATAAAAGAAGTTCTATTGAAAAACTCCCGTCTTTCACCTGCACTTACTACCCCCAAACCGCGGATACGTGGCAAAATGAAATTTATAATAAAATTATTTGTTTCTTAAACAAACCCAATACGGTAAAAATATTTGTTTCTATGTGCTCTATGTGCTCAATTCGGATTCAAATCAAACTAAGTTCTTATGAAACCGTGGTAATAATAATTAACGCCTTTCGGGTTTGTCGAATTTTGAAATGAACTTCATATTTCGAACACAAATGGAGGTGTTCATCCCTGCCCTACACTGGCTACGCGCATGCTTATATTTCTTTAGTCTTGAAAAATTGAAAAACCACTAACATAATATAGGTTTAAAAAAAAAAGTTGCTCTTATGCTTCTTTCGAATCGGTTATTGTTATTACATTTGAAAAGTAAACAACCAAATATAAAAGAAATGGAAATAAAGGAAAAGGGAACTCTCGGTTCCCTTGATTAAATTACATAAAACTCATAACTAAAATAATCGCAGGACGAAAGCGTATTCGGACTATTTTTGTAATATGATTCTCATGAAATAAATGAAGGTTTTTGTTTATATGATAATATGTCAGTAGTTCAAGTAAATTTTCTTTTTTCTTTGGATTAATTGGAACGTATCATTTGCAGCTTAGCTGGGGTTTAATGATATTAGGTAGTAAGATTTTTAATTTGCTGTTAAAATCTATTCTTTTAATGTATTGTTTGTTGCATCGGAGTATTGCAAACTGATCTGAAGGATATTCGAGCCAAAAATGGGAATAAGTAGTTAACTTGTGCAGGGTGTCCAGTTTTCGTGTGTTTTCATATACCAGCTCTCTTATTATAAAATATAGAAAGATGGGGTTTGCAGCTTACTGTTTTATTATTTTATAAAACTTTCATTGCCGCAAAAGGAAATTTTCATATCACTCTCAGCTTCTGACATACAGGGCGATTTTGAAAATTTGTCCTTTATGACGCTCCCCTGTATCTCGATAATTTGATAACTTATCAGTTAGGTAAAAAATGGGTTATTATAGGGTTTTTAGGTAGAATTTAGTGGCGTAGTTAGTTTTTTCTAAAATGTTTTGTTTTTGAGTTATGACCCAAACTTTTGTCCTTTTAAATAGGAGACCCTATATATTATTTCTTTATCTTATCCTACTTCTTAAAAGTTGATCAAAAATATATAAAAGTCCATATTAATTTCTTTTAAAAAGGGATAATTTAAGATTTTCTTTAAAATTAATAATTTTTCCTATATATGCCATGGTCAATCACGTATAGCCATGACAGAAAACCAAATTCTGTAAATGCGCCATTACAGATTGCTGTCAAATATTACTGGTATTTGTTTCATTTTGTAAGTTTATTTTTTATTTCTGTAAAAAATTGTTCAAGAACGCAATACTACAAAATATAAATTGAAACCAAACAAATACCATCTCGTCCAACATTTGCATCTCGGTGACGCAGAACGTAGGATAGTCTTTTGCAACTGGTACCTACTTAATGTTGCAGGAAAACGCAAATTTTGAAAGAAGGGTGGTATTGTCCGACAAGGCTTATTTTAGGAGTTCTGTTACCATAAACCGAAACGATTCAAGGTACTGGTCCCAAGAGAACCAACACGTAATATTTCCAGGAGAACGTCAAGGTCGGTTTGGATTTAGCGTGTAATGCCTTACTTTTCGCACTAAAACCAAGTATTTTATTTATGAAGGAACTTTAACCGAAAATAGACAGCCAGATATAATGCGAGATGCACTAATGGAAATATTAGAGGATGTTCGTTTGGTCGATTTAAATAATATTTATTACCAGCAAGACGGCGCTTCGAGTCACAATTCCCATATACTGAGAGAATATTTAGAAACCACATTTCCCGAAAAATGGATTGGTACCAATGGACCTGTCAGGTGGCCTACAAGATCACCTGACCTTTCTGTGTTGGATTTTTTTATGGGGTATATAGAAAATCAGTTATATAAGAGACAATACCACAATATTGATCTACTTCTAGTAGTTGCCCATCAAACCTTTAGGCCTTTGCAGGAATGGCCAAATATTTTATTAAATGCATTGCGAAGAATTGAAACGGTGTGTTGAAAGTGTTTAGAACACAACGCAGCCCAATTCAAGCAATTTGTGCAATTTAATAAAATAATATATTTGTCTTATTGTTGATTTAAAGTTATGTAATGATATAAAGTTGTATCATAAAAATAATGTTGTTAATTTTGTTTATTATTTGCGGGTCTAGCCTTCTATACGAAAAATAATTAATATTACAAAAAATATTAAAACTATTAATTTTTATAAGAAATAAATATGAACTATTATATATTTCTAGGAAGCTCTTAAAAAGTGGGATAGGACAATAAAATAATATTAAAAAAAAAAAACACTAGTGTGGGTCATAACTCAAAACCAAAACCCTTTAAGAAAAAAGTAACTACGCCCCTGAATTCTACATAAAAAACTCTATAATAACCCATCTTTACCTTATTGATAAGTTATCAAATAATGGAGATACAAGGGAGCATCAAGAATGACAAATTTTCAAAATCAGAAGTATGTCAGAAACTGAGAAGGCTATGAAAATTTCATTTGCGGCAGAGAAAGTTTAATAAAATAAGAGAAAAGTAAGCCGCGAACTAACCTGCACAAGTGAAGTAGGTACTTATTCCCATTTTTGGCTCAGATAATATTCTTTTAAAAAATGGTTTGTTTATCAAATAGTTAATTATTATTACGAATTTGGCAGAAATCATTTCATTTGAATAGTATTAATTGTTTGTCTCTCCTTCGTCATTTATTTGATGCTCAGTTGGTTGCGTAAAATAAATAAATATTTTGAAGTCACATTTTAAACATTAAGTCTATTTCCAAAAAACAGTTTGGTATTTATCAAACAATTATCATTTGTCTAAAACAATCACGTTCGGAAATTACTGTTGCTGTACACCAACTCAACACCATTCTATTTTTGTCGTTTTTTTTTATGATAAGGCGCAACACAGCAGGATTAATTCTTTATGGCGCTCTGCGAGCAGTGCGCGAAAACGATTCGTATTGGTATTGTGATGACGTTCTTCAGATGAATTTTTTTTAAACAGTGTCGTTCGAGGGATACTTAGCTAAACCACGTACAGGTAGGCTGCAGTGGCTCGTCATGTGAATAGTATTCTAGCGTTGGTCGAATTTCGAAGGCTTCAATGTCAGTAAGGATATCATCCGTTACTTATTTATCACAAAAGGATGGCTCCTCAGAAGTAAAACAAACGTTCCGCCAAGGAGAGGTTCGAAAATGGTCCTTTAGGTCATCCCACTTAGCTGATGTATAATGCCAAACCTTGTATGATTTAGGAGGCTGTTCGGCACTAATTACTAGTTTGTTCAGTGCCGCAATAAGGTTGTGGGCAGACGTTCCTGACGGAGGCTTCACAGTAACAGTGACAGTTATTTCGAAGTTTAATATAACCAAATCAACAATATAATTTAATCATTAAAAAGTGAATAGTGATATAGTTGTCCAGTAGCTATTTACAAATACCGTCATCCAGTATTTGAGAATATTTTTTTAAAATATAACGTTTTCATATTTTACGCGGCATATTTTTTTTCAGAAACTAAGTCAATATATTGTATAAGAAAGAATTCATCTTGCTAATATAAAAATAAATTGAGCGGTTTGTGTTTTTGCTCTACTTCTAAAAAGACATGAAAGTTATTCTTTCTTAACACGTTAACTGCCATGTGTACCATTTTTGGACACACATGATTTTAAATGTGCGCCGTGTGTACCTCTATTGGACACAAATTTTATCACCTTCTCGGCCATGTGTGCCTGTCGAGACCACGACTAGCATTGGTTTTAATGCATGTATCTTTCAGTCTGGCGTAGGACTTCATAATATTAAAATGGCTTGCGATTCTGGACTTTTTTTCATTTTATATACAGGGTGTAAAAAATGCATGTTTTATTTATGTTACATTATATTTCAATTATTACAACAAAATAGAACACGAGTAGAGAGAAACGGACAGAACGAGGCCAGGTGGTGCTGGTGGTGCAACTAACCCAGGTGGTGCAGGTGGTGCGTTTTACGATCTAACCCGGGTGGTTCGGTGGTGCGTTTTATGATCTAACCCGGGTGGTTCGGTGGTGCGTTTTATGACCTAACCCGGGTGGTTCGGTGGTGCTGTTTACAAAATAACCCGAAATTAAACCCGACTTTTTACGACCTAACCCGGATGCTTTCATGAGGCGGCTTCTTATCTAACCCTAACTTGAACCTGAATATTTATGAACTGACCCGAGATAAAACCCGACTTTTTACGACCTAACCCGGATGCTTTCGCGAGGCGGCTTCTCATCTAACCCTAATTTGAACCTGAATATTTATGGTCTGACCCGAGATAAAACCCGACTTTTTATGATTTAACCTTAGTGAAACGCCGCTGCTAAAGCGGGATAATTAAATCCCAATTTTTATAAGCCATCCTTAAACCCAACTTTTTACGATGCGACCTGAGCCATCCTTAAACCAGACTTTTTATTATTTCCCCTTAGTTGAAACGCCGCTGCTAAAGCGGGATAATTAAATCCCAATTTTTATAAGCCATCCTTAAACCCAACTTTTTACGATCCGACCTGAGCCATCCTTAAACCAGACTTTTTATTATTTTCCCTTAGTTGAAACGCCGCTGGTGGGTAGTAAAGCGAAATAAATCCCTAATTTATATGGTCTAACAAGATAAGTATAATAATGCGGTACATTTATCACCCCGCAATAATTATTTATACCTAAATAACCCTCTCAAACCCTCTGCCGACTCGATTTAAAAAGAAAGGGACATAAACCTTTATTTATTATTCCGAAGGACCCTCATTAAAATTCAGTAGCATATCTAATAATTGATTCCAATTTTTGCACCACTTATATAAAATACAATAAAATAATTACCATCTAGAACCATTAACTAGAGATTTCTTTGTACTGGAAATGGATAAATTATAGGACTATCTTGTAATGAGAACAGAGTAATAAAAAGTAAATAAAACTTAAATACGTATAAAATACCAAGCAGGTATAGGTACTATACAACTTGTGTTCGCCATCAGGTAAAAGCCCTCATAATGCTTTTATAAAAATTTCGGATAATATCATAATATAAGTAAATAGGCTACAATTTCAGGAAAAAAGTAAAAAAATTAATTCACAGTGTAAAATTGTAGTTAAATGGATTGTAAATACGAAATAATATAAAAAGCTACCTTTTGTTTGCGATGATGTATGCACAATAACTCTATATTATTCGGCCCTTAAACTGAAAATACCCACTAGATAGGTATCATAAGCTGTATTTGACATCAGGTAGAACCCCCAATAAAATTATGAATATCAGGCGTAGGCATCAAAGTAGCAATCTTAACTTATTTTCAACACGAGCATAAAAATATAGGGTTGTTAAATATTTTACAACCCTAATTCTCAATGGCAACAATAAGCAAATCACGTTGGTTTTTTAATTTATTATTAATCTGGCTAACTTAAGAAACTCACAATATAACGACCATCCAAAAAAATCATAATACATTACTGGGTGTGAAAGCAATTGCACTGCAAAATATAGTGTATACCGACTCTGAGGTAGTTAATTAAAATCCCAATTAGCGCTAAAAAAAATCAATTAGATATTTACTTTAGATATTTTAATAAAAAAATTCAATATTATTAGCGCCACCTATCCGTTTATGGAACCTACATATAGGCTTAACAAGAATGACAAACTTTGGGAATATTATTTTACATGATTCTCTCGATTATCGCATCGCTATCACATTTCAATATTCTTGGCAACATTTAAGTTTTAAAATTAGCACAACATCAAATCCTTTACAATGAATTAAACAAACACATACATAATTTTAAAATCTCATAATAAGAATATAAACTAAAATTATAATGCGTAGCAGGTCCAAAATCTAGCAAGTTTCGACTAGTCAAATGACGTCAGTTTACATCTGCGAAGAATACACAACTCTCGAATCATAAAAAAATGGTCAAACTTTGTCGGCAAATACCCTTCTATGATGCAGGGGAAGGACAGGTAACTCGAGATGTTTATAAAGAAACGTTAAAGAACATTATTTGCTTATTTCTAGACTCTTAAAAATTAGATGCAATCGAACAATAAATGTTTTCATCATGTATATTTATGAGTAACACATTACCTTCGACATACATAAATTCAAATTGATAATTACTTGCCTTAGTGCTTTTTTAGAAGCTTGAATCATTGCATATAACCGTCTGAGGATACCCAAACTTCCCCTAACATATTTCTCCGCAACCGGGGAAAAAGAGGTAGAAAAAAGTAAAATAACAACTCCAAGTGTCTTTGTGAACAATCGGCAATAAAATAGAGTATTTCAGTTTTTAATTTTTCGTAAATAAAAGTTGGTTAGATTAATAGTCTCTGTGAATATAATAACATAAACAAAGTGATATGCCGTAAATTTAGGAGTACAGTATAAATTATGCCTCTATTAAAATATACCGCAATAACTAACTACCAAAGGATTTTTGATATTTTGAATATATTTGATGCTCATAGCATTATCACATTTCCAAAGGCTCTAAATTTTAGAAAAATGTTCTAATAGAATATGTCTATCAATATAAAGTAAAGGTATTGTTAGGTTTTTTTAAAAAATACGACCTACAACAGTCTCTGCTACAGCATGGCTGACTCTGTAGAAACTTCTGTGAAACCATAATAATTATATCAATAATCGAGTTGTCCTTATGATAATATTTTCTTCCAATATCCGACTCCACTATCCATAAAAGTTATGTTAGAAAATTCATAATTGAGCGCATTGTAATTTTTTAAAAAGAAATTCACTTCACACACAAAGATGTAGCCATTCAATCCATGAAAATAATGCAAGTCAGTATGCGTATGTTATGGCTAACTGTTTAAATGTCTATTCCTTCCACGTTTATCGGAAGAAATACTTTTTTATACTAGTATTTTAGTTGAAAATAAGATCATAAATCATCTATACAAAACAAGCGCCCCTTATGGATTTGAACGAAAATCATAGATTCGACTATTTTCATGAAAAATAAATCTAAGTACGGAATAATGCAGGAAGATTATCTATTTTCTTGGTTTAGAAAGTGATGTAGTTAAGATTTATAACTTAGGAATAAATAAATTATTATTAATCTTTTCGACCTATTTCTCTTGCATATTTAATTTCTTTGATAGTAAGAACTAATCTTTTTATTTTACAAAGTAAAAAAAAGCTAAAGATCGGCGTTGTCAGTCAGGTATAAGAACTGATTTAACACGATGGTTTTTTGTACAAACGTTCACATACAATTGTATGCTTTTTAACCGATTGTGTTGGAAAAAATGACGATTTATAGATTAGATATTTAGACGAAGAGCTAACCTTCTCAATAAACTATTGATTATTGCCCTGCTAGCTAGACAACACTTTTTATGTTAGTCAAAAAAAAAAATTTTTTTTTTTCGGACGCTATTACAGATTTCATCGTTAACTAACAAACATTAAGACCAAAAAATTAGCGTGCAAGATGAAATGTATAGGTTCACTTCATTTCTACATTATTTTACAACTCTCAATCGCATTAAAAACAAGATCGAATAAAAAATAACTTATGACATATGGACGAAAAATGTTTTTCGGGCTATTTAGGTTAGCGACCGCATTACGTCTGAAATACTACATTTTTCGAGCTTATAACATAATTTACTATTTTAACGTTAAAATAGGGGAAATGATGTATCGAAATGCATACTTTTTTTTGTCGGTCACGAGATTATAGTTTCTTTTAAAATGAACTCTAATATTTACAACACAAATTATCCTTTAAGCCACTTTAGTTTAAAACTCGTCTGTCGCTTTCCCTATATTGTGAGTTTGATTAAAGTATAGCGTAGTATATATTTAGATGAATTTCGCAAATGTTGAATACTTTCAAAACTGAAAAAGCCGCCCTTTGCAATAAATATCTCCGTAGAGTTAGGTACCCTGCAGATTAAGGGTATTTCAGCGGATAATCATATACAAATTCAAAGATTTTGTCTATTTTAATGGATTAACAAACAATATCTATAGGATGACTTTACTGATAAAAAAAAAATAACAAAAATCTATTAAGTCTAGGCTCACATGAAATTCCATAAAGAGCAGCTGCATAGCCTTATCACATCAAACTATATTTTTATTTCGTTCTATTGTCAAAAGTCTGTGTTTAGGAGATTATCGTTCATTTTAAAATGAACTCTAATATGTACATCACCATAAACTACCTCTTAAGCCGCCGTAAAAATACACTTTTCGATTTACCTCTATATTGATTTTCTAATATTAAATATCTACAATAGTCGAAATTCGCTCGCTAATACCTATGTATGCAAGGTTTCTTCAAAAAATGACAATTTTGTTGTTTAATGGCTTGAAAAAATGGAAAAAGGAGGTTTTTGCATCCATTTATTTCCAGATGAGTGTTAAAAATACTTATAAAACTCGGTATACCGAAGATCAACCATTAATGAGAGGGTTGAGTCCTGTTTGCCAAATCCTGATTTATAATTTGACGTTGGCAACGGTACAATTTTTTAACATTTATCATAAGAGGCGTATATTTTTGGGGCTTAGATCTACCAGTTTATCCACGCCCCATTTATTGTTAGTGCTTTAGTAATTTTACTTTCCAATTATTTTTTACCAAAACGCGTAGTTGAAACAGTGTCTATATCAGACGATATAATAAATTTTAAGGATTAATTTGCTTACAAATACACTTCAATTTATTTAGGCTAAAGCAGCCAGACATATACTGGAACTACGAAAACCCTATTACAATTTGGTTGCCTAGAGAAAATTTTGTAAAAAACATAGCTTTCTACACAAATGCTTGCACATTATGTACCTATCATTTTAAGATACCTGGCGACATCAATGTAAGCATTGACATAATGACGCAAGATATAGGTAGGTACTAGAATATTCAAGATTTCTATTAACGATACACTTCAGCATACATGCGAGATGTCATTAATGTCTACGGAAGGCAACAGACATACCAGCTATTTTTACATGGGATTCCATAGACTTGAACGCTTCTTGTTTAGAAATATTTGATGTCATCTTGAGGAGTTCCGTATTGAAGCATCAAACCTACCTGCCAAATAATTGACGAAATATGGGATATCATAAAATATGTCCCCCATCGAACTAAATGATCCTATAAACCAGCTTCACAGACCGTAATTTGTGATGCTAACACGATTAATACGCAATAGAACAAGATTAAGAAACAAAATTTAAAGTAGCTCTTTATCACACGAAAATAATTAAATAATTTACGGTTACAGAACAATAATTATTTTAAAAAGCTGTATAACTAAATATATTATGTTATTAGGAATATTCTGTCTAAAGTAACAGCTGATCTTAGTCGAAAATGAGATCATATTATTGATTGTTGAATTCGTTAGGTATGAAATAAAATTAGAGATTTCGTCTATTTTTTTCACGATTAAAAAAGAATACCTCTATTTAGCTAAAAATGAAACGATTACAGTGGTAGATTAATTCACTTTACCAAGCATGTAAACTACTAATTTTGCAATAAATATCTTCTATATTTCTAGGTAGGTTTACTCGAAAATGTTGGGCTATTTTCATCAAAAATCCCGATACGAAATTGAAAAATTTGCCTATTTTTGTCGGTTTACAAAGTGATAGTGGAATATTGATTTGATCAAAGAACAATAATTATTTTAAAAATGTTGTATAATTAACTAAATGTCGGTGTTATCAGGCAGGCAAGAAGTTATTTATCTGAATCTTATTTGTACCATTAGCGTTTATATACAAATGTTAGTGGTTTTCAAAAATTGATATCTCGGAAATTATTAGGTTTAGACTTATAATACGCTTATTAAAAAATAATGACTACTTTATGCAAAATTCAAAAATATTATAAGATGTAGGATATCCCAGTAACTTAACCAAAGATTTTCGGTCTTCGTAAAGCTTTATACGTTTCTTCAGCGTACCAAACATTCACTTTTTTTAAATATTGACATCGGGTTAGGATTCTGAACATAGGATTAACATCACTCCAATAGTGAACATGTTGCGTTGTCACAGTTCCATTCGTCGAAAAGTAAACAAAACCGTTTGAGCTACGTGGGGAATAAATAAAGTTGGCTTGTTGAAAAATTTTAATATTTATTAAGGTAAAAGACTATAAATATATCGATACAACACTTTGGCATTTCTAATACTACAAACATGAATATCTAAAATGTGATATTTAAAACCATCAACTCTCTCTCCCTTCTCTAATTTTGGTACACCAATGCTGTCTTCTAAGTTTATAATATATGGCGTCCTGCAGTTTAATTCCAAAAATGTTTTAACTAAAAATTCCTCTTTAACACGTCCTTTAACGTAAATAATGTCTGCGTCTATCAGATTGTTGGATATGATATTATGTAGTTCCTTGTAATCGGTATCACCATAATTATAAAGGATACCATGATGATTTCCAAATAGATATTTGACTTGTTTCTTGCAAGCCTTACTTAAGGTGTCGAATGGTTTAACTGGTTTAAAAAAGTAACTTTTCATACTATTTCCATCATAAATAGCCAATTCTTTCGCGTAAAATTCAGGTATGTTAAATCCTTGAATATCGACTACAACGAACTTCATTGTCTGAAGACTCAAATCAAGCAAGTATATTTTCATATTTTTATCGCTCTTAAGTTCGATTTCAAAAGCACACCCCCACTTTTCGATAATTTCACAGTCTTAGCACATAGATCTTATATTTTTATTTACGATCAATTCATCTTTATTCGCCAATCGTCTCAAACGAGTCTGCTTTTGAAAGTAATATAGCCTTAGTATTCAGAAAATATTAATAATATCGGAGCTTAAAACATCCTTGACACTAAAAAATCATTGTGTTTCCTAACAAAACCCATCATCTTGTCTATTTAGCTTGCTTTCCTATTGTTTAGCAGGTTAAATAAAATTATTATTTCGCTCTTTTTGTCGGTACTGAATCGTTAGGGGAATACGTTTCTAGTTCTATAAGAGAGACAGTTAAAATTTATGTAAGCAATCAAAAATCCTACACTATGAGCTACTTAGTTAAAATTTCATATTTCCTTCCTGGGTCAGGCAAAATTTGTGATGTGTCGGACAAAATTTATAAAAATACAAAAAAAAAATGCTGGATGCATTTTTAGCGTGACTTTCTATTTAATACCATCTTATTTCAAGGTATAATTCGGTTGTCAAAATGAGAATAAAATAATTTTCCCATGGTTTATGTCATCTTAAAAAAGTCAAAAGGTTATATTCTGTAGAGGGTCAGATACATTCAAATTTAAATATTTTCTCCAAGAAGAATTTTAAGATAGTATTATAGTAAATAAAAATTCTATACCTCCAATATTTCATGGAAACATATCGTGTTCTAGCGACATAACCCAAAAGTACCTCTATTCAGAAACGCATCGTACTTTTCTTGTCAATAATTGTCTCATTGTCCCATCCATTACATTATTATAATCTTAAAGCACCTGTTACCAGCATTATCTGTTTTTATGGTTTTCATAAAACATAGCGATTACCGATGAAAATTAAACGAAAACTTAATAAATAACTTTTTTTTCAACTGAAATAGACTGATTTTCGATGGAAAAATGTTACTTATAACTAAAAATGAATATAAGACATATACGCAATGATATTTAGAATAAATCAATCTTTTCTAAAATTACTATGAAATATTCACAAAATCGTTTCGTTATAACCAAAGTAGCAAGGCTTGCAGATTTCGTATAGAGTTCAAACGCGATACTGAGATGATCTTTTTTTTTTTTATATTTTTGTAGGATAATGCACCACTACGTTGTAAGTACTTGAGAGAGGACTTTCTTGAAAAATCCTCAAATTTCTCTGCAATTTTGTTCCTTCTAGAGTTAAATTCACACAGAAAACCCAGTATTCTTATCTTTCAGGTTGGTATATTAAAAAGGGCTTATTAGTATGGTTTAGAAAACAAGCAATATTAATTAACGGATGTTTTTTCGTCGTATGAAGAGTTGAAAAATTTTTTTTTCCACTCCAATGGTTGCGATGCAGAGAGTCGGGTTTCATCATAATCTTTCAGGGTAGCTCAGGTTTGATTGCATGTAGAGAGTCGGGTTTCATCATAATCTTTCAGGGTAGCTCAGGTTTGATTACATGTACTAAGGTTAGTACTCCTTGCAATCGGTTTCAGGTTTGACGCGCCCCCCTCAGGTTTGTTCAGGTTTCTCAAACGTTTGAGAAACCTGAACAAACCTGAGGGGGGCGCGTCAAACCTGAAACCGATTGCAAGGAGTACTAACCTTAGTACATGTAATCAAACCTGAGCTACCCTGAAAGATTATGATGAAACCCGACTCTCTACATGCAATCAAACCTGAGCTACCCTGAAAGATTATGATGAAACCCGACTCTCTGCATCGCAACCATTGGAGTGGAAAAAAAAATTTTTCAACTCTTCATACGACGAAAAAACATCCGTTAATTAATATTGCTTGTTTTCTAAACCATACTAATAAGCCCTTTTTAATATACCAACCTGAAAGATAAGAATACTGGGTTTTCTGTGTGAATTTAACTCTAGAAGGAACAAAATTGCAGAGAAATTTGAGGATTTTTCAAGAAAGTCCTCTCTCAAGTACTTACAACGTAGTGGTGCATTATCCTACAAAAATATAAAAAAAAAAAAGATCATCTCAGTATCGCGTTTGAACTCTATACGAAATCTGCAAGCCTTGCTACTTTGGTTATAACGAAACGATTTTGTGAATATTTCATAGTAATTTTAGAAAAGATTGATTTATTCTAAATATCATTGCGTATATGTCTTATATTCATTTTTAGTTATAAGTAACATTTTTCCATCGAAAATCAGTCTATTTCAGTTGAAAAAAAAGTTATTTATTAAGTTTTCGTTTAATTTTCATCGGTAATCGCTATGTTTTATGAAAACCATAAAAACAGATAATGCTGGTAACAGGTGCTTTAAGATTATAATAATGTAATGGATGGGACAATGAGACAATTATTGACAAGAAAAGTACGATGCGTTTCTGAATAGAGGTACTTTTGGGTTATGTCGCTAGAACACGATATGTTTCCATGAAATATTGGAGGTATAGAATTTTTATTTACTATAATACTATCTTAAAATTCTTCTTGGAGAAAATATTTAAATTTGAATGTATCTGACCCTCTACAGAATATAACCTTTTGACTTTTTTAAGATGACATAAACCATGGGAAAATTATTTTATTCTCATTTTGACAACCGAATTATACCTTGAAATAAGATGGTATTAAATAGAAAGTCACGCTAAAAATGCATCCAGCATTTTTTTTTTGTATTTTTATAAATTTTGTCCGACACATCACAAATTTTGCCTGACCCAGGAAGGAAATATGAAATTTTAACTAAGTAGCTCATAGTGTAGGATTTTTGATTGCTTACATAAATTTTAACTGTCTCTCTTATAGAACTAGAAACGTATTCCCCTAACGATTCAGTACCGACAAAAAGAGCGAAATAATAATTTTATTTAACCTGCTAAACAATAGGAAAGCAAGCTAAATAGACAAGATGATGGGTTTTGTTAGGAAACACAATGATTTTTTAGTGTCAAGGATGTTTTAAGCTCCGATATTATTAATATTTTCTGAATACTAAGGCTATATTACTTTCAAAAGCAGACTCGTTTGAGACGATTGGCGAATAAAGATGAATTGATCGTAAATAAAAATATAAGATCTATGTGCTAAGACTGTGAAATTATCGAAAAGTGGGGGTGTGCTTTTGAAATCGAACTTAAGAGCGATAAAAATATGAAAATATACTTGCTTGATTTGAGTCTTCAGACAATGAAGTTCGTTGTAGTCGATATTCAAGGATTTAACATACCTGAATTTTACGCGAAAGAATTGGCTATTTATGATGGAAATAGTATGAAAAGTTACTTTTTTAAACCAGTTAAACCATTCGACACCTTAAGTAAGGCTTGCAAGAAACAAGTCAAATATCTATTTGGAAATCATCATGGTATCCTTTATAATTATGGTGATACCGATTACAAGGAACTACATAATATCATATCCAACAATCTGATAGACGCAGACATTATTTACGTTAAAGGACGTGTTAAAGAGGAATTTTTAGTTAAAACATTTTTGGAATTAAACTGCAGGACGCCATATATTATAAACTTAGAAGACAGCATTGGTGTACCAAAATTAGAGAAGGGAGAGAGAGTTGATGGTTTTAAATATCACATTTTAGATATTCATGTTTGTAGTATTAGAAATGCCAAAGTGTTGTATCGATATATTTATAGTCTTTTACCTTAATAAATATTAAAATTTTTCAACAAGCCAACTTTATTTATTCCCCACGTAGCTCAAACGGTTTTGTTTACTTTTCGACGAATGGAACTGTGACAACGCAACATGTTCACTATTGGAGTGATGTTAATCCTATGTTCAGAATCCTAACCCGATGTCAATATTTAAAAAAAGTGAATGTTTGGTACGCTGAAGAAACGTATAAAGCTTTACGAAGACCGAAAATCTTTGGTTAAGTTACTGGGATATCCTACATCTTATAATATTTTTGAATTTTGCATAAAGTAGTCATTATTTTTTAATAAGCGTATTATAAGTCTAAACCTAATAATTTCCGAGATATCAATTTTTGAAAACCACTAACATTTGTATATAAACGCTAATGGTACAAATAAGATTCAGATAAATAACTTCTTGCCTGCCTGATAACACCGACATTTAGTTAATTATACAACATTTTTAAAATAATTATTGTTCTTTGATCAAATCAATATTCCACTATCACTTTGTAAACCGACAAAAATAGGCAAATTTTTCAATTTCGTATCGGGATTTTTGATGAAAATAGCCCAACATTTTCGAGTAAACCTACCTAGAAATATAGAAGATATTTATTGCAAAATTAGTAGTTTACATGCTTGGTAAAGTGAATTAATCTACCACTGTAATCGTTTCATTTTTAGCTAAATAGAGGTATTCTTTTTTAATCGTGAAAAAAATAGACGAAATCTCTAATTTTATTTCATACCTAACGAATTCAACAATCAATAATATGATCTCATTTTCGACTAAGATCAGCTGTTACTTTAGACAGAATATTCCTAATAACATAATATATTTAGTTATACAGCTTTTTAAAATAATTATTGTTCTGTAACCGTAAATTATTTAATTATTTTCGTGTGATAAAGAGCTACTTTAAATTTTGTTTCTTAATCTTGTTCTATTGCGTATTAATCGTGTTAGCATCACAAATTACGGTCTGTGAAGCTGGTTTATAGGATCATTTAGTTCGATGGGGGACATATTTTATGATATCCCATATTTCGTCAATTATTTGGCAGGTAGGTTTGATGCTTCAATACGGAACTCCTCAAGATGACATCAAATATTTCTAAACAAGAAGCGTTCAAGTCTATGGAATCCCATGTAAAAATAGCTGGTATGTCTGTTGCCTTCCGTAGACATTAATGACATCTCGCATGTATGCTGAAGTGTATCGTTAATAGAAATCTTGAATATTCTAGTACCTACCTATATCTTGCGTCATTATGTCAATGCTTACATTGATGTCGCCAGGTATCTTAAAATGATAGGTACATAATGTGCAAGCATTTGTGTAGAAAGCTATGTTTTTTACAAAATTTTCTCTAGGCAACCAAATTGTAATAGGGTTTTCGTAGTTCCAGTATATGTCTGGCTGCTTTAGCCTAAATAAATTGAAGTGTATTTGTAAGCAAATTAATCCTTAAAATTTATTATATCGTCTGATATAGACACTGTTTCAACTACGCGTTTTGGTAAAAAATAATTGGAAAGTAAAATTACTAAAGCACTAACAATAAATGGGGCGTGGATAAACTGGTAGATCTAAGCCCCAAAAATATACGCCTCTTATGATAAATGTTAAAAAATTGTACCGTTGCCAACGTCAAATTATAAATCAGGATTTGGCAAACAGGACTCAACCCTCTCATTAATGGTTGATCTTCGGTATACCGAGTTTTATAAGTATTTTTAACACTCATCTGGAAATAAATGGATGCAAAAACCTCCTTTTTCCATTTTTTCAAGCCATTAAACAACAAAATTGTCATTTTTTGAAGAAACCTTGCATACATAGGTATTAGCGAGCGAATTTCGACTATTGTAGATATTTAATATTAGAAAATCAATATAGAGGTAAATCGAAAAGTGTATTTTTACGGCGGCTTAAGAGGTAGTTTATGGTGATGTACATATTAGAGTTCATTTTAAAATGAACGATAATCTCCTAAACACAGACTTTTGACAATAGAACGAAATAAAAATATAGTTTGATGTGATAAGGCTATGCAGCTGCTCTTTATGGAATTTCATGTGAGCCTAGACTTAATAGATTTTTGTTATTTTTTTTTTATCAGTAAAGTCATCCTATAGATATTGTTTGTTAATCCATTAAAATAGACAAAATCTTTGAATTTGTATATGATTATCCGCTGAAATACCCTTAATCTGCAGGGTACCTAACTCTACGGAGATATTTATTGCAAAGGGCGGCTTTTTCAGTTTTGAAAGTATTCAACATTTGCGAAATTCATCTAAATATATACTACGCTATACTTTAATCAAACTCACAATATAGGGAAAGCGACAGACGAGTTTTAAACTAAAGTGGCTTAAAGGATAATTTGTGTTGTAAATATTAGAGTTCATTTTAAAAGAAACTATAATCTCGTGACCGACAAAAAAAAGTATGCATTTCGATACATCATTTCCCCTATTTTAACGTTAAAATAGTAAATTATGTTATAAGCTCGAAAAATGTAGTATTTCAGACGTAATGCGGTCGCTAACCTAAATAGCCCGAAAAACATTTTTCGTCCATATGTCATAAGTTATTTTTTATTCGATCTTGTTTTTAATGCGATTGAGAGTTGTAAAATAATGTAGAAATGAAGTGAACCTATACATTTCATCTTGCACGCTAATTTTTTGGTCTTAATGTTTGTTAGTTAACGATGAAATCTGTAATAGCGTCCGAAAAAAAAAAATTTTTTTTTTTGACTAACATAAAAAGTGTTGTCTAGCTAGCAGGGCAATAATCAATAGTTTATTGAGAAGGTTAGCTCTTCGTCTAAATATCTAATCTATAAATCGTCATTTTTTCCAACACAATCGGTTAAAAAGCATACAATTGTATGTGAACGTTTGTACAAAAAACCATCGTGTTAAATCAGTTCTTATACCTGACTGACAACGCCGATCTTTAGCTTTTTTTTACTTTGTAAAATAAAAAGATTAGTTCTTACTATCAAAGAAATTAAATATGCAAGAGAAATAGGTCGAAAAGATTAATAATAATTTATTTATTCCTAAGTTATAAATCTTAACTACATCACTTTCTAAACCAAGAAAATAGATAATCTTCCTGCATTATTCCGTACTTAGATTTATTTTTCATGAAAATAGTCGAATCTATGATTTTCGTTCAAATCCATAAGGGGCGCTTGTTTTGTATAGATGATTTATGATCTTATTTTCAACTAAAATACTAGTATAAAAAAGTATTTCTTCCGATAAACGTGGAAGGAATAGACATTTAAACAGTTAGCCATAACATACGCATACTGACTTGCATTATTTTCATGGATTGAATGGCTACATCTTTGTGTGTGAAGTGAATTTCTTTTTAAAAAATTACAATGCGCTCAATTATGAATTTTCTAACATAACTTTTATGGATAGTGGAGTCGGATATTGGAAGAAAATATTATCATAAGGACAACTCGATTATTGATATAATTATTATGGTTTCACAGAAGTTTCTACAGAGTCAGCCATGCTGTAGCAGAGACTGTTGTAGGTCGTATTTTTTAAAAAAACCTAACAATACCTTTACTTTATATTGATAGACATATTCTATTAGAACATTTTTCTAAAATTTAGAGCCTTTGGAAATGTGATAATGCTATGAGCATCAAATATATTCAAAATATCAAAAATCCTTTGGTAGTTAGTTATTGCGGTATATTTTAATAGAGGCATAATTTATACTGTACTCCTAAATTTACGGCATATCACTTTGTTTATGTTATTATATTCACAGAGACTATTAATCTAACCAACTTTTATTTACGAAAAATTAAAAACTGAAATACTCTATTTTATTGCCGATTGTTCACAAAGACACTTGGAGTTGTTATTTTACTTTTTTCTACCTCTTTTTCCCCGGTTGCGGAGAAATATGTTAGGGGAAGTTTGGGTATCCTCAGACGGTTATATGCAATGATTCAAGCTTCTAAAAAAGCACTAAGGCAAGTAATTATCAATTTGAATTTATGTATGTCGAAGGTAATGTGTTACTCATAAATATACATGATGAAAACATTTATTGTTCGATTGCATCTAATTTTTAAGAGTCTAGAAATAAGCAAATAATGTTCTTTAACGTTTCTTTATAAACATCTCGAGTTACCTGTCCTTCCCCTGCATCATAGAAGGGTATTTGCCGACAAAGTTTGACCATTTTTTTATGATTCGAGAGTTGTGTATTCTTCGCAGATGTAAACTGACGTCATTTGACTAGTCGAAACTTGCTAGATTTTGGACCTGCTACGCATTATAATTTTAGTTTATATTCTTATTATGAGATTTTAAAATTATGTATGTGTTTGTTTAATTCATTGTAAAGGATTTGATGTTGTGCTAATTTTAAAACTTAAATGTTGCCAAGAATATTGAAATGTGATAGCGATGCGATAATCGAGAGAATCATGTAAAATAATATTCCCAAAGTTTGTCATTCTTGTTAAGCCTATATGTAGGTTCCATAAACGGATAGGTGGCGCTAATAATATTGAATTTTTTTATTAAAATATCTAAAGTAAATATCTAATTGATTTTTTTTAGCGCTAATTGGGATTTTAATTAACTACCTCAGAGTCGGTATACACTATATTTTGCAGTGCAATTGCTTTCACACCCAGTAATGTATTATGATTTTTTTGGATGGTCGTTATATTGTGAGTTTCTTAAGTTAGCCAGATTAATAATAAATTAAAAAACCAACGTGATTTGCTTATTGTTGCCATTGAGAATTAGGGTTGTAAAATATTTAACAACCCTATATTTTTATGCTCGTGTTGAAAATAAGTTAAGATTGCTACTTTGATGCCTACGCCTGATATTCATAATTTTATTGGGGGTTCTACCTGATGTCAAATACAGCTTATGATACCTATCTAGTGGGTATTTTCAGTTTAAGGGCCGAATAATATAGAGTTATTGTGCATACATCATCGCAAACAAAAGGTAGCTTTTTATATTATTTCGTATTTACAATCCATTTAACTACAATTTTACACTGTGAATTAATTTTTTTACTTTTTTCCTGAAATTGTAGCCTATTTACTTATATTATGATATTATCCGAAATTTTTATAAAAGCATTATGAGGGCTTTTACCTGATGGCGAACACAAGTTGTATAGTACCTATACCTGCTTGGTATTTTATACGTATTTAAGTTTTATTTACTTTTTATTACTCTGTTCTCATTACAAGATAGTCCTATAATTTATCCATTTCCAGTACAAAGAAATCTCTAGTTAATGGTTCTAGATGGTAATTATTTTATTGTATTTTATATAAGTGGTGCAAAAATTGGAATCAATTATTAGATATGCTACTGAATTTTAATGAGGGTCCTTCGGAATAATAAATAAAGGTTTATGTCCCTTTCTTTTTAAATCGAGTCGGCAGAGGGTTTGAGAGGGTTATTTAGGTATAAATAATTATTGCGGGGTGATAAATGTACCGCATTATTATACTTATCTTGTTAGACCATATAAATTAGGGATTTATTTCGCTTTACTACCCACCAGCGGCGTTTCAACTAAGGGAAAATAATAAAAAGTCTGGTTTAAGGATGGCTCAGGTCGGATCGTAAAAAGTTGGGTTTAAGGATGGCTTATAAAAATTGGGATTTAATTATCCCGCTTTAGCAGCGGCGTTTCAACTAAGGGGAAATAATAAAAAGTCTGGTTTAAGGATGGCTCAGGTCGCATCGTAAAAAGTTGGGTTTAAGGATGGCTTATAAAAATTGGGATTTAATTATCCCGCTTTAGCAGCGGCGTTTCACTAAGGTTAAATCATAAAAAGTCGGGTTTTATCTCGGGTCAGACCATAAATATTCAGGTTCAAATTAGGGTTAGATGAGAAGCCGCCTCGCGAAAGCATCCGGGTTAGGTCGTAAAAAGTCGGGTTTTATCTCGGGTCAGTTCATAAATATTCAGGTTCAAGTTAGGGTTAGATAAGAAGCCGCCTCATGAAAGCATCCGGGTTAGGTCGTAAAAAGTCGGGTTTAATTTCGGGTTATTTTGTAAACAGCACCACCGAACCACCCGGGTTAGGTCATAAAACGCACCACCGAACCACCCGGGTTAGATCATAAAACGCACCACCGAACCACCCGGGTTAGATCGTAAAACGCACCACCTGCACCACCTGGGTTAGTTGCACCACCAGCACCACCAGCACCACCTGGCCTCGTTCTGTCCGTTTCTCTCTACTAACACGAACAAAATAATTATTCCAGATAAACAAAGAATTAAAGAAAACATGTTTTATCGAGCGTTTTGCACTACATTTTTTTTTTACATGAATGTTTTTGAAAGAAACAGTCCAAACACATAAAAGGAGTTTCATCACATCCTTTGCAGACGTAGGTTACCCTTCTTGCGTTTTCAACAGCATAATTGCGACCGTGCTCTTCGGATTGTTTTTGATAGCAACTCTTACATCTACCCCTTTTGACTGCACCATATACAGTGTTTTGTGTTAGTGCATGTTCATGTTGTGCATATTCCTGTGGGGTTTGTGGGTTGCTGCTCTCAAGAAGCTGCATGCACACATTTAAATTTCTTTGAAATTAGTTATTGATGATGTCTCATTGTTAATTTTATTGAATAACAATAATGCATTGACCATTGACGTCCCTGTTTTAAGTTCGAATGCGACCTTCCGGTACCATTTGGCACTCTTTCTCACTGAATTTGAATATTCTGCCATTTGGTCGGACATAGGTATCTACAAATGCTTTAGCATTATTGTAATCTATAATGGCTGAAGGCTTATTTCTGGCTTCCTCTCTATGTGATACTCTTTTCATTTCATCGGTTTGCTTTGTCGACAAGGCTAGCACATCTCTTTTGTCATGCCACTTCATGACAACGACATTGTTTTTGTTTTTACTTATAAACGCAACACTGGCGAACTAAACTCGCCTCCGGCTCGCTAGAACCCAGAAAACGGACTGAAAACGTCGACACAAATAGGTCGGGACTATTACAAGAATTTGACCTTGTGTCCAATTAGTATAGTACACATGGCCCACGACCATAATTTAACAAAAATATTTTAATGAGGCGCCACGTGTACCTTGTAGGGACACAGCACTTTTTTTGCAAAAAAAGCGGAAAAAATAATATATCTGCAGTTATCATCCAACTATGACTCAAAATAACCTATTTTTTTAAATAAAAGTGTCATGGCCCATAGGACCCGGTACAAATTTCTGTTATATTTCGCTTGGCAGTTAACGTGTTAATCAAGAAAGAGTCCATTTTAAATGAAGCAAATAAGTATTCATATGTGACGACATAATAATTGTTTATAACAAATAGACACATAATAATGGTAAATAAATGCAAGCTCGCTTAATAACTATTTACGACGACTTTTGGAAAAACTACTGAAAATATTTCTTTTTAACTTTGGAAATTAAGGTTTGTCGTTATGCTCCCTTCAACTAAAATATTTACATGTTTCTGTCGCCTTCGGCAATACCGGAAATAGTACACAACATCAATTTTTAAAATACAACATGGTATTTTTTATTATATTATTGGAATGTAGATCTTAAAAATTATGTTTTTTGCACAAGTCTAGTCATTTTTAAGATAACTGCACTATTTGTGAATATTTGGCAAATGCATGGTAATGAAATAATCCCTTTGCATTTCTTACCTTAGCTGCGGGGTTAAAATTCGTATTAGTAAACCTTAAAAAATCTTCAAACACTTGGCATAAAATGTACAGGGTGGTAACAATTCAAAGTTAATGGGAAAAAATTGAAACAGTCACTAACCCAAACTTTCCTATTTGGAAAACTATGAACACCCTGTAAATTTTCATTTCATTTCATGGCAACCTAATTACTCTTTAAAAGGACTATAAAATGTTTTATAGCTATACTAACGCGGTACCTTAAAAAATCAGATTTAATCAAAAAATTATATTTTCTTCAAGTGCTCTATGAGAACAAAATATACATAGGTACTGTATACTGACGTTTATAGGTAGAAAAATAATGGCGTCAATGTTTTCTAGTTCGCCTTTAGAAGAAAAAAATTGTATCGAATTTTTTTATGCATATTTTAAGACCGTCAATTATTCTGCTTCTGTAAAATGTCATCCTCGAGTTTTGAAATGAATATTTTAATATAATTAATTACCTGTTTACATCGAATGTGGCAAAGCTAAGTTTAAATACATCAGCACAAATTATCCGAATAGACCAAGTCCCACACGTGATATTCAGAACACTAAATCGATTCAGTTAAAGAATAAATAATCAAATAATAAATCAAATTTTTTATTTATTTTATTTGGTGCACATTTAATTTTAATAAAGTTTATAACATTTTTGATCGTTTATTGAAAATTTTAATATTTGTACCATAAAATACGTATTTACTACAACTGAATGAACTATTTATTTTTTATCTAATAATTCGATTTTATGATGCTTTAAAAAATCGGTTTATTTTAAGATTAATTAATTTGCCATCAAATCAACTAAAAATATATAGTGTGTTCCATTTGAAATGTTTGCGTTTTTTTACAATTTTGAATTGTTACCATGAAAGATAATAAATCAATTACTATAAGAAAAACTCAATTTAAATAAAAATATGAATCTTTAATTATTACAAAAATATTAAAAATAACCAAAGACTAATAAAATGATAACACAGGAGCGAATATAAAAAAGGTATAGGAAAATATTTATTATAAAAAGTGTATGGATCTCAGAAATTAGTAAACTTGGGTAAAAAAACAAGTTTATTAAAATTTAATAAGAAATCCAAAAATATAATAAATAATACCATGTGAAATTAAATAACTAAAGTTGATAACTACTTCTGGTCTAACCGGAAGTGACGGAAACATGATTTATTTCAAGAGAGCATATTGACAAACAGAAACATTCAAACATTTAAAAAATATTTTCAGTAGTTTTTCCAAAAGTTCTAATGCACGCTCATCGTTAATTACCCTGTATAGATATACAAAAAATAATTGTCTATAATAACACAAAGTTATGAATCATCAAATAGATGATTTAACATTTTTAAACAGTTATCGGTTTGGCTTATACTGTGCGAGCAAAAATTCTTATCATCAAATTGTGCTTTACACATAGACATCATAACATTGGCTTTATATCTAAGGGCGTACTGCTTAGCGATAGAGCTTAATAACTATTGGATGTCAGTAAATTTCAGCATTATCAATTAATCAGTTATTTCGTCATCTTTAACAGTAGTTACAAGTAATTTGATTCATCGCTAATTTATCCAATTTCTTGAATAATTTACGCAATGGGTTTTACGGAACAGCACAAAAACTAATGGTTAAAGCGTAATTTTGAAACGGGGTTAGGGTAAATGGTGAGTGGCGTAGATGAATTTCGCGAAAATTTTCCTAACGTCGCTTTTACTGCTGGGGATTTTAATCATTGTCTGAGAAGAATAGTGACTTTGTTTAGGGAAACAGGTTCTATAGAAGACAGAAAACGAGCGGAAAAACCATCTTTAAGAATAGAAGAACGTTATGCAAATGTTCGTAAAATAATGCAAAATATGCCAACAAAATGTGTAAGACGCCTGTCTCAAGAAGTGGGAAGATCTTATTCTTAAAAAACAGTTAAATTTGTTTCCTTATAAAGTGCGAGTATTCCAAGAAATACAAGCTACAGATTTTAAAAGACGCAGGAATTACTGTCAGTGGTTTACCCAACATTTATTGAAAAGAAGTTGAATCTATTAGATCTGACATTTGTTTCTGATAAAGCCTGGTTTCACCTCACCGGCTACATAAATTCTCAGAATACACGCATGTGGAGTCGTGAAAATCCCAATTTTTCTTGTAGAGTCCACATTGCACCCTCAAAATTGGTGTCTGGTTGGCTATTTTCCGAAGAAGAATTGTTAGCCCTATTTTTTTCCATGACAGTTACAGCACAGCGGTAGAGGGAAAATATTATAAATCCAATTATTGTGGAGCAACTAGTTGACGATGATCTACGTTTCGGTTATTTTCAACAGAACGGTGCAACTCCCCATACATCCGCCGAGACTATTAACTACTTACGCAATTTCTTCGACGACAGATTAATCAGTTTTCAAACAGACATTGAATTCCCACCCAGATTACATTGTTTGACAGTCATGGATTACTTCACTTTTCCTCATTTGATGAACAATGTTTTTAAAACACCAGTAGAAAATTTAGAACGGTTACAAGAAAGGATTTTCCAGGAATGTGGTACCTTTCCAAAGTCAGTTTGATGACATAAAAAAGCTTCGACCGGGCTTTAAAGGCACCGGCATCATAATCGGGGTTGTCAGATCTTTTTTCAAAATTCTTTAAGTTTTTATTATTAAAAGTTTTCTTTTATATTAGTATTTAATTGATAGTCAATAACTTTCTTGTAAGCTACACTCAGTTCCAAAATAAGTGACACACCTAATTTTTGTTGCAGCTTTAAACCTTTGTCATTTCTGAACGAATGGACCGATTTTTATTATCTTTCCTTTTGTTGGTAGGTAATTCCATTACATTTCAGAAAAAAAATAAACTGGTAGACATTTCTTCAAAGCTTCCTGAATGATAGTGAAAAAACTAAAGCCATGTTATCTTCTTAATTTTTGACTCACCCTGTGCGTTAATCAAGCAAATATATAGAAAGCGCTTACACTCTATATGAAAGTCGCTTCTTTTACGAGCATTTTGATTTTTTGTTCATTAATTTATCTCTAAAATTGTTCAAATTACAGCTTTTTTGCTGAAACCTTACGTTTATCCCACAAATGTAATTTATTGTAGGGTCACATTGCCTTTAAAAAAATTTACAGTCCTTTACAAAGATGCAACCGGGGAGGACATTGAAAATGCCGAAGCAGAGTGCGACGCTTGTGACTATTGTGAGATTTGTGATCTGCGAAAACTCATAGATTTGAATGTTATATTTAGGTTCGCCGTCAATTGCAGTGGCTGCGTTCGGACTGCTAGAGAGACCAATCGATCCTCGATCGCTCAGCAGAATGCCACCGTTTTCCGCAATTGCTGACGAGTGTTTGATAGAGGAGGTGCAAAATTACCCCCCTTTATACAACTATGAGAACGATAATTACAAAAATGTTGTAATCAAAGAAAATGCATGAAAAAAAGTGGCAGCAAGTGTAGGGAAGAACGGTAAAGTGTACAAAACCATTCTGTTTATTTTTCAGCATTACATTACAAAGCTTATAATTAGGGTAGACTGGGGCAACTGCGAAGCCCTTTTTAATAGTTCAAGTTTATTTCCTTCCTACTTTAAATATACAATATTTATAAAAGTGTCTTTGTAAGAAAGTAATAGTTTAATATGTTTACTTTTCATACTGCATAGGGCACTCATGAATTATTTTTGAGATCTTGAGATTTGAATGATTTTTTTTTGTACCGAAATTTTACAGTTAGATACCCCAAAAAGGGAAAGTGTAAAATCGGAATACAATTTCCATGCATGTTCGCAGAAGTGGTAATGGGAAAGTGTAAATGAAGTTTATATCTCCCATGCCAATTTTTCTTTTTACAGACTTAAAAAAAAATAAAAATCTGGGAAGTTATGAACTTTTTGTTGTTGGGAAATAGTTAGCCAAGCAAATCATAAAAACGAAAAATTAAAAGGTACCTCTGAAAAATAATAAGTAATCCAAAATAACCCTCAAAAAATTCCTAATAACAAGAATAATATTTTTATAAACGTATTTATCCGTTCAAAACCCAATGTTTGGCTTTAATCTCTAAAACAGTAGGAGTTAAGGTGGATTTATAAACTTGACGTTGGGTATTCTGTTTGACGGTGGCCGTGACGTGTGCCGTCTGCCGGTCGTAGCGACACAATTATCCTTTTATAAACTTGACGTTACTCCGTCGCTCTGCCGTTCGTCTTCTTCTTTTCTACTAGCAAAAACAGTACATAACCACAATATTCATAGTGCTATTTTTTTTAATCATTTGTTTTTTGTTGTTGCTAAAATGGACGATATTACTTGCTCTGTGTTCACATGCAATACTAAAAATAAAAAAGGGCCAAAAAACACACAAAGTCTTGGTTTATGTTGACCGGCACCCACCGGCATGCGTCACCGTCACCGGCAAATATGAATGGTCTTACGCATTTCAATGTTTTTAACTCTACCAGCCACCGTCACCGGCACCGGCAAAACGGAACGTCAAGTTTATAAATCCACCTTTATTCCCAAGGAGAAACTAAAACAGAAAAGAAAATTAAAGTTTAAAAATTCGAATAATTTTATGGAACTTGTTAAATATTGTATCTTGCAAATTTCACATTAAAATGAAAACCTCCTCGGCGTGTTACTACCGGTTCAGGTAAACGAGTCACTATATCGTCTAGCTATACTACATCGACATCATCGGTGAGTAGCCATAAAAAAATTGTATTTTAGTTTTCTAGTAAACTTGATTTCAAAGCCGTTGTCAACAGTATTTACCTGGCCAATAAAATGTTTCTTTGCTTTTGGTAATGTGTATTTAACCAGTACCCAGTCTCCAATGGAAATATTGTCTTTGTTTATTTCAGGAATCTGATCTTCGCAATCCGATTCTAAAGTGAAACTTTGATCCGATTCCATAAAAGGTACACTTTCATTATCTGATTCACTGGAGCTGGATTCAAATTGATACGGACTTGGCCGACTTTGTTTACTCTTTCGGTCAATTTTCATAGCTGGTTTAGATATAGTAGATGAACTTGTAGAGATTTTTGACTGACTACTTCCGATAGTACCTGCAGTGGTTTGGCTACCTTGAATTAAGCGCTTTCGTTTCCTTGGATTAGAAGAAGGACTCTGTCGGAGCGAATCAAGTAGTAGATCATCAAAACTTGCCTTCTTTTCTTGCCGATTTTCGGTTGTAGCTGGTACTACAGGTTCAGTTATAGGCTCCTGATGATTATTTAGTATATTTCTTCATTTTGATCAGAGCTGACAATTACTTTGAAATTGGTGGCACTAGATCCTGAAGGAGCTGTAAGTAATTCTGCATTAGATGCTAGTTTCCTTTTAGATGAACCGCCATATGTAGAAGGCTTTACTGTTTTTAACATTGACTGTTCGAAAGTAGCGGTTTTTTCTGTTACATTCGGTGCTACAGCATCATGTTCATTCCTTTCAATATCAATGCGTTTTGGCCTCGGTTGTAAATCTGTTACAGATCTTTGATTTTTTAAGTGTTCCTGCCATCTTTTTAGGGCATCGATGTCATACTTTTCTTTAGGGATAACATGTCTATTAAATGGAACAATATCACCCTTTCTGAATCCTGTTTTTATGATTCCGGAATCTACTTCAGCCCAGGTTTTCACTAGCAATGTGGCGAAGTCCCTTTTTGGTAGTAATTGTCCCTGATGACGTCTTTGCCATGTTATTACTTGCCTCTCCCATATTGCCTTAAAGGATCTAAACATACTCAAATCGAGAGGTTGAAGTAAATGACTTGTATGGGCTGCAGTTTAAGTATATGAATATTTTCTTCTCTTGCGGCTTGAATTAATAAGCAATCCACATGCGAGACATGCCCATCATATATAACAATAATTGGTGCCTGATCACGAACCAAAGGAATAAAAGTCTTTAGAAAGTAATTTCTAAATATTTCGGAGGTCATCTATCCATTGGCGCTGGCTGCATTTACGGTGTCTTTGAAGAAGTCTTCATTTCTTTCTGAAATCCAGCAATATTATTGCCTTTAAATATTATCAATGTTATTGCATTTAAATATTATCAATGGTGGCAATTTTCTACCACTAGCACTTGCTCCTGCCAGGACGGTTATATTTTCTCTGCCCGATCCAGCAATAATGCTTGAAGAGGGGTTGCCTTTCGCGCCAACAATTTTAAGACGAGAAGGATCTGTACACAGTGAAGTCTCATCTAAATTGTAAATACATTCAGGACGATCCTGAAGACCCAACTCCAATATAGCCTTTTCCAATAAAACAAAATATTGGTCTATTATGAATGGGTCCGTAGATTTCTTTCTGCAGTACTCTAAGCTTTGTGGTTTCTTCATACTTAAAGAGTGACGTTGTTTAAACTTTATTAGCCAGTCTGTGCCTGGCATATTGTTCTTAAAAGGAATATTATTTAAAGTTACAAAGTCCCGAACTTTTTCTTGAAGCTCTCTCGAAGTTAATCAATATCCCCACTTCTCCATTGTTTTTATATTTTCGGCCAGTTGGCACTTACCTTGCCAAGAAAGTATTGGAGGTCGGCCCTGTGTCTTGCTTTTTTCGCCACGGCGGCCAGTTATTCTACAGTAGATTATAATGTATGGGATTCTAAATTCGGTACTAGCCATCTACATGGTTAATTGACCTTGATTGACGGCATTTACTGCAGCATTTAATTGCTCCTCCCCATAGGCAGCCCTATCGGTCTTTCTTTTATAATTTCATACCATGACGTCAACTCTCTGCAAAGAATAAAAGCTTTAAGTGTCAGTGCCAATGAACTTTAGCATTCCAAGGAAAATGGAGCAAGTGTAAACTAACCTTTTCACTTTCCCCATTACAACTTTCACACATGCCCCACATTATGTTTTTTATGGGGGAAGTGCAAACCTGTTTGTGAGTAAAAACCGCTTTTAGATTTGGTCGGTATATAGGATTTTAAAGCTACAACAATTGAGTAAACAAGAAAATGCAATAAAACTAAAAGTATATTATGAGTTTTTACCTTTGACCAATTTTTTATGGAGATATCACACACTATTCAACGGACCGATTCGGAGGTTATATTACAAATGACTACTCAGAAAGAAAAACACACCTGGTAACTCGCCGGAAGTAGATAATTCAACAGCGCTAAGGTATAGTTAGTTGCCTCGAACCACACAGACAAGTAAACTTTCAATATTCTGATTTTCCACTTATCCCATTTTTACACTTGCCTCAGTCTACCCTATACCATATTCAAATCCAAGATTATGCATACGAAGGAAATATTGATCAGTACTTAATGACAACCGTAACTCTATTTCGATTGGTCAAGCGGCAATAAAACTAAAAGGCCCTGGGCGACAGGGTTGAATTTAGTTTACCCGTGATTTTCGCATTATTGCATTGTATCGTTTGGTGTTATTGTTTGTTATCAATATTTTGATATAAATATTTGTTTTTGACCGTTGTATTTGATTGTATACAGGGTGTTTCAGAAGTGCTAACCTGAACTAACCTGAATATGTGTCCGGAGTTGCCCCGTTTTGATGTGCAGAGTGTTAAAGTTTTTTAAAAAAAAATCGTTTTTTTTTTATTTCTGTAAATATCCTTTTCCCGATTTTATTGCAATTTGGTACCGTCATTCATAATGATAAGAGGCTTAATTAGCCCTAACTAGATTAAATTTATAAAGTCCAGTGGCGTCCCGTGAAACACTTCAACGGATATTATTGACAAAAAAATGCACGCCACTGACTTTTTTCTAATTTTGATATTTTTTTCCGATATACCAACTAATGATACAATTTTAAAATGCTTTGATACTTTGACGTCTTAATCAAATTGATTTGTTTACTTGGTATGCTGCAGCTTTGATTTAAATATGGTACCTATAGTATAAATTGAAGTGTTAATATGACGTTTGTCGAAATGGAGGAATTTGGGCTAACATCTCCTTTTCGTCTTCTTCCTCCAACAACAGCATGCAACTAATGCTATCGGCGTTCATTATAATTCATACATAAGCGCTTTCACTACGAAATACGAATATGATCTGAAGCACGCTCCAGCCGCGCCAGCCGAACCACCCTGTGGCGACGGCCGACAGCTACGATGCTACTGGATGCTACGCTCGATCGCGAACGCGAGCTGCACCCGCTGTCTGCTCCAGCAAAACCATACGATTACTTTCGACTTGGTCTGATCCCGATCATTTAACTCGGTGTAACGTCAGGGACAAATGCAACACAAGAATTTCGAATTCCGTACCCATACTACGTGCCCGTGCGATAATATAAACATTTTCAATGTTAAAACAATTGCCCTTGCCATGGCAATTACTCCATATTTGACCCTCTGTCGTTGTGGCATTAAAAAGTTTTAGTGGCTAAAATTACATAAAATTCCTCAAATAAGTTCAGAACAAGTAGCAGCATTAGTTACTTTAGTTAACGATGGGCGTAGTAAACGTTACGCCGCTCGCGCAGTGAGTGTCCATGAAGCAACTGCTCGTAGAGCAATCCACAAGTACGAACAAATAGGAAGCACTGCTCGAAGGGTTGGTTCTAGTCGCCCTTGAAAAACTTCTCCAAGAGATGGTCGCTTCTTGAGATTGAGGATATTAAGTGATCGATCAAATACTGGGGTAAATATTCAGCAAGATCTTCTCCAAATTCGGGGTGTTACGATAAGTAAGCAAACGGTATGTCGACGTCTAAACGAAGTTAATTTGAAAGCCAGGAGACCTGCAAAAGGTCCCAAATTATTGCCACAACATCGTGCTTCTAGAAGAAACTTCGTTGAAAATTATGGACAATGGAATATTCGTGAATGGTCGAATGTCTTGTTTACGGATGAATCACGGTTTTGCCTTAACATGATGGATGAAAGAAAAAGAGTATGGAGAAGGACAGGTGAAAGGTTTTATCAGAATTTAATAACATAATGTGAAAGTTATAATGGTGGGTCAGTTATGGTGTGAGGAGGGATTTCAATGAATGGAAAGACACCCCTCCATGTTTTTCCATTGAGGCAGTCGATGACAGCGCTAATCTATATTGACATTTTACAGCAGTATGTCTTACCTCATGCAGAGTTAGTGGGCAATAATTTTATTTTGATGCAGGATAATGCCCGACCACACACCGCAGCAATTTTTCGAAACTTCTTAGAAGCTACGGATATCACCACATTACAGTGGCCTGCCAGAAGCCCCGATATGAATCCTATAGAACATTTGTGGGACGAACTAGGGAGAAAGGTACGTTCTCGCCAGAGGCCTGCTGAAAATCTCGCAGAATTAGCATATGCATTAGTGGAAAAATGGAATCGTATACCAATGGAAACGATAAGAAACGTAATTTCTAAGTTGCTAGGGGAGGGAATACACGGTATTAAGCAGTTATCCTAGTTTAGGTTAGTTCAGGTTAGTTTATTTTTTTTTTATTTTTTATGATAAGGCACATCACTACAGGATAAATCCTTTATGGCGCTCCAGGAGCGGTGCGTGTGCGCAGGAAACGATTCACGTTGGTCTTGAATCTTTGGAGATTATACTCGTTGGGGAACACGATCTCAGGGAGGTCGTTCCAGAGTGATGACGTTCTCCAGATGAAAGAATTTTGAAACAGTGTTGTTCGAGGGACACCAAGATGAACCACGTACTGGTGGGCTGCAGTGGCTCGTCGTGTATTTCTACCATGCACCGCTCTGGGTGGTATCAAGCGGGCAACCTCAGTTGAACACTTGCCATGAAAATATTTGTAAAATAGACTCAAGTCGCCAACCTGCCTTAGATGTTCAAGGCTTTCCAGGTTGTTTGTCAGACTATGGTCACCGATCAAGCGAATGGCTCTTCTTTGAATGGAATTTAGCAATCTCAGGGTATGTTTATGAGCAGAGCCCCAAATATGCGAACAGTACTCCAGCGATGGTCGAATTTGGGCTTTATAGAGCATCAAAAGTTGTTGGGGTGTATAGAGGTTCTTTGTTCGGAAAAGTACTCCAAGCTTCTGCGAGGCTGCCTTAGCAATGGCCGCAACGTGACTATGCCAAGACATATGGCTATCCAAATTAACGCCCAATAAATGAATTGATGAAGCCAAGGAAATTAAGTGTCCCGCCATAACTATATCCGGTTCTTCAACATTAACTTTTTTAGAAAAAACTGCCGCCTGGGTCTTTTTATCGTTAAATTCTACTTGGTTACTGTCACCCCAACACAGAATTTCTTCCAGGTCCTTGTTGAGATGTGAGACCTCTTGCTGCCTATAGCGATGTGCATTAGCAGCCGATGTCCGAGCATCCAAAGTAAAAGATGAAACAAGTGTGCTGTCATCAGCGAAGCTATATATAGAATTTTTAGTTTTTTCCAAAAGATCGTTAATGTATAGTAAGAAAAGGGTGGGCGACAATATAGAACCTTGAGGGACTCCGGCGTTGATGTTAAACGTGTCTGAAAGAAATCCGTCCATCGCCACTCGCAGAGGACGGTCTTTAAGAAAGCTCTACAGCCATGAACAAAATTGAACCGGCATTCCGTATGCTCTCACTTTAGTTAGAAGCCCCTCATGCCATACTCGGTCAAATCCTTGGAAATGTCCACTGCTACCGCCCGGGACTCCCCATGGTGTTCTATTGCGTTGTTCCAAACATGAGTAACATAAGCGAGAAGGTCTCCTGTTGATCTAGACTTACGGAATCCATACTGGCGGTCACTAATAATGTTGAAGCCTTCCAGGTATGTTAGTAATTTTTCGTTGATAGCCTTCTCCATAACTTTTGATATAACCGAGAGCAATGCGATTGGACGATAGTTGTTTGGCAAAGTCTTCTTGCCTTTTTTGGGTATGGGCTGGACTCTTGCAGTTTTCCAGCAAGAAGGAAATATTCCTTTTTTGTAGGATAAGTTAAAAAGCCTACAAAATACCGGTGTCAGTTCGTCAGCGCATGTTTTAATTACAGTGACTGGAATATCGTCAGGACCAGAAGCCTTTTTAGTGTCGAGACTCCTCAAGATTCGTTTAACATGGCGGTGGCGAAAAACAATCTCGGGCATTCTCGATTCTACAGGGGTAATGTTCGGTGGAGTATTTCCCAGAAAGTTTACCGTTGAATGTGAAGAGAATAGTTCCGCCAGTAAGTTTGCTTTTTCCTGTGCTTTGGTCGCAATGGTGCCATCAGAACGTGTTAGAGGTGGAATGGTTGACTTGGTAAAGTTCTGACTGACGGCCTTAGCTACCGACCAAAATGATCTTGAGCCGCTAGGACATTCAAGAAGTTTGTCTCTGATCCTCTGGTTGTGTGCTTCCTTGCTTTGGTTTATCGTTTGCTTGCATTGGTTTCGAGCGTTAACAAAGAAGGTACGATTTTCGGCGGTAGGATTTTTACGCCATTGTCGGTAGAAATAATTTTTTTATTTAACAGCTCGTTCGCAATTTTTGGTAAACCAAGGCTTGCCGTTAGAAGGGCACTTTTTTGAGAAAGGGATGAAGGCTTCCATGCCAGTAAGGATAACCTCCGATATTTCTGTTGCACAGATGGATGGATCATCAGAGGTAAAACAAACGTCCCGCCAAGGAAAGGTACAAGTCGGGGTTTGAAGTTAAGAAAAGATCCAACAAACTAGCAAAATCACCATCTCGGTCTGAAATCCGAGTTGGTTCACCCACCAGCTGGGTTAGGCCAGAGCTAATGGCAAAGGATTCGGCTTCACGACCTTGTTCGTCAGTCATGTTTGAGTATTTGAGCCAGTTGACATTATGAACGTTGAAGTCGCCAAGGATGACAACTTCGGAATTGGGATGGTGGGTTTGCAAAAAGTCGACAGTATTAGCAAGAGAGGAGAACAAGTCTCTATAATGGGTATCACTTGGCGGCCGGTAAAGGTAGCAGATGAATTTAGTAATTCTCTGCGTTGATATTTTAAACCACATTACATCAAAGTCATTAGGCCCGAGTGTCTTCTCTCGTTGACAAGAAATATCACTCCGGACAAAGAGACAAAGGCCAAAATTCCGCCTAAATCAATGATGAAAGTCGTACCCAGGATATAAATAGCTGACCGTACTAATCGATGATCTGACTTTGGTTTTGGTTAGTGCAAGTACATGAGGTTTGGTAGATTGTAGATGTTAATGGACTGCATTGATGGTCGAGTTCAGTCCTCTTATATTGCAGAAGTCAATTTGGAAGTTGCTAATCTCGGGTCTTTTAACAACTCCAGTTTTCACACCATTTCCATTTAGAATATTGTTCGAAGGACCCGCATGGCTACTGGACATGGTGGCTGATTGGATAATCTCGCTTGATAAGGCGCCAGGACCCGCCCCCACCCGGAGATCCGATCGGGGGGCGTTTTTAACTCCGGAATATATTGATCTTGGAGGCATCATCATAGTATTTTTGTATATTTCCCACCCTGGAAACCGGAGACATCGGCACAGTGACGAAACGTTAGCTCAAAGAGCAACTTCACACCACCTAAGCCGATGCGATGGTATTTCACCGGGCGATGTCTGGTAAGCCAACATCTACCATCTTTTGTGTTTAATAAAAATGTTTATAAAATTCGTATCTGTTAAAAACTGTTTCTCGATAAATTCATAAAGTTGGTAATATGCAAGGTTTCAGCAAAAAAGCTGTAATTCGGACAATTTTAGAGATAAATTAGTGAACAAAAAATTAAAATACTCGTAAAAGAAGCGACTTTCATATAGAGCGTAAGCGCTTTCTATACATTTACTTGATTAACGCACAGGGTGAGTCAAAAATTAAGAAAATAACATGGCTTGAGTTTTTCCACTATCATCCAGGGGGCTTTGAAAAAATGTCTACCAGTTTATTTTTTTCTTAAAGGTAACGGAATTACCTACCAACAAATGGAAAGATAATAAAATCGGTCCATTTGTTCAGATATGACAAAGCTCCAAAGTTGCAACAAAAATTAGGTGCGTCACTTTTTTTGGAACTGAGTGTAGTTTGCAAATCTGCTTTGACCCAAGAAATTTCCAATGTCAAAGAAAGAAAGAACAAGCCATTCATGAATATTATAATAATTTTTGAATTACTTCAGAAAGAGTATTTATTCAAAAATATTTTAAATCGAACTAAAAGGAATTTCACTGATGTTAAACAAAAAAAATAAACAATTAACAACCCCTTATGTTTCTCCTACACTTACGAAAATTTTGCAGAACACCCTAGCGATAGACCGTCGAGACTCACAAATAATTTAAAGTGCGAACCGAGACTTTGACTGAGAAAATTAATAGAGCAGCATATAAATACAAATTTATATGATGTAGACAAGAACAACAAATAGCTAAAGGTTCTGTCAATTGGGTGATCTCTTATCAGCTTTAAAATCATTTGATGCTTGAGGTATGCGATATTGGGAATCGGACAGCGGCGTGGCTGGTTAAAACGATTTACTGTAATTTACATATTTCATTTTCTGCTATAACTGTGTGGTTTTAGACAAGTAAGGTTTTGCTCGGTACCTTTATTTTATTATATCAGTATGGCTTTTTGGCGACAATTTGAAACAGAAGGTCAATGTGAATTATCGCAGGAATATACTGAGTCGGTGCCAGAGTCGGCCATCGAAAGCGAAATAAGTCCGGAATTAAGAAACAAAGATTTACATGTTCAATGTCAACGCATTATTTTAAATATGTACGCGTCTTTTAAAAAAGAAAGTCCGGGAAAAACTGAAAATATGCTTTGTACAAGAATGTACTTGTAATAAATTAACAAAACTTGGGTTTTATAAAAATTTATAACGTTAGTAATTTGGGGACTGTAACCGGTCATTCCATAAAACGCAAATAAGTAAATCAAAAATTCAAAACGGCTGACAATACTAACTATTTACAACTTTTACGATCATAATATAGTGCCAACTTTAGAACTGGTTCGTTATAAATTGCGAGGTTACAAGTTACAAACATTGCGTGATGTTTTGTTAAAATGTGGCTTTAAACATAAAAAATTAGATAATCTAAAACTACGACAGGACTATTTGCGCAAAATAAAGGAGTACTATGAATTCGATACAAGTATAATTTATTTAAATAAAACCTGGTTTCATACTCATGATGATGTTAAGTATGGCTGGGTAGACAGTACAAATTGTACTTTTGGTACACCGTGTTCCAGAGGAAAACTCGTTATCTTGATGGAATTACAGATGGTTTTGTACCTAATGTGTTGCTCTTGTCAGCAAAGAATATCTCTCAATAATCAATCTCCAACTTTAAGCGTAGTTGTCCTTGATAATATTCGGCAGGTAATAACGAAATGAATAGCGATGTATGGAAAAATTGCGTAGCTCATGTCATAAAAATAAAAAATGGATATTCTGTTTCACCACCTATAGCGCCAGTAGTAATCTAACCTGGAAATGATCCTACTTCTGAAAGTTCTCACGATTCCAATCATTAAATTTTTAATGAATTTTAGATTAATTATGTTCGTTTAACACGTATCTTAAAAACTTGCTATATTACAGAACGTTTACTGTGATTCTGCTGATGCGATCAATTTGTTGTTGAAATATATATAGTGAATTCTAACTACTAACTGTATATTCCAGCTAACATAGTACCTGCCCCTATCCTTTCTTAGCAAGGAAAACTCATTCCTCCTTGCGGTCCGGGCTGAACAAAGACAATTTTTTTAAATTGTTTTTGGCAAAATAAACATTTTTCTTACTGAAATGCCATTCTATAAATATTAAATGCATGTGTTGTTTGCAGGCGATGTCACGGGTATAAGCCTCTTATCGATATTAACTATGTTTTTAAATTGTTTACCATATACCAAATACCAAAATGTGATAAACTTTTTAAAGGACAACAACTTATACAACCTAATATAGCTTTTCCCCGTTTATATATAGATATCGTAATAAAATGTAATATGTAACCTATTGTAAACGTGTCAATGGCCACAAGTAGCCGAGGCACTATAATAATAATAAATAAAATAAAATAAATTGTTTTTGGCAACATTACTATTTTTCTTTGCAGAAAGACCATTTTAGGGATATTCTCTGCAAGCGAAGTCACGGGTAGAAACCTTTTCTCGATATAAACTATAATGAACAAGCTGTAATATATAATATTTAATCATATTAAAAATTTACAGCAATCCGCCATTTAACTATTTGGTAGAAGCGACGCCTATGGCCAGGAGTTTAACGCTTTTTATGTCATCAAATTAAGCTTGTAACAACTATAACATTTCTTTAGAGGCGCCGGTCAACGCTTTCGAAAATATGAGGAGACGTGTGAATTTATGCTACCAGCATGGCTGGCAGTGGCCAATTTCAACAATTTCTATAATTTTGATAGTAATAATGCAGTATACCGTTTTCTGTCAACTTTGCATATTTAACTAACTACTCCTAACTAACCTGGTAGGATGTTATCTAAACTTGGTTCAGCCAGTAAACCTGCAAGATGGCCGACATGTCATGTGACAACAGTCATATTTCAGCTATTTAATTTTTAGTAAGAATATTATTGGCAGCAATACAATGGCGAGCAGCTGTTTATGGTCAGAACCGGACTTAAAATTGTAATAAAATATGTTAATTTCCATAATAATGAAACAATTTTTTTTAAATATACAGGGTATTCTTTAATAACCTAGTAATATTTCGGGGTGACTTCTCTTGATATTTTAGGAGAGAAGTTTATCTGAACGTATGCCCGCAACGGCCATATTTTTTTGCTACTAGGTGTTTCTATTTTATACTATCTCTGAAAGTACTTAAGATTATTTTCAATTTTAGTATGTGTAAATAGGATATAAAACCACATACTTTATTAAGAAAGTAGTGCTCCACCAAGTGGCTTGCAAACATGTCTTCTGATAATTTTTTATAAAACAAGTGGTGCACTGCTGTCATTTTTTCGTATGCGTATTTTTTCTGTCATTAGGTGAAATAGCACTTTGAGTCAACATTTTTTTTCAGTTTATTTATTTATTTATTGTTACACAGATTTACAAAGTAAATATTAACATTGTCAAACTATTATTAAAATTTTAAAACTAGTCGATATAAATACATAACATAATAAATGAAAATGGAAAGAACATACACTTTAGTGTATGTTACATCAGACATACATAACACACATATGAGTCGCAAGATTCATGAAGGACCGAAATACTTATCAATGGAATAAAAGCAATTGCATGTGAGGTAGGATTTAATTTCACATTTGAATCTGTTTATATTTACTATTTTTTTGAACAGGAGCCAGTGATTAAAAACTTTTTGAATGCTCTAAGCCGAAAGCCAGGAATGTGAATACTGCTCCTGCAATCCCGTGTAAAGTAGGAGTGAAATTTGTCCACTGTCCTAAGCTTGTCATGATGTTTATCACAGATTAAATTATTGGAATTTCTCTCTTGTAAGAAAAGTAAACGTATAATTATTAATAAGAGGTAAAAACATTCTGTTGAACTTGTCTAGTAAATACACAAGAACTGAGAGCAAAAAATGGTACACAAAAAGAATCAAAATATAGGTAGTAAAAAAAATGGCAACATGGCAATTTTTACGATTATTTAAAAATCGAAAGCTCATAATAGTAGATTATACCACGAGTCAATAATGATAGCTATTATTCCGGAGGAATATTTACGAACCGAGCCGCGTAAGCGGCGAGGGAGTAAATATTCTGAGGTAATAATAGCCATTATTGTGAGTAGTATACTCTACTTTATCTACGACTAATTTATTAATTTCAGATTTTTAATGAACAACTTTATTTCTCAATAACATTAAAATTAGTAATAGTACAATTAATAAACTGTATTGGTCGAGAACTATGAATAAGTTTGGAAGAGTTTTCAATACAAATATTTGGAATGTCGGTTGCTGCAAAGGAAGAAGATGCTTCATTACTATTTATTTGTTTAGTAATAGTATCTGCTGTAGTTGTCTTGTTTCTCATAGACTGATCAATATAACATTCAGCTACTTGTGTAGATTTCCAGCCCCCATGACGCTTTAATCCAGTTACATCGCCTCCTCCATCAATGTACAGAGTGGCAGATGATCTGCGATAACAATGGCCGGTATAAGTTTGAGGATTTGGCAAGTTTAAATATTTGGCAATTTGTCTACCAATGTCTGCAAATTTGTTTTTTTCTATACGTTGTATTGTACATTTGGATTTTTGATAATTTAGAAAGAATGAATTGATTTTTACATGTGACGGGCGGAGATCGATGTACTTCTTTATAATGTTGTAAAACGTACTGTTTATGGCGAATGTTCGTACAATTTTGGTTTTAGTCTTGGGTATTGTTATTAACCCAGTTATGCCTGACTTAAGAAGTAAATGTAAAACTTTGTGTTTTAAGCAAAAATATTTTATTTTATACCTTATGGAATACAAAATTTTTTGTAAAATTTTTATACCTATGTTTGTATTGAAAATACTAACCGTCCTACATGTAGAACGTTAGTCTCAAGGGAACTACTTAGTATGATACAAAACAAAACATTTAACATGTAGACCGACATTACATTTTTGGCATCTGGTGGTAGTCTTGGTATGACATAATCTGCATCGAGTCTGAGTAACTTGGGGAATGACCAAGTGGTCCATCCTGTCGTATCTGCTGTCGAAATTTTGTTGGATGAATGGAACTAGGTCGTCCTGTAGATGTATTTCTAAATTTCTTTTGATCTCTTGCTAAAATTGCTAGGGCAACTCTTCTTCTAAAGCCCAAAAGGTCCAAATCTTTGTTTTGTACCCTATGCACCTGCCATGCATTGTGTAGTGCCATATCAATGCAATGACTGAATAGGGAGAAATACCATTTTTTACCTCGAATTGAGGTGCGGTATAGGCTGATGTTTTGGTCCGCTCTATCCACTCCTCCCATATTTTGGTTATAGCGGTAAATCAGATGCGGTTGTTCAACTGATATTATTCTCTTTTCTTTTTGAGAGTACCGTTTTACATTATGTAAAGGTTTTATTCCCAAAAAGTTCGAGCACAAGCTGACAACACTGTTGTCGTTCCAAGATACAACAGAAAACTTGTGGTTTTTATCGATTTTGCTGTCATAAAAACCTCTTTTTTGTTTTTTCATATCGTTAGGATTCATAATAGAATTCTTTGGTAAACGGTTGCTTCTTATGGTGCCTACAGCTTTTACGTTTTTTTCTGTTAGCAGCTGGAGTAACGTAAGACTAGAGAAAAAATTGTCAAAATAAAACGCAAAATCTTCACTCTCCCATTTGGCTCGCAATGCATCGGCATAATGTAAAACAACCCCAGCTCCAACTCCGTACTCTTTGTATTTTTCTGATACGTGTGTTGCGGCACCCTGATATGGTTGGAACCAATTTACATAGCCAAAATGGCTACACCCAACCCACAACTTGAATCCGTATCTAATGGGTTTGCCCCGGATAAACTGTTTACAACCATGGCGACCGTAATAGGGAACCATAGCCTCGTCAATGCTATGACTTTTGACAAGAGGCGCTAGTCGTAAAAATCTCTCGTTTAGTAAATCGAATAAAGGTCGAAGTTTAGCAAATCGATCATTTTTATCTAAGGTATCATTATTACAAAAATGAACGTTTGTCATTATATAATCAAATCGGTCCCTTGAAAGAGCATTTGAAATTATCTCCTTATGAACGTCAATATCTCGTTCCCAGAACATTCTTTTTCTGGGATACGGGACGTATCCAGAATATAATAATATTCCAATGAACTGCAAAACTTCATCTGATGTTACAGGCTTTTGAGATCTGTTTTTTTGTTGTGCGTACCGATCGGTTTCTTGGCCAATAAGAGAAAGAATTTCAGAATCTATATATTGTAGAAAAATTTCCAGTGGTATCATATCATTTTCGTATTCACTTTCAGCAGTTACATGGTTCCAGGTATCCTTTTCGGGAGATAAGTCACCAGTTGACCACTTAAAATCTTGTTTTAATTTGGAGGTAGGCGTAGACTTTGCAGATGCTTTTTCGTGATCCAAACGCATGCGTTTTCTCAATTCGGATAAGGGTAATTCATCTTCCTCTTCACTAAAATCAAAATCTTTGGCATGAGGGATGAGTCTTTTCGTACCAATTTCGGCTTGCGCCTTGAGCACTGAAGGGGGAAGGTTGTCAAAACTAGGATTGTCCTCAGTTCCGGAATCTTCATCTGTGTCTTCATTATCATTTGGAGGAATTACTGTAACCATTGTATTATCGGGATACCTATCGTCTTTAATCATCGCCAAAGCTTCATGGACAGTAAATCCTCTAAAAGAAAGCAAAAAAACATTTAATTTATCTATGAAATTTATCTTATACTGGTGTAGTCCTGGTTCGGGTCTAAAGGCCGGCGTCGGTTGGAATTGCTTCCTGTTTCGCTAGCACGAGTGGCGAGCTTCTTCAGACCTCTGACCTCTGAAGAAGCTCGCCACTCGTGCTAGCGAAACGTTAGGAAGCAATTCCAACCGACGACGGCCTTTAGACCCGAATCAGGACTAAACCAGTTCATCAACTGGCCGCGAAAGCCTTAACCAATTTGTTATATTATACTGTTTGTATAATGTTGTATATTTTGAGAAGTGCAATGTTCGAAAGTCGTATATATCCCTAACGTCCTACATATAGGACGCATATGCAAAAAGGTTGATTACTTGGTAGTTATAGATTATTTCTACTAAGTTATAACTTGTATTGCCAAAGTAAATCTTTAAGTGTACATGCAAAGTATTAATAATTAAAAATTCTCGGAATAAAAAGTTTAAAAACTTACCTTTCAAAACGTATACCGTAATCGTCCATTTTAACTAAGATTAATTTGGTAGTATTGCACAAAAAACAGTATTTTATTATTAAAAACTCACTAAATATAAGCTCTTTAGATGTGATTGCAACACGCTTTCAAATTTAACATAACCTAAAATGTCAGTTAGTTGTCAAAAATCGGGGTTAAATTAGCCGTACTAAATAAAGGACGTCAGGCGTATTTGGGTTAAGAAGTTTGTTTGAAGATCCTCTACGTCTTCTATATTCATTTCATAAAGCTCGCTTGACCGGCATGCGCCCATAATTCCAATAATTAATATAACCTGAAGCAAATAAGAATATGAGTTTTTTAATAGATTAGATTAAAAAACACCTATGTATATTTACCTTATGTAAAAGAAAAACTTTATCAGGAGCTTTGTCAATAAATGTCTTAATTTCTTTCGAGGTCAGAGTGGAAGATTTCTTTGCTTGAAATCTTTCAGATTTTCTTTTTAAAAACGCTCGTAGTTTTCCATATTTTTCCAGATCAACGTCATGGTTTATTCTCAACATAGATTTAATTATTGAATAAAATTACCATAATGAAGATGGTTTGTATTTTGCACTTAGTTCAGCGAAATAGGCTAGTAGAACATTTTCGGAAAATGAATTTGTGTTATTTCGAAGACGCCATTCGTTGAAGGTTGCGTATGTTTTATTATAAATAGATTTCGATGTTTCCGGTATTAAGGTAGATGTTGTTGCTGTAGCTAGTAATACAATTTCTGGAGGTGTACAAGTAAAAGCCTCTTCATTTTCATCCATCCCAATACGAATACATAAACACTACGCGTTTGACAGTGACACTTTTGACTTGGTGTATTTTGTTTTCATGGTATTATTTGATTTGAGAAATGTTGTGATTGGAGCGGGAATAAGGACTATTAATCCCTTGTCATTATTCCCTAAGGGATTAATGGGTGGCATTATATTGCGAAAACCACAACTATAATACTTACATTATACATTAGTCGTAGATAAAAATACAAATATGGAGAAAGAGTTGTTTTGACTTGCATTATCTTAGCGAACAATCATAAACATGGAGGTCGGTATTAGAGTTTTTAAAAACGAAGTTTTTCGTAGTAGGTAAGCGTTTATCCTAAAAATTAATTAAAATTTTTAATTGATTTGCCCGTACTATTACAACTATAGCAGCGAAGAAGCAAAGCCTGACCTGGCCTGTGATCGTATAATGGTTCGTGTTAGTTAGCACCGGTGGGTGTCTCTCTCTTGCATGTATTTAACTTAACACTAGGAAACATGATAGATATACGATCTAGGTACCTAATAAAAGTTGCTTTTGTTTATGTTTGGAATTTAATTTTAATAATTTCTGGTGTGAAATCCTAGTAACTTTATATCTTCGTTTAAACGTGATTTGAGAGCACTGACATGATTTGCCCGTCGCCATCTTGCAGGTTTACTGGTCGAAAATACATTACGTATTAACACCAAACCATCGACGATATACTGCATAATTACCATTATTATGTTCCGTTATATATTCTTACTTGGTTAATTTTGTAAACAACAAAAATAAAATTGTATTTCTTCACTTATTTTAATATTCACCAGTTTGGAATATCATGTCATAATATGAATTTGAGACAATTTTAACCTAGATTTGGTTAGATATATCGTCCCCTTATAATTGTGATCTAAACCAAGCGGTACGTTTTTCAGTCCAAGCCCTCTGGATGAAATAATTTTTGTTCGCACGATACAAAAAGAAATGTTTACTTCTGTAAACTCCAATTATTTCATTTCAACCAAATGATCTTTTTTCAGTGTAGTAATTTTTAAGTAGAAACTGTATATCATATTATAAGAAATTGTATTAGTGATTTTTTTTTTCATTTTGGACGTCTAACCCCTGCTAGCCGCATTTAATGCCTTGATTTTTCTAGATAAATACACTCAGATAATAAAAATGATCGGAACAGGACATTTAGGCGCCGGCTGTTTTGACGCTGGACTTTTTCTAAAAATTTAGGCGAAAATTTAAATTCTCACCTTAATAAAAAAGTAGAAAGATTATAAAGTACTAATAATTAGTTCTGGCGCATGCGCTAATACAAACGGCGCCCAAACGTTTAATGTCGCGTCCTATGTTTAAGTTAGTATTTATGTTCAATTATTTTAGGTAGTTTTAGTGCAAATTTATTTTTGTTGTAGAAAGCTTTATGTGGGAAGACGAAGATTTAATAATTTATATGAATCAGCCCATCCTACACTTAGTTTTCATTAATATTACGCCATTGATAATTTATATCACAAAATTAATAAAAGTTATTTCTGTAGAAACAAAATATTTCAAAATATTATGTTTACGGTTAAAAAAACACTAAACAGGTACTAAGCACTATTTCTATAAATACAGTAACGTACCTTCCTCAAAAAAATGTCGGTCCATGTCCAATTCGCCTTCACCAACAATATTCTTGAAAATCTACGTATTAAATTAAAAGTAATGTGCTCTTGTTTTTACGGAAAAAAACCCGACCTAGTAACCCGCAATTAGGCTAATTCGTAGCTTTCTAACTCCCATCAAGTTACATGAATTTCACCCGGCTTCCAACTAACCTAAAGTGGGCGCGTATACCATTATTCGTTCCCGTTGCCTAGCGACGGCTGAGACGCCGGATGGATGAGACGATGAATGAAACCTATGGCCACGTATACCCACTATATTTCACCCCACTCATATTCATGCCTGCTGAAAATTTTACTTTAAGTAATTCGAATTCGTTTATAACCTTATTAGGTGGTAACAAATTATTAAGGATGGAAACTTAAATATTAAATATGGTTTAAGGTTACCACCTACCTTAGCTAGCTCAAGCTCGTGGCAACTGTAAACCGAGGTGGTTCTTTTAAGTAGAGCCTTTGCCAGTAAGACTGCAATGTGTACAAGTGTAGCCCACAAAGGATGTTGTTGTGGAAGCTTAGATATATGGTTCAGTTTTCAGCGCCACTTACAGTTCTTTTAGCTCCAACTTGACACAACAGCACTAAATTTCTGTGAGTGAAACAATGGGGTCCACTCACAGTGTCAAAACCAAACACAAAAATGATTAAAAGTTATTTAATTAAGGAAAAGTAGGTTATTTTAAAAGGCAAATTTATAGCACTTAATTGAACAATTCATGTAGCTATGTAGTCAATTGGTTCACCAACTTAGACAAAATTAGTAAAGGGATGAGTTTGACTAGTTTCAGTACGCATTATAATGACGCAGCAGTTGCAATTCCTTTACAAAACGCCTGGAACATCTGAATTAACCTAAGTTAATATGGCAAATCACTTAAATGTTAAATAATATTGAAATATACTGTTAAAATTATTGAATATAGCTCAAGGCTCTGATTAGAACAAAAAAAAAATAAATTACATAATTATTTTAGGTAGGAGAAAGAGAAACACATTTGGTGGTGTTCAATACCAAAATCACTACGATGTTTGCAAGTAATTGAAAGGCGGTACTTATCGATAGGGTCCTCCTCAAGGTCGTTGGTTATGACCCCTTGTTGCCTGCTAATACTGCCGATGGCCCTCAAATAGGCTTCACAAACGCCTCAAGAAAAATGGACTGAAAACCCAAGAGCCAAGGTCTGGTACGGAGAAGCTACAAGTGGTAAAGGAAGAATAATTCTGGTCTAAAAAAAGGTATGGAGTTTCCGTCAAACCCAAGAACCCACCGAAAAGGTCACAGAGAATAAACCATATTTGAAAGAACATAACCTTAAAATAAAAAGCGGTTCTACGCACGGAGGACGACACAAAATAAAACATAACCAGAACAACCTGAAAGTAATAACGTTACACGTTATATTGGCCGTCCCTCTACTTCAAGTCCCAATTTCTGGTCAGTGACTCACCACTAACATATAGAGAGCTCCGGGTTGTGCGACGTCAGGGGAATAAATTCCAGTGGCGTGGGCATTCCATAAAATAATAAATGATTCAATTTTCATATAATTCTTCTTAGGAAATCATCTTCATATAGTTTATGGTGTAATATTATGTGATAAGGATAATACTTATACTTTTTCAAAATCCATCGCACGCTTGTGTCCTTAACACTGGTTTTCTGAAAAAGGCCAGTTTGACTTACGTTATGATTTTCCTGGACTGCCAATAGGTCCCTTAATTCATTTTCTTCATTAACAACGGGTTTATTGACTACTATCCTTTCTTTACGCAACATTTCCTGTTTCTAAAAAATTATTCAACAATTTCTCGAAGGCCTCTGGTCTCGGCTTTCTCTCGATATCTGGATATCTTTCAGCATACACTCGACTCGCTAGAAGACAATTTTTTGCATATTCTCCCAATATAAAAATCATATTTAACATTTCCAATGTGGTATAATTCGACATTTTGTGAACGCAGATGTTTTTTATTGTAAAGATAGGCAACATTCTAAAATATTATTTTTGAGTATACTATTTATTCAGTTGCTTTTAGTAATTTGGAAATGGTGACTAAACTTAGGCAATTTTTTAGACAAAATCTTAATTATTTTTAAACTACTAAAAATAAGTCCACATGACCCTATATTAAAATGATCAGCAGCTTGTGTCCATGTCCATGTCCATCTTTTGGGACAATAATATACAGGGTATTCCATTTAAGGAAATAGAAGTTTAGTTCGCCTCACATTTTTAAGCCACAAGGACGTAATCTTATATTCCGTTTTCAGAAAAGCTAGCAGTAATTTTTTTAAACGAGCATCAAAAACTAAAGTAATAAATTATTATAAAAAGTGCCTAACGACATGAACCCATTGCTATATTTCAAGTTTCTCGAGATCAAATCTCTAACATGGCCATTATTTTGAGATGTAAAATTTGCATGCTTTTTGTTTATTGTTTTTTCTTTGTTGGCTTAGTTGAGGACCTTGGTGCAAGAAGGGGATGAGTCATAATTTTTTTCAACATGGAGATATGTGTTCCATGAGCTTCTACAAAGCATGGCTTATCCCGTTCTTGCGCCAAACGAAGACGTGTCTGTTTGTGTTGATTAGCACTCTGATTTGACGCAGTTTTGTATATTTTTGTACAGTTCGCGAGTTGTGTATAGTAATCAGCGCAGGAGGGAACGTATTGATGTGCGAGTTGGATGGAAAAATGTAATCTTAATGCAACTAATTTATTTAGATTCAACAAATTATTTTATAAAGTGTTCAAAATGTACGCCGTAATTAGCACGACAATAATAAAGTAAATATTGAAATTCGTCTGGAATGCGAAAATATTGGAAGAACTTCATATCATGTTGAATTATATCACGAAATCCGAATTTTGTCCTTTATGTCATGAATCCAGCATTCCCTTTTTTTTGTTTTCATTCTCTTCTCTCTCTGATAATAAGGAAAGTATAATGACATCTTGTTTAAGTTCGCCTGTTTCTACTAGCAATATCTTGGAAACTACTGAAGAGAAATACCGATTCCGACGATCCATACTGGTGAACACAGTGCACTAAGAAAATCATATTCGTGCGATGCGTACCGTCCGAGCGATGCCGATCAGTGGACGCTTACCTTAAGGGCTCAAAATTAAGAAATGTTATGCTACTCGCTACAGAGTATATACTGAAATCTGACATGCCATTTTACAGCACTACAAGAAGTGATACTGTTTTTCCAGATAATGACATTTCAGGCACAGATCAAGAGGACCATGTCTGAGACTGATTATACAGTGAGCTCAAAAAGGTTGGAATAAATTCGTTTAAAATTCAGGTGATTATTTTCTGGAAAAACGCTTGGACATGTCGATTATTATTTTTAATTGCGAATTTTTTGACATAAGAAATGTGTATACAGGTTGTCTCAAGAAGAACATATACTGTCAACATTAATTTTTTTTAAATAGAACACCCTGTATATTATGTTATTTTCAAATTCTACGATACATTCTAAACACTTTTTGTATAAGATACCATATCTCCAAAATCAACGGTTTTCTATATATTGACATTTTAATATTTTTCTGAAAAAATGCTGAGATCCGTGGATTTTCAGTTTTAATTGCGCATTTCTTTATTATTATTGTAACCTGTTACCTGAATTAATTTATTTTGACCCAGACATTTACTTATTGTCAAAAATTCTTCAAATTGTGTAGATCTATCTAACTTCAAGTAATTCTGTAAAAATGGCGCGGTTAAGTGAAAAAGATAGGAGAGGTAGGTACTAATGATGCTTGGCTATGAAGATAGGATGCGAACCCAAACAGAAGTGTGTGAGTTATTTAACAATAAGTACCCAAACCGAGCACCAATATCTCAATCTGTTGTTAGTAAAATTGTAAAAAAATATAGGGATTTGGGGCATGTTGGAGACAATTATATTCAAGGTCGACCTAGGATTTCAGAAAATGTGCAGTTAAATGTCCTCTTAGCTGTCCAAGAAAACCACCATAGTGTTACTTGCGGTATTGCCACGGAAAATAATATTTGTCAAGCAACCGTATTAAATTATTTACACAGAAGTAAATGGCATCCCTATAGGGTAAAGTTGGTTCATGAACTTAATGAAGATGACCCGGATGGAAGAACAGAATTTTGCGAAATAATGATGAACACATACATTGAAGATCCTCAAATTTTAAAAAGAATTGTGTTCTCTGATGAAGCAACGTTTACTCTAAATGGGCATGTGAATCGCCAAAACTGTCGATATTGGGCTAAGGAAAATCCGCACTGGATCATGGAGTCCCACACATAATACCCGCAAAAAGTGAATGTTTGGGCTGGAATTGTTGATAACCGGATTTTAGATCCCTTCTTTTTTGATGGTACGTTAAATGTCGAACTGTATCTAGAATTTTTAGAATTTAAGTTAATACCGGCACTTGCTGTACTCTATCCAAATCCAGATGAGCCAGACATTCCCAACAACAATAACTTATGGTACCAGCAAGACGGAACACCAGCCCATTACACACGCCCGGTGCGTAAGTACTTGGATACAGTCTTTCCTGGCAAGTGGATTGGTCGACGGGGTCCAATAGAATGGCCGGCAAGGTCACCAGATTTGACCCCGCTAGATTTTTTTCTGTGGGGCTGTTTAAAATCTAAAGTACTTATACCTAACAATATTGATGAACTTAAAGCTCGAAGAGGTTAGATTAATAGAGCCCCATGTAATCCATAACGTTTTGGAAGAATTCAAAGATCGACTTGCATATTGCCAGGAAGTTGGTGGCGGTCAATTTCAACATTTATTAAAATAAAATTTAATATAGCCTATGTACAGGGTTTTCTTTTATATTTAGACCCCTATTTAGAGGAAAAACTATAAGAGATAGAAAAAAACTTTAAATATGAAAGTTTTATGATTTTTACTGAATCATCAGAATATTAGCAAAAAATCATTAAAATACTATTACAATGCCGAAAAATATAAGCAACTTATGTTTTTTTAAATGGAACACCCTGTATTTATTTCATTAAAATTATAGATCTTTTTTTCCTGATTACAAAAATATAGGGTTTGTCTATATTAACTCCAACCAGTTTTAAGATATTAGCGATATAAAATAAAAATTAAAAATACTTTCTTTTATGAAATTTTAAAATATATTTAATACAAAATAAAGAAAAAATGCAGAACCATAGAAAATTATTGATTTTCAACATAACCCCCTTCATTTAATATACATTTTTGAATGTTTCCTAATAACTTATGATTTATTGCGTTCATAATGAACACTGGAAAGTCCCTATTTAGCACCAAAATTTCTTCGTGAATTCTTTGTTCCAGAACTTGAACGTTTTCTGGCCTATTGTAATAAATTTTATTTTTTAAATAGCCCCAAAGAAAAATGTCCAGAACCGTCAAGTCAGGGCTGTTTGCCGGCCACCTTATTGGTCCGTTTCTTCCAATCCACGTATTATATTTTTCATTTAAGTATCTTGTAACAGGGACAACATTATGGGGTGGGGCACCGTCCTGTTGCCAAATGAGCGTAGCGTATTGGTTGAGAGGAAGCTCTTCCAAAATGTTTTCAATCTCATTTTCAAGAAATTCCATATATCTTGGACCAGTTAAACTCCCATTATAAATTATTGGACCAATGACCCTATTTCCTATAATGCCACACCACACATTTATAGACCTACGACCCTGAATTCTAACAGGCTGAATTTTGTGGGGATTTGAAGTTGCCCAAAAATGTTTATTTTTTCGGTTAAACATACCAGCTGTGCTGAAATTTGCCTCGTCGGTAAATAAAATTTTGTTTAAAAGATTCCCATCAATTTCACGCCTTCTTAAAACATCCAAACAAAATTCTAGCCGCTGTCTCTTGTGATCTTCTGTTAAGTTTTGGACTGGTAAAAATTTATATGGATGATATCCGTATTTTTTCAAAATTTCGTGTATTTTTGATAGGGATTTATTAAAATGGCCTGCCGCATCTGGTATAGAATTTTCAGGATTTTCTGTAATACAACATTTAAGTAATTATTGTAGGATTTAAGAATTAGTATAAACTAGAATGTTTACCTTCAAAGAACAGCAAGACATTTAAATCTAATTGCTCATCTCTCATTACTGTCCTCTTTTTCCTTTCTAAGCTTTTGGTCTCTTCAAATTTTTTCACAACATATTTAATAGTGCTTTTGGAAGGTAAAATTCTATTGGGAAATATCCTGTGGTACTCATTAAGAGTTGTAGATGGATTTCTATTATTAGAATAATATAGATGGATAATATCGAATTTTTCTGCTGTAGAATATCCCATGTTATTGTTTTAAGTACGTAGCAAAATGTTCGTTTAATACAAGCAAACAACGACAAAAATGTCATAATAACATGTGTTTTCAATGGCGACAGACCTTTATCATTTTTTATTTCCAAAGCATTCTAGACTAGAAACTAAATACAACTTCTTAAAATTTTGATCGTTTATATCTTAAAACTGGTTGGAGTTAATATAGACAAACCCTATATTTTTGTAATCAGGAAAAAAATATCTATAATTTTAATGAAATAAATACAGGGTGTTCCATTTAAAAAAACATAAGTTGCTTATATTTTTCGGCATTGTAATAGTATTTTAATAATTTTTTGCTAATATTCTGATGATTCAGTAAAAATCATAAAACTTTCATATTTAAAGTTTTTTTCTATCTCTTATAGTTTTTCCTCTAAATAGGGGTCTAAATATAAAAGAAAACCCTGTAAATATTATAGACTAAATAGATGTAAAGAGTTCATTTTTAATTGTAGTTTTCGTACCAGAAAAAATGTTAATATATCGAAAACCGTTGATTTTTGAGATATGGTATGTTATACAAAAAGTGTTTAGAATGTATCGTAGAATTTAAAAATAATATAATATATATTTAAAAAAATTAATGTTGACGGTATATGTTCTTCTTGAGACAACCTGTATACACATTTCTTATGTCAAAAAATTCGCAATTAAAAATAATAATCGACATGTCCAAGCGTTTTTCCAGAAAATAATCACCTGAATTTTAAACGAATTTATTCCAACCTTTTTGAGCTTACTGTATATTAACTACTAAAGGGTGTTACTTAATGATAGGCCGTAATTCCAAGGGCGCATTCCTGAAGCAACTTCGAGTAGAAGTTCATATAAACATGTGTCCTAGAAAGTCTGGTTTTCAAGATACAGAGTGTCAAAGTTTAAAAGAAAAATCTGTGTTTTACTAATCAATTATCTCAAATATCCTTTTTCCGATATTGGTGAAACTTGGCAGTGTTGTTCGATGTAATAAGACACTAAGTTAGCACCGACTAGATTACAATTATGAGTTGCAGTGGCATCCCGGGGGGCAGTCTCACGGATAGTATTGACAAAAAAAATGTACGCCACCGACTGTCTAAAAATTTTATAATATGATCGGGTTAAGTAGTAAAATGTACAACTTTTTTATTTCTTGATATTTTTTCGTATTTTACTTCGCTTTCGAGAAAAAGAATAAAAGCCACTTCATTGCATGTCGAGAAATTGGTAAAATAAAATCAAGTTAACTGGAACTCATAATTATTATCTAGTTAGTGCTAACATAGCACAACGAACAACACTCCCAAATTTAGCCAAAATCGGCAATTCGGATCTTTGAGATATTAATATAAAATCGATTTTTTTTTAAACTTTGACACCCTGTATCTTGAAAACCCGACTTTTTAGGATGAACTTTTTACTTGAATTTGGTTCAAGAATGCGCTTTTGTAATTACTGGCTATCATTAAGTAACACCCTGTATACTAAACTAAACAAACAATTTAATTTATTTTACACAATGTTCACTAGTGAACCACATTCTTTCGAAAGCTAAAGAATTTTTGACTGCTAAAATTTTTTTTTCAGGAATTCATAGACAAAGCAATAAAATTTCTGATTTAGGAATATAATGAAATCAATTACACTAAACTAAAAAAAAAAACATGCTATTTTCTTAACTGTGGAACGAGTTTGGTCCACACTTAACCATATTAACTTTAACAACGAATCGCACATAAATACCCAGGCAACCAAGCATTATCTATCTGTATGGACGATATAAATCAGAGGCAATCTATTTATGTATATTGCAATGTATTTAGATTAGATTCATCTTCTACGGAACAAGATCTAAAAACAAGCCTATTCACAATGTTTCCAGAAGTGACATGTTATAAACTGGACGCCAAGTACCCCACTTAATTTAAAAATGTCGTATTTGAAAATAATTCAACTAATATCATGGATTCGACTATATGGTCACCGGGTGCTAAAATTAAGAAGTTTTTTCACCTGTCAAGGGAAATCTTGAGGGGGATATAGGACTTCCTTAAATGTGCCAAAATATCTGCAAGTACTTCATTCCGACGGATTATCGTAGTTTGCGACCAATCATAATTATGATATAATTTATGTTAGTAAACACTGCTGCTGTGAAAAAACTTTAAAATGTCTCTATATGGAAAACTATAGCCAACGAACAAACAGCTTTCTGTTATAGTTGATTTGGTGGTGTGTGTATATTTGTTAAAAATGAAGTTGAATACAAATTCATAAATATTAAACGCTACTGTTGGGAAGAATCAATAACCAAATAAATTATAATACTACTAACCTAACTGCTACTAACTTATATCATTATTTGTTAATTAATAATTAAACAGTTACCTACTAGAGACGATCTACAGAAGGAACTTGTTGGATCTGTGGTTTCTCAGTCTGTTTGTGGGGAGGATGTTTTAAATGCAATTTCCTTGTTCAAGAAAATTATTTCTTAAGTCATTAAAATTTATGAATTAAATTCAAGTTATTTGCAGTACTGCCCGTTTTTAAAAAGGAAAATTTAAATTCTGCAAGTGAGTATAGAGCAATCTCAATTATTCCAATTTTTGGCAAAGTTTATGAAATTATTAAAAAAACTAATGTGGGTTGATATTTCGAAATGTTCCACAATATGATTTCAGGGAGGGTCATTCTATAGTTCAGGCAGTTGTTCAGATTGTGCATGATATATTCAAGGGCCTTGAAAGGGGAGAACATGCATGTGGATTTAATTATGTGAGACCTCTGCAAGGCTTTGGACTGTGATCACATGAACTTCCCACTGAAAAGCTATATCGTATTACATTATGGAAACCTATTTAAAACTTGTAGAATCATATCTGTCTTTTAGAAGGCAGTTTCTTTCCCTGGTTGACGAGGTGTCGGATTTCGGTTCGATTACGAATGAAGATCCACAAGGATGCTGCTTTTTGTGATCTATGTTATTGATCTATTCTCATTTCTTTTTGCTCATAGTTGTTTTTGGTATGCAGATCCCTACTATGTAGCCAGAATACTATTCAAGATCTTAAGGAAAACTGGCTTCTAGATCTGATCTCTGGTTGGCGCAGAACTGTCTCAGATTAAATACCGAGAAAGTACAGGAAGTGGTCACAAGTCATGACGTTGTGAAGGGAAGAACCATAAATGTTCTAGGCTTGACTCTCGATGATATGCTTAGCTGGACTTCAAATGTTGAGTCGCTGAGAAGTAGACTATCATCTACTATCTTTGTAATTAGAATATTGCAATTATTTCTCAATAATCGGGCTATTCTCATCATCAATTATTCGCTTTTTCATATACACCTTTCTTATGGGGTGATTTTGTGGGGAACTCGTCTAGCTTTGTGCAAGTCTTTCGAATGCAAAAAAGATCAATTCCTGTAATTGATGGAATTGGTAGGCGTGACCATTGCAAGCCGCACTTTATTAATTACTGGAAATTCATAGGAACAGAAGTAATTTTTAACATAGCTCAGATATTCACAATTACGTTACGATCTGCGCATTTAATACGAACATATAGGTACAGGCTTAATAAGTCTATAAATAATTCACTTAGGATTAAACTGTATAATGTACTTCCTAAAGGTGAAAATTAAACTTGCAATGAAAAATTTTGATCAAACGCAGGCACTTTATTGTTGTCGGTTGTGCAATTTTTAATCTACGATTTGAATACATTTTTCTTCTACTTTTTCTTGTTTGATGTATGACTTTATTTCTTTGTCTTTTTACAATGTATGTCTGTGTAAGATAACTATTTATAAACTCATTATGTTATAACTTCATATATAGCAAAAATATGACTTGCTACAATTTGTGTTGTATACAAAAACGTAGGCAGGTAAATTATTTATTTATTTAGGTATCTAAATTAACAACTGTGTACCAAAAAAGAAAAAAATAATTATAATTATTTCGCAAACAACTTAAAATAAAAATTCTTTATACACAAACACAACAACATCGTTTTATGCAGAAAGGATTTTTTTAAATTAGGCCTTAGGCTGAAAAGCTATACAGCCAATAGGAAGGAGTATGTAAGTAGGCAACGATATTTTTATGTATTTTTCGGAGAAAGGACATTAGTGTGGCTATGACATTAAAAAATAAAAAAAGTTAAAAAAAAAAAATATTCTTTTGGCATATATTTCTTATAGGTATAACCAGTGGCGGCTCGTGGGCATTTGAAGTGGGAGGTCATTGAAAAAAAAATAGCGCCGCAGACGAAAATTTTTTGGGTGCCACGCCCTTTTTTCAATGATGGTAATTTACCTGCTTTTCAATTAGGAAAAGTAAAAAACACAACACCAATCCTCAAGAAATTAACAAAAACAATCAGGTTCATTATATTATAGGTTAGGTTTTTGTCAGAACGACAGAGAGACAGGATAGGGATGTATCGTAATATCAATAATATCAAATGAATGATATTTTTCTTTGGACATGTTTTTAAATTTTTTAATTTTTATTCCGATAAGTATATCAGAGTATCAATAGAAAGAAGTAACTATACAGGTTAGAGGGGTACAACTGGCAACACCGCATTTTTAAAACTATTTTTAAAGGCTAGAATTTTATGTCTTATATGCATTCTCAAAATTTCAAAAATATATTTCTATTAGTTCTCGAGATACTTCTAATGTGCCATCGAGTTTGGGAGACCCTGTATATAGCGATATATTTTTAACGATGAATGTATGTTCGTCAACGGCACCGCTCGCGCAGTGTTAGCGCAGTGACGCATGACGAAAAATCTGTAACGATATAATATTTTTTCGATATCAGAATCAACATCCCTATAAAGAACTACAGACTGCCGACTGCAGAAATCAACGGTCTTCTGTCTTCTTCCCATTCATTCTAAAAATTGCAACGTACGTCTAAACTCAATCAAAAAAAAAAACGGCTGACAGCCCACAAAACCTCTTTTACTTCGAATTTAATACAAGTGCGAGAGTGATAACATGCTATTTATTCCTCTCTTTACCCCCACAGGCTTTGTTGGGTGACGCTATTTTTCGTGGGCAAGCTCGGTTTTGACCTGAAATTTTTGCGGGGACGCATAACAAGTAGCGTTACGTCTAGTTTGTTTTGCTGCGTGTGCATTGCATTAATAAATACGAGGGATATTTTAGAGGTAATAGTATCCGAGCAGTAAAGTTTGGTTGATTGAATCAATTTTAATTTTAAAGTTAAATATTAATATGTTAGGTGGTTGGTGACTTGGCGTGGGAGGTCATTGCCCAAATGACCTTATGGTAGAGCCGCCACTGGGTATAACTTTAAATGCCGCTCACCCTCTGGTAGTACCCGACAGGATCTTCAAATTTCTGTAGAACTTTATTAATTACGTAAGGTTCTATTAATCGCATTTCGTCCTCTTATCTTGTACTTTAAACATAAACCTGATCATCAATCAATATAAAAAGTCCCCGGATATGGATTAGAGTTGTCTTATCTGAAAATATAATTATTTTCGAAGATTATGAAACATTGTTAAACATAGTGGCGGCTCGTGATATAAGAACCAGGCAGTGCTGCATACAAATCCAGTCAAAAGTAAACGACATTATTCAAAAAGTTGTTATAGAAGCAACATTTTTTTGTGTTGCAAATACTTACTCTCGAACTAGACACAATAAAATGGTATTTACTTACCAAAAATTGCTTAAAACGCGAAAAATTATTAACAAGGTAAATAACTGAAAATTACTATTCATGCATTCTGCACTTTAATTCGCATATCATCCATTAGACTCAAAAAAAATTTGGGGGTGTATTCTTAAATTGATAAAATTATTTCTAGATAAACTATTTGTATAATATGATAAACCACCAAAAATATTAATCTCAGTTCAAGAATAAATTAATCCGGCGTCAACAAGTGCAGGACGAATCACAACCAATTTTTTCACCCTGATTGGCTAGCTCAAAGCCAAATTTACATACCGCTGCTCGTAGTTCTGTATACAGGGTGTAATTTATTAAGTGTCCGATATTTTACAGGACGATTTTTCAGGTATTTATAAGGTGAAAAGTTCATATAAGCATGGGTACGCAAGCCCTTCAATTTTGAGATACGGTGTTGCAATTTTTAACAGGAGCAAAAAATATGTTCGTTTTCGCTTTTGATAACACTTTCACGTAGGCACTTTATTGACTAATGCAAAGTACATTTATTTTCATAACTTTTTGATTTCGGCTTTGTTTAGGAGATAAATGCTATTTTATTAAACTCTAATATGGGCATAGCGATATGCAAATAAATGCCATTTATTTCTTTATTATTCTTCCTTTCGAAAACGATTACTCGTAGCGACTTTTACCAAGTATGCCTTTTTCATGTACAAATGATCAAGATCCATTTTTTTGCTAAAAAATGTAATACAAGCACGTATAAAAAAGTTATGACTCCTTAAAAAAGTAAAGAGACATGTAGGTGGCGCCCTCTACAAGTGGGAGCCATACTAATATCAAATTCGCCTTTCAAAAAACCCCTAGGTACCAATTTTTGTCCAAATATAGACATTTATTCAAAACATTTTTACGGAAAACAAATATAAAAATAAATTTTAACACCCTGTATCTCAAAAATAAAGGGCTTGCTTATATGAAATTTTCACCCTATAAATAACTGAGGAATCGTCCTGTAAAATATCGGACACTTATTAAATAACACCCTGTATTTAGTATATACAGGGTGTTACTTAATAACAGGCCGTAGCTCCAAGGGCACATTCCTGAACTAAATTCAAGTACAAAAGTTCATATAAACGTGTGTGTCCTAAAAAGTCTGGTTTTCAAAATATAGGGTGTCAAAGTTTTAGCAAAAGATCGGTTTCTTATGAATATCTATCTCAAAGTCGATTTTGGTGAAGTTTGTTGTGATAAGACACTAAGTTAGCACTAACGAGATGATAATTATGAGTTCCAGTGGCGTCCCGGGGGCATAAACGTAACTAGCGTAGCGTATTGCACGCCGAAGACCTGCGAGAGCTTCCAAACTTTGCTACTTAAACATCGCGCGTGAACGCATGTATCCGGACCAGGAGCTACGTAAACAGCGTCTCAGAACGCATTACTTCTTGCGACTTTGCGACTATTATTGTTTGAGTTTTGTTTTGATTAACCGTGACAATGCATGACTTGCCGCCAGAATTTATTTATTATAAAAATCCTCCTAGTAATTAATTAGGAACGAAGTTTGTTGAGGGAACTGAGATTGAGCTGAGTTATTTTGTACAATCTTATTACCGTTTCTTGCCCTGTCATATTCTTATACTAAAATCAAATAACTCTGACCTCTGACGCCTGATGTAAACAAAAGCTCCTATGTTGAGAGATTCGCCAGAGCGGATCACTCAGGCACGACCTTTATTTATTTTACTTTTACCATTAATTTATCGTTTACGACAAAATATTTCGGAGAAAAATGTATTGGCTTTGATGACTGGATTAAAATGGTTCAAACCATCGACAAAATTATTTGCAACTTTTTTTCTTATTTTGATCCAATGAATATCTCTTTATATTTGTGATGTATGTTTAGTAAACACCCTATGCAGGGTCCCAACTATTTCATAGGGACAGTAGGTAGGTATTGCTATGTTGGCAGCAGTTAAAGTTACAGAGGCGGTTAAATTAGAAAAAAGTTGCGATTTCCGAAGCTTACCTACCTATTAAAACTATATTTTCGTTGCTGCCAAATTTCTGATAGTTTCGGAAATACAGGGTGATTTATAAAAACCAACGATTATAATTTTATTAAATATTTTCGAATCTATTGATTTTAAAGACAGTTTAAATTTAAAAATTTTATATTTTTTTTCACTCTATAATATAGTATTCTCAGATTTTACGTGTGACGTTTCGTTTTCGAAATATCATCATCAGCTTCATTTTTTTAAATACGGACATGGATTTTTTCTTTGCGTTATTGACGTCTTTGGGTAATCAACAACCGATACTGTTTTTAATTTTTTAATAAAACATAAAAAAAAACAGGTTTGTATTTAAAATAATACCTAATCAAAAATAATAATTTATCAGGTGATCTCGCTTAAGCACCTAAATATTAAAAAGAAAGCTTATCCCTAAATAATTAGATTTGAGTGGTTTTTAGTACAGTGGAGTAGTCGAAATAATAGAAATAAAGTAAATGAAAAGTTTTTACTAGTGGCAAATAGTTTATTAATTTACTGTGTTAATGCTTGCTGTTTAAAAGTCTTGCATTGAAATTTCTTTATGTTAATCTGCTTTTCAAGAAAAGGGTCAGGTTAGTTAAAGCCTAAAATAAAAAAAAATCGAAATAGCAAGGAATAGTTCATAAAAATATTTAAATATACTTGCCTTATTTACTTTCATTAAGATCATCATTAACAACTATGTAACTACATACAATATCTTTGTAATTTTGTAATATGTACGTCCAATCATACAATGCAAGCATAATGCGATGTAGAAAGCTATTTACGAAGCGGTGGTTGCAAAGTGCCTTCACGCGCGCTGTTTACGAATGATCTTCGGGCATATTATGGATGGCGATACGATACGCTGGTTACGATTATGCGTCCCGGGGGGCAGTCTCACGAATAATATTGAAAAAAAAAAGTACTTTACTAACTGAATCTTTATTGGAAAATCAGATTAAGCAGCTAAAAATACAACTTCTTTGTCTCTTGATATTGTTTCGTATCTTACTTTGTTTTCGAGAAAAAAAAATTATCGACTTGCAATGAAGTGGCTTTAATTTTTTTTCTCGAAAACGAAGTAAACGGGGCAATTCCGAAAACATGTTCATATGAACTTTTTCTTTTAGAATATCATAAGAAATTACCTCCTTAAGTTATGTACCGTACTTCTGAAATACCCTGTATATATATTTTCAATATTAAAACATTTGCCTAATAAATAAGCTATACAGCAAAAGCTTCAAAAATTTAGTTCTGCGTTTAATGTACTGTCTCGATATGTTTACCTAAAAGCGTTTGAACCTATATGGATTCTCGATGCCCTGGTTGGGTTGATACGTGTGGTTGCCACGAGATGTAGCCACGTGCTGCAACTCTCATTCGTCAACTTGCATTTCTGTGTAAAAGCACTTTGAGGTCCCTTACCTTTTCGTCAGACCCGGAGCCTTGCTGCGGAGCCGTAAACGGCGAAACGCGTCCAAGGATTGGGTCTGACGGAAAGGATAAGGGACAACTCTATACACAAACTTATTTTAAGTTTGTGTTTTTTAATTTAAACATGCTTTCGGTAGGCTGAACCGATACACTGGCTTCCAGCGACACCCAACGTAGTTTGCCCGCAATGGGCCGCCTTGCCAGCGTTTGAACCTATATGGATTCTCGCTGTCCTGGTTGGGTTGATACGTGTGGTTGCCACGAGATGTAGCCACGTGCTGCAACTCTCATTCGTCAACTTGCATTTCTGTGTAAAAGCACTTTGAGGTCCCTTACCTTTTCGTCAGACCCGGAGCCTTGCTGAGGAGCCGTAAACGGCGAAACGCGTCCAAGGATTGGGTCTGACGGAAAGGATAAGGGACAACTCTATGCACAAACTTATTTTAAGTTTGTGTTTTTTAATTTAAACATGCTTTCGGTAGGCTGAACCGATACACTGGCTTCCAGCGACACCCAACGTAGTTTGCCCGCAATGGGCCGCCTTGCCAGCGTTTGAACCTATATGGATTCTCGCTGTCCTGGTTGGGTTGATACGTGTGGTTGCCACGAGATGTAGCCACGTGCTGCAACTCTCATTCGTCAACTTGCATTTCTGTGTAAAAGCACTTTGAGGTCCCTTACCTTTTCGTCAGACCCGGAGCCTTGCTGAGGAGCCGTAAACGGCGAAACGCGTCCAAGGATTGGGTCTGACGGAAAGGATAAGGGACAACTCTATGCACAAACTTATTTTAAGTTTGTGTTTTTTAATTTAAACATGCTTTCGGTAGGCTGAACCGATACACTGGCTTCCAGCGACACCCAACGTAGTTTGCCCGCAATGGGCCGCCTTGCCAGCGTTTGAACCTATATGAATTCTCGCTGTCCTGGTTGGGTTGATACGTGTGGTTGCCACGAGATGTAGCCACGTGCTGCAACTCTCATTCGTCAACTTGCATTTCTGTGTAAAAGCACTTTGAGGTCCCTTACCTTTTCGTCAGACCCGGAGCCTTGCTGAGGAGCCGTAAACGGCGAAACGCGTCCAAGGATTGGGTCTGACGGAAAGGATAAGGGACAACTCTATGCACAAACTTATTTTAAGTTTGTGTTTTTTAATTTAAACATGCTTTCGGTAGGCTGAACCGATACACTGGCTTCCAGCGACACCCAACGTAGTTTGCCCGCAATGGGCCGCCTTGCCAGCGTTTGAACCTATATGGATTCTCGCTGTCCTGGTTGGGTTGATACGTGTGGTTGCCACGAGATGTAGCCACGTGCTGCAACTCTCAGTCGTAGTATTTTTAATTGTTTTATACCAAGAAAAATACCTTAAAACTTTATTTTTCTAAAATAATTATAATTTCCTACTTTTATACTGAAACACTGCCGTTAAATACACACACTTCGACCCACTACTTGATACAAGTGATAGCTTAAGTTAAGGGCTTTATAATCAATAATTTTATTTTAATATTTTAGATATTGACTGAATTTTAATAAATACTTGCTTCATTTTTTGTAATTGTTGAGTGAATAATAATTTTTCAATTTGTCTTTATTATAATTAATATCACTGGTAATATGTCCTTAATTTTCTTACAGTTTACAAGATACCGGAATTTTTAATGAATGAATATGAAAACAAACACATTACCTAAACTAGTAAAAATGCAATTTTTCTTCTCAAAAGCCTTTGTAATGTTTTCTTCTAGGCATTTTATGAATATAATTTGAATTGCTTTGATTCTTCCTTTTTTAGCAGGTCTAACAATTAAAACAAGTTAGGTACTAATAACGGATCAAACATAACTAAAATAAATTATTTACTTGCCATAGTTGGTGCATATTAGCTTTACAACAATACAATTTCCATCCATTCTTCATTACTATTGAGAATTTAACGCATTTATTCTATAGAAGTATAAATACTCCCGTGCTTTTTGTATCAGAAATAATACAATGTTTTTAAATATTATTTTAGAAACAACACGTTTTTAACTAAAAATCTGTTTTAGAATTCGTACATTCCGATACACTATTGGTTTATAAATTTACGGCGTGTGTGCCTCTTGTAAGATTTCTAGCAGTTCAGTTTCTAAAAATAAAAAAAATAGAACACAGACTAATTTCTTAGTGCCTTTTTGACTTTATATACGTATATAAATAAAATACAAATTAAATAACTCTAATTGTAACTTGTGGACATACGCGGTTTTCCCTCCTTATCTCCCAAGTGCTTCAATTATTGTCGATCATTTGCGAGTACCTACATACATCGGGGTAATTTTCTTAAAAAATTTCAGTCCAAAAAAATTGAATAAATACTAATGTATAAATAAGATCACTCTAAGACTACAAGGCATATCAATGTTAATAACTTGACAGAAAAATTTCCACTAAATAATGTCGCTCAGGGTACCCTGGGGGATAAAAATGGCTGAACACTTTTTAGGTTGCAATCGTAACGAAACCAAAAAGAAATGAGTAAGTCCATTTCAATTATTCAAATTTAAAAGAAAAATTACGTCTATAATGTTTCATACCCAAAGGCATAAAAGTTAAAGCGTGGATACGCAAACACAACCTACAAAATAAGTTTTTGTTATTTTCTATAAAATTTTATAAAGTTTACTCACGCGGTTTTCTTACTAAACCAACAATATTATACAGGATGTCTCTAAAAGGTCTGTACAAAATCTGAGCACATATTCCTGAGGCCAAAATAAGGCGATTTAAAGCAACTTACCTTAGTCCGAAATTGCTCTGTTTCCGAGATACAGGGTGGTAATGTTAAAAAATGCGAAACCCGAATACGGACACTTTTTCACTGTGGCCATTAGAGGGCGCTTCACAATGCACTTCTTATGGTTTAGAATGGCCATAACTTTTTTATCAATGTAGTTTTTTCCTTTTTTTGTTAAGGAACTGAGTTTTCGAACATTTTGGAACAAAAAAGATACTCTTGTGAAAGTGTGCTAAAGTAATCCGTTCTTGAGATATTTCGGTTTTTAGTGTTCGATGCCGCACCGGAATATTTAAATTATTCTGAATAAAAAATGTTTCTTTGAAGATGAAATGTGGCCAGTGAATTAGCAGTGGGAAATGTATTTTTTTCAGATACTTTTTTGGAGTGTCACATCCAAATATGTAGTAGTAACTTTAAAGAGTATGTTGAGGTCTACATATTTTATTTCTACTTTACTAATTATTACCGTGTAGCAGTTGCCCTAAATTTAAATATCTTTACTGTAAGGGCAGTTTTAACATCAGTTAAGGAAAATAAATGCATAGAGTCATAGAGAGTTGAAAATGTGGCAAGATTGGATATTAGTTCTATTCATAATAATAATATTTTACGTTGGTTATGCTTAAGCTCTATTTTTTTTAGCACATCATGTAACTTTGATAGACAGACAACTGTTCGAAGTGTTTAAGAAATCTGGAAGGGAAATAGGCTTCGGATAGAAAAAAGATGAACCGCGAAGCGAGGGCTTGTGGAACTTTGTCATGTAGCTTTCAAACGATAGGTATTTTTGAAAGAATATATCAAAGAAAATAAATAATTTTTGTACCAATTCGTTTTCTTAGATAAAAAGTGGATTTTTAGAAAGATTAAAAAAAAGAAGCATTAGATCTACTTAAGTCGATGATAAATTATGCAGTAAGCAAATGTACAAACTATATAATTTTAAAATTTAAAAAGTAGGTAGTCCATTTTAGCTAGGCGAAACATATTTTCTAGTTACATAATACTTCATGTTAGTAGTGTATATGGTTGTAATCAGGGTACAGAGGTAATTGTTTCTTTCAAAACTAAGCTGACTACTAAGAATACTACCATGGAGTAGTGAATTTTTTACAATGATTCGTAACTCAATTATTGAGAAATTTAACCAAGCCATCGGTAACTGTAATCGACAACACCCCTAACCATAGCACGTTGTTAACAAAAATACCTAACACATCATGGAATAAAGTTACAATTCAGAAGGGGTGAATAAATGCGATCTAATAAAACTGAATTTGTTATTACAATGTTCAAAGCCGAACTTCTGCAAATCGTTAATAGGTTGGTATTTTTTGTGCCGTTTTTTTTTAACATATTCTTAAATATAAAAATTAAATTATTTTTAGACATAAAGCCACCTAAACAGTATATTAAAGTACAAGTTTTATAAAGCTCATTTTAGCGCACTCGTCCATGGTAGAAAACGAGCCGCTTGCGGCGAGTTTTGAAACGGACAAGTACGCTAATAGCTTTATAGAACGTGTGCTTTATACTATTTTTTCTGTCTTGGCTTTTTTTTTCAATAAATAAATCCATATCTAAAAAGAAAATAAAACAAACAAATTTTCAAAATTTTTAGGCCTAAATTTTATGTTGGTAATACATCAAATTATTTATCATAGTAGCCTTGAAATCAACAAATATTTTTATTTCCGTGTCAGCCATTTTGTCACGAAGTTGTCTAATTTTTCTAACATATCTACATAATTTTAAAATATGTAGCAAGAAAAGTTTAGTTTAACTACCCCAAATTTGTAAGATTATTTGATATTTTTTTAACTCATCTACATTTCATGGAATTAATGCAACCAACCATACACGACAGCAAAATAACACATTTGTGAACATCATTACCATCCTTAGAAAAAGATAGAAAACTGTTTCGTAAAAAGTTTATGACGATACTGAAGACGATATCGTACGAAGGCGTAAAAAGACCACCCGAAAGAAAAAAATATTTTTATCTCGGAATTCCGAGATTAAACTCGGAATTTCGAGATTAAACTCGGAATTTCGAGAATAAAGTCGGAATTCCGAGATTAAACTCGGAATTTCGAGAATAAAGTCGGAATTCCGAGATTAAACTCGGAACTTCGAGATTAAACTTAAAACTCGGAATTCCGAGAATAAAGTCGGAATACCGAGATTAAAGTCAGAATTCCGAGATTAAACTCGGAATATTATACAAAATATTTCTTTCTTACGGGCGGAATTTCTACGCCTTCGTAGAAAGACATGGCGGCCTTGTTTTGCTTTACATTAAGATATCATTTTTATCTGTGTAGGTACAACTTAAAATTTTGAAGTAAAATTTCAAGTTATAACACAGAATTTTAAGAAATTTATATGTTTTTATTTTATGTGACCTTTCTACGCCTTCGTATCTTTCGATATTTCCAAATGAATATTTCCTTGATAAGAGTGAGCTACATCCTTGGAAGCAATTTTCGTAATTATCTTCGCGGGAAGAAAACTTTACTTAAACTAAGATTACAGATTTAAATAATTCCAAGCATAGCCTTGAGTTAAGTCCATTTACTATTTTAAAATAAGGCTAGTTATTTTAAGAATCCTTTAATAAGATTTATATAATACCAGTCCAAGAGACGACATCCTTAAATAGAAGCATTTAAATCAGAATGTACGATGTATTTTATTATTATATTATTTATTTCTGTCAAGTGTATGTGTCTTTGCTTTAAGAATACAAGGCCTAGTTATTGCCTTGACTCAAAGACGACATCCTTGAATTAAGATAAAGAAATTCTTAATTGCTTTCGTTGAAAGATTTAATAAAATTGTAATGACTTGTTGCAAGAATCTATTTCTTTGCAGCCAACATACAAACACCTGGACGACTTTAGAGAGGTTTATTGTTTGTTTATAAATAGATGTTTTCACTATTTTTATTTGTTTTAGCTATTCATACAGAAAAATATTTTTTTTTTAAATCGCACTCATTCGCATTCAATGTAACCATCCACAATCCACATCCACTAAGTCATAGAAAAAATAATCGGTATAACATGAAGCCGAGATGCTTTATAGAAACCTCAAGTTCTTCGATCACTGGAGTACTGATGTGACTCCGCGCAGATGCCGAATTGCATATAAATACCTATACCATACTCTTACGACAAGGCCAAATTACTTTGGCACAGAGAACTTTATCTTTATTAAAAATATCTTTTAAATTGTTGCCAAAGACGCCAGTTTTTAAACAAGGAATTTTACCGCCAAGAACAGAACCAAAAATGACCAAAGACACAGAAAATTATTGAAATTGAAAAAGTAGTCCATACTTGCAGTGGAGTTTACGTAATGTAAATAAAACGACAATGTCTTCCTCCACAAATTTAATAATAGTAAAATTCTTGTTCCCTACATGTTTCGGGCGTCTAGACGTCCATCTTCAGGGGATACTATAATCGAGTTGACTATAAAAACTTTAAATGGTTGCTTCAAATTAATGAGTACAGCCAAAATTGAGTAGGAACCTCAGAAATTGGGTGGACATGTGAAAAATTATAATTTGTATATTTATAGAATGAAAATTTTTGTGAAAATATAAGAATTGAATAGCAAATATATTATTTTGAAAGGTGCATTTTATTTTTGATGATGATTTTCTAGAAAAACATTGTAGTTGTGAAGAAAGAAATTTAAAATAAAATTTTTGGAGGCATGCTCCGTGTTAATTTTAAAAAATTGGGGCTATGCCCATGGTAATATATAAATTACGAAATCATTTCATTTAATGAAAAAAGAACTTTTTATTTTTTAAAAAACAGAAAGAGTGCTAAATCACCACCATGTTCACTTTACACACAGGTGTCTCAGAGTGTCTGAGACACGTGTGTGTAAAGTGAATGGTGGTGTATGTTAAAATTAACACGGAGCATGCCTCCAAAAATTTTATTTTAAATTTCTTTCTTCACAACTACAATGTTTTTCTAGAAAATCATCATCAAAAATAAAATGCACCTTTTAAAATAATATATTTGCTATTCAATTCTTATATTTTCACAAAAATTTTCATTCTATAAATATACAAATTATAATTTTTCACATGTCCACCCAATTTCTGAGGTTCCTACTCAATTTTGGCTGTACTCATTAATTTGAAGCAACCATTTAAAGTTTTTATAGTCAACTCGATTATAGTATCCCCTGAAGATGGACGTCTAGATGCCCGAAACATGTAGGGAACAAGAATTTTACTATTATTAAATTTGTGGAGGAAGACATTGTCGTTTTATTTACAGAAAATTATATATTAAGAACACATTTACTCTGAATAAGATTTTTAACTTCAGATTAAGTAATTTAAAGTCAAGATAATTTATTCTTTTGTAGCACGTGGTGCCTTTTATCAGTGGAAGGCGAAATTTTAAAATTTCGAGTTATAACTCGAAAATTTTAATAAATGTGTATTTTTTATTTTATGTGGCCCTTCTACGCCTTCGTAGCGTTCTATTCCAGTAACAATATCTTGTAAATATATTATTTTTAAAAACAAACCGGAGGATATCTCATATCACGAGCTACACACGCCGTAAAAGTATAAATAAAATTGGAGTTATAGAATTCTCAGCGAACAAACCTGCAGGATTGGCGACATGTCATCTAACAAAAGTCATATTCTAACTTTTCAATTTTTAGTAGTATAAAAAATATTGGCAGCAATACAATGGCAGACAGCCGTTTAGGGACAAATCCGGACTTAAAAAATGTAAAAAAATATGTTATTTTCCATAATTAGAATACTTAAACTGAATAAATAATAACAAATGTCCAAAAATACTTACCGTCAACACAATAGTATGATGTAAATAGCTCTGAAAAGAACTGGTTCTCAGAATTAAATAAAGTTTCAAGGCACACAAATGTATAAAAACGATTTGAAGTGGACAAACCAAAACATTCAAAAGAATGTCAAGCAAAGCCTGATGGTCTGCCCTGTAATCCTATGAGGATTCCGTTTTGGTTACTGTCTCTCTCTAACATGTATTTAACTTAACACGAAAAAACATGACAGATAGATATCATCAACCTATTAAAAGTTGGTTTTCTTTATGTTTTGAATTTGTGGTGTGAAATCCTAGTAAGTTTTTGTTTTCATTTATAGGGGATTGGAGTGTGCTGAGATGAATTGTCCGCCGCCATATTGCAGATTTACTCGCTGAAAATACTGTACCCTCTGTATATCGGTCAGACCGTAAGCTTTTATGGAAAAATAAGCGCAATCCTTGCCAATCCCTATGTTTCTCGCATTTAATTTTGTTTGAGCCACCTATTGGGTAGGTTTACAATATATATTTTTATAGAAGATCGATATTTTTGAGATCTTTGCCGTACCTAAAACTTCATTATATTTTTAGACCAGTCTCTTTATCATATTGCCGGTCTCCTATTTTCCACCCTGCCACTTTCCAACATCTGATTTTCCAGCCTAGCGTTAGTTCGAACTATCATGAGATCAGATTGGACCCTTGGGTTCTTGGCCCCGGTTTTTGATGCATTTGTGAGGCCTATCTGCCAACCTTACTAAGCAGCAACAAGGGGTCATCCCTTAAGATAACCAGCCACCTTCAGGAGGACCCTACGGATCAGTACCTCTTCACTTTTAATTGTATCTGCAAATGTCGCAGTGATTTTGTGTTTTAATAATATACCTACAAGAAGCCAAATGTAATTTCTTGCCGTATCCGAAAAGTATTTTTCTTTTTTAATTCTAATTATAGCCATTACCTATTTTCCACTTTTTATAACGTAATTTAGTAGTATATTTCATTATTATTCAACGCTATAAGTAATTTTTCGTATTAATCTTAGTGCTGATTGTTCTAGTCACAAGAATTTCGTGTTGTATTATTATCTTGGCTTGCACAGCAACATCCTTTTGAGCCTATTTACGTACATATTATCGTTTTACTGGCAAAGACCATTCACAAAAGAACCAGCCCGGTTACATATGCTACGAACTTGAGCTAGCTGAAGTAGGTGGTGACCTTAAACTTTATTTATTATTTGAAATACCAACTTTTATATTTTATTGCCACCATATAAGGTTATAACCTATTTACACATATTTTATTAAAAAAATATTCACTAATGAGCTGCGCCTTGTGTTTTTCTTTTAAGCGATGCGCCACTGGAGTTTATTGGTACTATTATGCAGTCACGAGTCACGTGTCACTTTACTTTTACCAATTATAAGAAGTATCATTAACCGATTAAGCAAGAAAACAGGAGATGCTAGATTTTGCAATTTAGTTTGTAAATTTTGTTATTTTTTAGATTAATATTCAATAATATATAATAGTTTTTTTCGTTTGCTCTGAATTTGCAATTTTTATGTTTCTTTTTTTATTTAATTATATACAGGGTGCTTCCAAACTAGGGTACGAAACTTCAGAGGGGATACGTAAGGCAGTTTTAAGAAAAAAAGTTCCTATGAACATATGTCCGGAGTTGCTTCGTTTCTGAGATACTTTGAAGTTTAAAAAAAGAACGGTCATAAATTACTTAAACCGATATGGTTGGAATTTGGTTCAGTTAAGTAATGAGGCGCTTATTTAGCCCTAACTAGATTGAAATTAGGTCCAGTAGCGTCTCAGTGGGCACCACAGCCAATTATTATTGAGAGGAAAAGTACGCCACTGCCTTTTTTTTTAGTTTTTTTATTTGTTCAGATTAAGCAACTACAAATACAACTTTTTTGTTTCTTGTGTTTTTTCATATCTGGCTTCGTTTGCGACAAAAAAAATAAAAATCACTTTAACTCATTCTAAAAGCTAAAATATTTTTATTTTTTTTGTCGCGTACTTTTTCCTCTCAATAATAATTGGCTGTGGTGCCCACTGAGACGCCACTGGACCTAATTTCAATCTAGTTAGGGCTAAATAAGCGCCTTATTACTTTAAATAACTGAACCAAATTTTAACCAAATCGGTTTAAGGATATTTATGACCGTTTTTTTTTTAAACTTCAACGCCCTGTATCTCAGAGACAAAGCAACATATGTTCATAGGAATTTCTTTTCTTAAAACGACCTTACGTATCACCCTCTGAAGTTTCGTACCGTAGTTAGGAAATACCCTGCATAAAGAGCATGGGCGTCGTTTGGGAGGGGGGCAAGGTGGGGCATTTGCCCCCCCCCCTCCCCCCCTGGAAGTTGACTTATTGACAAAAGTTGACTTATTGACAATTATATACCTATATGTTTTAACAAGTTAGCAGTAAAAGAAAGAAAGATCGTATTATTTTTTAAGTCTGGCAACGGCGTAGATTCTCTATTCCCGGTATAGAAATGTTATTGCTGTTTGCAGTAATAAGTGGGGAATTGAATTGGGGATGCGTAAGATGGGTCGCTACCGGCCGCCGCCCGTCCTTCATTGCAGTAGCAAAGAGAGCTTCTATTTAATGTTGATTATATTTTAGTTTTTAGTATTTACTATTTCTGTTTTTAAAAGATTAGTATGTTCAAACATTATTTTTCTGTTTTGTTTTAAGCTTTACTTTTATTTTGAAATATTATTTTCAGAGAAAAGTTTTAAAAGAGGTTTCTATGTTTCTGTTGTGTAGTGTATAGTTTAATTTTTGTTACACTGTCTATTAGGAGAAAGTTGCATTTCAGTTCCTATTTTGGTAAAATTTGTTCCTGGTTTGTGTCTTTGTCGTTAATAAAACATGTATTTTGATGAAGGGTTGTCTATTTACCATAGCAGTTTTTCTGTCAGTATTTCAGTCAGTATTTGATTAGTATTTACTAGATACAAATTATTGACCAAAATTTGGGTTACTCCAGAAAATTCGGGTCAGTCCAGAAAAAAACGGGTTAGTCTAAAAAAATTTTCGTCTTCAGCTCCCAGTGCCCCCCCCCCCCCTAAGAAACCGTTTAACGACGCCCATGATAAAGAGTAATAATAAATATGCCACTTTTAATTTTATTTTATTTAACCCAATACTTAATTTACGATCAAATTCTAAAGCCGCCAATGTATCAGAGGCTATTTAAGTTTAGGTAATAGAAATTGGTAATCTTCACGTTTACTAAACCGTAGTTCTCTTATAGCATTGAGTCGAGACAAGGGTTGAAAACCGCGTGGCAGTAATGTACGCAGTTCCTAAAGCTGCCAATAGGTATTTGCATGCGGTGAGATGTATGAAAGTTTATGTCGTCTGTTTTCTATTAACGCGATATCGCGTTTTAGTTGGTTATTGAATTTGCAAACATCAACAATGAGTAAATTCCAGTATTACATATTTTTCCTCTTTTTGCTTTTTTCTGTTCTAATATTCTCATTGGAGCAAATCTGTGGCACTGTTTTAATCCGATTTTGAAGCATTTAGATGTAATCTACTAACTCCGGATTTGATTTGAGAGCTTATAGAGCACTCTGTAAAATGTCAAGTAATCTTGGTTTGAATACCTATTTAATTTATAATAATTGTTCCAAACAATTCCCCATTTACATTATCCATTTCCATTACAATAAATAATATTAACACAAGAAACAAGCAGCTCTATCATTTTTAAAACAATAAAAAACTTTTGGTTAAACATATAACGTTAAGATATTTTCCGCTGCGCGCGAATTTACCTGCTCCTTTATTTCAAATTAAACATATTGCTCCGCTATCACGTGACCCACATATATCTTCTCGCTCTAATTTACTCCGAGATGTAATATTAGAACCTAATCAATGAAAACTGGCGCGAATATCCTGTAAATGAAGTGGCTGCTTGAAAGCAACCCTCGTGACGATGTTATTTTAAACTACAAATGAATATAATGTAAATCTTTGAACCGTTTAGATTAATTCAGGTTAGTCAGCTTATATCAAAAAGCAACGGACCTGAATAGCAATAAAGATCACGAGAATTACGAAAAATGGTAACATCTTGATAAACTACAAATAATGTTGATATTGAGACTCTAAGAAGAATAGCGGTGAGTAAATTAAAGGAATGTTGTGTTCAAATCACAAAAATTAGGCTGTATAGATTTAGGATAATAGAGGTTATAACGCCGAGCTCAATGAACAACAAATAAATATTGAGACACAACTACATTAAAAAAGATAATCGACATCGAAACTAACAGCTAAACTTCCCCTAACCATAAAACAATATAGGTATACTCCATTCCACAATAATTCGTTGATTTCCCGACCGCGATAAAATTTAAACCCAGCCATAAATAAGTGCCTTCTGAAAGGGTACAGGTCCTGATTACCTACTAATTTCAATACTTTAGGTTAGCTATTTTCAACAAAACAACAAGCATAAAATAATAGGTAAGTATCTTTATTTTAATCATGTATTTAAATAGCTATCAATATTTATACAAAAATACTAATCTACAATATTATAATATCATCTATGCCTAAACTAATTATTAAGGGCCTTACGTTACTATTAATAATGTTATTATATTGGTATATTAGGTAGGTTAATGGCAAATTGCAGGTGTACAATATAAGGCAGAGTCTTTTTATCTTAGTTCATCAGTCGTTTGGTGTTTGTCAAGCTGTGCGTTAAAGGTATTTTCGTGTGTGTTATCGAGCATCCAAAATATGTCAGATCTTAATAGATAATATTGCTTCCGGAAGTTATGGTGTAACGAAGAAAAAACATTTATCACTTGATGCCAAAAATATCATAGAGAACGTTTACTGTACCCTTTTAGAAAAAGGGTATGACCGGAGTGCAAGTTTTAGTGAAACGAGTATTTTGACCAAAGTTGCATTAACGACAGTGCCGAATTCAAATAATGCAAAAGTGGAAATTCAAAACTATATGATGGAAAATAATATATATTTTGAGGAAACCTATACAAAAAAGGACCTTTTAAATGTTTTAAAAACATTCAATATTAATAAAGAATATATCTCTGACAATCTCGCAAGTGCTAATGGTCACACAGTTTTACGCCTCCCACCGTATTACTGTATTTTTAACCCAATAGAACATAAATATGGAGCCAGTTAAAGACGATGATTAGAAGAGAAAACACATCCCCTACACTAAGTAGTTCTGTTATAGAATTAATAAAAAATGTGTAAATAATATCCTAGTAGAAAGTAGGAAAAATTCTGTGAGACACGTGATCCAAGTCGAAGATTCCTATAACATAATTAATAGTAACGTAAGGCCCTTAATAATTAGTTTAGGCATAGATGAAGACGATAGTGATAGTAAAACAGAGCTAAATATAGAGTAGGTTAAGTTAAATATTGTATTATTATAATATTGTAGATTAGTATTTTTGTATAAATATTAATAGCTATTTAATTACATGATTAAAATAAAGATACTTACCTATTATTTTATATTTGTTGTTTTGTTGAAAATAGCTAACCTAAACTATTGAAATTTGTAGGTAATCAGGACCTGTACCCTTTCAAAAGGTCCGGTGCCTACACAATAGATATTTGTCAGGCAACTTATTTATGGTTGAGATTACGACTGAGGGTTGTCATTTAAATTTTATTGCGGTCGAGAAATCAACGAATTATTGTGGAATGGAGTATAACATAGTTATAATTTTAAAATTAATTGTGTATAAGGAGATGAATAATTTTCCCTGGGTTGTAGCAATTTTAAAATTGCCATTATTGACTTTGTGGGGAATGAGTACGGTCGTATTTCTACAAAGTGCATCTTTTATAGTTATTTGATTCGAAAATTGTTTATTAAGATTTATTATCTTTGCTTACAGAAAATTAGTCAAAATATGTGGAGTTAAAAGTAGTGCGTTTGCTTTCTCTTGGTTTATGGCACAAGGCGCCGCGCATAGGTTGATCATGTATTTCCGTTTCTTGTCTCTATCAAGTCGCAGAACGCCCATTTTTCACTATTGACAATTTTAGGTATAAACAAAGTTGTTTGGAATTATGCTCTTTATTTCGTTAAATAATTTAGGTTCTGGTGAAAGCCCAGACTCTCGTATCGTTCTGGTCTTTCGTGGTGTGTCTCTGCTCTCTTCTTTTTTTTTGTTGGTGTTAGGTTAAGTTGGCAAAACCTTGTGTCAGCTGATGGTTGAAGGAGAAGGGGTTTCCTCAGAGTTCTCGTGGCCTTTGAGCTGGCTTCTTGAAAAATCCTTTAGACAAGGAGGTCAAGCCGGTCGCCGTTCGCTCCTTTAATTTCTTCTGTTTCTAGGTTGCTGTTTGTGGGTATTCAATGGGAATTTTCTTTTTGGTTATTTTTAGGAGCTTGGGTTGTTATTGGGTTTTCACCATATGTAAGTTTAAGGAACCACATGGTTGACTTTTAGCCTACGAGCTACCGTATGGGTGATACTGAAGTTTTTCTTTAACCCAAGTTAAAACTACACCTGGCCACATCAGGAGGCCCAGCTGAAGAAGCTGCCGCAGCAGAAAAGAGCAGGCTGGTATAGTCACCCATATTTTTTTGATGAAATAATTAACTTCGTTGCGTATAATTATAATTTCATTACTTCAATTACTCAGAAATCATTTTAATGACATTATTTATTTAATTCAATGAATAATTTTTTTTAAATGTAAAGCCATCTTGACAAGGGTAATACTTTTATAACCCTACATCATTAAAATATTACAAGGTTCTAGAATCTTCTCCGAGGTTATACACAAATTTTATTTTAAGTCCTTGCATCCGGAAAGGCTGTCTTTTTACTCATTCCCTTTTATTAATAATTCAAACTGAATTTTGGACCATTTGACTAATCAAAAAATTAACCTAAACCCTTTATTTATTTAATAATATCTTTATTGTTTGTGTGGGAAAATTTGAGTTTTATTTGTTGCATAGATTTTCAATAGTAACTGACATTCGGTATATTTTCTCTTATTTGGACTTCTATTAAACCAAGTGGCGCCCAAGGCAAATCAACGACGAACGTAAGTATAACGGACCACGACCTAGTTCCTCCACATAAAAAGCTACCGTCAGCAGATAGTGACAACCTGTTGTCCATGACAAAAGGTTGCCACTGTCATAGTGTTTGTTGATTGCTGTAAAGGGTTAAGAGTAATTTATTTAATTTTTTATTTCTGTTTATCTACTTGACGAATTCGAAGAAACATCTTTCAAGTTTTCTAATTATTATCACTTTCATTTTTAACGCACTCACAAAATCAAACCGGCACTGTTAGTACCAAAAGGCGTAATGAATGGGATATCGATTTGGGTCGGGTTCGTTATGCTCTCTTTCAATTTCGTGCACTGTAGTCACCAGAGAAGCAACTATAGGGTGTTCTATACGGAACGGGCCAGTCGTATTTACAGGTCAGTTGTTTGATTCTTAACTGTAGTTTTATCCGATGTATGGAAGAAGTTCCCTTGCAAGCAGATATATACTTAGGCTAGGGTGCCTTGCTATTTTGATTAAAATACATTTGATTTTGTTGGTCTAATAGTATGAGTAAAACATTAATATCAAAAATTTTTGCAGTTCGTACCTCTAAATTTACGAAATTAAAGTATCGTTTATATTTTTATTAATTTTAATTTAATAACATGAATTTTGTGACAGAATGACGTGGTGGTGATAGACTTGGTTTAGAGAACGTGGTAGCGTGGAGACCAAGTCAGTATCATTCCGCACAATTTAATGGAGACGTTTTCCTATCTATCCTATAATCTGAATCGGGGCAAAAGCACTCTTGAAGAATCTGGAAGATCAAATGGTATCTAGACGTATCTCGAATTTCTGATATCGTCGAATGCAGCCATTAATTATTATTTTTAGGACCTATTCAGATGCACTTACCCACCTGGACCTAATCTGAATCTAACAGGCAGTTGTAGCTGGGGGAAGGGTCTCTTACTCCTCTGGTCCGCTGGTCAGCAGGCACACGTATAATATTACCCGCGTCCGCGAGACTACCGCGAACCGCAGAATCCTCGTTAAGTGAACCTTATAAGTAGTTTGGTCAAGAATTCTTATTAGCCAAATAAAACAACTACTTTCTCAAAACACTTAAAATCTTTTTTACAAAGAAAAGAAAGTGATATTTTGCAAAAAGAGCCTTAAATCTATTTACAAAAGAATATTTACATCTAGCGAGAAAGAGAGGTTTCGAAACTAAAGCCCAACCAGATAATTATTCAGTACTCAAACTGAATAATCGACATGCGTCTAATGAAAATCCCCAAATAAAAAAAAGAGAATAATTAATGAAAATTAATTTTGACTGTAAAATCCCCAATAAAAGAAATGAAGAAATTAAACAGAATGAACTACTAGATGGTATACGTCTTACCCCAAAACACTGATTAATAAACGATAAGAGATTAAATTGAACTTCATAAAATTAAGCAAAAAGGATCACTTTATACAAGAATTAGTTACTCGACCAGATAGCTCGGTGACAATCCCGGAACTGATTTTACTGCGTTTTGAAAAAAACTGTGACCCTAATTCCAAACCCTTTGGCTCCCAGAATCCCAACCTTTTAACTTTAAACCAATCAAGAATCTCAAAACAAGTACTGGTCGTTCAAGCGTTCCGTTACTGATGGTACTTTGGCCAATCACCAGTTTAATTGCACTTTTAACTTTTAACCCTCATTGACCACCCCCTTAATATTCCTAGGCTGTTCGCCGATAGATAACTCACCTAGTCCACGGAAAGGGTATAATTGAAAATATTGATTTCCTCGCATAGAAAATGACCTAAACCTATAATTTATACAAAACAACAAAGTCCTAATCTAATTATACCTAAAGAGTTAGATATGTTAAAAAAAAAACTACAAAGTCGTTTTTGCTTGTTTCCTGTGTTATTTAGGAGTTAAGTAGGAAAAATAAACATCTAAACCTTTTTGACAACGTGTATAGGGCAGATACCGGTTTCAGTCTCAAAGACGCAACTTTATCTATTTTTCCTTTAATATCAAGCTATATGATTCAATTCCCGCGCATTCTTTGTTTTCGAGAACCGTTGCATGTAATAAAGCTTATATGTTCTCGAACTTCATGAACTAGACCTCAGTGGGTAAAGATAATGTCCAAGAAGGGTTCTATCTCGAGCAAATTTAATGTTTCAAAGTATCTATAGAGAATATTTTCTTTTCAATTCAAAACTTGTCGATGTTGATGAGATATTAATGGTTATTGCTTTTTTTAGTCAGAAAGTACCATAACGAATGAAAGTAGGTCCAAAAAGAAGTTAGGTCTATATTATAGGAAAGATGTTTTCTAGTTTGATTTACTATTTAGCTTTTTAAAAGACAATAACACCCTCGCTTTCCCCAAATACGAGCCACATGTTAACGTATTTCTTGGGAAAGTTTCTTCCAGTAAAACAAGCTTTTTAAATACAAATAAAATAAAATAAAATATTCTATGATGTAACAATTTTATAGTTCTAAAATTAGTTCCGTAAAGACATCTTTTACAGCCAGAGTGCTGTAATAATTCTCATTATTATGCTGCATCGGACTTCTATTTAATTTTAATAAGATTTTTTGACAAAGAACACCCTCGACTAGGAAACGTTTAACAACATTTTGCAAGACGTCCTAAAAAGTGTATAGAAATATAAGAAATAAATTTTGAACATTTAATAAGAATATGAAGTTTTAATGTAGTATTTTAGTTTTAATTTAATTTCAGCTTTTTTCGAAATATTATTATAAGTTTAAAATAAAAAAAAAATGTCAATAAATAGCTGATGAGTTTTTGATTCGTTTGTTAAACATGGGTGATAGTTTTTTGGCTTAGGGCTTTCTGTTTTTTATCTTCCCTTTTTTAATAGTAGTAATAGGAAGGAGTATTTCCTAAATGTAAATAAAATTGTTTATAATTTAGATAGTCGATGAGCTTTTTCTATCAAAGGCCCATTTTGTAACACATAATTTAATCATAGCACACATTCAAATTGTGTTTAGGAAATTGTAAGCAAACCGTGGCTACACCCTTAAAATAAAGCCGGGGGTGACACAATGTTCTGATATGTTGTGTTGTGATGTGTTATGATGCGTTATGTTGTGACAATTCGTAAACATATTGTTCTGATGCATTATGATAATAATAGGCGGATTTCAAAATCAGTGTGTTGTTTGTGTTCGTTATACACCATGACCTCAAGCTCGTCAAACGAATTTGAAAAAAAAATTGAGGAATGTGCTGCGGCTGTAATTTGTTCTACAATACAATAAAAGAAATATTACAGTTACATTTCTCTCTCAGTGAAATACTCGTATCTGCTGTTAAAAACGTTCTAACGCTTGTGTCGGCGTTATCAAAATATATATACTGCACGTGCATACTAACATATATACAGGGCTGCCCAGAAGTCCGAAATAAAATTAATATAAAGTTGAGAAATGATAAATCATTGATGTTTTTTTTTACCTTTCAAGGTAAAAAACCTTCATTGTTTCACGTTCTGGCATTTTGTGACATTGTGACTTAACAATAGTTATGGTTTATTTGTTATTTATTTTGTCAAAAAAAATTAAAATGTAACGAAGCAAAACAATACACAACAAAATGGTGGCTTAACGTGGCAAATGCTGGAAATGTCCTCCACCCTCTACTTGGCTTGCTCCCAGACGATGGTAAAATCCGTCGACGGAATTTCCAATGGCTTCAGCCGGTATGTTATGTGTCTCCAATCTAATTTTGTTTTTCAAATCTTCAATATTATTTGGCCTATTTTGGTAAACTTTTTCTTTTAAATATCCCCAAAGAAAATAGTCTAGAGATGTTAAGTCTGGGGACCTCGGTGGCCATTCAATTGTACCACGTCGTCCAATCCAGCGACCTGGAAATATCTGATCTAAATATCTTCTCACATTCACACCAAAATGCGGGGGAGCACCATCTTGCTAAAACCAAATTGTTTCATTAGGTATATATCTGGATCTACTTCATTGGGAAAAGTTACAGCTAGAGCAGGCCTCAACTCGAAGGTTAAGAAATCCAGGTACCGTTCAGCTGTGAGGTTTCCTTCCAAAAAGAATGGCCCTAAAATTCGGTTATTAATGATACCTGCCCATACATTTACTTTCTGGGGCCGCTGAGTATGCGCTTCAAATATCCATCGTGGATTTTCTTGACTCCAGAAACGATAATTATGTCTGGTAACCACCCCGTTTAAGTAGAAAATAGCTTCATCCAAAAATAATATGTTCTCTGGAAACCTATTATTCTCGTCACACCGTCTCATCATTTCTTCGCAAAATTGCAAACGCCTATCATAGTCATCTTCTAAAAGTTTTTGGACAAGACATACTTTATAAGGGTGGTATTTTTCTGCTTTCAAAAATCTTCCAACAGTACCTCTAGATGTATCACGATTTTGAGCCAATGAAACTGTTGAAACATGCGGATTATCCTGCAGAGATAATGCAATATCCAATTTTTCATCGTCGCGTAAAACACGTGGCCGTCCATTCCTAAGCAAGTCCTTTACTGTGTCATGTTCATCAAATTTGTGGAATATTTTACTAACAGTGCCCTGTGAAATTTGATTTTTCGGATATTTAGCATTAAATAAAGTGCACATTTCACTTTGACTTCTTATTTTATCTCCACATCCTAACAATATCAAGACTTCGTTACACTGCCTTTCCGACAAAGCCATTTTTGTTTAGAAAATTGTAAAATAATACTTCGGAAATACCTAAATTAATTTTACAAATTCACAATGTCACAAAATGTCACAACGTGAAACAATGAAGATGTCTTACCTTGAAAGGTAAAAAGACATCAATGATTTATCATTTTCGTTTATTTAAATAGGGATTTTTTAAAAACTTTTAACAGTCGCCATTTTGAAATAGCTTGACAGAATCGCGTCGAAATTTATGAGCATACTGTACGAGATATTAGCTTTCAAATGATCTATCACAAGTTGTATGTTTCCATTTAAAAAAAAGATCGATGTAGTCATATCTTTGACAAATGTCTATAAAAAAAACAAACGAATAACGTCAAAATGTGAGCATATATAAAACTAAATTGACGTGTCCGAGCATTTTCCCCAAAAGTAACAGGTTAAGGCTAAATTAATTTTATTCCGGACTTCTGGGTAGCCGTGTATTATACAATGTACAGTATGTTTGCTTTGAAATTCTTATTTTTTAAAATAATCAGAAATTAATGATTTTTTTATATTTTTTATTTTATTTTTATAAAATTCAGATTCACATTTTAATAGAATTCATATTTTCGACACTAGAGCAAGTTCAGGTTACTCCTCCTCTGTCTCAGAGTTCGGAGTAGTTTCATCCGGTTCTCAAATCTCTTCAATACACTCGATGATTCTGCACTTTCTGTCAATTGTGCGAGCGGAATATTATCTTCTTCGAAGTCGTCAATATTATTTGTATTACACATAAATCCGGATTTCCTAACGCATTTTTTTATTGTCACTGGGGACAAATTGCACCTGGCCACCGAAACCCATATCAAGGCGCTGGTTATGGTAATAATATTTTCGATTTCTTGAAGATGACAACCACTGTCTATACATGTTAAAAGTGTGTTAATAAGGTAGCTTCCGTAGAGCATTTTAAAATTCTGAATAATGCCTTGGTCCAGAGCTTGGCAATGTGAGGTAGTATTGGGTGGAAGAGAAATGAGAATTTTTTCCAAAAACTTTTATTTTCTGGCCCTTATAGCAGTGTAATGTAGCTGATATTGACCTCTTAACGTTACGTTGAGCTATATATGGTGGACATACACGATGATTGATAAACCCTTGCCGCTTAGCAATACTAATTTATTATGCATCGTAATAAATACTTGAAGTAACTAATGTTCCTTAACCCGTTTATTAATTAATTTATCTGTTTCTGGGGTCGTGTTCCTCAATCAATATAATTTCAAAAAATTGCAGATTACAATATAAACATGTTAAAATGTGCCTACGATTTTCAGTGACAATCTCGCTGGGATTCAGTTTTTTTCTAAACACTGAACTACTCGCTGACGCAGATCTTTCTTGGCCCGAAGTGGTGTCACGTACACCTTTTCCTTCACTGATCTCACTGGCCAATCGCTGTTCTTTGGTCTAAACCAACGATCGGCAAACATTTCATTTAATTTTTTTTGCCTGGGTGCAATCCAGTTGGTAAGACGAGGTTCGAAATTGATCAAGTGTTAAATTTTCAAGAAAATCGTTCATACTTTCAGAGGAGTCAAAGTAATGAAAGTGAAACAGTTCAGTCTTCCTCCACAGTTTAATAATTGTAAAAGTAAATCAAAATTTCCCTGCATGTTTCGAACGCTTAAGCATACACATTAGGGGATACTAACATCGATTTGAGCGAAACGGTTAAGGTGAGTTGTCTCAAATTAATGAGTACAACTTAACAGGATGAGAAATGTAAAGTTGAAGACTTGGTGTACTAACTGGTCATATTAACATATTAATTGTATTAAGATTCAAATGTAAGTGAAGTTATAATTATAAATGTAAAATCTTAATTAGTGAAGAAACATTGTGGATGAAACATAATAAATTGAAGGAGAAATTTTTTTTATTTTGAGTTTTTTAAATTTTAACATGAAGATTACGAAATATTAATTTTATTGTTGAAGAAAGTATTTTTTTATTTATTGTTAGTGTTGTTAACTAACATGGGGCTATACACTATATTTTTGAAAAAGAATAAAGTTGTTTCATATTTAGAAAAATTTGTAGAAAAAGAGTAGGTGGTTATAAAAAATTGAATATAACCTGTGCTAACCACAACCGTGCTGCTACGTTTGAAAATATGGGGCGTATCTCCATATCAACATGTTAGTTAACAACACTAACAATAAATAGGAAAATATTTTCTTCAATAATTAAATTATTATATCTTAATCTTCATATTAAAATTTAAAAAACTTTTGAAAAAAATTTATAAAACTTTAATAATAAAAAACTTTTAAATATTATAACTCAATTTATTATTTTTTATCCACAATGCTTCTCCACTAATTAAAATTTCACATACGATTAATATGTTAATATGACCAGTTCGTACACCAAGTCTTCAACTTTACATTTCTCATCGTGTTAAGTTGTACTTATTAATTTGAGACAACTTACATTGACAGTTTCGCTCTCAACTCGATGCTAGCATCCCCTGATGATGAATTTTTAAGCGTTCGAAAAATGTAAGGAACTTTTTCCTTACTTTTACAATTAATATTAAACTGTGGAGGAAGACTGCATTGTTTCATTTACATAATTTTGTTATTCGTCAATAAACAAAAAATTATTAATACGAAATCTCTCTTGAAACCCCATTGCTTTTGAGACATGTGAATTTAAATTAGCCCTGCAGAGCGCCATAAGGTATTTTTTCTGCAATACCTGTATTTGATTGTAAAAAAAAAATATTTATTATGGGCAACTTCGCAAAAAATCTTGTTAAATGTTGCGAAAACTGTATCGTATCACAATCACAATAGAATCGTCATAGGAAGCCAAATATAAACCTAAACTACCAAACAAGAAAACACTTGCACTAGGCATTGAGTTTTGCCAACTAGAGCAGGAAATTACATTTTTCAGACGCTTATAGAAAAATGTCTTTTTGTACTGGAATAAGGAAATTGATTTAGTTTTGTCAATAGAGCCAATGCATGTACAAAAAAAATTGTATGTTCACGGTGAGTATATAAGACCATTTTCCAAAAAACGTGTTATCAATTTCTTCGTTACAAATTATGGAAGTAACTATAAAACTAGGGTAATAAGGCGTTGCTTGTAAATAACAATATTATTAAACTTAATATTTTTGTTCGTGAGTAAGAAAAAGAAAGGCATACAATATTTTTATAAATTGTGTTCCAATATTTTTTTTTACAAACTAGGTGGAAGCAGTGAAGCAGTAGTAAGATGAACCACAAGTAAAAACAGGAGTACGTTTTCGGGGTACAGTAAAACTAAGTGCACCCACAATAATTTAAAAATGTAATTTTCTCCGATTGTACAAAAGCAGATCTGATGCTTCTTTAATGTCAAAATTCATAATTTATAATTTTAGTAGGTATAAAATTATAATTAACAATCATTATTGCTAAACTTAGGAAGCGCGAAAAATTATTTTAAATGAACAGAAGAAAATAATTTTGCCACAGAAAACTTATCGAAAAGGATTTGTTTGTGTCAAATCGGAAATAAAAAGAATATTTAGAAGAATTATATATGAAACAGGTTGAGAAATCTATATTTTTTAGGACGAGGAGCATGTGTGGCGCATAAGTGACACGTAAATATTCAAAAAAACCTATTCTGTTATCAATGTTCTATTGCTAAGAAACAGAAAAGCGTTAAAAGCTCAAAACAGCATGTAAATTAATTCCCTGCCCATGCAAGGAAATGACACTTTTCTGACATGTCCAGGATTGACCGCCTTTGGTCCTAGATCTGGTTGTCACAGAAAAATATGTTTGCGATTTAAAAAACGCAGCAGACACTAATTTCATAAACATAGTTTCGTAATATTACAATTTTGAGACCGTCGGTTTCGATGGCAAATGAATGCATGAGAATGCCCATCTAGTTTCAAACTAGGAAGTTTGTATGCAAACAAGTTATCCAATGTACAACATAAATTAAGTCACTGTTTCCAGCCAAGAACAAAAAAACTATTACCGTCCTTAAATTACTTTGCATTTATCCTTAGGATATTTACTGAACTCAATTACGTTCAAAAGGGGCATGCAGAGTATTGTCGAGATTTTATCTAAAAGAGAAATCTGCAGATATGAAACACAATTTTATTTGAAGAGAGGATTTCGAAAAAAATGTTTTAAAAAAACGAAATGAAATAAAACTTTTAAAACGCTATGCGATTCCATAAAAAAATAAAATATATTACATTTCAATAAGGGTTTAACCCTAATTAGTAATTAATTTCTTCTTAAACGTTAATAATAGAGCTAGGTAGCATTTTACATACGTACTTTATACAACTATAAAATAATATGACATATAAATATGTATACAAGTGAGAACTTTGTTCTCTAGCCACTTGCTGAGACCTTATACAATAAGGATTAACCAAATTATGCTAAAACAGCTATTTTCTGGGCTACATGCCCCAACGAGCGCTGAATTAAATAGCACAATTTGGCGTATTTTGACTAACACTGTTAGTACTAAAATGCAGAAACTATCGGGAAAGAAAATAATGAATCTTTATTTCCAATGATAGGTTGCTACGCTGTTGTCTCCAGAAGTTTCTAGCAATATGATGTGAAAGATACCGTGTGGTACTATAAACATAATAAATAGTAAGAGAATACTACTTGGCAAGTGGTAATCATAATATGACATATAAATACAGGGTGTTCATTTGAAAACTTCCCACCACGGATTTATCGAAAACCACTGATTAAAAGAAAAAACGCCGAGACACGTCAAAAGATTTGCCAAAGGGGCCAACTTTTTAACTAAAACTACTTCACCCCTTTTTACCCTCTACCCCCCAGGGTCATCCCCCTAAGAATTTTAAATGACAAGGGGTATCAAGTAATAGCTTGTTTGAAAGGTCTTTCAAATTGCTTTATTTTGACGTTTGATTTTTTAAAATCGGTCGATTCGTTTTCGAGAAAATATCACTTTTTATATCAATAAGTGTTCAAAAACCACCATAAACAGCAATTCGGAAGATTAGACGTGGCAGCAACCTTCGAGCACATCTATGTGCTCGAAGGCAGCAACCAAATAACAACCCGACTTTTTTTCAGCCATCTATTTATAAACACAGATAACATGGGCGAACTGTATTTATTCTTATACCTGTTTAGTTTTTTATAGTTGCTAAGGAAAAGAAATAATTTAATTTGCTATCAGTTTATACCTTTGTGACAATCTTGGGATAGTGAAAATTAATTTATTGATTCAGATTTTACTTCCAAAATGGTTTACACACTAGCCGAAAAGTGGAAATGATTGTAATAATTTATGATGCCCAAAATCAATGTGCTCGGCAAACTGCCGTCACATTTAACGCCAGACATCCGGATAAGATAACTTCGCATAGGTATGTTTTGGACCTTGTTACTAAATTTACTCAAACTGGATCTGTTGCAAATAAAAAACGTAATCATCGTAGAGTTTTGGATGAAGCCGCTCAAGTTGAAGTTTTGGGTCATTTTGGATAAATCCTAATACTTCATTACGCAAAATTGTTGATGCGACTGGTATTCCATTAGGCTCTGTACACACAGTTACTAAATTACATAAATTTCATCCATTCAAAATGAAAATATTGCAAGGGTTAACCGAAGATGATTTCGATAGGCATTCATGTAAAGAATATCTGCTTCAGTGATGAATGCACATTTTATCTAAATGGATTTGTTAATAAGCATAACTGAAGGTATTGGAGCAATGGAAATCCTCATGCTTTTGTAGAAAGGCATACCCAGTACCCCCAAAAAATTAATGTATGGGCAGGCATTTTAGGAAACAAAGTGATTGGGTCATGGTTTATTAATGGGAATTTAAATGGAGGCATTTATTTAGATATGTTAGAAAATACCATCAATCCGCTTATCACTGAAACCATTGAAAACCAAATCGAAGAGGATGGAAACCCTATACTTGATGAGGCTGAAATATATTTCCAGCATGACGGCGCTCCTCCTCACTATGTTCTTCCGGTTCGGCAATGGCTAGACGACGAGTTTCCAGATAAATGGATAGGGCGAAGAGGGCCTATAGAATGGCCTGTTAGGTCTCCTGACTTGACGCCATTAGACTTTTTTCTATGGAGCCATTTGAAATCTATTGTGTTCACTCCCCAACCTGAAAGTTTGGATGAACTTCGTCAACGTATCATCGAAAGCTGCCATGATCTCCCACAACATGTTTTTAAAAATGTCCGTCAGGAATTTGAACATCGCCTATATCATTGTTTGGCCAATAACGGGCAACATTTTGAACACTTATTGAAATAAAAAGTGATATTTTCGTGTTTTTTTTTCTATCTGAACAAATTAAGATAAATAAAGATTTTTCTAATTTTCTCGAAAACAAATCAACCGATTTTAAAAAGTCAAACGTCAAAATAAAGCACTTTGAAAGGTCTTTCAAACAAGCTATTACTTGATACCCCTTGTCATTTAAAATTTTTAAGGGGATGACCCCGGGGGGCAGAGGGTAAAAGGGGGTGAAGTAGTTTCTGGTTAAGAAGTTATCTTTTGACGTGTCTCGGCGTTTTTTCTTTTAATCAGTGGTTTTCGATAAATCCGTGGTGGGAAGTTTTCAAATGAACACCCTGTATGTATACATGTGAGAACTTTGTTCTCTAGCCACTTGCTGAGACCTTATACAATAAGGATTAACCAAATCCAGAAGTTTGTAGCAATCTAATGTGAAAGATACCGTGTGGTACTATAAACACAATAAATAGTAAGAGAATACTACTTGGCAAGAGGAGGATGGCGCCACCTGTATTGTACTGCCTAGGCAGAACAATATTGTGGCTATAGGGTGTTTCGATTTTCCAATGGTAGGTGTGCTCGCTTGTCATGCTTGCCCTGTTCTGACGAGAACCAAAGAGCTCGAAACCGGTCTACAGGTAGCAGCAGTGTAGCAACCTATCATTGGAAATAAAGATTCATTCTTTTCTTTCCCGGTAGTTTCTGAAATCTGAGTCTGTATTTTAGTACTAACAGTGTAAGTCAAAATACGCCAAATTGTGCTATTTAATTCAGCGCTCGTTGGGGCATGTAGCCCAGGAAATAGCTGTTTTAGCATAATTTGGTTAATCCTTATTGTATAAGATCTCAGCAAGTGGCTAGAGAACAAAGTTCTCACGTATATACATATTTATATGTCATATTATGATTACCACTTGCCAAGTAGTATTCTCTTACTATTTATTGCAACTATAAATATTTGTTCACATAATATTTCAATTTTTAAGTTTTGCCAGTTTTAGAAAAATAGTCACCCTTGCCTCCTTTCTACGTATCAGTCTATTCATAACTGGTTTTCCTAAGCACGGAAGTGACTATCTAATGAATGACTTTAAAGTTGAAGTAGTATACATGGCGCCCAAGATAAGAACGAACAGCACAGGGATTTCAGAAACCGTAAAAGTCTCCCGATATTTGGGTGTCCCATAATAATTAATAGTAAACCGCCAAACCCCAGATTCTTAAGAATTCCTGAAAAATATTAATTAGTGCCTATTTAACCAAACTTGCCTTATTCCAAAAGTTCACAATATCCAAAATACAGGGTGCAAAAGCTTAAAGCTCTTTGTCAATTTTTCGTAAATTTTTAATAAATATATATTCTGCACAAGATTTGGTGTCTGGAGGTTTTTTTGGACGGAAAATTTAAATTTCTTAGAAATTTTATTGTAGACTGTTGTTGCCTGCAACCAATCGCTTACATTTTTTGGAAGGGCACAACTTTACTTTTTTTAATCTCTATTGGGTAAAAAAAAATTATTATTGATTTCGCTCGTAATCGTATTTTTGAGATATTTTCATTAATTGCTTAATGCGCCCTTATAACTTGTAATTTGTAAATGCAACATTTTTTTTGAGAGCAAAAAATTACTCTGAACATAACATTGATGGAAACAGGTCGATGTTATAGAACCTATTAAAACTATTTTTACCATCTGAAATAATGTCTATATTTGGACGAAAATTGGTTATTGGAGATTATTTGATATGAGAAATTCAAATTTGGTCTTAGTTTGGCCCTTAATTATAGGGGGCGTCACCTATAGGTCTTTCTCTCTTTTGGGGAGTCACAACTTTTTCGTGCATGTATGTATCACATTTTCTAGAAGAAAATCGATTTCTCCATCATTTTTACGTGAAAATGGTATGCTTGTCAAAAGTCGCTAAAAGCAGCTGTTTTCGAGATATTTTGATTTAAATTAATCGATGCATGTGTTTGTCAAAAAGTGAAACAATTTTAGGAACTTAATAATAAAAATATCAAGTAGGCTAGTAAGTTTATTCCAATGTTTATTTTGTGTCATGTCAAAAATAATATCTTGACGCACAGTTAAATAGTTTTATTTATTATTATTGTGATTATTTGTTAAAAAAATGGTAAACTTTACCAATGCTGAGTATGCTGACATATATTCTACATACGGACTTGCTAACGGAAATGCATAGGAGGCTAAACGTTTGAATCAGGAGCTTTATCCGAACTGCACTACTTCAAAAACGTTTTTAAAAATTCACGCTCGGTTGAGGGAAACAGGAAGGTTTGAGAAAGCTACTTATCTGTCGGTGCACATCGGACAGTAAAAACCCAAAAAACCGAGGAAGCAGTTCTTAATCTCGCAGGAGAACACCCGGAAACAAGCACCAGAAAATGGCGCTGACGTTAAACATTTCTCATGTTCTAGTATGGAAAATTTTAATTAATAATTTGTTATATCCCTACCACATTCAAAGAGTTCAGGCGCTCCTCCCTCGTGATTTTCCATTACGTACCAACTTCTGTTGTTGGCTTCTCCAATGCCTTATCCAAAATCCTTTATTTTAAAATCAAGTCCTGTTTACCGACGAAGCAAATTTCTCACCCAACGCTATGCGCAATTTTCACAATAATCATTTGTGGTCAGAGGAAAACAGGAATCACATTTCCAAGAACAGTTCTCTCTTAACGTGTGAGTAGGAATCCTTACAGATTATTTATTAAGCCCATTCTTTATTCCAGGAAGATTAAACGGAGAGAGATATCGTCATTTTCTAGAAGAAGATTTGTCCATTTTACTAGAAGATGTGCCCCGGCACATTTTAGCATCCTTTCGCGAGAATTTTTAGATCGTACTTTCGGTAACCGTTGGATAGGTCGGGGAGGGCCTTAGCAGTTTGGATTCTTTTCTTTGCGGACATCTAAAATCCTTAGTTTACCAGATACCCATCCAAAATAAAAAAGAATTAAAAAATCGAATAATTAACTCCTGTAGAACGATTCATAATACTCCAGGAATTTTCCAAAGAGTGCGCAAATCAATGAGAAGAAGATTGGATGCGTGCATACAGCAAGGAGGTGGACATTTCCAACATTTATTGTGATTTTGATTTAGGTTTATATCTAATGTTTCGCTGTTTTTTGTTGTTTAAAAATTACCGTTTGAAATGTTTCTATGTAGATTAAAAAAAAAAGTTTTTAAAATTGTTTCACTTTTTGACAAACACATGCATCGATTAGTTTAAATCCAAATATCTCAAAAAAGGCTGCTTGTAGCGACTTTTGGCAAGCAAACTATTTTCACGTAAAAATAATAGATGAATCGATTTTTCTTCTAGAAAATGTGATACATACATGCACAAAAAAGTTGTGACTCCCCAAATGAGAGAAATACCTGTAGGTGGCGCCTCCTACAATTAAGGGCCAAACTAAGATCAAATTTGAATTTTTCATATTAAAAATCCCGAAATTCCAATTTTGGTCCAAATACAGGGTGTTAAAAATTCGATGTTCACCATTGGGATCTCATAAACGGTAAGAGATACAGCAAAGGTTAAATTGGGGGAAAGTCGCGCAATTCATAGCCGACCAATATGCCAAGAAGAAATTAGGAAAATTCCGAGTACTTCCGAAGATATACGTAAAAAACCGAAAATCGCCGTTTTGGTTTTTAATTTTTCCTGGCTTTATTTAAAGAGATAATGGAAAATAAATTTCACACTTTCATTGCCACTTTTCATCTTCTATAAAGCAGTGTTCTTAGATTTCATGTCCGACGTTTTGTCTTTCGGATGCCATCGTCAGGTTTGTTTTTTTAAATTCGGACCTGTATTTTTTATTGCATTTATCTAAACTTTATATGCGATGAAATCTTAATACAAAATTACTTTGATTGAATATCAACGTTTCTACCCTATAAAAACATTTTCAGGAATATTTTATTTAAAAAACTTGTTGATTAGGTATTGAAGATCATTTTTTTTAACAGTATTTTCGGAAACACAAGAAAATCTATAACTAAAACAATAACAAATATCACAAAACGATAATTACAGTACGTTTAGGTACTAAAATATTCAAAATTATCTATTATTTACATTTTTTATAAATTAAAATTATTTAAACCCAGAAGAGGTAGAAACTAATGACAAATGTTTATCTCAGATGCTCAAAAAGATTTCCATTTTGATTTATACATTTTTCAATTTTGACGCGAACTTTTTGAGTAGCTCTGTGTACCGACCTTCTTCGAATTGATACAAACGCATTTATGCAACGAACTCTAAGCTCTTCTATTACGTTAATGGGCTGCTTATACACTTTGTTTTTTATGGCTCCCCAAAAAAATAAATCTAGTGGTGTAAGGTCTGGGGACCTTGCCGGCCACTCAATAAAACCACGATTTCCAATCCATCTGCCTGGAAATTCAGCATGTAAGAAGGTTGTAACATCTCTCGTGCCATGAGCGGGTGCTCCATCTTGCTGAAACCAAATTTGTTGCAGCCGTGCAAGCAGGATTTCAGATAAAAAAATCTTGGAATGTATTATTTAAAAATACTAGATAATCCTCCCCTGTTAGCCGTTAAGGTAAAAAAACAGGACCAAAAATTCTATCTCCTAATATCCCTGCCCAAACATTCAGAGAAAAGCGTACTTGCTTGCGTACTTCTCTATTATCTCTGGGATTTTCTCTTGCCCAAATATGTTCATTGTTTCTATTAAAAACACCAGAATTTGTAAATGTAGCCTCATCACTCCAAAGAATATTGCTTAAAAAATTGCGATTTTGGTTATCTTGATCTAGTAGCCAATTACAAAAAGTTAGCCTTCTCTCCAGCATCTCCTTCTCGCAATGCATGTGATATATGAATTTTGTAGGGTCTTAAACCGGCATTTTTTAGAACTTTCCATGCCTTAACATGGTTTAAGGATGGCAAATTGGATTCCGCTTCAATTTGCCTACTGGATATAGTTGCATCATTGTCCACCTACAATAACGCGAAACATCATAAGATTTAAGGATATTGTATGTATACAATGTTAACTTATTTTGTAAAAAAACAATTTTTGTGAAGTTTCATGTTACATACCTGGCCTAAAACGTTCTGAATTTCGTCTTCTGTAATACGGTTACCATATTTTTGTCGAGGCTTTCCAAGCTTTTAGTCTTATAGTTTTGACCGTTACTTGATGAAAATCCATATTTAACATATGAAAGAAAACACTAATTGTTTTTTGATTTTCACTTTAATATGTCAACATGACACGTGTTTCACCGTCACAGCGGCTTCTTCAGATGTAAGGTATTAAAAACAGATATCTTAATATATAGGTCTAACTAAAGGTAGCGATGGAAAAACCTAAGGTAAACATTAAGGTATTAATTATTATATTGACAATAATAACTAGACGTCCTAATGACAAAGCTTTAAATTTAACAAAGGAGAGGTATAAATATCTTGTTTATCATTTAATAAATATGAGGAATTTCAAGCTTTCCAAGCTGGCCATAATCGCTTAAATTTCTATCAAGTCTTTGAAAAATGTTTTGTGCTGGCTGCTCCCTTTCCGGATACTCCTCAAAATATCTTTGTAAAGCTGTCATAGAGTTTCTATTGCTACTGTAATAAATTCTTAACATATCCCTTTTTTCTTCAGAAGAAAATTTCATTTTTAGATAAGACCGAATTTATCACCGCGTAATTGAAATTTAGATTACTTATGTCAAACTTTTTATTGTTTCTACATTCCATGGCAAACTATGATACTTTAAACAATGAATCCTCTAATTGTAACAAACTCGAAAGCTTTTTCAAAATTATCTGCAATAGCCTTCGCGATCAGGATTTTTAGAAAGAGAAAAATCGTCTCTATTATACATTGTCAGATACGGCTTTGATCTACAATAATCCAAAAGTTTTTTAAATAAAATATGCCTGAAAATGTTTTTATAGGGTAGAAACGTTGATATTCAATCAAAGTAATTTTGTATTAAGATTACATCGCATATAAAGTTTAGATAAATGCAATAAAAAATACAGGTCCGTATTTAAAAAAACAAACCTGACGATGGCATCCGAAAGACAAAACGTAGGACATGAAATATAAGAACACTGCTTTATAGAAGATGAAAAGTGGCAATAAAAGTGTGAAATTTATTTTCCATTATCTCTTTAAATAAAGCCAGGGAAAATTAAAAACCAAAACGGCGATTTTCGGTTTTTTACGTATATCTTCGGAAGTACTCGGAATTTTCCTAATTTCTTCTTGGCACATTGGTCGGCTATGAATTGCGCAACTTTGCCCTAATTTAATCTTCCTCGTATCTCTTACGGTTTATGAGATCCCAATGGTGAACATCGAATTTTTAACACCCTGTATAGACATTATTTGAAAAATTATTTAGGAAAACAAAAATAAACATAAATTTTTAACGCTCTGTATCTCAAGAATGAAGGGCTTGCGGACCTATGCTTATATGAACTTTTCATCTAATAAATAAGTGGGGAATCGTCCTGTAGAATATCGGACACTTCATATTAGTGATGCCGCGAGACGAGACGAGACGAGAATTGGCCCATTCTCGTCTCGTCTCGTGAGGCTAGAATTTTTTTTTATCTCGTCTCGACGAGAAACGCGTTTTTCTCGCTCGAGAGTGCCATTGTCTCGTCTCGTCTCGTTTTTTCTCGTGAGTAGGGAATCATAAAAAATATTTTTTTATACGAATCTTAAAGGGGGTAAACATTTAAAAGTATCTGGTCGTCTCGCAGAAGGGTTTAATATAAGTCGATTTGTTAGGCATGTGACTTAGAAACTATTTTTCTTAGATCAACAAAATATTGCAAGCGGCCATAAGACATAATTCACGTAATGTAATAGGCTTGGCACCGAGGTATTTTTAGTCCAAAATATACGGGGTGGTGAAAGATACAGAATGGAGAACCAAAAAACCATTTATAATAATAATAATTGATTCATAATGGAACTACCCTTCTTTTATTATTTATTTTTTGGCATAATTCGGGGCATAATTAACTGCAATAGTTTGGAAAATATTCGACTAAATAAAGGGATCAGCCCAGAATGTCATCCGGGGAAAAACCTTAATTTTTTTATTACATTAATAGAAAGTGCAAGAGAAAGAACTTAAAGAAGTATTTCCGAAAATGCTCTATTTGACATATCAATCTCTCATAGTTTATGAAATATTCGGACTAAATCGCGGTAACATTAGATAATTGTTGTGTCCTTCTTTTACATATGAGTTATACAATGTAAACTGTAATTGGTTTAAGATCACCGCCGCTACAACGTTTTCAATCGAAAATGCTTTCTTTCAGATTTGGTTAATTATTTAAAAATGTCAACTACTAACCATAGACAGAAGAAAGAGGCTAGACAATTTGATTCTGTTCTCTTGAATATCTCTTTTAAGGTAAATGCCTTCACAATACGATAGAGTGAGAACGTTAAACACATTATTTTTCTGTCTATATATTAGGAGATACCTAAAATTCAGTGTTCTAACAAACGAGAAAATTCGAGAAAAAACGAGAAATTTCTCGACGAGAAACGGTCTTCTCTCGTCTCGTCTCGTGACTTCTCTCGAGAAAAAAATTTCACTCTCGTCTCGTCGAGACGAGACGAGACGAGACACGAGAATTTCTCGTCTCGGCGGCATCACTACTTCATATTGACACCCTAGTTAAAAATCCTCAGGTTGTAAGATTAGGAGCTTACTCTAGATATCGTAAAAATATACTGTATCAGTTATGGCTCTCTTTTAAAGAAGAAAGTCCTCATTTCTGATTATTACTGAACATGCAAATCAGGGGCTAGAACCCTAGAGGGCTTGGCTCATGTAGCTAATATATGGAGGCACAATCATGTTCGGTACCAAGCTCAATGGCTTATTGTGTGCAAGTAATAAAAAACTCCGTATCTTTTTGTATTACTCGTAATAGTAGCTTTAAATTTAGAATAAATAATATAATAAATTAAAATAATAAGATTATTTTAATTAATAGAAAATATTTATTAACAGTTTACTTAAAATCGTTATTATGAACATCCTGATAATGAATATGCGTAACAAAGGCTTCCTTGGAATAGTCCGCATTACGACGGCTGAGAAGACAGGAGGGCAAACGGCGTAAAAATGCCAGTTTTAACTGTAGCGCCATAGGCGTTCGGTGCTTCCTTTCATAATAATATTTTATAAGTTAATAAATTCGTAAAAACATAATAATAGAAAAAAATTTCTCTATATCTATATACGTTTCAAGTAGTGCGATTTAATTTTGTCAGGCACAGCTACATATGTTAAAATATAATTATTATTAATAAATTAAATAATATAATTCTAATCTCCGTCAATTACTCTAAAATTACTGAACTCATTTTCACTAAATAAATTATAAAGTTGTTTTGTTTTTATGCTAAAATGTAATTTCCTACCTTCATTCCATTTAAAATACATTGGTGTAGCATGTCCATGACTGCATATTACTGTACAGGGTGTCCAGTTTTCGATATCTAAAAGATCGTATGTGATCATATTAAAGGTTTCATTATGAGGGATATCAATCAGGAGCAGCATGGCTTTTGTAAGGGTAGATCAACAGCCACAAATATGGTGATTTTTACTCAGAGTGTTTTGAGTGCTTTGGAAAGTGGGTGTCAAATTGATGCCATCTATACAGATTTTAGTAAGGCATTTGACACCGTGAATCATCATATTTTGGCACAAAAACTGCAGTGCTTTGGCTTTGCTGGGACTTTACTTGAGTGGATAATATCATATATTAGTAATAGAAAACAGCTGGTAAGGGTAAAGGGTTTTGTATCACAGCAAATATGTGTCACTTCTGCTGTGCCACAGGGAAGCCATTTAGGTCCTTATTTGTTCGACATCTTTATTAACGACCTTCCACGGGTGGTCCTATTCTCACGGCCTTTACTTTTTGCTGATGATTTGAAATTGATTCTAAAGGTTAATTCTCATGATGATGCTGTGAGACTACAGGATGACTTGAATATGGTGAGTGAGTGGTGTGTTATCAATAAAATGGATTTAAACATAACAAAATGCAAAATAATGTCATTCTATCGCATAAAGCACCCAATTGTTTTCGATTATAGTCTTAATGATCATGTTTTGGAAAGAGTTACCACTGTATTTGACTTGGGTTTGTGCTTGGATGTCAAATTGGACTTTCATGGTCATTATGAATACATTGTTAACAAGGCATTTAAGATGTTAGGTTTTATTTGTCGTAATGCAAATGATTTTCGGAGTATGAGTAGTTTAAATAATGTCTATAAAACTCTTGTTAGGTCAAGTTTGGAATATCTTTCTTGTGTATGGTCACCAATGTATTTAGTACATATTCAAAGCATAGAAAAGGTTCAAAGGAGATATTCCAGATATATTTCTTTTAAATTTAAGTTGCCTCCCCAATCCTATGACGGTTTGAGGCGGAGACTGGGTTTGGATTCGTTATCCGGGCGTAGAGTGAAATCTGATATTTATTTTTTATTTAAATAAGTAAATGGAATAATTGATTGTCCAGATTTGTTGCAAATGATAAACTTTCGCGTCCCATCAAGGAGTACAAGGGATCATTCCCTCTTTGCTGTTGATCGTCATAGGTGCAACTACGGGATATCTTCTCCTGTTACTAGAATGGTTAATGGTGGCAATATGATTGAATATGACTTTTTTTAATTCCTCCTTTGCTTCCTTTAAGAGAAGAGTATCCGAACTTTCACTTTGATATTCCTGTTCTTAGATTTGATTGTACTACTTTTATAATTGCTTTTGTTTAATTTATGGACTTTTTAACACAGTGTTAGTATATTAAGATTGCTTTGTAAAATTTACAAATGGGATTTTGCCCGTTAATAAATAAATAAATCTCTACGGGGTATCTTCCGTTATTAGTAAAGATAGAAGGATACGGTTTTCGCAGCATTGTGCTACTTTTTTTGTGAAACAAAAGTTGTCACAATCAGAATTTTGTCTAGTCGTCCTCGTTCTTGATATACGGGAACTTTTTGAAAAACATTTTGGGACACTCCCCATATTTAGGTTACCCTGCAGCTCATCAAAGAGAAAACAAATGTTATTTTTGTAGTTTTTACGCAGAATCTAGTGACGTACTCAGTTTTAGAAAATGAACCGTATTCTATTAAATTCGATTTCATTCTTAGAACAGTTCTTTTATCCGGCTGTCGTCTTTCGGGATATCTACAAGTAATTAGAGAAATTTAATAAATCTTCATAGAGATACTACAAAAAATCGTATATTTACCTATTGAAATACACTTCTAATGTTTCATCTGCATTTTCATTACAATGGACACAACAAACGAGCATGTCGTATTTTTCATTGTTTTCAAAGTTTACATTTTCTACCATAATTAGGACAAACTGATTTTTTATTATTAATTAGATATTTTAAAACAACTTTAAGAACCTGCATACTCTGACAGAAATTAAAGAAGGTTTTAATATGACATAAATGACTGTGTTCTTTTTTTTATTTCTATATACCCGTCATGGCCTACAAAAGAAAAATGTATATTTTTTAATAAAACGTAAATTTTGTGCTTAACATTAAAAATAAAAATAAGGTAAGTTTTATATATTTCTGAGAAGCTTGTTATAAACTTAATTATATTATTAAAACATATATAGGGTGACTCGTTTAAAATAAAACAAGTACACAGAAAAAATCTAAGTACATCACTGGATTCTACGTAAAAAACGTTCTTGTTTTCTCTTCGATAAGCTACAGGGTAACCTAAATATGGCGAGGTGTCCCAAAATGTAAAGTTTTCAATAACATCCCGTATATCAAAAACAAGAAGGACTAGAACAATTCTAATTGCGGCATCTTTTGTTTCACAAAAAAGTAGCAACATGCTGCGAAAACCGTATCCTTCTATCTTTGCTAATAACGGAGATACCCCGTAAACCCATCGAAAACTGGACACCCGGTACAGTAATATGCAGTCATGGACATGCTACACCAATGTATTTTAAATGGAATAAAAATAGGAAATTATATTTTGGCATAAAAACAAAACAACTTTATAATTTATTTAGTGAAAATGAGTTTTTTAGTTTTGTCGTATTAATGTCAAAGGCGCATTAATTATAGTTCTGCGACACGGCGATGACGTATTTATAAGAAGTTTTGGTCATTTTATCACTACTCCACTGACACACAGAAATAATATCTGCCGCTTATTTTTAAGAGCAGCACGCGACTCGTTTCAACCAATTAAATTAACAATAGCCACCTATTCCCTTTAATAGTGCACTATATTGTCATGTTTCTATGTCATTTCATATATCAATAGTATATTACATACCGAGGTGGGAAGTATTTCATTACTGTCGAGAGATTTATTTAGTTAACTAATGCGCAGAGCCTAAACTAAGGAAAGTTAAAAATTGTACAGGTTAGTTTTTAAAAGATTTAAATGGTTGCTATGAGATGAACAATTAGGCATAAATAACTCATAAACTTCGCAGGCATCAAGAGTTGTCAAATTTTGTGGTGAGAAATTAGAGAAAATGTGTCTATAGATAATGAAAAAGACATGAATTGCACTCCACCAGATGTTAGAGAAAAAGCTGGCAAAGCGGATGAATGTTTAACTCCCGAAAAAAGGCGAAAACGTTACGAAAACTGTTACAAAATATATGGAGACTGGTCTACGGAGAAAAAAGTACGAAAAATAGTCTAGGAGACTATCTTATTGGCATATTTCGGCGATTTGAGCTAAAATAACCGTCCACATTTTGGTCAATGTGTACCATGATAAAGTCAATGTTAGCTCTCAGGGAGGGAGTTCGCACTTAAAAATTTGGAAAGCTTATTGCATTCCTAAAAGCGCAATATAAGGACTATAAAGCAACCAAATCTTACACATTTTCAAAGAAAAATATAAACGTTTTCATCAAAAAGCACCGCGGGAGTTTCTTCCTGATTTCGACAATATTTAAATTTAATTTTTTTTTGTATACCTATTTCAGAAATAACGTCTTATCTTATCTTAGCATTATATGTTCTATTGTTTCAGGGTGCGCTTGTATTAGGTTAAACCGGGGCTTGCTGAAGTGATGAATGGGTAAAAATGGGAATAAAACACATCAACTTATTAGGAGTGCCAATTAAAATTCGAGATACAAAGACTTACGTCAGTAGAGTTTTTTTGATAACACATCCAAGTTGGGTCAAAATTGTCCAACAATATCTACAACTAATTAACTTTTTGGACATAACTCAATCTCACAATTTCCAAAGAAAATTGCGACGTTATTGAAACTCTCACAACCAGAAAGGTTTACAGGACACTTATTTCGACGAACAGCTACTACATTACTACCAACGGTGCAGATATTTTATAAACGTTTAGGCGGATGGAAGTCAAGCACTATCGCTAAAGGATGTGTCGATTTATCTTTGGACCTCAAAACAGCAAAATGCTCTCCAATCCATGGAGATCTTATTCCAGTCTTAGTTCCAAGTTTACTTCAATAAACAAAAATGACAACACGAAATGAGAATATAAAGAAATTACCGTCTTAACTACTAAGAGATGTAAGAAAGTGGTTTATCCATATACTAAGGCATACAATATGTCAAATTTAACTATTAATTTTAATAAATAATGATTTGTTATTTTATTTTGCAATTTAAAATTTTTAAATATAATTTAATGTTGGTGGATTATATACGTTTTTTTTTAATTTTAAAACGTTTTCTATTAAAAAAGTCATACCTAAATAGAACAGCATTTTATTAGAATGAAATCTAACATGTTTCTCCCCACCTGAAGAAAGTAAACTTTTCTTTCGTGAGCGGGAAGTGAAAAGTGACATTTTCCAACTTTCAAAAGTAAGAAATGTAAACATTACAATTATTATGGTTGTAAATAAAATAACTTTACAATTTGACATTCTGTATCTCGGATGTTGTGGGCCTGAACTTTTCGACTACGGTTAATTTGGTTTAATTCTGATATTTTTACATAATCTGTAGTTTTTTAATGATAAATGTTTCGTTTGTTTCGATTGCCACTTAATTTACGTTTTTCATTGGTATAAGAACAACAAACTCTCACTATTTATTTAGTTCTTCTAAGTCCTGGTCCTTTAGAAATTATAGAAGCTATACATTACTTTACAAAAAGAGTCTCTAGCAGCACTTCGCATAGGTACCCCTTAAACTTCATAACTTAACTGTTCCTTGATGTACTAAATTTCTAATTATAAATCCTTATTCCAAAGCATCATTTGTTCCAGAAAGATTCTGAGATAATAAATAATTCTTGTGTGTAAATTCGAAGAAAACTCCCTTGAAATTTGCCTGGATCGAGGAGACGCACATTTTCTGTTGGATACAGTTGTATACAGGGTGTAAACACAGAAAATATATAGTAACGAAAGAAGTTAAAGCAAAATAACTTCGACGCCATTTATTTCGGAAACATAAACAGAAACAAATACATGCATGGGATGCGGTTCAATATCAATTATTATTAACATATTGCACAGCATTTACGCATATCAAGAGAATTTAACGTGAAGGACTCCAATCGCGACATTGAAAATTTTGAAAATTCACCAAACTCACAAGTTGAAACGGGAAAGCTCATAATTGTAAGGAAGAGTTCTCTGTGTTGGTTACTGCAATAGAACAAAACAAAATTGAGCACCGATAGAAACAGCAAGGTAAGAGGTCTCAAAAAGAAATCTAAAAGCAGTAAGGAAACAATTTTACTAGAAAAACATCAAAATTGGATTATAGTGTTATTAACGACCTGAAAATGCCTTGCTCATTTACATTGGACGGGTGCTGGGATTCTTTTTTGAGAAAATGATAAAGATAGATGATTCTATATAGAAACTTGTGATATTTCTAATAAAAATATTTTATGCCTTGGAACCTATTATAGACTAAAGAAAAGTTATACCTTAGAAGTTGCAGAATACCCCTCCCTTCTAAAATTAAGTTGTTATACAATAACAATCTTTGGGACTATTTGGGAGTAGGATTATTATAAAATCGGCGAAAATATAGCACAAACAATTAATGAAAACATCATGAAGTTCCAAGTACAATACAAAGTAGAAGGAGGAAGATCAATGAAATACAAATCTGTCATACAAAATTTAGATGAAGATACGTCAACTAGTGATGACGATATTATAGAGGAAGACATTTTATTGGATGATTCGACAGGCGATAAGTCTGATAGTGACCCCCAAACATGATGACAAAACATTAATATTAAATCCGAAAAATAGTATGCTGTTTATTATGACACATCTATGAGGTGGTATCCCGTCCTGTTGCCATATTATATTAAAAAAATCTACTTTTTTCGAAAATTAACGCAGACAACCATAATAAATAAAAATTATATATATTTTAAATCAGGAGAAAAAGTCCTAGCGATTAAAAAGATAAAATACAGGGGGTTTCATTTAAGAAATACCAGGTTATTTTAAATTTTTAAGTTTCGATGCCTTTTTGTTTTTTCTGATAACGGATTCTGAATATCCATAAAAAATATTTCAAAATTTCTAATTTAAACAATCACACTGTACATATTTAACAAATACTACTGTTAAATTAGTTCTATTTTCGATGGTTTAGTTTGTATAATACTAGGTTTGTAATTTTCAAAACCGTATGCTATATTAGATACCTATATAATTGCAACCAAATACAAATAAAATCAAGAACATTTAAATACTTTTAAATACGTCTAAATAAATTAAAACACATTTTAATCCATAAATACGTTATTTATTTTATGTTTTAAAGTATTTATAAATAGGTGTAAAAAGTTCTAGAAGTGTCGCACCCCTTGGGCAAAACTCACCTCTGCAATCTTGCCAAAGTAGTCAAGTTTATCCAAAGGCCTATTGTAATTAATTCTAAATATCATGGTCTCTAAATGGAAAATTTAGGCACACTTGAAAGAGAACTAATTTCTTGGAAATAATATCTTGTTTACACGAACACTTTAATTTGGATTTAATTTAGTAATTCAGAATCCATTTGAGCTTCAATGGATTATAAACCGGCTTGCGGGGGCTCAATTCAATTATTTGAAGGGCAGTGGGTGTAATAAAATTTACAAAACAAAAATGAAAAAATTAATTTTAGTTCTTGGGATTTGTCTTGCTTTACGTCAGGGACTGGAAGCATTTGTGACTTCTTGTCAAAAATGAAATGATTCACGGAATGCTCCTTGTATATGTTGGGAGCAAAGCTCGAAAACGGCCAATGGTCGATATTTTTGCTCAATCTTAGGATTGGCTATTTTATAGCGACTAAAGTCCGAAGTTTTATTCAATTTTGGGCTTTGGCCATCTCCAAACAGCCAAACCTGGAATTGTGCAATTGCGAAACGACCAAAGCTATACGCAACACTTATACAAAAAAGTAAGTTGGAACAATGTGTTATTTAAATTTGTAGTTAGTTTATTGGGAATCAATCATAAAAACATTTAAATGGTTAAGCTATGTATTTGTGTCATTTTGATCGAATTAACTTTTGATAAAGCATAATTTAATTCTAAGAATTTTAACATGAATTAATAAAACAATAAAGTATAAAATAATTTTTATTTAGGAAGGAACACATAATACATTAATAACTGCAATGGTTTAATATAACAATATTAATATAAGTATAAAATACTATAAAACAAAGTAAGACTACTGATTACTGTTATAAATAAAATAGGTATAAAACCTAATATGAAATAAACAGCATAATATAAATATGTCAAGATAATTTTATACAACTTGACGATTAGTGACATTTTGAGCTGTATTTTACAACTTTTTTAAAAAAATTGCAAAAATTGCATTTTTGTTTACGAACGAATACATAATACAAAAATAACTGAAGTGGGTTAATATAGTAATAATAATAATAATATAATAAAATATTATAAGACAAAGAAAATAAGATTATTAATTATTACAATAAAATAGACAGAAAACATAAAATAAAATAAAAAGCATAATATACGTCAAAACAGTTTAATACCATGCTCCCAAATGAGGCATTTAATGGAAAAAAAAAGATATATTGATAATTATTTATTTCTGCAACTTGATGATGAGTGGGATTTTGAGTTGCATTTCACTTCTCTTTTTAAACAATTGCAGCTCTTGTTTACGCTGTTCTTTCTACAACCACATCTCACAAAACCTTGCTTTGACTGAGATTCTACAGCAGCAGCGGTTCTTAATGTTATTGTTTTTTCTGGAACATCCTCCAATTCCATAAACTTATGATCAGCTACTTGGAATTCGTTCCTCGCGTACAATTTTTCAACAACTCCTGAAGCTGTCCCAAGCTGATAGAGGTCACTTTCTTCTTTCCGTTCCATAATAACGGCCATTACGTTTCTAGGTGCGGCACGCCCTCTATCTACATCTGGAATTTTTACCAAAACGTTTTGCCCACTAATAACAGGAGGAAATTTTTTGTTGGACCTCTGCAGCATTTCATCGGCTTGCCGTTTCTGGAATTTGCATGATGCTTCACGTGCTTCTGTGATTTTTTCTTGACGAATGCAAATCCCACATGCTTTTTGAGGTGTACAGGCACACTGTAAAAAAAAACCGGGTAAGTGAATATTGAGGTGGGTCGTAATAAGAGTTTAAGTGGATGAGTCACATAAGGATTTTTGACATAAGTAAATACTTTGGATTATTCCTATTTAAATAAAATAAAGTTAAAATATCACTTACTTTTTGTTATTTAATTTGATTGCTTGAGCTTTCATGTAAAACTACATGATTTTCTTCTATATCCGAGTCGCTGGAGGCATCTACATTGGTATTATCATTCAATACATTTTCCAACTCTTCCTCTGTGCTAATAGTTTGAAGAACCTCGCAAGGAATATCTGAATCCAATAGGCCATTTCGTACAGGAACCCCAAACATCGCTTCATATGGACTTCTGTTTATACCTCTATGGAAAGATCTATTTTTTTTCAACTGAACGAATCGAAGCCCGTCAGCCCAATTTGTACTTTTATTATCTGCCATCCAAGAAACCAAAATATCCCTAACATCCTGATTTGCCCTTTCTACACTTCCCTGGCTTTGAGAATGCCTTGGTTTGCCATGAACTATTTTATCCTGGAACATATCAGCAAGTTCATTTATGACAGCTGCTGTAAATTCTCTTCCATTGTCACTCTGGAGAATGTTGGGAGCGCCTATTATACAGAAAATATCTAACAGATTATAAGCTACCTCTGCAGCTCTTTTGGATTTCAAAGGCTTCAAAAAAACAAATTTTGTTAAGTGGTCCTGATAATTTAAAATAAATTTATAATCTTTGTCCGGTTCTGTTTGCATGTCAACCAGATCCACCTGCCCTCTTGAGTTCATGTTGTTGCTTAAAATTGGCCTTACCACTAGTCCCTTCCCTTTATTCTTTTTTTTTAGCTGACATTGTCCACATAACCGTAAATAAATATCAATCACATCACGCGTGATATTGCAGTACTTTTTTTTAAGTTCTTTGTCCATGCACCGTGTTCTTTTGTGTCCAGTATCCATGTGAGCTTTGTGAATAATTTCATACAGCTCATCTATATGGCAAAAATATTTTATTTCATCGTCAATTGTAGATCGCTTTTTTATAAGTTTTTCTACATCACCAATGGATAAAATGTCATACCTCTTAATGCGTCGATAATCCAATGATGTGAGCGGCTTGCTCTCTCTTCTTTTACATAGCGAAGCTTTTATATCGGCTATTAATTCCTTATATTTATATTGAGTAAACAGGAATGTATTATTTGATTCACTTTTCTGAATATAAGCATCCAACTTCAACCTAAATTCATGTTCACTAACAGCAGACATTCTTAACGAGACATACAATACGTGTAAACTCCCTCAATGGAAGGCTTAGACTGACACCAGTGACACCACACTAAATAATACACTGATATTTGGACGGTGACACTGGTCCGCCCACATTACGCTCGCGCCAAATATATCTGTTTATGCTTGTCGAGTAACGAACCGAAATGACCGTTATTTTAAGTATTGGTCGTTTTGTAATTGCACAATCCAGGTTTGGCTGTTTGAAGAAGGCCAAAGCCCGAAATTGAATAAAACTTCGGGCCTTAGTCGCTATAAAATAGCCAATCCTAAGATTGAGCAAAAATATCGACCATTGGCCGTTTTCGAGCTTTGCTCCCAACATATATACATATCGTAGTTCGTAGTTTGTAGTACTATTTTTGTAAAAGGGTGTTTTCGTATATTGTTTTTGTAAGTCGAGTGCGCCTTGTGTGATTTAAAAAATTTGAAATTAAACTTTTTAGTGTAATAAAAATAAATTATTGCTAACGTGTCAACTGCGTGAACATTGAACAATTTACGAATTTTATTTGTTTACATCTGGCTTCTTGTATTTAGGGTAAATGCTACAGTTATTGGTGATGTGATATATATTAGCCATTTTAGTCTTTTTTGAGAAAACTAACAATACGTTACAATAAGTTGGTTAGTAATTTTAAAACAGTTTTGGCAACATCTGTTTACGTGCTGTCAAAATTAGAAATAAAACAATTGCTTTATTAAGGAATGACATAATAACATAATATGTTTATTGATCTGCGTTTTCTATTAAATTTTCTTTATTTTGGTCAGCAGCAGAGTCCAAAAGGTAAGTTCTAAAAGTTAGATTTATGTCAAAAATTGATTGGTATGGTTATTACATGCTAATACAATGTTTAATAATCCACATTTTGCTTGTAGGATGTAAGATTTTAAGCATTCATTTTTTTAAAGGCCTAGCCAACAACTAACGGCCAATAACTGTAATATACATAATATATGTCCACGGGATTTCAATTATTGGCATAGGTCAATATATACATTTTATCCTTAAATTCCACTTCCTGATCTGAAATTCTTTTGATCCTACTAGTTAAATGTGCAAATTTAGTTTCAATTTTTGTAGCCTGCTTAGTGGTGCCTGAAAATGTTGCAGTAAACTCCTTCAACTCTGTAAGTTTACGTGCGCACTCTACTATCTCTTCCTCATTATTAAAATCTATTGAACTCTTAACTAAGTCCCCTGGTTGTTCCAAATGTAATAAAGACCGCAAACACTTCCTAAGGTAATCAACTGTACCAGCTGGTTTAATCCCCCTTAATTTTACTTCATATTCCAATTCGTCTTTAGATAATTTATCAACATTGACCTTATACATCTTAAAAAATATTTCGTATCATTAAATAACTTTAAAAAGAAATTTGTTCTAATTCAATAATAATTAACTAATTTTGCCTAACACCTACCAACAGTTCACGCAACCGTCAAAACCCTTGATATGCCGGTGCAAAATTTCAAGTCAAGTCCGGGTACTTACTTATCTGGATAGAATCACAACGTATCAAAACAGCTAAACACACTCAAAAACTCTAGAAAAACCCGTTGGGTACGCCAGTGTTATAAATAAAAATACAACCCTCAATTAATTAACGAGTTATAAAGAACCAAATTACGCCCTAAACAATAATCAGGTGCCAGTATTCACCTTAGGATAACCCAAAATAAACTGCGACAAGGCAACCTATCCACCCTTACTCTGGCAACCCTATGCCTTGGAGGACGTTCTTCAGACACCCCTTAGCTAGCTCAACTCAGGGTAGGTTCGATATTTTGTCTCTGGATTGAGAGGTTTAGCACTCTTATATAAGTAAGTTAAAGTCAAATCCTGAAGGCGCCACTTTAGTTTAATTTTACTTAAAAGCCTTTAAAGGTTCTAGTGTTTGGCCTCAGAGAAAAACAAACTAGGAAAAAAACACTTATGTCACCATCGGTATACACTAGCTTCTTATAAGCTCTCATTCACTCTAGCCCTCAAAGTCACTTTATTTAAAATAAAAGCCAAATTTTCGCAGAGGCCAATACAAATATTTATTCTTAAAGTGGTGTTAAGCCCTTGGTTACTTGGTTTTATAAATGCAAGCTCCTCTTACTTTGGTGGACAATAGATACTTAAAGTTAAAAGATGAATAAGTGAAATGAAATATTAAAGTGATAGTACTAGGTTTGACAATAAAAGTTCTGAAGGTTTAAATTTACAAAGTTATCGATAAAAGAAAGCAAAAAGTCAAACCCTGCTTGACAGGGTCTTGCACAAGACGGAAACTATCATACCTACACTGTAAAAATAATGACTGTTCAGTCTGATCTGGCAGCCACATTGACCTACATCCAGGACATTGCCTCAGGCTAGGAATTTCCGCAAGGTCTGTGTAAGAACCTCTCACAACTAACTAAATTTACCATAAAATCTGTTAGAGTATAATACAGGCCCGTATCCAGAAATTCATTTCGGAGGGGGATCAAGGACGAAAATCATTCAAAAATGTGGTTATTTTAATTAATTCAGAGCAAAGTTAATCACACATTAAAACTTCATTATGTGACAATTTAACGATAATGTTCAATGCTGCCACATGTGAGATATAAAAAGTTGTATTACTGACCATGGCAGGCTTTTCATAATCCAAAAATATAGGGATACGTTGGATTGACGCCGATTGTGCTTTCCGTCGACTAAAAACTTAAATTTCAAATAATAGAAAATTCTATACTGAAGACTTTTCTATGAAAAACCTCAAATGGAAAAAATTTTTGATTTCGGGGGGGGGGGGGGCTGGGCCCCCCGCCCCCCCCCCCCCTGGATACGTGCTTGGAACATTTTTTGTTTCTTCTTTTTTTTTCTTTTAGAAGTATCAGGCCATACCAATACAAAAAAAAAAGATTTTAGCAAGACAGAGGTATTTATACAAGAATCTGCTTCAGAATTTAGTGTTTTATTAGTTTCAGCAGTTATAACGATATTTTCATCAGGTAAGTTCACTTTATTAATAAGTAAGTCTTATTGTCCAGATTAGAAGAAGTTAAACTTTTCAGTGCAATAAGTAATATTATTAATTACAATTATAAACGATATGCTGCTCATGCCTATAAACGATCTTATGCATATTAAAGACTAATCTTTAGTACCATGTGTTGCAAAATTATATCATATAAATTTGTTAGAAGATCAGTTATTTGCAATGTTTTACTGTATTGTTGTTTTAAATATTCTATTATTAATTTTTAATTTTATATCTACTGTGTGTTACAGTTCGAAAATTGCATTTCATAAGTTTGATTGTCTGTATTAAGTTTTCGATTTTAAATTATTGAAATACATATGTATACTCTCACCTTAAACATTAGTTACTAATTGAGTTACCTGTAATAGCCAAAATTTTCATTACGTTTAAATAACTTCTTGTGTTTTGAATGTCCCGACTGTTGGAGATCAGCTGTTTTTAAGAAAATCGATAATAGGTCAGTGTCAGACTGACAGTTTCTAGGCATTTTCACAGCCACGTCTGGAGCCCCCCCCCCTGGATACGTGCTTGGTATAATACAATATCTTACGAGTACCTGTGGTTACTCAATAAGCATACTAGCCACTCGGCCATAGATAAGTTAAAATGTCAAAGTTACAAGTGTTATGAGAAGAAACAAGTGGCCTTTAGCCGGGAAACAAAAATATTTACTTTATAATAATAAATTGTAACTATATTTACAAAAGTAGCTGTAACAGACTACCTAACGCTCTGAACTACTAGACACTCTTGTGATGTCTTAACGCTATGTCGACATACGCTACACGCTTACATTGCACAAGCTCTGTACCTACATAACATGGGCGTAAAACTTTATCAAAACACTGTATATCAAACAATACGCAAATGCAGAATATTAAGATTTTAAGTTGACTGCTTTTTAAAGAAAAATGAACACAGGGTAATGATACTTAGCTGCAACTTTACGTGCTACCCTTGGTTCATGAAGATTCAATTAAAAATTCAAGACTCAATCTTCACATACACACATGGTCCCTGAAACAGCTAACGTGGATACTGCTACACAGCTAGTCTCCAAGAATTCCAATAGTACACGGCAACTGACACGTCCCGCGTCCAGGCATTTTCAACAAAAGTAAACTAGTACTCCAGTTTGTACTCGGACTTTTAGCCCCTACCAAAAAAAAAAACCCCTAAAATCGAATTTTAGATATAGAACATGAAAGAGAAATCTTTCATAACACTCAACGAGGGTAATTCAGATACTAAAGTTTAAACCTACCTCAAATAACTAACGAGTGTTTCAATTTACCAAATAGCGCTGTTGAAATTCATTAAAGCATTTTAAATCGGCTTTCCGCCCAAAGGAATAGGCAAACTACAAAGCCATACCCTTTTTAAAAACATTTGTGGATGCTTTATCGGCACTACATTAGCCTGCACGGCCCAAAAAAAATAAACTTGGGGAGCTATTTCCACAAACGTGCTTTAACTTTCAGTGTCCATGGTCGAAAGGGACAATTCTTATTTTTCTCCAACGTACATAGTTACCAAAACAAAACAATGACGAAAATTAGTCAACCCTATCTACGGAAACTAACCTCTTATAATAACATAGAAAACTAACGGCGACCGAAGTCAACCCACGCGACCAAGCAAAAATTAACCAGACGTGGCTGTGAAAATGCCCAGAAACTGTCAGTCTGACACCTATTATCGATTTTCTTAAAAACAGCTGATCTCCAACAGTCGAGACATTCAAAACACAAGAAGTTATTTAAACATAATGAAAATTTTGGCTATTACAGGTAACTCAATTAGTAACTAATGTTTAAGGTAAGAGTATACATATGTATTTTAACAATTTAAAGGCGAAAACTTAATACAGATAATCAAACTTATGAAATGCAATTTTAGAACTGTAACACACACTAGATATAAAATTAAAAATTAATAATATAATATTTAAAACAACAATACAGTAAAACATTGCAAATAACTGATCTTCTAACAAATTTATATGATATAATTTTGCAACACATGGTACTAAAGATTAGTCTTTAATATGCATAAGATCGTTTATAGGCATGAGCAGCATATCGTTTATAATTGTAATTAATAATATTACTTATTGCACTGAAAAGTTTAACTTCTTGTTATTAAGCTTTTGTTTTATTTGATAACAATATCCGGAAACTCTTTTTGGAATTCCTTTCACAATACCCACTAATCTGGACAATAAGACTTACTTATTAATAAAGTGAACTTACCTGATGAAAATATCGTTATATCTGCTGAACCTAATAAAACACTAAATTCTGAAGCAGATTCTTGTATAAATACCTCTGTCTTGCTAAGACCTTTTTTTTTGTATTGGTATGGCCTGAGACTTCTAAAAGAAAAAAAAAGAAGAAACAAAAAATGTTCCGTTGGTGTGAACATCTTCAGATGGACTAAATATAGAAAGGCAGAAAAAGGAGAAGAAGCAGAAGAAAAAAACTGATAAAAGAACGGATTAATAAAAGCGCTCGAAAGAAATAAATGGAAAAAAACGAGGTATAGATAAGAATAAAGTGCCAAGGAAAAAACATTAAAACGTCAACCAAACCTTCAAATATTTTAGAGGCCACCCTTTCTTTACCAAACCTAAACAAATCTAATAATGATTTGTACTACCAACCAAATTCTGCTTACTCTATCAGCTTGCACAATGAAAGGAATAAGGATATTTACTGAAAAATTGAATTAAAAAATAAATTTATAAAAAGGACGGTAACTCCGAAGTTAAAAGTTGGAGATATATTTCTACAGTATTTCGTCTGTTGATGTGATAAAAAGGCGGTTATTGAAGAGAGTTGTGAACGTCCTAAAAAAACCTAAAATCATTTCAAACAACTTAATTTGTCCTACCACCGTATCAAACAAATTCCAAAATAAAAAAGTAACGATAGGGTTGTGCTATATTTGCTTTTTCAATATCACATCATCCAAAGAAGGAATTCAGTATCAAACGTGTATAAGAGATAATGTTCCACCCAACAGGAAAATGGATATCCAAAACGACAAAAGTATTAGGTATATAAGTTAGTTGCCGATAATGCCCGACAATTAAAACCATTCTAGTAAACGAACCAAATTATCCCATAATATAGTTCTAAAAATAAAATATACAGCAAATATTTAAGTACAGACGTCAATCAGGTGTGCCTACGTTTTATTAGCATTGCATAATAATTTATATCACCTTTTACACAGCCCTTTCAAAATACTGGTAATAGATATATATATAGAAGCTGTATAGAAATTGCTAATACAATTGCTATAAAATAGTTTTATATACATTTTATAAGTCGTGTAGCTCACTATAAAAATATTTCGTAATAAACAAAAAAACAAAATAACAAAGTTTAAAACTATTTTATATCGTGTTTATAATCTTAGACCTTGGCAATATTATAAAATTCTTATAAAACGAAAAAATTACTAGAAAAAAACGCGAGAATTGTACCCAAAAAATGCGTCAATCAAAAAAAGCTGATTCGTTGATATAAAAATTTTCCATTGTTTGAACTAGTTGCTAAAATATCTTATGCGGCCCACACATAAGCTACTTTTGTGGCGTTTTAGCAACTGGCGTTATCGCCAGCGTGCTAACAACCCGCTGGGCAACTCAGAACGCCGGACGCTGAGATCAAAGATCAAACATGTTGTTTGAAAACGCCAATAGAACGTGTAGAAAACGCATGTGTGTGTGCAGAAATGGAGGATAATTGGCGATTTAGACAATCCGAAGAATCGATTTATGATTTTCCTCAGTTATTTAGGCAAGAAAGCGTAGTTTAAGTTCATTCAAGAAATTTATCTAAGACAATTTGTGTTTAAATTTTTCAGCAACTTTTTTACACACGCCTTTTGAACGTTCTGTTTTCATCAGTAATAATTAATGCGCTTCTTGTTAATTCTTTTTGCTTAAGCGACATTTTCAATGTTAGTCAGTCAATCAATCGGGAACTACTTGGACGCTTGTGTGTGGTGAAAGTGTATAGGCGTTTTGGACGCTGTCGAAAACGCCGCAAAAGTAACTCGTACGTAAACCGCATTAGATAAAGGAATTACAAAAATTCAATTAATTTGTATATCTTTTTCGACCAGTATTTTTTGAAATTTTTAATAAAATAATAAATATTTATTTAAAAAGTTTATTGTTGTCTTTAAACGCAAGTATACCTATATCTAAGGTACCTAATTTAGTAAAATTGTAATTAGCTTCAGAGCATGATCATTAACTGTAGATTGCGGGGTCAGTTTTTATAGCGCCGTGGCTAATGGTTATTCCGTCGGCAATATATTTTTGTAATATTGGCATCAGTTTCATAAAAAAAAAAACAAAAAAATTTGGCATAATGCATTTATTTTGGCAATTGGGAGTAAAATAAACAAAACCCTCCCTAACAGGCCAATAATTATAGCATTTACCCCATTTTTTTTCTAGATAACCGCTCCAATTTCTGCGAAAGATTTTTATTGAATACGCAATTTTATGATTAAAATATATGATCGGTATCTACTAATCAATTTTATTTAGGAATCGGCTCACTCCAGTGCATTAAGAGGTAGTAGTAGTAGTAGTAGTACTTTGAGTAGGCCTAATAGTCCCTTTCGCCTTCCTCGATCCAGCCCTCAGCAACTACTCTTCCCCTGAACTAATCGGCCCTCTGTCTTTCTTAGAAAAGCTAACAGCATCTCCCAGTTCAGGGTACTTAACTCCTCTCGTGCCAGTGTTGTCGCATCAAGCGCCTTTCTAGCGCGATCCCACCTGTCACACACTCCTACGAAATGATACGAGATCTCCTCGTCTGCTCCACAGTTGGTGCAGAGTGGAATTTTCCCGATTTCTAGAAGGTGTGGATGTCTATTCAGCTTTCAATAACCGCTTAGAACGCTCACTAGGTCTGCTAGAGCTGATCGCCCTTCTGACAACAACCAAGTTGACCGGCAAGAGCTTGGCTCCGGAAACATGATTTTACAGGCTCCGTTTCTTCTCCAGTTGGCGACCGTGCGACTTTAAGCCAACTCAGAGAGGATCTTGGATGCCTGTGTTCTGCTTATTTCCACCTGTGGCTCCGGTCTTATGGGAGGCATCGACGAGCCCCATCCAACGAGTTCATCGGCCCTTTCATTACCCGGTATACCGAAGTGTCCCAGAATCCAGCCAAGTTGTAATCTTTTCTTTGTTCTTAGCTCGTTGAGGGCAGCCTGATACTGTCAAATGAGCACAGAGCTCGTTGGTCGTTGGATTGCCTTCAGTGCTGCCTGACTGTCTGAGTAGATGTATATATCTTCCTCGTCTCCTGTATTAACCTGGTTGAAACCTCCTGGATTGCAAAGATCTCGGCTTGGAACACCATGGTGTCCTTGCTTGTCCTTCTCCCGTGTCTTCTCGGTGTAACAGCATAGAATATTTTATTTTATTTTATTTTATTTTACTTTATTTGTATTTAAAAGGCTTGCTTTACTGGAAGAAACTTTCCCAAGAAATACGTTAACGTGTGGCTCGTATTTGGGGAAAGCAAGGGTTTTATTGTCTGTTAAAAAGCCAAACAGTAAATCAAACTATAGAACATATTTTCTGTAATATAGACCTAACTCCTTTTTGGACCTAATTTCATTCATTATGGTACTTTCTGACTTTAAATCAAGCAATAACCATAAATATCTTTAACATCGGCAAGTTTTGAATTAAAAAGAAAATATTCTCTATAGATACTTAAAAACATAAACTTGCTCGAAACAGAACCTTTCTTGAAAATTATCTTTACACACTCAGAGTTAGAGAACACATGGATTTTATTACATGCAACGGTTCTCGAAAACAAAGAATGCACGAAAAGTAAATCATATAGTTTGATATTAACGGAAAAATAGATAAAGTTGCGACTTTGAGACTGAAACCGGTATCTGCCCTATACACGTTGTAAAATAGGTTTAGATTTTTTTTTTTTTTTTTATGATAAGGCACGGCACTACAGGATAAATCCTTTATGGCGCTCTAGGAGCGGTGCGTGTGCGCAGGAAACGATTCACGTTGGTCTTGAATCTTTGGAGACTATACTCGTTGGGGAAGACGATCTCAGGGAGGTCGTTCCAGAGTGATGACGTCCTCCAGATAAAAGAATTTTGAAACAGTGTCGTTCGAGGGACACTAAGCTGAACCACGTACTGGTGGGCTGCAGTGGCTCGTCGTGTATTTCTACCATGCACCGCTCTGGGTGGTATTAAGCGGGCAACCTCAGTTGAACACTTGCCATGAAAATATTTGTAAAATAGACTCAAGTCGCCAACCTGCCTTCGATGTTCAAGGCTTTCCAGGTTGTTTGTCAGACTATGGTCACCGATCAAGCGAATGGCTCTTCTTTGAATGGAATCTAGCAATCTCAGGGTATGTTTAGGAGCAGAGCCCCAAATATGCGAACAGTACTCCAGTGATGGTCGAATTTGGGCTTTATAGAGCATCAAAAGTTGTTGGGGTGTATAGAGGTTCTTTGTTCGGAAAAGTACTCCAAGCTTCTGCGAGGCTGCCTTAGCAATGGCCGCAACGTGGCCATGCCAAGACATATGACTATCCAAATTAACGCCCAATAAATGAATTGATGAAGCCAAGGGAATTGAGTGTCCCGCCATAACTATATCCGGTTCTTCAACATTAACTTTTTTAGAAAAAACTGCCGCCTGGGTCTTTTTAGCGTTAAATTCTACTTGGTTACTGTCACCCCATGACAAAATTTCTTCCAGGTCTTTGTTGAGATGTGAGACCTCTTGCTGCCTATACAGATGTGCATTAGCAGCCGATGTCCGAGCATCCAAAGTAAAAGTTGAAACAAGTGTGCTGTCATCAGCGAAGCTATATATAGGATTTTTAGTTTTTTCCAAAAGATCGTTAATGTATAGTAAGAAAAGGGTGGGCGACAATATAGAACCTTGAGGGACTCCTGCGTTGATGTTAAATGTGTCTGAAAGAAATCCGTCCATCGCCACTCGCAGAGAACGGTCTTTAAGAAAGCTCGACAGCCATGAACAAAATTGAACCGGCATTCCGTATGCTCTCACTTTAGTTAGGAGCCCCTCATGCCAAACTCGGTCAAAAGCCTTGGAAATGTCCAGTGCTACCGCCCGGGACTCCCCATGGTGTTCTATTGCGTTGTTCCAAACATGAGTAACATAAGCGAGAAGGTCTCCTGTTGATCTAGACTTACGAAATCCATACTGGCGGTCACTAATAATGTTGAAGCCTTCCAGGTATTTTAGTAATTTTTCATTGATAGCCTTCTCCATAACTTTTGATATAACCGAGAGCAATGCGACTGGACGATAGTTGTTTGGCAAAGTCTTCTTGCCTTTTTTGGGTATGGGCTGGACTCTCGCAGTTTTCCAGCATGGCGGTGGCGAAAAACAATCTCGGGCATTCTCGATTCTACAGGGGTAATGTTCGGTGGAGTATTTCCCTGAAAGTTTACCGTTGAATGTGAAGAGAATAGTTCCGCCAGTAAGTTTGCTTTTTCCTGTGCTTTGGTCGCAATGGTGCCATCAGAACGTGTTAGAGGTGGAATGGTTGACTTGGTAAAGTTCTGACTGACGGCCTTAGCTACCGACCAAAATGATTTTGAGCCGCTAGGACATTCAAGAAGTTTGTCTCTGATCCTCTGGTTGTGTGCTTCTTTGCTTTGGTTTATCGTTTGCTTGCATTGGTTTCGAGCGTTAACAAAGATGGTACGATTTTCGGCGGTAGGATTTTTACGCCATTGTCGGTAGAAATAATTTTTTGATTGAACAGCTCGTTCGCAATTTTTGGTAAACCAAGGCTTGCCGTTAGAAGGGCACTTTTTTGAGAAAGGGATGAAGGCTTCCATACCAGTAAGGATAACCTCCGATATTTCTGTTGCACAGATGGATGGATCATCAGAGGTAAAACAAACGTCCCGCCAAGGAAAGGTTCGAAAATGGTCCCTTAGGTCCTCCCACTTAGCTGATGTATAATGCCATATCTTGCGTGGTTTAGGAGGCTCTTTAGCACTAATTGGTAGTTTGTTCAGTGCCGAAATAAGGTTGTGGTCAGACGTTCCTAACGGCGGCTTCACGGTGACAGTGTACAAGTCGGGGTTTGAAGTTAAGAAAAGATCCAACAAACTAGCAAAATCACCATCTCGGTCTGGAATCCTAGTTGGTTCACCCACCAGCTGGGTGAGGCCAGAGCTGATGGCAAAGGATTCGGCTTCACGACCTTGTTCGTCAGTCATGTTTGAGTATTTGAGCCAGTTGACATTATGAATGTTGAAGTCGCCAAGGATGACAACTTCGGAATTGGGATGGTGGGTTTGCAAAAAGTCGATAGTATTAGCAAGAGAGGAGAACAAGTCTCTATAATGGGTATCGCTTGGCGGCCGGTAAAGGCAGCAGATGAATTTAGTAATTCTCTGCGTTGATATTTTAAACCACATTACATCAAAGTCGTTAGGCTCGAGTGTCTCCTCTCGTTGACAAGAAATATCACTCCGGACAAAGAGACAAAGGCCAGAATTCCGCCTAAATCGGTGATGAAAGTCGTACCCAGGATATAAATAGCTGACCGTACTAATCGATGATCTGACTTTGGTTTCGGTTAGTGCAAGTACATGAGGTTTGGTAGATTGTAGATGTTGATGGACTGCATTGATGTTGGAGTTCAGTCCTCTTATATTGCAGAAGTCAATTTGGAAGTTGCTAATCTCGGGTCTTTTAACAACTCCAGTTTTCACACCATTTCCATTTAGAATATTGTTCGAAGGACCCGCATGGCTACTGGACATGGTGGATGATTGGATAATCTCGCTTGATGAGGCGCCAGGACCCGCCCCCACCCGGAGATCCGATCGGGGGGCGTTTTTAACTCCGGAATGTATTGATCTTGGAACCATCATTACAGCATTTTTTGTATATTTCCCACCCTGGATGTTTATATTTTCCTACTTAACACCTGAATAATACAGGAAACAAGCAAAAACGACCTTGTAGGTTTTTTTAACATATCTAACGCTTTTTATGTAATTTGAATTAGGACTTTGTTGTTTTGTATAAATTATAGGCTTAAGTCATTCTCTATGAGAAGAAATCAATATTTCAATTATATCCTTTCCGTGGACTAGGTGAGCCATCTATTAGCGAACAGCCTAATATATTAATATTATATTAAGGTGGTGGTCAATGAGGGTTAAAAGTTATAAGTGCAATTAGGCTGGTGATTGGCCAAAGTACCATCAGTCGTGGGACGCGGAACGACCATTACTTGTTTTGGGAGTTTTTAATTGATTTGAAAGTTAAAAGGTTGGCATTTTAGGAGCCAAAGGGTGTGGTACTATGGTCACAAGTTCTCGTAAGACGTATGCCATCTGGTAGTTCATTCTGTTCTTTTTCTTAATTTCTCTTGTTGGGGATTTTGCATCGAAATTAATTTTTATAAATTATTCTCTTTTTCATTTGGGGATTTTCATTAAACGCATGTCGATTATTCAGTTTGAATACTGAATAATTATCTAGTAGGCGTTAGTTTTGAAACCTCTCTTTTTGGCTAAATGTAAATATTTCTTTGTAAATATCTTTAATGCTCTTTTTGTAAAATATCACTTTCGTTTTCGTTGTAATAGATTTTAAGTGTTTTGAGAAAGTAGTTGTTTTATTCGGCTAATAAGAATTCTTGAACAAACTACTTATAAGGTTCACTTAACGAGGATTCTACGGTTCGCGGCAGTCTCGCGGACGCGGGTAATACTATACGTGTACCTGCTGACCAGCTGACCTGAGGAGTAAGGGATCCTCTTCCCAGCTACAACTGCCTGTTAGATTCAGATTAGGTCCAGGTGGGTAAGTGCATCTGAATAGGTACTAACAATATTAGTTAATGGCTACATCCGACGATATAAGAACTTCGAGGGACGTCTAGAGACCATCTGATCTTCCAGATTCTTTAAGAGTGCTTTTGCCCGGATTCAGATTATAGGATAGATAGGGAAACGTCTCCATTACATTGTTCGGAATGATACTGACTTGGTCTCCAAGCTACCACGTTCTCTAAACCAAGTCTATCACCACCACGTCATTCTGTTACATCGGTATACTTCGACCCCTACTTTTAAATTGAAAAGTAATCGCAGTTTTTAGTACATAGATATTTAAGGGTAGTAATTAATTGAGCCGACTTAATCTAAGGACCCTGAATATCATCGGTTTAAAGTTGCATCCGCATACAGTAAAAGAGGCAACCCAATATGGTGTTTAAAGTTTAACAAGCGAGATCGCCTGACTTGAGTAAAAAAAACCACTCCATGTATAACAATAACCAGTTGAATGTTTTCTTTTAAAATAACATTATTCAAATATTCATAAAAATTATAATAGTTTAATAATAATTATATTAAATTTAGCACTAGGAAATGAAAACATAAATTCAAAATATGTATTTAGTGTACCGTTACGGAGCCCAAAGTGTAATATTCTTTTTGACCAATAAAATTAATTTTGTTTAAGTTACGTGTTAAGATTATACCTAAAGTGTGTTTTTATTATTAGCAGCTTTTACTATTTATTTGAATTCTGCCACGTAAATCAGGATGCTTTGTTGTTACAATTAGCGACAGAAGAGAATCACGGGACATTAGTACGAGGGTGTTTCTGCCACAAATATTTTTATAAACCCATTATATTAGCAACGTATTTTTCTAATAGTTTATTTAGGGCAACAGCAGGAAACAAAGCGAAGAAAAAAAATGTAAAACTATAAGGCGTTTCCTAAGTACGCTACGAAATGTGATTGAGATATTTTCAGAAAGAGTATCTATAAACATGTGTCAGCACACAACGCTAAACAACAGTGACAGCTTTTCGGAATTGTATGTATAATATTTTTAAAATGATTTCTCTGAAAGGCTTTAGCAATATCAGTATCCGCCAGTATAGATTTCGTAAGTTGAGATCAACCGGAGACCTTCTCGCTTATCTTACCCATGTTTATAACAACGCAGTAGACAATAGAATATCATGAGGAGGCCCGGACTACGAAGTCTTAGAGAAGACCAAACGCTGGAATGAATTGTTACGAGATGTCGCCACGTGTAATATCTCGCATATGTCTCTTAACTCTCTTATCTGTTGAAATACACTGTAAGGTTCTTTTCCTTTTCGTTAGACTCTATACCCTTGTCGAGGAGCCATAATACGGCGTAACGCGTCCAAGAATTGAGTCTGACGGAAAGAAAAGGGACAATCTTCTTTCTTTTATATCGCGTTTACGGTTCACAGAAACCGACAATTGGCTTTCAGCGCTACTTGACATTAGATACCTGCTTATACAGGTCTCATTCCAGCGTTTGGTCTTCTCTAAGACCTCGCTGGTCTGGTTGGGTGGATAGCTCGATTGCCACGAGATGTCGCCACGTGTAACATATCGGATATGTATCTTTACATTATGTGTTAAAATGCAGTGCAAGGTCCCTTTTTATTTGGTCAGACTCTGTAGCCTTGCCGGGGAGCCGTAAACCGGGGAAACGCGTCCAAGGAATAGGTCTGACGGAAAGAACTTTTTTCTTTTAATAATAATAACAATAATAATAATGTCAGTAGTAAATAATAGTATTTATCACAATTTGAAAGTATTCTTTTAATACAGGTTTAAATTAACTGTACAGGGTGTTCTATTTTTGATAGTTTTATAGGGTATCTCGAAAATCATAAGGAATTTCATAAATCTGATATAGATGTTATGAGTTCTTTTTTTAAGAAAACAATTGCTGCGAAAACAGATCATGGCTACCTTGTTCCCCTGGACAGCTACAGGGTGATTTTCAAATTTTGACGGTTATTAAAATTCCATGTAACTTCTTTGTTATTATAGATACGAAAAAACTGTAAATTGATAAAATATGTAGTTTTTTCCGTAAAGTTCAGTGGCGTAGCCAGTTTTTTTCTATCTTGTTTAATTTTTAAGAAATTGACCCAACTTATATTTTTTCTTATGGGACACCCTGTATATTTTCAATTAGGTTTATTCTGCTTACCATTAGCTTTCCAAATATATATACATTTTTGCAGTTTTCTAAAGAAATAGCTGAGTAATTTGCAAATTACTTTAGATAGGCCTATTTTGTACATAGCAAGACCCGTTAGTAAGAAAAGGACAAAAGAATATGTATGACTAATTATTTTTTTATATGTTTAAAACTCTGAAAATATTTACCTCATCATTTAGTGTCACCAACTTTGGAAATACATCGATTTTGTATTTTTTAAATAAAAGATAAAGCATAGAAATATAGATCTACAAAACCATTTTTATTTTAAATAAACAACAAAAAAATATACATAACAATTACAACAAATGCTCAAATTGGAGCCCATTGGCATCGATACATAGCTGGCATCTTCTACGAACACCATTTAGGGAGTTCCGAATATTCAGGTGTTTTATGCTTCTTAAAGCGGCTTCAAAATTTTGTCTTAGTTCTTCAACCGTATTACTTCTGACGCTGTAAATTTTATATTTTAAAAATCCCCAAAAATAAAAATCTAATGGGGTGATATCAGGTGAACGGGCTGGCCACCTAATAGGTCCATTATTTGCAAGCCATTTTTCTCCAAAATTGGTGTTTAGGCAATTTACCACAATGGCTGCGTTGTGGGATGGTGCACCGTCATGCTGAAAAAAAAGCTTTTCCCTCTCTTGTAATGGTATATTGTCTAAATAACTGATGATATGTCTTTCCAAAATATTCAAGTAAATCTCGGAATTTAGATTTCCTTCAAATATTTCATAGGCTAGAACTCTATTTCCCAATAGAGCCAGCCACACATTAAATCCAAATCGACTCTGATATACTCTATTTACTTGCTGATGAGGATTATGATCGGCCCACAGATGATTGTTGTGGCGATTAAATATTCCGTCGCTTGTTACTCGTGTTTCGTCGGTCCAGATTATTTTGGTAAAAAATAATTCATCTTCACGCAACATATTTAAATACAAATTGCAAAACTGAAGTCTCCTCTCTGAATCACCAGGATGCAAATGATGAGTTTTTCGAGGACTGTAACATTTAAATTTGTTAGTTTTTAACAGACGGGATGATTTTGAGGGTACCACGCCAATATCTTTCTCAATATTTCTAAGTGAAGTGGTCGGATCCGCAGCCACGCATGCCAATACATTAATGGTTTCATTTGCTTTATTTTCCTTCTGATAGGTCTTTGGTCTTGCTTTTGAAAACGATCCATAATTAATAAGGTTATTTTCAAGCCTTTGAAAAATTCTTAAATCAGGTTGCTGCCACTCCGGATATCTTTCAAAATACAAATCAGATGCTGCCCGACTATTTTTTTGACACTCAAGAAAACACTCTAGCATATTATATTTTTCAAAATTTTGGAACTTTTCCATTCTTAACCGCGTATATTAACTTTGCTTTATGACAAATTAAAGACAGACTGACATGTCTATAAATAATTTAAAAAAAATGATTTTGTTATCCATGGCTTACTAAGAGATTTTTAAATTATTATCTGGTAAAATGTAAAATTTGCAAATGCAAAGAAATTAGTAGATAAAAAGTCATCATGCATTTATAGAAAATTTCACTTTTAATACAAAAAATATAAAAAGAATTAAATAATTATATGAACAATTAAAAAAATTATTATTTTTATTTCTTTTAAACATAATTTTGGAAGAAAGCTATTTTAACAAATTACAGAAAATTGGTCGAGCCTTGGGCATAGTGTTGATAATAAAAAATTAATAGTTTTTAGAATTTTGTATTGCATGTACTAAAATTGAGATATGACATTTTAGAAATAGTGAAATAAGACTTACTCTTTTGTTTTGCTCCTACCTGCCATCGCCCGCTACGAAAAATGAGGAAAATTTATGAAAATCGCTTATTATCGAATTATTTTATCAAAAAACTGATTACAAATATATATATTTGAAAAGCTAATGGTAAGCAGAATAAACGTAATTGAAAATATACAGGGTGTCCCATAAGAAAAAATATAAGTTGGGTCAATTTCTTAAAAATTAAACAAGATAGAAAAAAACTGGCTACGCCACTGAACTTTACGGAAAAAACTACATATTTTATCAATTTACAGTTTTTTCGTATCTATAATAACAAAGAAGTTACATGGAATTTTAATAACCGTCAAAATTTGAAAATCACCCTGTAGCTGTCCAGGGGAACAAGGTAGCCATGATCTGTTTTCGCAGCAATTGTTTCCTCAAAAAAAGAACTCATAACATCTATATCAGATTTATGAAATTCCTTATGATTTTCGAGATACCCTATAAAACTATCAAAAATAGAACACCCTGTACACACATTTTTTTAAGTGTCCCACCCGATTGACGATTTTCCTGCCGACTATAATTAAATGGTAGCCCTCACAAATAACCACATGGAGTGAATTGCATCGGCGATCCGATTTAAAAAACATATAGTTGTTGATATTTATTTTCAGGCGTTTCGGAAATACGGGGCTTCCTAAATTGTCTTACTGTTATTGTTATTGGGATAGTGTTACCGAACAAGGAACCAAGCGACATTTGATGAATTCCAGGTTTATTTTGTCAACAGCTGTTAAAATAACACCTCTAATGTGGTACACATTTTCAGCTTGCTATAATACACTTAGCGCCATCTATCGACAATGAACCCATCTTCTATGATGGTATTAGCACCGTCCAAATGGTATTAGTCTAACCTTAATTTTCAAAGCAAGAACCAAGTGTAAGGTGTGCTTGTGTCGGTAACTGGCGTTTTTATTGGATTTTACGGACACAAACAGTAAAAATATTATTAGATATGGTTTCTAGAGGACAAAAAATATTAAATCTTTTAAAAGAACACTCTTTGGCCCAGGTAAGTAAAAAATTAAAAGTAAAATTTGATCTCCTAACCTAAGATCTTTGTTTGTGTGGTTCCATATTTTACTTGGTCCCATTTATTGTAAGCTGGATCTTTTTAAAAAATTAAATATTTAAAGAATTTCAATTTTTTTATTTTTGGTTTTTTATTACTAGGGTCAGTCCGAAACTCTCCCAGCGATTAACCCGTTACCCAAACAAGATATTGTAAGCTGTTTCGATATTCGGATAAACATAAGTATGGGGAATAGGTTAAAACTATAAGTGCTAACTATAACTAAGTAGTATAATAGTTTGGTTTATATTGTACTTCCGTTTTCGTATACTTTCGGGAAAACCGTAAAACGGCAAAAAAAAATAGTATCAAGAGTTAATTCATTTTTTAAAAGTTATTCTCTCATTAGGACCGAAATGATGAAACTAGTGATTTGATAGGCCAGTCACCGGGACAAAACCAACAGGTTATCTGCTTTAATATTAATAAAAACGTAAGTTTAGATAATAAAGAAAAGAGCATACAACCTTTTTTTAACTTTTATTTATTTTTTTTTGTAGAACCCTACAATGATTGAATCATTTGATAATGAGTTTGAACATTTTGAAGAAGATGTTGAGGTTGATAGAGATCCAGACTATATCTATTCATCCTCCGATTCTTCCGATGAAGATATTTGTCCTGTAACTCCTATAAATGCTACAAAAGGTAATGGGCGACCAAAAAAAGGAAGGAAACAAAACTATCCTGGTCAAACAGACAAAACACGAAAGTCCCTAAAAAATTTAAATTTACCACACATCTCTAAAAGAGGTGATAATGTTGCAAAAAAAGAATTTTTAAACTATCGTTGTAACTGCTTAAGTAAGTGCTATGAGAATATTAGTGATGAAAATCGTAAAACTGTTTTTGATAAATATTGGAACGTTGCGTTGGCACCTATGATCTTCAAAATGCCTTCATATGTTCATTGGTAAAAGAAAATAGGGTAAAGAGAAGGCGAAGAGAAAAAAAACATCCAACTATACGCGATTTCACAAGAACATACTACTTGGAAAATATTGCAGTTTGTAGAAACATGTTTGTACAAACTTTGAATATTTCAACAAAACGAGTTAACACTGCCCTTACCAAATCTAGAACACTTGATCTAAAAGATCACCGCGGTATGCACGGTAAACATTATAAAATTTCTGCAAATAAAAGGGAAGCAGTATTGGAATACATCAAGCAAGTTCCTAAGTACAAATCTCATTATCGCCGTGCACAAACCGATCGTGAATATTTACCAACTCACATGACGGTAGAATTAATGTATAGCCTATACAAAGATGAAGTTGGTGATAATCCGGTAAGTCTGTCAACCTACAAAAAAATATTTTACTCGGAATTTAATATTACAAGAAAAGTACTAAAAAAGGATACATGCAATAAGTGCGATTCGTTAAATTCTCGGATGACCAGTGCCTTTGGTAATGAAATTGATAAGATAAAAGATGAGCTTGAAAAACATTTAAAAGATGCTGAGGCTGCGAGAGAAAAAATGAGAAGTGATTTTAAGCAAGCAAAAGATAATGTTCACATACAAGCATTTTCCTTTGATCTTGAAAAAACTTTGCCCCTGCCAAGAATCCCCACAAATGTTATATTTTACAAACGTCAACTGTGGCTATATAACTTGGGGATTCACTGTGCAAAAGAGGAAAAAGCCTACTGCTTTGTATGGACTGAGGGAACGGCTGGTCGTGGCGCCCAAGAAGTTGGGTCCTGCATAAAAAAATATTGCGATACCTATTTAGAAAAGAGTATAACTGAGTTGCACTTGTGGTCAGACTCCTGTGGACGCCAGAATCGTAACATAAAGCTATGTTTAATGCTAAAATATATTTTAAATCAAAATCCAAGTTTAAACACAATCTACTTGACATTTCTTGTATCAGGGCATAGCTTTTTGCCTAACGATTCCGATTTTGGAGACATCGAGAAGGCCTTAAAATATCAGCAAATAATGTATTCACCACAAGACTACGTAAATGTCATGAAAAGTGACAGAAAAAAGAATCCGTTCGTAGTAAACGTAATGTCTAAAAATGATTTCGTATCCAGTGAAAATTTGGAACACAACATAGTTAATCGAAAAAAGGACACAGTTGGGGAAAAAATAAATTGGCTTCATGTGAAGGAGATCAAAGTTGAAAAGAAATATCCATACAGCATATTTTTTAAATTTGGTTATGATGAAGATGCGTTTGTCGAGGTGGATATAAAACCGAAACAAAAGGGTAAGCAATCAGATGGATTTAACTCCGACATGCCACTGTTGTACCCTAATGGAAAACCTATATCAGTGCCCAAGCTAAATGATATCAAATCTGTTATGCACCTAATACCAGAAGCAGATCAGCCTTTCTAGACTTTGAGTTTCAAGAAGACTAATAACTAAGTAAAAAAAAAACTGTTTAATGCCACCAATTATTTTATTTAAGTTATTTTAACAAATAGTTTGTGTTTTTATATTAAAAGAAATAATGTAAGCTTACCCGACCATTTTTTTTTCGGTTGATAGAGACGTTTTAAAAAAATAATCCTGTTAAATTATTTTTTTAATTTTATATTGTTAGAAATTAGGTATGTTAAGTGTTCTAAAACTATTAGATTTATGTTAAACAGCATTTTATTTTTGATGCTACTGTTGTTTCATGTTACGTTTTTCTACGTTAAATTAAACATATTATTATGAAAGTGCCAATAAAAGAGCTTTTTATAAAAATAATGTACTTTTTCTTATTTTAATAAAAGCATTTAAAAATTTTGAAAAAGGAACCACCATACTTAACCCACAAAAAAAATTTAAAAAAATTAATAATTTATCAATCTTTGTTTTCTTAAAAAGCTCCAACTGCTTGAATCTAACTTCAAATGCTACTATTGCAATGAATTATAACGAAAAATGCATTTTTAATATAGAACCAAGTGATTGGTTCCTTTTTCTATTATCAGGCTTAATAAATTATAAATGGAACCATGTAAAAAAAGTACCTATTTTTTTGCGCTGTTTGAATATGGCATTTTTTTATCATTAATTAGTGAATTCGTTTGTGTTGCCTGTAATATTATAGTTATTTGAACAATAAATAAATATTGATGTAGAGAGTTTTTGAACGACAAAATAATTTTATTTAATTTAAACAATTGCATCTTGTGGAGCGTGGTTCCTTGTACGTTAACACTATCCATTGTTACTGTGAAAAGAATTGGAGTTTTCAGCTTAAAAGGTCTTATTAAAGGGGTGAGACACTTAAAAGAAAAAATCGATGGAGGCTGAAAATAAATATCAACAACTATAGGTTTTTGAAATATTCAACATTTTACAGGGTAGCCCAAAAAGTTTTTTTGTTATAGGATTGTTTTTTTTTTTTACATAAGACATACATTATGATTTTAAATTATAGTCTTCATTATTATTATCACTTTGATATAATGTGTTATGAGTCAGAAAATAGTGGTTTTTGGAGAAATTGCCTTTTTTTATGCCAAACGTTCTAGAGGGTGAGTTTTTTAAAGCGTTACAAGGCAATATCTCGAGAATGGTTTTAAATACTTTCATGAAATCTTGGCGAGGCAATAGGGATATGGGGGGACGTATTTAACCATATTTCTTACATTTTGCCCCTTTCTCTATTTTGAGGGGTGGGGGGCAAGTATTGAAATTTATATTAGATGATGTATTTCTGTTGCTAAAATTCGAATCTTTGTGAAAAACTTCGTATATTACCAATAAAGTTTTTGACTTGCTCCCCTGGTTCCAGAAATATGATTAACCAAGTTAATATGCGTTTCCATGGATTGCGTAATGTTTACTTTACGTCAGTTGAAAGTTTTAAAGTTTTAATAATTTTTTCTTGGTATACTCCCCAAAGCATGGAAGCGAATTTTAATGTGTAAGTTGATATGTTGTTAATTTTGAGGGAGTACGAAAAAAAACTACAGAGAAGCTGCACTAGTGTGGGCAGAGAGGTTTCCTAACAACTCGAAATCTCACATGGCAATAAATAGGCTGGAAACCAGATGTTGTGGTAGGTACTGGTAGTTTGAAGAATATACCACGAGTTCGGAGTAGAATTCAAACGAACGACAACATAGCAGTTGGTGTTTTAGGAATGGTTGCTATTGACCCTCATGTCGGTTCCAGGCGCATTGCTATTGCTAGAGATGATGGAATGAGTCAAAAATCGGTTATAACCATATTACACTTGTACAGGTTTCGTTCCTAGCACATTGTGCTTCACCATGAGCTGTATGGATAAGACTTTAAAAATCGCGATTTCTTTTGCAATCGAGTACTTGAAGAATGTAATATTATCTAACGAAGCCACTTTCTATCATTTTATGGTGGGCTGGTAGGATATTAAGTTATTCCTCATTATTGGAAACTTAATTTCGTATTTTCATTTAGTTACTTTCCTAAAGGTCAACAGACACAACATGCACTTTTGGGCGCCGGAAAATCCCCACTCTGAGAGAATCTTCCAAATCAACATACCTGGTCAATCAATGTCTGGTGTGGAATTATCGGGATAGAATTATTGATCTGCATTTCTTTAAAGGACCCTAATTATTACATCAACACATCCTCAACTCCATTATACAGTACAGGCCCGTAACTATTTAAATGAAATAGATTTGTCGAGCTGGTCCGGTCAACTGGCCTGCTCGGTCACCAGATTTGACCACCCTTGACTTCATCTTGTGGGGCTTTATAAACGATAAAGTGATGGCTACAATTGCGAATAAGAATAAGAATACTGACGCTGACTGAACTAGTAGCGCCATTGTTTAGAATTGCATTAAGACTTGATACTATACCGTTCGGAGGGTAAGTTCATATTTTATCTTGATGTTTCGATGTTTAGAATAAACATCGATTGTATCAAAAAAACATCGAAAATAAAACATCGAAGTTAATAAAAACAAAATGTGATGAATGAAATGATGTTTTTAACATTGATGTTGGAAATGTCGAACATAGATGTTTTTGCCCAGCCCTGCATATTGTTAAAAACAAATGCTAATCTGAATTTTTCATAGTGGTTAGTAAGACAAAATACTTTAAAAATAGCTATTTTTGAGCCCAAAATATTTTTTATTGTTGAGCGTTTTGATTTGTCGTTATGTTGTGTAATTTACGGAAAATTTTATGTGCCTAGATATTATTTTTCTTTCTGGCTACTTTTTAGACGGATTTGTCAACTATTCTGCTTTATTTCAGTTTAGTTCAGGTGTTAATATGTTTTTAATTTTCGTTAGTTACTTAATTTAGAACTCTATTGTAAAGATTATTTGAGGTTGCTTACAAATACTTGCCTTGATTTGATATGAGCCGAGCTTCAGTATTTCTAGTTAGATCCAGATCTCAACTTTCTAGCAATTCTTTCTCAATTATTACTGATATGAATAATACTAAATATTATACACAAAAATTAGCTGATGGAATCGCAATCGCGACAAACATTATTAAACAAAAGGGTCGACATCAATTAGTATCTGGTGATGACGCCATCAAGAGTTTTATTTTACGAGTCAACAATTTTTATCGATCTCGTATAGTAGGTATTGTTTACCTTCAATTAACCTGAATTTTAAAGGACATTATATTGAACAATAATTCATACAATTAATCTATTTATCAAATTGCCAGGGGGCATCCCAAAAAAAAAGAGTAATTGCCAAAAGAGGTATAGTTTATCCAAAATTGTACCTTTAGGGCCATAAATCAAGTACTTGATAAAATACCATTATGTGGTCATATTTCAATAGAGCATACAATGTTATAATAATTATTGAAACTAAAGAAATAACAATTTAATATCTGAGCATTTTATTCAATCGTACAAATTTTATAGGCTTGAATGGTGATTAATAAACTTTGCAAAACTACACATCTAATTCTGTTTAACTTTTGACAACAATTCTTTGATCTGATGCATGGACATTCACAGAAGTATTGATGGAATTTAACTTCGTCATCTAATAACTATATGTGATGATGTATTTTTGTTGCTAAAATTCGGATCTACGTAAAGAACTACGTATGTTATCAAAAACATTTTTGACTTGTTCCCCTAATAATGTAAATATGATTCGTTATTGTATTGCAATCAAGAAATAATGTTTTAGAGAGGGGTTCGCCTTGGCCTCACATAGGCACTCTATCACCCACAGTATAAGATTGGTTCGTTTTATTTTTTGGTAGACCAATTAAACACACTTTATTTTGCTATGTGTTTTTATTCTTTCACTTTTCACCGCCTTTACAATAATATAATTTTTACATTGATAAACATGAATACAACTTAAAAGCACTGCACCGAGATACCGTTAGGATTTCATTGGTTTTTACCGTAGAGAATGAATCGGAACTCGAATTAATTACAGTCTCATTACCGTCTGAATATCACAACGGTTATTTGAAAGACATGTTCTGTATTGAACGGAATATTTCACGTATTTACGCGAACTGCAGAACACTAAGGTGCAACTTCGTGCACGTCTTAACCAAACACAAAGAATGTAGCCTATTTAAGTGCGAAATTTACGATACTTTTACTGTACGTTTAAAAGAATAGCAACTCACTTTAACATTAGAAAAACACTTTGCCTGACACACATGTCAGATCAAAACATGCAATGAAAATCTTGGCTCTCAGACTAGAAAAGTTAGGCGCCAATTGTAATGAAGATTTAGCTCTTAAACCAGAAAAGTTGTAATGAAAATTTATGCGTTGCTCAATTGTAGTGAAAATTTATTATTGTAATTGTAATGAAAATTTATGCGTTGCTCAATTGTAATGAAAATTTATTATTGTAATTGTAATGAAAAATTTATTTAGTCGTCGAGTGCCAATTTCTTACCTTTTGTTGCTTTGCTAGCTCAGGGCAGGGCGTGGTAAGTTCGATTTAAATTTTAACAGTCCCTTTCAGTATGAAATAAAAACACTTTCAGTTCAACTTAACCATTAGTCTATTTACATAAGTGTAGTACAAAGTTTTATTTAAAAATAGTTGGAATGATAGTCTATTTACATAAATGTAGTTTGACAAAGTTTTTTTTTTAAAGGAAAATTTAAAAATAGTTTGAATGACTTTGAAGTGATTAGTAATTTTAATGTTGATATATCTAATTAGATAAAAAAAATTAACAAAAGTGAAATAAAGATTTTTGACAGGTTTTTTATTTATTTTATGGTGAATCACACACAAGGCGTCAGTTACCTTTACCCTTTTCTTCAATGGTGGTTTTCGGATCCCTGTAGAGATATAACCAGTTTATGTCAGAGCCTCGGGTGAAGCTTAGGAATCGACTCTCTACCGGTATAGGAGAGTAGAGCTCAACAGACTTTGGGCCCCTGTCGTGACGTCACGTCAGCTGCGTTGTCCGGCTCCAATAATAAAGTTCCGAAGTTGGGTACCGAGAAAAGACCAGGTGTTAAGACTCACCAAATAAAGCCTTATAAATTCCCTTGCTCTGCTTGAAAAGGAATACTTACAGAACCGAAAAAAAAAATATATTTTACTTTTAATTAATTAATTAATGAAATAACAAACTGAATTTTCAAATTACAGTGATATTCCTTTTTAACAGAACCAGGTTTAAATAAAATAATCAATAACTTGACAATGATAGTAATTTTATAAAAAAGATAAAAGCTAGAAGAGCATAAAATAAAATAATTTTCTGGTGCAAACTATTTCAACAGAACCAGGTTTAAATAGAAATAATCAATCGTAATTTTATAAAAACAGATATAGTAGCTATACAATTTATAGAAACACAAAATGAAATTGTGCTCTAGGAGAAAGCCCTGCACAGAACCAGGTTTAGATAAAAATAATCAATGGTAATACTATAAAAAAAATAGGTAATGAACCTCTAATATTCAAGATAGGGGTGCCCATGTGCCTATGCACAAAATGGCGACCAGGTAAGTCTTTAGAGAAACAGTTTATGTCCTTTAAGACAAGATAAGTAGGTAATAGTAATTTTATAACAAAAAAATTAAAAGCTATAAGAACAAAAAAAAAATAAAGTAGTGCTCTAGGAGAGATTTCTGCACAGGCAAGGCAGGTAATAGGTGCTAAATTAGCAAGAGATAAATGAAAATTTAAAGAGATATGCAGTGAGATTTCATCATAGAACCCCCGAGACAAATCTTCAGATATTAACCCATCAGAAAAAACTCAGTACCCAGTGATCAATCACCAAAGATAGCGTAATGTATAATGGCAACTTAAAACTTATGCTCGGTTCTCTAAATTAGACTTCTTGGGCAGAAACTACAAAAGTGGCGTAAACCGACTCTATATTAAGAGCAATTAGTCTCTTTTCCAAAATCTATAAAAAAATAGAAACCAGGGCAGTGAAGCTTTTTTTTAAGTTGTCCAAAATATGAAATAATAATGAACAATTTATATCCTTTAAGAGATAAGTAGGAAAAATTATTAATCAATATATGTATAGTGGCAACTTAAAACTTATGCTCGGTTCTCTAAATTAAACTCATCGGAAATAAACTACAAAAATGGCCTAAGCCGACTCTATATTAGAGCAATTAGTCTCTTTTCCAAAGTATAAAAAATAAAAAAACCAGGGCAGTGAAGCTTTTTCTTTAAGTTGTCCAAAATATAGAATAAGTAATGAACCTCTAGGATTTAAAACCTAAGATAGGGGTGCCCATGTGCCTATGCACAAAATGGCGACCAGGTAAATCTTTAAAGAGACAATTTATGCCCTTTAAGACAAGATAAGTAGATAAAATGATTAATCAATCTTTAGGGAAAAATTAAAAGATAATTTTAAAGTAAATAAAACAACTGACCTCGGGGTTCTATGATGAAACTCAAAAAAAAAATTAAAAAATTAAGAAAGAAGAATTTTAGTACTTGCCTGTGCAAAAGTCTGAACACTAGAGAGCGAAAAAAATTACCTTTCTGTCCTCCTGCTGAAGAAAAATCCCCTCTACATATCCCTGCGACCTCACGTGGACCAATTAGAGACCACTTTATAGGTCACGCACTCATCACAAAAAAGTCTACACCCTGCTCGATTCGTTCGCGGGTAAAACATCCATTTTAATTATCAATTTATTCAACAAAAATAATTAAATTTTAATCTTCGCACTAGATAGACATTTCATTAAATTATAACAGGTTATGTACGTATAACCGTATCTATAAAATCCACTAAAGGCACGATAAACTACAAATTTTAACAGTGCGGAAGAAAGAGACGGAAAATACTAAACATGAATATTTTTAATGTTAGAAAGAGACAGTCATGACCCGGACTAAAAATAAGATCACCCTGGTTGACCAGTGCCATCTTAATTAAAAAGAAATAAAACCGGTACCGCCATATCTGCCGTAGCCAGGTTGCAGATACCCTAATTGAAATTCAATCCTGTATCAACAGGTGGCGATAGTATTACTGAATTTGAAATTTATATTTAAATTTAAAGATGGTAGGGTGAATGTGAGATATATCGTAACACACCCCCAATAGTCGGCAAAAAAAAATAAGTTTACTTATTTTTTTTTCTTTTTAACAAATGATGTTTCACCGCAAAACGAAGCGAGCAAAGCACTCCAGTGTGATTCAGAGATATAGAAAATTTTGTTGAGGCAATAATTTTATAGAGGCAGGAAAACAAACAGGCAATAGTTTACGATAAGTTACAAATATTGGGAGCCATGTACATTTCAAATGTACAAAATAATTAATAATAGTTGTCCAGCCCCAGAGCCTGCTCCGCAATACGCAAACCTAGGACAACCCTCAATAGCAGATGAATGCCACCCCGAATCGCATGCATGAAATAAAGATCCTTAATAAAAATGCATAAAACAAAACTATGATGGAAAACGGACTTAGGTTAGCATTGCATTACACCAAATGTGACTTGGTGAATCTCGTGTACTAACCTTATACAAGCAAATTTAAAGCCCTACCTCATACTACCAAGAGAACCCATGCAAACCGTCCACACAACAGTACCCGGAGGGTGGAAGACCAAAATTAACCATTAGAAAAGATAAGATAAGATAAATCATTGTAACCCAAATGTTACACTGGTCGAAAAAAAATGTATTCTAGTACACACAAAACTAAAAGATACATCAGTGTTTGAAACATCTAAATGCACCACAGCCTTTTAATGAAAAACTAAATAGGGTGTTCCTAGAAGCGTCATCGCCTCCGGCCTGTATATAACAAAGAGAAGGTTGCAAATAAATAAGACACAATCGGTAAAAACAAGTTCGGGTTGAACTCGAGCTAGGACAAAATCGGTAAATCCAGACGTCTAAAAGATGAAGCAATAATATATACCTTTATAAAATTACGACAAAAAGGAACAGCTTTATTGTAATAAGTCACAATAAAATTGCGCATCAAAAGCATATTACAAATAAAGGTCTTATTGAAGGAACAGGTAAGTAAGAAAGAGATAGACTTATTTTAATAGGTCACAATAAATTGTGCGGATCAAAAGCCTATTACAAATAAGGGGTTCATTAAACAGAAATTTAATGAGATTTAAGAGGAAGAAAGATATTTCAACGTCGCTTCTATAGTTACTACATTCTTAAATTTGTTAGATCATTTCCAAAGAAATGCACTCCTAAGTCTAACACAAACTAAGATGTACTCACTAACCAAACAGTATTAGCGCTCAAAATCAAGTCAGCAAAAGACAATTCCTCGATTTTGGCTAGAAGAAACGAGAAATTGCATAAATTAGGGGAAATAGATTCAACTGCCTAACTTTGCAAATGTCACTGATGTTGTGTGAAAAATATTCCGGAGTTTAGAGTTACACGGAATATTCTAAAATCATCTGTCTCTCTGTTCATAGTATTGTGATGAAATCACAAGTAAATTAAAAAATTAATATTCAAAAAAAAATTTAAAATATTGAGGTAACTAAAAAGGTATATTAAATCAGAGATAACATAAAAAAAAAGAGATAATTAATACATCAGCAAAAATTGAGAGACGAGAAGATGATAGATAAAGAATAAGAGAGCCCACCACTAACCCATAGCATCGTTAACTACAAAGGGGTGTAGGGTGCAAGATAACGATACCACCAAATAAAAAAACAATATGTAGAAAAAAGCAGGCATCAGCATGATACCTCAGATTCAGGTTCTGATTGATCGTCAGAATCCAAATCATTAGTTACGTCAGGTTTAATGTCAGAAATATGCCAATTACCAAGGTCATTACCCTGCCTATCCTTTAAACTATAAACAAGCTTTGAATGTTTTTTACTGATTACACAAGGTATAAATGTAGGAGCCAATTTCGCACAGAAATTGTTTCCAGCATTAGACAATACATAGTTCTTTTTCCAAACATAATCACCCACATGATATTCTACGTCTCTTTTACGTAAGTCATAACGTTCTTTACTTTTTAACTATGATTTATAAATTTTTTTTCGTACATCCTCATAGATTTGTGGGAGTTCTTGAATAGTTTGTGGATTATGAACTTTGGAAGAAATGTCTATTTTGTTATTTGCATTATCAGAAATAAGGCCATAAAAACTTCCATCAACTGGAATGGCTCTACCAAAATTTAGAAATGAAGGCGAAAATTCAGTAACGTCATGACGAGACAAACAAATAGCTTGGGCAATCTGAAAGATATTTTGATCCCAATTTTTATGATTTTCATGATTATATTCTCGTATGGCTGTGACAATACCTCGATTTACCCTTTCAGTGTGATTAATTTGAGGGTGATATTTAGCATTATAGAAAATTTTCTGAACATTATACTTCTTCATGAGTTTTTTAAAATCAGCACTAATAAACTGACTACCATTGTCACAACAAAATATTTGACAAACACCGAATATTAAGAAAACTTGATTTTCAATAAATTTAGTGATAGCTTTAGTCGTAGCTCTAGATATTGGATGAACAAGAGTAAATTTTGTGAACCAATCTACAACAACTAATAGGTACTGGGAACCTCTTCCAGTTCGGGGATACGGACCTAAAAGATATTTATACACACTATTTCTCATATTAGGCCAATAACATAGCTCAGAAAGCCTATACAAAGTTTTAGATATTAAAAAATGCGCTGATGTTGGATCTTCATAAAACTTTCGAATAATTTCCTTCCTGTGGGCAGCAGGCACAACAAATTTCCAATTCGTAATATTACCATCTAAATCATACTTGGAAAAGAAATGTTTATAAAGAATATTATTTTCGACCTTAAAAGTAGAAAATTTTTCAGGATCCTCTCGAACTTTCGTAATCATATTTTCGTACCATATATCCAGCTTAAGGGAAGTCAAATTTAAGATAGCTACATCTTCAAGGCTTCTAGAAAGCGCATCAGCAACGGTGTCGCTTGAACCTTTACGATGAACAATAGTGAAGGAATACTGAGCTAGAGTAACGATCCATCTTGCAACACGAGGACTAGGATTTTTCATGCTATGCAAACAAGTTAGAGACGAGTGATCAGTATGAACTGTAAAATGTGAACCATCAATATAACCACGAAACTTTTCGATACCAAAAATCACAGCCAACAACTCCTTTTCTGTAGTTGTATATTTCCTTTGACATTTATTAAGAGTTTAACTTGCATATGCAATTGGGTGCTCTAATCCATCTGTCTCTTGATACAAACAGCAGCCCACTCCTGTATCCGATGCATCACACATAAGTATAAATGGTTTTGAATAATCCGGACTTGCCAAAACAGGAGCCGTAGTCAAGGATTGCTTCGCCTTAAGAAAAGCCTCTTCAGCTTCTGGAGTCCATTTAATCGATTGACCCTTTTTTCTACCCTTTAGTAAATCAGTAATTGGGCTACACAACGAAGAAAAATTATTAAGGAACCTTCGATAATAAGCGACTAAACCCACCAGTCTCCTGATTTGAGTAGTGTTTCGAGGCCTAGGGTACTCCAAAATAGCTGAAACTTTCTCTGGGTCGGTTCTAAGACCGTGTTGATCCACTATATATCCAAGGAACTTAAGTGAAGGTCTACAAAACTGACATTTCTCAAAATTTATGGTTAGGTTCGCCTCTTTCAAACGATAGAAAAGTTGTTTCAAAATTCGACAATGAGTTTCAAAATCACTGGTCACACAAATTATATCATCGAGATAATAAAAAATATAAGGTTCTAATGCAGGGCCTATAACCATATCCATAAGCTTACACATAGCTTGTGCACTATTATTTAATCCAAAAGGTAAAACCCTATACTGAAAAAGCCCTTTTCCATAAACTGCAAAAGCTGTTTTAGGTCTAGATTCCTCGTCAAGCGGTATTTGATGAAAAGCTTTTTTGAAATCTATGGATGATAAATACCTTGCATCCCTAACCTTAGTGATTATAGATTCTATTAATGGCATGGGATATGCAGAAGTAGGAGTACACTCATTTAGCTTACGCCCATCAAAAACTACTCTAGAAGAACCATCAGACTTTTTAGCCAACCAAAGAGGTGAACACCATGGGGAGTTAGAAGGCTCTATAATACCCAACTGTAACATTTTATCATTCTCTTCATGTAAAACTTTTTGCATTGCATACGATAAAGGGTACTGTCTTTGTTTAATAGGTTTTGCTGAGCCAGTTTCTATTGTATGAGTCATTAAATGAGTTAAGCCCAATCTATCACTAGGACGGATAGACTTAAATAAATCAGCAATTTCAGAAATTTGCCATTGCTGCTCCTTCGTTAATTGTTCAGCACTTTCTAAAGTATTTACTACACAAGTAGAAAATGAATTGGCCTTATAAGAAGAATTTTGAAAATCTAATTCAATACTAAATTCTTTCAAAAAGTCAATACCCAGTATCAATGTATGCTTTAGGGAAGGTATTACTAAAAGTTTAACTGGACGAACAATATTATTTAAAGCTATAGGAACCCACACATAACCTAAGACATTTTGGCTTTGGCCATCAGCTGTAGTGACAAGAAAAGAAAAATCCGTAGACAAGGACAAATTAAGAGATTTTAAGAGATGCAAGCCCTCAGATCCTAAAATTGAAGAACAATTGCCACTATCTACTAAAGCTAACACTTTATGGTCATAAATATTTACATCAAGGTATGGTCTCTCATCATACTTTTTCATAACAAATAAGGGACCAATAGTATGAGATATATTCCTAGTATCCTCCGTAGATTTAGGCAACGATAAAGATAAATTATTAGGCATAGGTAATTTCTTAGGCAAAGATAAAGATAAGTTATTAGGCATAGGTAATTTCTTAGACAGAGAATTAGGTAGAGGTAAAGTTATGGGTAATTTCCCAGATAAAGAGACATTATCATGACAGAAATTTGAAATTTGAGACTTGAGGAAATCCTGCTTATGCTGAGCATAAAATAAAATAATTTTCTGGTGCAAACTATTTCAACAGAACCAGGTTTAAATAAAAATAATCAATCGTAATTTTATAAAAACAGATATACTAGCTATACAATTTATAGAAACACAAAATGAAATTGTGCTCTAGGAGAAAGCCCTGCACAGAACCAGGTTTAGATAAAAATAATCAATGGTAATACTATAAAAAAAAATTGTAGCTATACAAGCATAAAATGAAAAAAAAATAGGTAATGAACCTCTAATATTCAAGATAGGGGTGCCCATGTGCCTATGCACAAAATGGCGACCAGGTAAGTCTTTAAAGAAACAGTTTATGTCCTTTAAGACAAGATAAGTAGGTAATAGTAATTTTATAACGAAAAAATTGAAAGCTATAAGAGGTATGCAGTGAGATTTCTTCATAGAACCCTCGAGACAAATCTTCAGATATTAACACATCAGAAAAAACTCAGTACCCAGTGATCAATCACCAAAGATAGCGTAATGTATAATGGCAACTTAAAACTTATGCTCGGTTCTCTAAATTAGACTTCTTGGGCAGAAACTACAAAAGTGGCGTAAACCGACTCTGTATTAAGAGCAATTAGTCTCTTTTCCAAAATCTATAAAAAAATAAAAACCAGGGCAGTGAAGCTTTTTTTTAAGTTGTCCAAAATATGAAATAATAATGAACAATTTATGTCCTTTAAGAGATAAGTAGGAAAAATTATTAATCAATCTATGTATAGTGGCAACTTAAAACTTATGCTCGGTTCTCTAAATTAAACTCATCGGAAATAAACTACAAAAATGGCCTAAGCCGACTCTATATTAGAGTAATTAGTCTCTTTTCCAAAGTATGAAAAAATAAAAAACCAGTGCAGTGAAGCTTTTTCTTTAAGTTGTCCAAAATATAGAATAAGTAATGAACCTCTAGGAATCAAAACCTAAGATAGGGGTGCCCATGTGCCTATGCACAAAATGGCGACCAGGTAAATCTTTAAAGAGACAATTTATGCCCTTTAAGACAAGATAAGTAGATAAAATGATTAATCAATCTTTAGGGTAAAATTAAAAGATAATTTTAAAGTAAATAAAACAACTGACCTCGGGGTTCTATGATGAAACTCAAAAAAAAAAAATAAAAAAATTAAGAAAGAAGAATTTTAGTACTTGCCTGTGCAAAGTCTGAACACTAGAGAGCGAGAAAAATTACCTTTCTGTCCTCCTGCTGAAGGAAAATCCCCTCTACATATCCCTGCGACCTCACGTGGACCAATTAGAGATCACTTTATAGGTCACGCACTCATCACAAAAAAGTCTACACCCTGCTCGATTCGTTCGCGGGTAAAACATCCATTTTAATTATTAATTTATTCAACAAAAATAATTAAACTTTAATCTTCGCACTAGATAGACATTTCATTAAATTATAACAGGTTATGTACGTATAACCGTATCCATAAAATCCACTAAAGGCGGTGTAATGATCTGGATTTGTTTAACTATGTATTTGGGCAAGCATACCTGTTATTTCGGTCATTCCTTACTAAATTTTCAGGTAATCAGTTATGGCTAATTATTTCTGATATCCATCGTGATTTCTCTTGCTTCGTATTTCTTTTTAATCCATCGTAATACATTTGTAAAACCAGATTTGAATTTGTTTACATATGAAATTTGCCAGTCAGCTGTTTGGTCGTTTTTATTGGTACGTCGCTCGGACCGTTTATTCGCTTGGCCGTTTGCATCGACTTATTTTATGCGTCGATACAGTTCGATAGGGTGGGCGTAGGTCTGTTCTCATTCGTACTCTCTTTCAAAGTAGCCTACTGACCTAGAGTAGAATTGCACTCTAACCTGGTGAACATCTAAGGCTTGATTCTGTGGCGAATTTCTTGTCAATCTACTTTTGACACTCCCTCGTTTTCCTTAAACCGTTCTAGGGTCTCCATTTTACTTTATGTCCAAACGTGAGGGAAGTCAGACCAAACGACGAATTTCTTCGGAAAATTCACGCTGTGTAGCGGATATTATTATGTTGGCTGAACTTCAATTTTAATTAATCCTATTTGGCCTTTATGTAGGTTTTGTTTGTATGGATTAATTGGCGAGTTTCTCGGATTTTACTCACGTTAAAGCCTACTGAACATCGGCTTTTTTGCGACACGTTTTCTTTGGCCCTCCATGTTACTGAGAGGTAAGTTTGGTCCTTATTTGGCACTTTTTCTATGATTAAATTTTTGGTGAAAATTGATATTTCAGGGAAAATTTACCCTAATTTCATGTAGATATATTGGTTTGACCATGTGTCGACCTTGAGTTTTTTAAGGACCTTTTTTTTTGAAGGTTAAAAAAAGAGCAGCACATGTCTTTTATTTTAAAGGGTAAACTTTGCCTTCTGAGTTTTCTGGTTTAGATTATTTACTAATGGAAACAATGTTTTCCTTAGGGTTTTTAGTTTTGGTACATTTTTTTGGCTTAAAAGCCAATCCAAGGTATTTCGGGACTTGTTGGACGTTTACCTTTGAAGTCACCTAAAACTATGGGATTTTGGACCCGTAGTAGCTAGTTTGGTCTACCAGCAGGTAACCTATTGTCATGCTTTGCTAACAGATCCAACCTGCAGTTTCCTTGGCCTGGTAGCAGTTGATCGAGTACATGGATCTTTCAGTTTTATCGACAGATAAGTTTTTAAAATAATACTTACCAGTCATATCACTTTTACAGTTTCAGACAGAGTAGTCTAAGCGTTTGCCAAGGCCTCTTACTTTATTAATTTTTACATCTTTTGGTGAAGATACCTCGTATGCTTTCTCGTGGCTGAAGGCAAGCTTAACCTAGACTGCTGAAACCTTTTTATTCTAATATATGAATCTCTAAACCGTTACTTTCATTTATATCTATTTTTTTTACTTAATAAAATTATCATGCTTTTATAATGCGGTAAGGTACCAGCATTTTGTAAGGTAATGTCGACATCACTGCGCTGAGTATGCCAGGTTGAAATATTTATTTTAATAATTTATTAACACTTTCCTTGAAATATTGCTAATTTCTGTTATTTTTGAATTAAGAATTCCTAGTTTATATTTTGCCTTCGTAGTCTTATGACCCTCTAAATCACACCCTATTATGTAAGGGCTTCACCCAATTACAGGGTAGTTTTTTGATAAATATAAACCAGTCAACTGAGCTTGTGTTTGATTTGCCTATTTGTGGTCTCTGGCTATATATTTTATATTCTTTTTGGCAGTTTTGCTTATAGAAAAACTGCCTGGCGCCCTATATATATTGTAACTTGATGTTCCATGGTCTGTAAGAAGTAAGTATGGTAGTAATCCTTTTTGGTAGCATCATGGTATTGGACAGGACCAGATATGAAATCCAGTGAACCCACCCTGATGAGTTAGCTTGGGTAATTAAAAGGGTAAAGTTGGTAAACACATTTTAAAATCTCATTTTATCTTACCATCCCTTCAGGTTAATACCGACCCCCATTTTTAATTATAATTAATATAAACTACAAATTTTAACAGTGCGGAAGAAAGAGACGGAAAATGCTAAACATGAATATTTTTAATGTTAGAAAGAGAGAGTCATGACCCGGACTAAAAATAAGATCACCCTGGTTGACCAGTGCCATCTTAATTAAAAAGAAATAAATCCGGTACCGCCATATCTGCCATAGCCAGGTTGCAGATACCCTAATTGAAATTCAATCCTGTATCAACAGGTGGCGATAGAATTACTGAATTTGAAATTTATATTTAAATTTAAAGATGGTAGAGTGAATGTGAGATATATCGTAACAAACACGTACTTATTATTGTTTTCAGCCACGTGGAGCATCTGCTAACTTTGAAGTCTAACAGCACACTGATTTGTTTATAGTGCTACAGCGCTCTAGTCTGGGCCCCCAACAGTATTCTACATTATAGTGGGGAGTGGGGTGCTTCTAGGCGAATAAACCGAAGTGGGTTTTATTATTTCTTTTGTGCATACCAATTTAACTGCAGATAATATGTACTTAAAAAAAAGGCCTTCAAGTTATCTTTAAAGCAAGTTGTTAAATATTTTTGCTCTTTAAGGTCTATTGGTTATATAACCACTTAATAGCTGCATTAATCAAAACCACAATAAACTCATTAAGGTTTATAGAGGATTTTAAATCTTTTAAGCTTTATGGTAGACATCTATCAATCTTTGAGGTTTATGGGAGTTTTAAAATATGGTTTTGAAGTACTCCTTACGATCAAGCAATAAAACGAATAACTCTTAAGTAGTCTTACCCTTAATATATGTTATCATAAATACTATTTACTGTGGACAATAATTGATAAAGGCTCCTTGAAACCTAATAGTTTTTTGACAGCTTTAGTAAGCTAAGTTACAACCTTTTGGTTTATAACAATATTTCAGAAACCCAGTAACTCTTAATAGGGCATTCTATTAAAATAAACGGTTTTATTAATTTTCCAGCCATGTTTTTTTTCGTTAACTACGGCAGACATGTTTAAACAAAGTTAGGGCAACAGTGTTTGGTTATATTTTTTTTTATTAATTGTAAATAATAATTAATAAGCTAACAAATGAAAGGCGCGTGATTTTTTTAAAAGTTCTTATATACTTTATCAATAAAGTGGCCGGGGTTGACAATTTTTTATTACTAGGTTGTTTATTAATATCAAATTATAAAATGTTAGCGCATGAAGATATTTCAATCGAGGCAGACATATTTAACTATACTTGGTGACATTTTTTGATATTGACAATTTAAGTGCAACAAGTCCTTGACAAAGAATTATTATAGACACAACAATAATAAAATTATTTATGATGGTTTCAAATCACGCATAAAATTTAATTGCAGGTACTAACGGTTTTAAGAAGGCTTTATAAAATGTTTTGTGGTAGACTTAAAAACATCTTGCAGATTTGGGTTCAAAAGTACTGTTGGTTTTATTGACAGTTAGTTTTAAGGAAGATATTTATAACCTTTACAAAAGGTCCTTTTTGGTTTTATGCCGGGTTTATTGGAGCTTTGAAGTGGTTATCTAGTATAAACAGTTTTACGATCAGTTTTATTATATAGACTTAATAATCTCTTGTAGATTGTGATAAAACTTAAAATATTACTTGGGATTAACTGACTAAATAATTTACAATTTACTTTTAAAACGCACAGAAAATTGATTTAATTGACTTTATTATACCTACTTTTTATTTACAGACTAATTATAATTCATTGTAACTAGTAAGTACTACCACTATATACTACTACTATCTGCAATAATAAGATAAATATACTTATATGCCTTTACTTCGCGAACTTGCTCCAAGTGAAAAACTTTTCGTGGTGACTACTTGGAACATATTTACCTACATTCGGCAAATTATCGGACGTTGAGCCTTTAAAACCCCATTTTCAGGCATTATGAAGCAGGTAACACAATATGTTTATTAAAACTAAACCAGAAATCAAGAAAGTGAGTATATTATCACCTTAGAACCCGCTTAAATGCATAGTCCGGCGTCAAACACGATCCATGACGTCACGGCGCGTTTTCGGTCGCGTGACGTATGTTCAGTTTCGTAGCAACTTTAATTGCTTATATTATTATAGTACATCTTTAAATGTAGCAAAATAATAAATGCTCATTAAATATGCAAAACACATATGGGGGTATCAAGAACAATTAAAACACCATCCCTTAAAATCTATTGTGTTAACATTAAAGGATCCCAATAATGAGCATTCTTTAGGTAGGTCCACACTGACTTTCTCGCAAGTTATTGTTATATTTGAGGATTTACCATTGTTATTGAGAAAATCCCTTAGCCAGGAGAGTGTATTGGGGAAATTTTTAAATTAAAAATCTTAAACATGCCTATTCTCCTAAAATGGTATTATATTATTTTCGTATAGGTATTTATACATTTAAAACATCGTATTAACCAATAAATAACAATAGTGGTACTATTTTACATAATATAATTACAAAAGATATAATATAGGATCTTACAAACAAAGCATTTTCAAAAATCGAATAATACTTTGTCGTTATGGCTTAATCATAGTCCGATTCGGAAGACGAAGCACAGATATTCCTCGTAACTTTGCCATTTCATCGACTGCATATTCTTTGAATGCATTTTTATGTAAGTGGGCTAATACCAATAGTTCATTTTTTAAGGAATCTAATGGAAATTTTATTTGTCTTAAACTTAGCCATTCTGTTATTTCACTTTTACGCCACGAACTCCTCGGTAATTTTTCCGTCAGCCTAGACTGATAACATGCATTGTCCAATACAATTATCGCATCTTTTAGTATAAGATCCAACATTTGCTCGAACCATTCTTCAAAGACATCGGCATTCATACCTTCGTGATAGTCTCCTGTACTTTTAGATTGGAACATCAGTAGACCACTTTTAACGAAGCCTTCAGAACTTCCAATATAGGTTATGATAAGTCGATGTCATTGTCCAGATGGCGGTTTTTGATCCTGTGGGCAATCCTTCCAAAAAAGCTTGCCTTGAACTTTTAATATTTTCATCCTGTCAAAATTTAGACACAGGGTGGCCTTCATTTAGCCATGTTTCGTCTAGGTAAAATATTTTTTTGTTTTCTTCTCTGGCTTTTCGGATGCTTCTAAGTAATTTCTTCTCCAACAGACGATATCGCTTCCGGCTATTAAAATCAATTGCCTATTATGTTTTCTCGACCGAAAATCCATTTTTTTTAATACTTTTCAAAGCGTATTTCTACACATAAACGGGTATGGTCTTCTCGGATTGAGGACAAAATATTGTCTAGCGTGGGAATATCTTTTTTTTTAAAAGATATTATGAACTTTTCGCATTATTCTCTGCATCAAAACGTCATCCAGCTTAAGTTTCGATCGTCCTAGAGAAGTTTTTATAGGTTTGACGCCAACACTTTTTTCTTCTTTTAAGTTAATATATTGTTATTTTCCCAACGTTAAGCATATCTGCTGTAAATTGCACTGCATTGTCTCAAATTCAAAATTAATAGAATCGTAACAGTTAAGAATTATTTTTTTTTTCATTTTCTGTACATGGACGGACTCTAGGGCGTTTAGACAATTGTTAAAAATTCTCCATATTTAATTAAAAAAACACTGGCACTTTATACTTTGACTAGTTTCACTGAGAAACAAACACTCAAGGTAGATATGTGTAGATATAAATAGGTATATTATTCCAATAGAGGCACCCGTAAGGTAACCAGGATTAGCTATAAAAAAAAGGAATAAAATGATTAGAGAAGAAACGGAATAAGTACCTAGACTCTAATTAGGTTTGATTATTTTCTAAAGTTCCAGGTAGAGTAAGATTGCATAAATCATACCGTTGCCTAAATCGTACTACCAGCATTTTCTTGAAAAAACGCCACCTTTTGCGACATCTAATGGGGGCAGTTTTAACTAAAGCCTGATATGACCAAAATGAAATACTAATGGCGTACGTGCTGGATGTCACTGAGCAGCAAACGCAGATATAAATTTGTGACTGATTTGGTGTACTTTTTTGAGATTTTTTGTAAGAGTGTATTTCATCGGTGAGTAACATTCATAAGATTTTTTTTTGGTTAGATAACTTAAGAAAAACGGATTTATCTTGTTTGGTCGAAATTGTACCCAGAATTAAGTCGTAGGCTAGAATTTAATTATTTACTCTCCCAGTTGGTCTCCAAAATCGTACCACGTTATGGTGTTCCAAATCGTACTGGTACGGTTCAGGCTCCCTATATTTTTAAAACGATTTTCTCGTGCTGGTTTACTACTAATTGTATTATAAATATTTCCTAAATGGTTTTTCTTTTAGAACAACATGCCTAAAAGGGAATACGGAAAATGGTCCCCGCAGGACATTAAAAATGCCTTACAAAAATACAAAATCGGAAATATAGGTTTTAACCAATGCTGCCGTAAATATGAAATTCCTAAACCAACATTTCGAAGACATGTTTTGGGTCAAGTAAAACGTGGAAAAAAAGATGCAATGCAAGGCTAGAGGTGCGTTAACGAAAGAATAGTGGCAATTCCTGAAGAAGTGGAGAACAAGTTAGTGTCTCATATTTTAAGATTTGAAGAACTTCTTTTTAGGCTTAGTATGTGGTATGTACAGATGTACGGAAGCTTGCCTATGACAAAAGAGCCGCTAATCCACATCTTGAAAATCCATTTAATAACGAGAAAAAACTCGCGGGAAAGAAATGGTACTATTTCTTTATGTCAAGGCACAAAATTCTTAGTTTACGTCAGCCGGAGAATATATCAATGGCACGTTGTAAATAATTTAATAAGACCAATATGTATGGTTCTTTTGATGTATTAGAAAAGATTGTGGACGAAAATGGAATTGACGCCTTCCACATTTATAACGTTGACGAATCTGGTTTTTCGACGGTTCAAAAAAAATAACCGAAAGTTATAGCCCTCCAAGGAAAACATCAAGTTGGTTTTGTTGCAAGTGGAGAAAGGGGCACCAACACAACGCTGGTATGCTGTTGTAATGGGTCAGGGCACTACATTCCTCCAATGTTCATCTATAAAAGGCAACGTATGCACACTGCTCTCAAGAACGGCGCCTTTCCTGGGAGTATAGTAGAATCGAGTGAAAGTGGTTACATAGATACAGAATTGTTTATTAAATGGCCAAACCATTTTATTAAATTTGCAAAACCGAGCAATAATGAGAAGTGCCTACTTTTGCTAGATGGACACACCACTCATTCGAAAAATCTAGAAGCTATAAAATTAGCCAGGCATAATGGTATAACATTGCTGCAACTTCCGGGGCACACCACGCACAGGTTGCAGCCTTTAGATGTAGGAGTCTTTAAGTCAGTTGAATCAAGCTACACTGAGGCAATGACAACTTGGCTTCGCATAAATGTTGGTCAAAAGGTGACACAGTTTGAGGTGACAGCTCTGCTCACAGAGGCTTATAAGAAGACTGCAACAATAAATAATGCAGCAAATGGATTTAGAGCTGCAGGAATATGGCCAGTTAATCGAGACGTTTTTAATGACGCAGATTTTGTGGCTAGTGAAAGCTTATAAGTAGAGATTGTTCCAGAAGACATTTCTGTTGAAAATGCACAAGCATTGGTCAATAATCAACCTACCATGATCCAGGAAGAAGCGATACCCTCAGCAAGCGGATTAACTCCAGAAGAAAAGTTACGCCTAAACAAAACACCCAAAACCATTTTAACTGTTTCAATTCAGAAAATTAGTCCCTTACCAAAAGCAACTAAGAAGTATGGTGAGCGAGTAAGCGGAGGAGCACAAAAAGTTGCAGTATTAACAGAAAGTCTTTATAAAAATGAGTTAGACGAGAAATGGTCTCTAAAAGCAAAGAAGGAAGAAAAGAAAAAGGCAAAGGAAATGGCTACCAGGGATGTTTTTTAAACACTAACACCGAAAGTAAAACCGAAGGCAGCTAAAATAATAATCGAAACTAATCCAGAACAGTGGTTTTGTTCTTTATGCCGGAAAAGTGTTGTAGAAGACATGATTAAGTGCACTAAGTGTGAACAATGGACACATGAAATGTGCGCAGACTTGTCACGCCTTAAAGGTGACTACATCTGCTATCTGTGCTGTTCTGGCTAGTTTAGTTTTACTTTTTTCTAAAAGTTTCTAAAGTTGTGTGTTACTTGCAAATTGCAAATATACAAAATGTAAATAACATACCGATTTTTTTATTTACTATGTAGGCACCAATACAAAATAGTTTAAGACATCACTAAGGTACGATTTTGGGACCCAGTAGTACGATTCAGGAAATCAGTTTCTGAAATCGTACCACTTGCAACCTCTTTTTCTTAAAAATTGTATTCTTAAAAGTTAATAAAAAATAATTATTTAAAGGTGGCCACTTAGTGCTCAAAATACTACTCTATTGTCTCAAACTTAAAAATACTTATTTTATTAAAGGATTTCTTTCAGAAAATATTTTAAACAAAAAACGGTACGATTTATGCTACCTTACCTTTAGTGGTACGGGTGTACATAATTTTAAGCTTAAAAAATTTTATGTCAAAACATATATTTGAAGACAAAACTTGACTTTAATGTCGATACTTGTACTAATTCTAAACAAATTTAAAGATTGAGGCCTATTTAAATCAATACATGCCGAAAAATCTTGCACGCCCATGGAGGAGACGGTTTTGGTTGATTTATTACTTCGCGTCATTTAAAGATAGACTATATTATCTTAGAGACGGAAGTAAAAACAGTTTCTTTTGTGAAATGTACGTTTTGTTACATTGTTATCTTATGTTTTTGGTATTATTTTTATATTATAATTATATGGAAATTCCCTATTACGGACAGTGGCATCATCAGAAAATATTACATTCTTCAATAACCTGCTATTTTCTTGTATTTGCCTTGTGACCCCATACAGTTCTTGGTGTAGCGGAATGTGGTATGGATGAAACTTGTACAAGTTCAATATGGTTATGACTGACTTTTGACTCAATCCAGCATCTCTAGCAATCCGCCTGGAACCTATATGAGGGTCAATAGCTACTCTACTCCGAGCTCATGTTATCGCCTTCAAACTGCTACGATCCAGCCTTTTTAATGCCATGTGAAATTTCGGGTTGTTAGGAAACCTCTCTGCCGACACTACTTGCAGCTTCTCTGTATTTTTTCTGCACTCCCCCCAAAATTAACAACATATCAACTTGCACATTAAAATTCGCTTCCACGTTTTGAGCAATAAACAGAGAAATAATTATTAAAACTCCAAAATTTAAACAGAACATTACGCATTTTCATGGAAACGCATATTAATTCCGAAAAAGGTGAACTTAATTTTTAATTTAATGGTAAGATTTATTAATTAGTTTAAATAAAATCAAATTTTGGTTGATCATGATTTCGTAACCAGGGAAGCAAGTCAAAAATTTTTTTAATAACATACATATCTTTTCACGTAGATTCGAATTTTAGCGACAAAATTACATCATCTCATATAAAATTCCAAACTTTCCCGTCACCCTTCAAACTTGAGAAATGGGTCAAATGTGACAAATACGGTGTGTCACCACATATCAGTATTACCACAGAAAATATAGCTATACTTGGAATCTCTGTTTTTTTTTTTTAAGTTAGGAATGATCCTGCGAGTTCATTTGATTCCTCGTAAACTGTTTTAGGTTTTATCACTTGTAGATAGTTTGTACGTACTGTTTGGTCTAGATCTCGTGTGTGAGTCCGTGATTACCGGGTTTGTCGATAAGTCCTTGCGTCTGTAATAGCCTGTAATAATTTTTGTGAAAAATTGATTTATTGTTTGCATACGAAAGTCTTGATGAAGTATGCGATTCATCGTGTACCTGGGTACATCCACAATAATTTTTAGCGCCCGGTTCTGTATTACCTGGAACTTATTAAGCTCCGTTCTGCTTATGTTGCACCACGAAGGTGCACCATAAGTGAGAACCGGCCTGACTTACACCTTGTGGAGGTTTACCTTAGTCCTATTACCAACTCTACACCGCCTGTGACGCAGGGAGTAGATAGAGCGTATTTAATGCAATGCTAGCTTTACTCTATTAATTGAATTGCGCCTCCAGTTCAGTCGTTGATCAAACATAAGTCCCAGGTATTTTACCTCCTGGCACCAGTTCACCTGGACGCCGTTGACACGAAGCATTGTCTCAGGTCTACTAACATTGCTTTTCGAAAAATAAATAGCTTTCGTCTTGAAGGGATTCAAGCGAATCTTCCAAGCCGACGGCCATTTCTCTAGCTTGATTATGTGGCGCTGCACCCGGCTGACGACAAGTCGCAGCTTCTTGGCAGTTGAAGTGATTGCGGTATCGTCAGCGAAAAGATAGAGCTGCGTAAATCTGTCGTGCGGAATATCATGAGTATAAAAAATGTTATACAGCATCGGAGAGAGAGGTGAACCTTGCGGTACTCCCGCCCTGATGTGTTTATTCAAAGAAAGTGCGTTCTCTGACGAGACAGCAAAACTTCTATTCTCCAAAAAAAAAGCTAACACCTTGATTAAGTAGCTCGGAGCTCCGAGTCATCAATTTCAACAAGAGACCATCATTCCAGACCTTGTCAAATGCTTTGCTTACGCCAAAGAAAACCGCTCCCGAACGTTACGCACAAACACAAAGTCTATACAAAATTAGTTTTTCTGTAATTTTTCCACAACTCGACAGCAGGCTGATCGGCCTGTAGCTAGCCGGCGCCGTAGGGTCCTCACCTTTGTTATATATTAGGATGACTCTTGCATGCTTCCAGAAGGACGGAAAGTGGCCCTCTTTGATTATTGCCTGGGATATGCTTACTATATTTCTCAAAGCTTTGTCAGGTAGATTTCGCAACGCCACATTCTTTAAACCATCAAGACCCAGAGCTTTTCTAATATTCAATACGCTTAATAGGGATTTTACCTCGTCTATGGTGACTTGTGAAAAGGCCTGAAACGGTCGGGTTTTCGCTGAATTGATTGCAGAGTTTGTCCCCGAGCAATTCAGCTTTATCTTTGGAATCGATTAAAACAATATCTGTTTCCTGATCTATCAGATGGGACATTGGTGCTTGTGCTCCCCTGGTCAAACTCCTCGTCATTCTATAGATGGAATTATCCTCTATAGATATACTTTAGGAAAATATAGCTAGTATTACCTAACCAATATTTCATGAAAATATTTGGAATCGTTCTCGAGATATTGCTTTGTAACAACACTTTAAAAACTCACCTTTGGTTTTTCTCTCTAACAAACCTTTATGCGTCCATTTTTTCGTTTTTTGCGGCTTTTTTCTTTTTTTACACTTTTCATTTTCTTCTTCAGTAAAATAGTAATAATAGCTAAATCACTAAGTTAATATTTTTTAAGCATTGCTCTAAGATGTAACTCAAACGAGATCTATTGGAAGACTGACCATTAGCGGTTGTAAGTGTGAGCACGACAACAATTTATCGAACGCCTGATGGATGGTTGCCTGTCGTCATTACGATGGATAGTGAGAATCAAACTATATTGAATATTGACATAATTTGAGCGTGGCTCCAAGAACATTTTCATTAAGTTCGACTAAGGCATAATTAATAAGCTTAAATAAAAACATAATATTATTTTTTTGTCCAATCCTATCCATTAGTCTATTCCCTAGTTTCTTGTGTCGTTGCACTTCATTCCTCGTCACTTCTTTTTAGTTCACATTCTCGCCAACACAAGAACATGCCCGCCTGCAAAAAAATTTAGAATATTTTCTTATAAAGTTAAATAGATTTTACTGTCATTTGTCAGTAAAAATTAACAAAGAGTTTTGTGAAACGATATTTTAAATACCTACAACAAAATTAAGAAGTGTTAGGTTTTGTTTGCTGGTAACAATATTGCTGTAATAAATGTTGGCTCACGATGAAATACCATCGCATCGGCTTAGGTGGCGTGAAGTTGCTCTTTGAGATAACGTCTCATCGCTGTGCTAATGCCACCGGTTTTTAGGGTGGGAAATATATGAAAAATGCTATAATGATGATTCCATGATCAAAATGCTCGGGAGTTAAACTCGCCCCCCGATCGGATCTCCGGGTGGGGGCTGGTACTGGCGCCTCATCAAAGCGAAGTTATTCCAACATCCACCATTTCCAATAGCCAGGCGCGTCCTTCGAACAACATTCAATATGAAAATGGTGTAACAACTGAAGTTGTTGAAAGACCCAAAATTACCAGCTTCCAAACTGACTTCTGCAATATCAAACGACTGAACTCGAACATCAATGCAGTCCATTAACATCTAAAATCTATCAAACTTCATGTACTTGCACTAACCAAAACAAAGGTCAGATAATCGACAAGTACGGTCAGCTATTTATATCCTGGGTACGACTTCCATCACCGATTTAGGCGCAATTTTGGCCTTTGTCTCTTTGTAAGCAATGATATATCTTGTCAATGAGGGGAGACGCTCGAGTCTAACGACTTTCATGTAATGTGGTTTAAAATATCAACGCAGAGAATTACTGAAGCACAAGAGACAGCAAACTTACTGGCGGAACTCTTGGAACTATTCTCTTCACATTCAACGGTTAATTTTCAGGCAAAAACTACACCGAGCATTCCCCTGTAGAATCGACAATGCCTAAAATTGTTTTCCTGCGCCGCCATGTTAAACAAATCAAATCTTGAGGAGTCTCAACACCAAAAAAGCTTCTGGTCCTAACGATATTCCAGTTATTGTAATTAAGATATGCGCTGACGAATTGACAGTGGTACTTTGTAAGCTTCAACCTGGAAGGCTTTAACATTATTACTGACCGCTAGTATGGATTCCGTAAGTCTAGATCAACAACGCAATCTCGCATATGTTATTCACGTTTGGAACAACGCAATAGAACATCTTGGGTCATCCCGGGCGGTAGCATAATTCCAAGGCCTTTACCGAATATGGCATGAGGGGCTCCTAACTGAAGTGAGAACATACGGAATGCCGGTTCAATTTTGTTCATGACTGTCAAGTTTTCCAAAAGACCGCTCTCTGCAAGTGGCGATGGACGGATTTTTTTCAGACATATTTAACATCAACGCCGGAGTCCCTCAAGGTTCTATATTGTCGCCTACTTTATTTTTGCTATAATACATATATTAACGATATTTTCGAAAAAAACTAAATATCCTATACAGCGTGTCCAGAAACCATCTTAACATATGGGAAACTTTTTTATTTTAGACTTTACGAAAAAAAGTGATTCTTAATAAAAAGTTCTGCATGATCAGATATTAAATTCTCCCAGGCGTATACGAGGTAAGTCAAAAAATATGAATTTGGCTTAAAAGTAAAGTACCTTTATTTTTGATAATATCGAAAATTGTTATTAAAAAAAGTTGATCAGAACTAAAAACCACGTACAAATATGAAACTACGCCCATTTACCTTGAAAAAATTATTTCGTCTTTTTTTGAAACGTATGTCTACAATAACAATGCAAATTTAACTGTAGTTACATGTAATCTAGGATGGTTGTAACATACAAATTAATTGTTGATAGCAAGAAATGTTTGACAGCAACCGTCAAAACGCGTTAAAATTTATAAAACATAAAAATGGTAGCGTTATTAACTTCTGAGGAGAAAATTGAAATTGTTTTGATTGTGGAAGAAAAATTCGTAAAAAATAATAAAACCTAATTTTTCATTGCATTACCTAATTGTAATTTAAACGTGGTTTTTGGTTCTGATCATTTTTTTTTAATGACAATTTTCGATATTGTCAAAAATATAATAAATGGTCTAAAGTTGCCATTCGAAAGGCGACTTAGCTTAAAACAAAGATACTGTGGCGTAATGTTGTTGTTTTTCCTGATTCCATAGTTTCTCTAATTATCTCACAGAATTTTTCAGAAAAGGGCGAGCAAGATTTTAAGAAGCGGTATTCATTCTCGTTTAGTAGGTCCAGCACGCCTTGGAAAACTAAATGAAACCATGACAACTAATTATTTTATTTGTCAAGGCGGACAGTTTCCTTTTAATTAAATATGGTGCTTAAATTTACAATCGAGGATAAAGTTGAAATAGTGTTAATTGTTGGAGACCGCTACAAGACGTACAGAGAGGCTGCTCAAATTTTTAATGCAAGATATCCAAATAAAATTATTAGCCATGTAACGGTTGGAGATATTTTTAATAAATTTAAAAATACCGGATCTGTAAGTAATAAATTTTCTGACAAGCATCAGGTTTGGCGTACGGACGAAGATACCCAATTGAATGTTTTGCTAGCTGTCGTGAAAAATCCTAAAATCTCATTGAGAAATATTTCACAAACTGTTCCACGACCTGTTACAAAGTCCACTGCCCAAGTTATTTTAAGGAAAAATAATTTTTACCCATACAAGCCAAAATTTCTTCACAAACTGCAGCCTAGAGATTTTGATTCACGATTTTTGTTTTGCTCTTGGTTTCAAGGTGAGGTAGAAGATGACCCACTATTCGCAAGAAAAATATTGTTTTCAGATGAGGCGATGTTCACCTCAAATGGAGTAGTGTGTTCTCAAAACTGCAGGTGGTGGAGTGATGAGAATCCCCATTTTGTAATTGAGTGTCGTGACCAGTATTCTTTCAAGACAAATGTTTGGTGCGGCGTTTTTAGGAACCAAATTGTAGGGCCGTACTTTTTTCGAGAAAATATTACCGGTGAAATTTACTTGAACTTTTTGGACACGGAATTATTTGAATTTTTTCATGGACTACCAATGAATATAAGACAAACACTTTGGTTCCAACATGACGGCGCTCCATGCCACAGCTCTGCAAGAGTGACAGAATTCTTAAACCGGACATTTCTACAGAAATGGATTGGACGAAGATCAGAATTTGCTTGGCCACCAAGGTCACCTGATCTAACACCTCGGGATTTTTTCGTATGGGGATTTTTAAAACAAAAAGTGTATACCCACAGACCTTTCGAGAACATAGACCATTTAGAGAGAATTATCAGAGAATGTGTCCAAGAAATTTCCCCTCAGATGGTTACAAATGCAGTAATGGAATTTTCACGACGGACAACCGTTTGTATGGGAAAAAACGGTGGTCATGTTGAAGCTTAGTGTAGTATTTCATTATTGTACTTTGTAATTAAAATTATTAAGTATAGTTTTCCATTTACGGTATTATTATTATTGACTTTCTGAACACCCCGTATGTGCTGGCTCAAAACTTTTGATTTGAATGTTATTTTATCAACAAGCAGAACTTTTTATGAAGAATATTTTTTTTTCGTAAAGTTAAAAATAAAAAAGTTTCCCATATGTTAAGATGGTTTCTGGACACGCTGTATACAGCTTCGCTGACACTTGTATCGTCTTTTACTTTGGATGCTCGGACATCGGCTGCCAATGCATAGGCACCAAGAGGTCTCACATCTCTACAAAAACCTGGAAGAAATTCTATCTTGGTGTGACAGTAAGCAAGTATACTTTAAGGCTAAAAAACCCAGGCGGCAGTTATTTCTAAAAAAGCTAATGTTGAAGAACCGGATACAGTGATGACGAGACGCTGGATTCCCTTGCCTTCATCGATTCATTTATTGGGCGTCAATTTGGATAGTCATATGTCAGCCTCGCAGAAGCTTGGAATACTTTTCCGAACTAAGAACCTCCATGCACCCCAACAACTTTTGATGCTCCATAAAGCCGAAATTCGACCATTGCTGGAGTGCTGCCCAGAGCGGTACATAGTAGCAGTACACGACAAGCCACTGCAACCCGCCCGTACGTGGTTCAGCGTACGGTCCCTCGAACGGCACCGTTTAAAAATTCTTTCATCTGGAGAACGTCATCACTCTGGAACGACCTCTGCGAGGCCGTGTTCCTCAACGAGTATAATCTACAAAGATTCAAGACCAACGTGAATCGTTTCCTGTGCACACGCACCGCTCGCAGAGTGCCATAAAAGGTTAATCCTGCAGTAATGTACCTTGTCAAAGAAAAAAAAAGCTGCTAGTTCAGTTGTGGGTTTTAGTTTTAACTGCATCTAGTCATGGTTGCATTCAACGGCGATAAAGCATTTATTGTCGTTCTTTGAAGGATTTTTTATAGGGAGGTCGTAAGGGCCTTAATTAGACCTAGATTGAATCCATCTAACAATGTTTGTCTATTATCTAACTATTATTTATAACTTTAAAAAATCTTTAAAACGAATGTAACAAAGAGATTGTATTACGAAAGAGAAAATGGAGCTGGAAATACTGTTGGTCGACCAGAACTGTACGGGAGGTTCTTCTAGCTTATTATCATGGACCGCCATTGAACAATAATTTTCTGTAATCTGTTACCATGCAAGGAATGACTGGGTAAAATATATTTAACCATTTTCATTACACCCTGTATCTATATTATAATCTATGAATTATTATTAGTTTGACTTCGATACCTATCAGGCAAAAACGTATTTGTGGCTGTGAGCTTCAATTGACCGCTCGAATGCCTATTTTACAATGATCAACAAATTTTAAATATGTCCACCTTACACAAACTGTGCCTTCCATTCGAGATTTAGGACGAAGGTGACACCGACGCAATAATTCCTAAAATAAATGGAATTAGGCTTGCAGGACGTGTGGGATAAAAAGTGATATATTATTACGATCAATGCGAAGGAGTGAAGCCATTACCATCCATCTATCTTTTCTTTTTTGTCAGCGAAAATAATACATTTATTCTTGTTAATTTAAAAATGGTCCGCATATAAATAGAAGAGAGTTTAAACCACCGGCACGGCCTAAACTGAAACTTTTTCTTACTTATTTCACCCTCTTATATATTATAGTACCATGTTTGAATAATACTGTAAAGGAAATATCACGTAATATCTTTCCAATAATTGTCAATCTCATACATTTATGGTTTGAATAAAACGATGAAATTATTTTCCACGTGGTTGAAGTAACATTTTTGTTTAAATAATTAATAGTGCTCTTTTTTTTATCTAAATGTCGAAACGGAAAAACCATTTAACAAGTAGGTACTTTTCGATTATGATATTCGATTCATAATTTTGTTATGTTGGTTTAAAGAAATTATTGCTTTTATGGCATAATGTGATAATGTTACTTCTAGGGTAGATGGAACACAGTAGAAAAAAAATTAAGTTCATATGAACATGTGTCCGGAAACGCTTCCTCAGGGAGCTAGAGCCCTTTGAAGATGGCCTTCATAAACTAGTTCTCGTCGTGTAGCTCCGGAACTACTTCAGCTACCGCAACCAATTTTAGGACATAAATTACTGTTAGTAAGTTCACTGTATGAGCCTATTGGACAACGTTGACTTTAACCAGCGGCGTTCGAATTCAATCACTTGCCATTTTGACATCAGATTATGATTTTTTTATGCCTTTTACATAAAAAGGGTACTCTTTGTAAAATTCGCTAAATATCACCGTTTCTACGAAAATTGGCTGAGAACCAGTTAAGATACAGAAATCAATTATTGAAGTCTTAAAGAAATTAGGTCAAAAGAACAATGAGGTACCAAGAGAAAAATTAATCAGCGTTATTATTATGTTAGCTGGTACAGAAAGAAACTTAAAATCGTAGTTGCTGAAAATGCCTGCCACCACGCTCGATACATTTATTGCACCTACGCAGCTTAATAATAAAAATTTACCTTATTTTATTAATAAGGTAAACTCACTGTTGTCAAGAATTTGTCATTAAATTAGTGTCACGGTTAAGTCATGGAAGATTACACTTACGCTGAATACGCCGACATGCTATTAATTTATGGGGAAGTTAGACGTAATGGCAGAGCCGCTTCTCGACTATATGAAGAGCGGTTTCCTGAACGGCGAATCACATCTAACGTTCAAAAGGGTCAATCAACAGATAAAGAAAACTCTCTCCGTAAAAATAAAACGGTTCGATAATGGCGCTCAAAGGACCATGTGAACCCCGGATTTTGAGGAAGAGGTGCCTTGGTGATTTGGAAATAATTCTTGTGTAAGTACCAGAGCAATTGCAGATGCCATGCATGTAAATCATGTCAGTGAACAGCTTCTTCGCTCTTACCATCTTCAAAAAGTATTTTTTGATATTGGAACCAAATGATTTCATGCCCACGTAGAATTTTGCCAGGGGTTTCTTGAGAAAAGAAGGCATATGACAGAACTTATGGTTCCAACATGATGGAGCGCCAGCCTATTTTTCACTGCTTGTCCGCGAGCACCTAAATAAAAATTTTAGAAGACATTGGATTGGCCGCGGAGGCCCTGTCATTTCTATCTTTCCTTTTTTTTGTTTTTTGAGGGTATATAAAAAGTCTCGTTCATGAAATTCTAGTCTAGTCAGAAGAAGATTTGGTGCCTAGAATTTTCGCTGCGGTTGAAGTAATCCAAACCATGCCTGAAGTTTTTAACCACGTCAACTAAAATATGCTGCGTAGGTGCATAGATGTATCGAGCGTAGTGGCAGGCATTTTCAGCAACTACTATTTTAAATTTCTTTACGTCCTACTCGAATATTATTGTTTTATAATACCATAGTCACCAGACACTTTAAATGGTATATAATACCCTAGGGCATTAGGGAAGTTTCTAATGCCCTTAAGAGAAATAAAAAGAAAAAATCAAAGTAACAACTTTTTATTAACGAAAAAACTTATTTATCATTTTATATTAAATGAACAGTTATGAAAGACCCAGTAAAAACGAATTTACCGGCTTTTGATAAGTCAATGTTTTCTATTATTTTGTGATTTTCACTAACAGAAATTGACGATGATTGAACGTTTTTTGATGTTGATGGTCTTGTTGATGGTACTCCAGCTATCAATTTCGAAATTTTGTTTTTAGAAGACATACTGTCTTCCAAATATCCCTAAACCACAGCTAAACTTTTTTAACCGCCATGTCTTTTCAATGTGGTAAAGTTTGCCCCCGCGTCCGCCAACAAAGTTGCAGAGGTTTTGCGCAAACAATGACTGGCTGTAAAAAACAACGACCGTTACGGTAACACAAAAATAATCTATTAATGTTGCAGTTCGTCGGGCGTAAAGACCAATAAGTTCTCAGTAGCTTTAAACAACCCATCTCCTTCTCATCAATAATTGTGAAGACACGCTTTTTATCGGTCTTTGTATCGGAAATATTAACTATTACTACGGATCCTCTATCCTCTATATGTTCAACCAACATATTAACTAGCTCTTGGCGGCGGCACCCACCAAATACACCAAGTAACAGAGCCACTTTGTACATCAAAAAAGTTTCATTGGGAGCTTCACGGATGAATTTCAGCACATCTTCTCGAGTCAAAATTTTTGATTTCTTCGCTTCATATCCTTTGGGTGCTTACTTTGGATACTGGCCTAACTTGCAATATTTTGCAATGTCTATATTTTTATTAACTATTAATGTCTTCTTTAACATTGAATATTTCGTCCATTAGGAGTGAATGTTCCAGACTATAATCGATATACATAATGAGTATTTTAATATAATTTACAACAGCAATTTAAACATACCAATTCCTGGAAGTATCCGAGTAGCACCGTCTCGCTGATAATCTTTACATCATTATTTTTCATCCAATCCCCAAACCTTTGATATTCCTTATCATAGGCGCCTTTAGACTTCTTTGGGACAAGATTATCCAAAGCTTTGGCAGCATTCACAGCAATTCTATCCGGAATCAACGGAAAATCCATTACTTTATATGAATTTCAGTTTTGACTTTGTCACAGCACAACAATGAAACCTTATTACCTTTGTTTATTTAGCAAGTATATAGGTAAAAAACCTTTCGTGATTTTGAATTTTCTTTTAATTTAACTTGGAATTATCTGAAATAGGACATAAAATATTGGATGAACCACGGGCATTACTTGATGTATATACCCTCGGGCAACTTACAAATCCTCGAACCAAAGCCCCTCAGCTTTGTAACATTGTTGCCCTCGGAGGCATAAACATCTTCATAATACCCTTAATACATAAATAACTATTTTGTACTACCTACCATAATAATAACTCTGATTAATTTATATCTTGATATGTGTACTGAACCTCATTGTTCTTTTAACCTAATTTCTTTAAGACTTCAATAATTGATTTCTATATCTTAACTCGTTTTCAGCCAACTTCCGAAGAAACGGTGTCATTTAGCGACTTTTACATAGAGTACCCTATTTATGTAAAAGGCATAGGAAAATCATAATCTGACGTCAAAACAGCAAGAAATTGAAGCCTTAGAGAAATGGTCTCAAGTTTACCCCGCTGGCTCGCACGCCCCTGGTTAAAGTTAGCATTGTCTAATAGGCTCAAATAGATGAACTTACTAACAGTAATTTGTGTCCCAAAATTGGTTGCGGCAGCTGAAGCAGTTCCGGAGATAACTAGTTTATGAAAGCCATCTTCAAAGGGCTCTAGCTCCCTGAAGAAGCGTTTCGGGACTCATGTTCATATGAACTTTATTTTTTTGTCATGTGTTCTGTCCACCCTAAAACTATGTAACATGATCACATTAACACCCTGTATGAGATTAAATATTCTTTAAGGTTAGTTACGGTTTTTATTAAAGTTGCAAGTTTCTAAAATTGAACTTGGGTATACCGTTAATAAATTATACCGGTTCAATTTTAGCAATCAAAAATGTAATTTTTTTTATTTTTCATTAAAAACAAAGGCAAAAAGGTAAAGTGGTAGACCGAGAAAGGCATGAAGCTAGCTATTAACGCTTACCATTCACGGAAGGTAGGATTTAATTAAGCTTGAAAGAAAGTACAATATAAATTAATCGAGCTTTATAACACTAAATGTTTTTTTTTGTTTTACTTATTGGAGTTATTAGTCTTATAAGTTCGTTAAATATATTTTAAAATTTCATTTTTTTGATTTTACAATTAAATTTATATATTAATTTTAAAGAAAATACAGTTAACCATTAGCAACAAATACAGAAACAAGATTTGATGAAATTTCAGATAATGGTTTGATGTTGAAATCAGTCTTTAGGGGCGTCGGGAAAAAAGGGCGCGAACGGGTGAAATATAGGTGGCCTCCGACTACCTAAAGAATACCAATACCCTGTGTCAATTTGCTAGGTCAATCGACAAAAAATATGTCTAATATCGGTACTATAAATAGAGGACGCTTTTCGAAAAGTTGTACCGGGCGCCTAGCTGGCTAAGGCCAGCCCTATCTGGAGCTTAACTATGGTTTATTTCAGAAAGGTGTAGAGTAATAAAATGGTAAATTCCGTCCAGTTCGGCTCAATTTCGGTGTCGGCCATAGGCGCAGGTAAACTTTGTGCATTAAATTATTTATAACTAACCAAAAATTTTAGAGAATTAGGTTAACGGGTATTAAGACAAAATAGTATTGTTCGTAATATTAAAATTTCAAGTAATTGCGTAAGAGGATTAGGGAAGGTATGTTTTCTGGCCTGAAGTGTCAAAATCGAAATTTTGTGTAGGGATTAGTTAGGTAGTAGATTATAAAGTTACGTTTTGCGTTTAATAGGTACCATTTAACAGGTACCGAGTTTGGCTCTGGCCTCTTTGGCTGGATCATATAAATAGGTGGTAATTTGGAATAAGCTTCATACATCGTGTGTGTGTATGACCTTAATAAGTATATTTGTCGAGTTTAACGCATCAGTATTTGCTGTTAAGCCTTATATAGTGTTTAGAGTATTATAAGATTAGTAATAAAATGGCAACATTCACACCAACAAAAAGATGTTCCAATAATTCTCCACTATCAGTGAGTGAAAAAGATATTATTTTAAATGTACATGGTTGCATAAAATACGATTATCCGAATTTTACTGTACCAGAAACTGTCGACCGATGTTCCCGAATGACTGCAGTTGGAAAGTCCACCGTTTTTAAATTATTGCGGGAGAGAAAGACAGCAGCTCAAGTGAAACCTCTTAAGAAAAGTCCAGGCAGACCAGTAAAAGTCCTTGATGAAGACAGCAAAAGTGTTGTTCGAAGAAAAGTTCACTCTTCTTATTTTAAAAAAGAAATACCCATCCTAGATAAGATTCTAATGGAGCATGGCCAGGATGAAATGAGAGCGATGAAATTGTTTGCTGGCGACGAAAATACTTGAGAAGTATAAAGCAGTACAGAAGAGAGCAGAAGAAAATCTTTTATCTTGATGAGACGTGGATTAATGAAGGATATATAGTACCAAAATTGTGGCAAGACAAAAATACAGCCAGTGCTCGCCAAGCTTTTATGGAAGGCCTGTCAACGGGTATTAAGGTGCCTTCAGGTAAAGGGAAGAGACTAATAAATCGTCCATATTGGAAGTGAAGAGGGATTTTTAAAAGGTTTGCTAACCTTTCTGTCGTTCAATACGGGAGATTACCACGAGGACATAAATTCGAATGTTTTTGAGGACTATTTTGGTGAAATGATAAAATATCTTCCAGCTGATTCAGTAGTAGTTATGGATAACGCAAGCTATCATTCACGACACACAGAGAAGACTCCAACTTCATCTTGGAGAAAACAAGGGTTAACCACCAAAAGTATTGAATTTGAAGATAATTTGAATTATTTCCTTTTTACGAGTATAATTTAATTTATTATAATTTTTACGAGTACCTATAATTTAGTTTCTGTATAATATATTTTTTTAATAATATTTAATAAAAAATAAGTGTAGCTAATACTATGTGCACGGTCATCATTAGATAAAAATGTTGAATATAATAGTTGCACAGAATAATGTAAGCTATTTGCAGAATAATATATGAATATACAGGGTATTGCAGAAATGAGTCACAGGTTAAAATATTTTTTCTTTAAATGGTACACCCTATATATTGTTAGCTTTTTAGAATCTCCTAAAACTTCTAAATATTTTTCTTATAATATGTCCTATACCTAAATATAAAAGTCTTCGAAATAAGCGCATTTTAACTAAGCGGCTACATTGAAAAATAAATATTCTAGATTTCAGTAAAGTTCTTGGGTAGCTGTGAATTATGCGGTCACGGAGCAACAAAAACTATATTTATTAGTGACAGTTACCGACATATTAAGTAAATATTACATTTTTTTGATAAATATGTCTTAATCAAAAAGGGGGAAACAAGTAAATTTGCAAACATTTATTAAAGCAAACAATAGCGTTAAGTTGGCTCAACGGCAACTGCGTAGAATTAATCCCCGGATGCACGTTCCAGACAAAAAAACATTCCATCGAATCTATGAAAAGTTTCAACAAACATCTAGCCTAGCGAGAAAGAAGAGAACAATGGAAAGAGACGAAAATAATGATTTAAATATACTAAGTAATAAAAGTTGAAGAGAATCCAAACATTTCTATAAGAACAGTATCGAAAAGTTAAAAGGAAGATCTTGATGATTTAAAAAATACCACTTATGGAAGGGTTCAAAACACTCTTAAAAAATGTGGATATAAGCTTTCAAAATTAGGCCTGTAACAAAATTAACGCAGAGACAGCGAGAAAAAAGGGTTGAATTTTGCCAAACTATGTTGGAAAAAATTGACTTAAATCCTAGTTCTTTCGAAAATGTATTTTGGATCGACCAGTCATCATTTTCAACTAGTGGCATGATAAACAGAAAAAATAGCAGACAATGGGCCACAGTAAATCCCCACTGCTACAGGGAATTTAAATTTCAAGGTCGTCAAACTATGAATGTGTGGTGGCTATTTTAAATAACAAAATAATAGGTCCCCTTTTATTTAACGGTATACTTTAAATGGAGAAGGTTATTTGAATTTTCTCCAACACGAGCTAGAGGAATACTTTGATGAGCTTCCGTTGGAGCAAGAGTGAAACATCGTCTTCCAACAAGATGGCGCTCCACCACAGTGTAGTAGCTATTACAAACTACCTTAATCGCAGGTTCAATGAATGGATTGGACGGGCTGCACCAATACAATGGCCACCTAACAGCCCTGATTTGACGCCGATCGTACTTCTGAAACACCCTGTATATTCACGTTTATTTTTTACATAATATTTTTTGGACATTACCAGTTCTTTGTATATTGAAAAATCAAAGGAATCAATTTCGTTCGTTGCTGCGAATTATGGTACCTTTATAGCTATTCTTAGAGACTAACATCTCCATAAAATAGTACTTACCATGTTTGATTATCAACAATGATGTTGGACGAAGTCCTTTATTTTTAAAGCTCATTATGTCCTTGTATTAAGTAAACAGACACACCAGAAGATTAATTTCAATTCTACACAAACACTAAAATATTCGTTATTCTTTTAAACAATCAAATACAGTACACGTATCACCGCACACGAGTACTAGAGACCTGTAATCCTGTAATACACAATACAAATTTTATGTAACAGTTTGTTTATGATCGTTGTATGCAAAGAAACATTAAGGTTCCGTGTACATGTATATTTAAATAGTTAGTTGGAACTGAGTTGATAATTAATTTTTCAAACGCAATCAATCTTGTGTATTATCAGTCAAGTATTAAAAGATTAAATTTATCTTAATACCAAACCGCAGACAGGGAGTCTGCGAAGCTTAGTGTCTGAATTCATGTGATTTTGTTTACAAAAATTGCGTGCTTGTTACGAAATGGATTAGAGGCTGTATGAAGATGGGCTCGATCCTACAAATATTTTTAAAAATCTTAATAAATATATGCCAAATATCTTACTAGGAAATGGCAATGAATATAAAAGAATATTATGTTAAAATGGCGTTCAAAAACAGTTGCTTTTACAGAGTGAAGACAGAGTCATTTTGCATACAATATTTACATTAAACTCTCATAAAAGCACAGAGTATTGCTTAGCCTAAATTAAGTATCCCTAAACATTAGAAAATGCTTTTTTAAACTATTTACAAAAGTTTTCTAACTTTTTATATTCTTTATAGATTTAGGCAGTTTATTGAATACCTTAGACGCACTAGTAATCGAATTATGCAGACCTATATGTGTTCTAGTTTGTATTCTATATACATCATTTATAATTCTAGTAGTATACTTATGAACTTCATTTGCCAATAAAATATAAATGAAAAGGAGGGTATTGGCTGTGTGCACGTAGAAATATAAGTGAAAAAATTTAGTTGTGTATTGCGTGCATATTTATTCGAAAGAATAATTGGTTACAATCGTAGCAGAGCGCTTTCGGCTTTCGCCATCTTCAGTGCTATCTGAAAAGAAAGCATCGAAAGTTTAGTTTAAGGGATATTTATTAATTTTATCTTAATTCAAGTACAAAATAAATGATAATCAAATTCAAGATTGTATTTAAAATTTGGTGATCCACAGTTAAAAACTGTTTTTTTATTTTTAATTATTAAAATGTTAAATTTTATAGTTGATGAAGAGATTTTATGTTTACCTAGTTAATAAATTGTTAGGAGAAATGTTTTTATAAAATTCAGACTGATATTCGATACTTACTAGTCAGCAATTAATACATGTACTATCTTCAAAATTTGCATATTATATCTTCACAATTTAACACTTAGGAACTCTGCAATTAGTCTGTTACCTTTCAGTCATAATTCGTTAAAAATAATTAAAAAACAGAAATGGACGAAAACAGTTAAAATATTTCAACAGCACGTTACATTTTGGTTGAGGTTTAAAGGTGCAATGAGCATGTGGTTTTTGGTAATAAAAATTGAGATTAATAGAAAAGAGAGAGAGAAAAAGCTGACCACACGTGAACACACCCATCCGGTCCTAATGAGAGAGAGGAGGACGCATTCAACGGCGATCAGGTCTAGTCCTCGTACCGAACAACGGAAACGGGTAGAATTTAAAAATTATTGCGGTTTATTCAAATTTTTTTTGTTGTTTGACGATTAACTTTATTCTGATGTATAATTAATTCTTAAAAATGTTCTTGATGGGTTTGGATGTTGTAATCAGAACGAACATACGGTGCAGCAATATATAGAAAATTAAGAAATTATGTAGAAACCTGTTGGCCATTCTTTAATAAATTTTTTCTCATTATGGGTTATTGTTTAAAAAATTATATAAATTATAAATATAAAGTAGATTGGATGTTTTGACTCAATGGTGAAAGTGTCTTAAAAATTGCCATTATTTTCTTAATTCGATTGTTATTATCATTTATATAATGGTATGTGTTGTTAAAAATAATGAAAAGGTTAGTAAAAAAAGTATCATCCAATTAAGAATGTTATAGTTAATTAGTAATTGGATCTCCCGAGGACTTGTGATACTGTCTGAATTTGTTATGTCATCATAGGGTGACAACTTCAGTGATGCGTCTGTGTAAAGGGTGGAAAGATCTATTTAGGTTGACTTGTGTGTTCAGACATTGATTGTTCGTTTTTAGTTCTTTGTTGATTTCTATATCTTTAAGAAAATCCAATCTAGTAAAGTTTTTTGAGGATATGTTATGCAAAATTTTTGAATTTTCTCTAGGACTGAAATTATGGTTTAAATCCTTAAGGTGTGTGCCAAAAGCAGATGAGGATCTGGTAAGGTGCTCAGAAATTCTAGTTTTAAGTGGTCTGCAAGTTCTACCAATGTAGGTGATATTACAAGAGTTGCAATTTAATTTATATATTCCACTTTTTGAGAGTTTCTCTATTTTGTCTTTTGAATTAACTAAATTGGTGGCAATGTTATTTGTTGTTTTGTAAGTTGACTTAATATTTTCAAAATGTTATTTAAAGCATTTTGTGATTTTATTCGAAATTTTATGGTTGATGAAAGGGGTGGCTATGTATTGTGGAGTGAGGTTGGCAGGGATTGGTGGAGAAATATCTTTTTTGATTCTCTTGAGTTTAGTTGTGGATATGAGTTTGTCTATTAAATTTGGTTCATAGTTATTATTGTAGGCTATTTGTTTTAGAATATTTACTTCATTCTGGTATGCTTCCTTCGACATGGGGATGTTTAAGAGACGGTTTACATAGCAATGGAAAGCTGCCATTTTGTGTTGTTGTGGATGATTTGAGGCATCTGATATTAAATGGTCTGTTTGAGTGGGTTTTCTGTAAATGGAAAAGTTGAGAATGTTTTGCTTCTTTTTTAAAGTTATATCGAGGAAGTTAAGTTGGTTATTGTTTTCTATTTCTATAGTGAATTTTATGTTAGGGTGTATGTTGTTAATTTTATTTAAAAGTTCATTGGCACCTATCTCGTCACAATTCAAAAAGCAAAGACAATCATCAACATACCTATACCAGGGGTGAAAATAAATTTATTTTCTAGATGGTTCATAAAAATGTCAGCTAAAAAAGGTGCTAAACCTGATAAATCTTGAGATAGACAAAGGTTAAGTAAAGTTATGATATTAATCATAACATCCATAGTAACACCTAGGTACTTAGCTTCCCTAGCCCACTCTACTTCATCACCATCCACTACCAAATTTTCTGGAGATGGTAATCTCCGTTTGTGAAATAAAATAGCTTGGGTCTTCTGGCTATTAATTCCAACCTTCCAGTCGATACACCATTGCATTAGCCTATCTAATTCTGCTTGAAGAAAATCACGCAGAAATACCGCGCTATGATGACTCATGGCTAATGCCATGTCGTCAGCATAGAGCGCCAGCCAGATATCTCGAAATACGCTGTTGAACTAGATGTCCTCATCGAACAAATTTCAAATGACCATAACAAAAAACAGGCACTTTGTAATGATATACAAATAATCCTACATGATTTAAAAAAGAACATAAAAATAATCAATCATACAGTCTCTGATTCATCTCTAAAAACATTGAAAACACTAAAGTCTAAAATCAAAAATAGAAATCTCATTTTAACAAAGGCAGATAAGGGAAGCTGCTTAGTGATCTTACATAAATCAGATTATGTGAATAAGGTAGAATCTTTTCTAATCAACAATAATTTTAAATTATTAAACAACAACCCATTTAACGCTTTTGTTAAGAAAACTAATACTGTTTTGAAGCATTTCAGTGATTTCCTACAAGAAAACAACACCACAAAGACTTTATCACTTAGCAATCCAAACATGCCTAGGCTAATGGCTTACCAAAAATTCACTAATTAGATAATCCTATCAGACCAGTGGTGAGTTTCACTAATACCCCTGCCTCTAGGCTGGGCTCTTTTGTCTACAATTTCATAAAAAACATAACTGATTTCAAACCTAAATACGGGGTAAGTAACACAGTAGACTTAGTAACCAAACTTAATAATACTAACCTACCTCCCAATAGCTTAATGGTCTCCTTCGACGTAACCAACCTTTTTACCACGGTCCCAAAAAATTAGACAGTTCAAATCATTATCGACCTCTTAAAGATAAAAAACATCAACCCAACCACAATAATTAATATCATAACTTTACTTAACCTTTGTCTATCTCAAGATTTCTTCTCATTTAACAACAAATTTTACCGACAACCGGATGGTTTAGCAATGGGAAGTTGTCTCTCACCTTTTTTAGCTGACATTTTTATGAACCATCTAGAAAATAAATTTATTATCACCCCTAACAATCAAGAAATCCTACATTGGTATAGGTATGTTGATGATTGTCTTTGCTTTTTGAATTGTGACGAGATAGGTGCCAATGCACTTTTAAATAAAATTAACAACATACACCCTAACATAAAATTCACTTTAGAAATAGAAAACAATAACCAACTTAACTTCCTCGATATAACTTTAAAAAAGAAGCAAAACATTCTCAACTTTTCCATTTACAGAAAACCCACTCAAACAGACTATTTAATATCAGACGCCTCAAATCATCCACAACAACACAAAATGGCAGCTTTCCATTGCTATGTAAACCGTCTCTTAAACATCCCCATGTCGAAGGAAGCATGCCAGAATGAAGTAAATATTCTAAAACAAATAGCCTACAATAATAACTATGAACCAAATTTAATAGACAAACTCATATCCACAACTAAACTCAAGAGAATCAAAAAAGATATTTCTCCACCAATCCCTGCCAACCTCACTCCACAATACATAGCCACCCCTTTCATCAACCATAAAATTTCGAATAAAATCACAAAATGCTTCAAAGAACATTTTGAAAATATTAAGTCAACTTACAAAACAACAAATAACATTGCCACCAATTTAGTAAATTCAAAAGACAAAATAGAGAAACTCTCAAAAAGTGGAATATATAAATTAAATTGCAACTCTTGTAATAGCACCTACATTGGTAGAACTTGCAGACCACTTAAAACTAGAATTTCTGAGCACCTTACCAGATCCTCATCTGCTTTTGGCACACACCTTAAGGATTTAAACCATAATTTCAGTCCTAGAGAAAATTCAAAAATTTTGTATAACATATCCTCAAAAAACTTTACTAGATTGGATTTTCTTGAAGATATAGAAATCAACAAAGAACTAAAAACGAACAATCAATGTCTGAACACACAAGTCAACCTAAATAGATCTTTCCACCCTTTACACAGACGCAGCACTGAAGTTGTCACCCTATGATGACATAACAAATTCAGACAGTATCACAAGTCCTCGGGAGATCCAATTACTAATTAACTATAACATTCTTTATTGGAGGATACTTTTCTTACTAACCTTTTCATTATTTTTAACAACACATAACATTATATAAATGATAATAACAATCGAATTAAGAAAATAATGGCAATTTTAAGACACTTTCACCATCGAGTCAAAACATCAAATCTACTTTATATTTATAATGTATATAATTTTTTAAACAATAACCCATAATGAGAAAAAATTAATTATAGAATGGCCAACAGGTTTCTACATAATTTCTTAATTTTCTATATAATGCTGCACCGTATGTTCGTTCTGTTTACAACATCCAAACCCATCAAGAACATTTTTAAGAACTAATTATACATCTGAATAAAGTTAATCGTCAAACATCAAAAAATTTGAATAAACCGCAATAATTTTTAAATTCTACCCGTTTCCGTTGTTCGGTACGAGGACTAGACCTGATCGCCGTTGAATGCATCCTCCTCTCTCTCATTAGGACCGGATGGGTGTGTTCACGTGTGGTCAGCCTTTTCCCTCTCTCTTTTCTATTAATCTCAATTTTTATTACAAAAAACCACATGCTCATTGCACCTTTAAACCTCAACCAAAATGTAACGTGCTGTTGAAATATTTTAACTGTTTTCGTCCATTTCTGTTTTTTAATTATTTTTAACGAATTATGACTGAAAGGTGACAGACTAATTGCAGAGTTCCTAAGTGTTAAATTGTGAAGATATAATATGCAAATTTTGAAGATAGTACATGTATTAATTACTGACGAGTACGTATCGAATATCAGTCTGAATTTTATAAAAAACATTTCTCCTAACAATTTATTAACTAGGTAAACATAAAATCTCTTCATCAACTATAAAATTTAACATTTTAATAATTAAAAATAAAAAACAGTTTTTAACTGTGGATCACCAAATTTTAAATACAATCTTGAATTTGATTATCATTTATTTTGTACTTGAATTAAGATAAAATTAATAAATATCCCTCAAACTGAACTTTCGATGCTTTCTTTTCAGATAGCACTGAAGATGGCGAAAGCCGAAAGCGCTCTGCTACGATTGTAACCAATTATTCTTTCGAATAAATTATGCACGCAATACACAACTAAATTTTTTCACTAATAAAATATAAGAATTCGATTTTTGATGCTTATTTAGTATCCTATACACACGCTTACACTGTTCTATTTGCAATAATGCATCAATTCTATGGGTATTTAATTCTCTAGATAATACATCTGTATTGGTTAGACTATCATAGTTATACAGTACCTTAAGTGTTTAATTTTGTAATACCTTTATTTTATTAAAGTTTGTTTTACCACAGGTATGGGTAACAAATGCCGAAGGTGAAACAAAAAAAAGGCACTGTACACCATTGACTTGGTTTTAAGAGTTAAATAGTCCCTGCATTTAAGCATTGCTGAATACATAGGAACAATCTTATCCGCTATATACAATACATGTTCCGCCAATCTGATTTGTCATCAACAATTAGCCCTAAATATTTAATTTTGGAGACTTTCTCTAATTTCATATTATTAATTTGAATAATAATTTATTCTACATGTTTATTTTTTTGTTTATACGCCATGGTTTTTGTTTTGTCAATGTTTATCTTGAGCTTGCTAGAGTATAGCCAGCTTACATATGTCTCTAGGTTACTGTCGATCTCCCTACTAAGTTCTTCTGCACTATCTCCTATATATGTTAGAGCGTCCGCGAATGTAAAGTAACGTGCTTTAAGACTTGCACATTTTAAATTAAGAACGTACAAGGAGTACAACAGTGGCCCAAGGACGGATCCCTGGGAATCACTAAACTCATTTGATTTTATATCACTACTGACACTATTTACTTTAACATGCTGGTTTCTACCCTCAAGGTAACTTCTTATTAGATTGAGCATTATTCCGATAAATCCCATATTTTCCAATTTACTCAACAAAATATCCAAATATATCACATCAAAAGCGTTTCTCAAATCTACATAAACAACAACCACAATCTTTCCATTACCCAAGGCTCTAGAGTCCGCCGTGCCATGGCGCATAAGGTACTACTATTTTTTTTTAAACCATATTGGTACTCATCTACTTCTATAGGTTTCTGTAGATGTGGTAACATTCGTTTTTTAGTTAACTTTTCTACGATTTTGGAGAAAACACTTAGTACAGATATTGGTCTATAGTTGCTTATACATTTTTTGCTCCCAGATTTAAATATCGGGCTAACTTTACTAATTTTTAAGTCCTCCGGAAATAGTCTATTTTTAAATACGTTATTAATTAACTTATTTGGGATTTCTACCAGAGTTTCTCCCAAATTGATCAGATCCTTAACCGTCACTTCATCGTGACCTGGCAAAGCATCTTTTTTTTAAGTCCAATATAATTTCCATTATTTCATTTCTGTTGGTTAATTCAGTATCTATTTTACTATGTGACGTAATTTCATTGAATAAGGGAACACCATCCGGTCTCACCAAATTAATTTCCCTATGAAGGTAATCAACAATATACCCACCTATTTTAGAAAAATAATCATTAAAACTATTTACAATATCAAGTGGATTATTATTTGCATATTACCTATTTCGAGACAGTTTACTTGTATTTCATTTTTTCTATTTTTAAAGAAGCCGTTAACAAATTTCCACTATTTTTTAACATTTGTACCCGTTTTTTCCCATTCTCTTCGGAAGTGAATATTTTTTAATAATTTTATTTTATTATTTATTTTATTTCCAATTGCTTTAAATTAACTTTCCGAATGCTTGTTATTGTGATTTTTTATTTTTCTTTTGTACAGTTTGTCTCTTTCCCTCATCATTCCCAGTACTTCAACATAGATCCATGTACTCCTTATACGAGGTTTACAGACCTTAATGATCTCGGACTTTTTTTTTTTGATTCAATGATAATCTGAGCCAAACAATGAAAAGATAAAATGCGTATGCCTTTTGTTGCTTATTGAAAAACTCTAGACCTCAACTAACCTATCCCACAAGAAAGAAATATTTCCTTCTTGATGGAAGACTGCGCGAGTCTATCCCATATCCAAAAGTATAAGAAGACCTTGCCAAGCAATTATCGACCACTCGCATTGCTATCGGCTATATTAAATTTATGAAGAAGGCTATTAGCCAGAAATTATTGAAGTACCTGGAAGGCATTAATCTTATCAGTGACCACCAGTATAGATTTCATAAGTCTAGATCAACATCTCTCCTTATGTTACCCATGTTGGGAACAACGCAATACAACTTTATTGAGAGTCCCGGGTGGTAGGAATAAATATGTCCAAGGCTTTAGATCGAGTACGACATGAGGGACTATGACAGTGGCAACCTTTTGTCATGGATAATATTTCACTCTCTGCGTACGGTAGCTCTTATTGCGGAGGCACTAGGTCATGGTCCGTTACTTACTTTCGCCTTGCCTTCGCCGTGGCTTGCCTTGGGCGCCACCTGGTTCGATAGAAGTCCAAACCAGGAAAAATATACCGAATGTCAGTACTTATTGGAAAGTTACACAATAAATACAACTAAAATCTTCCCACACAACAATAAGGTTTTTATTATGAAAGAAATAAAAAGAAAATGGGGTTTAGGCAGCTGTGTTACAAGTTAAAAAGATATTTAATATTATGGCTTATTTAAATTGTGAATGATTAAAAAAAAACCTTTCTGGGCGCAAAGATTTTCTAAAATCTTATGAATCTTTCAAGGATGTTCGGTTATAAAAATGTTGTTACCTTTTGCCGAGATAGCCTTACATAAAAACAATGATTAATTTAAATTGCTTATAAAAAAGATGTAAAATGAAATTATAAAACCAAAATATTAGACATAACTGTTGAACGATAAAAATTAATTGAATATTAACAAAAATTACATCCAGACAACTTTGTACCAGTCTGTTATATTAAATTTCAGGATGGCCCTATGTGGTTTCTCCCGGGCTACTCCTGGTAGGTCAGGTGGAATTTAACTTCTTAAATAGCTTTAGCAGCACCCATACAGAGCTGGGCAAGCTACTGGAAAAAAGTAGCTAGCTACAAGCTACTTAAAATTAAAGTAGTTAAGCTACCGTGTAATCAAGCTACTTTTAAATAAAAGTAGCTTAGCTACCGGTAGCTTAACTATCGGTAGCTAAGTTACAAGCTACTTCTATAAGTTACTCTATTATTTTACTTTATGTCAGTGAATGCAGTTTTGAAAAACTGCGTTCTTCGGCATTAAAAGAGGTTATTATTAATATAGTGATGAAAATAAAAATATAAAAGTTTTAATAATATACCTAAGTATAAATATATTATTGAGCAACTTTTTAACAGTGCAGAATAGGAGAGGTACATTGTAAAAAATTATTATCTACTTTCATTTAGTAATATGAATTTTACAGTTCTGTAAATCGTTTTGTAAGGGCATCTATTACAGCACTAATGCCCTTACAAAACGATTTTTAATAGCAGGTGCATTTTTATTTTTAAAAATGCCTTTTGCCAAATATTTTTATTCATAGATGAAAGTAGATAAAATTTTGTACAATATTCTTGTTGTAAATTCATATAACTACACTCGATGTTTGATTAAACTCGGCTGACGCCTCGTTTAACAACTTTAACATCTCGTGTTGTAATATGAATCTTTACAACACTTATATCGTAAATAACTATTTTTGCCATACTGTCAAGCAATAATAGGTAATAGATATTTTTTTGATATATGACTGACATGACTGTCAAAGTTTTATACATTTTTTTAGTTTTTTAAATTTTAATCTAATAACCACGAACAACGGCAAGATGCTAAGTTTATAAATAAATGTACAAAATACAATATCCTTTAAATTATTTTGTTTTTATATTGTAATGTAACAGAATAACAGAATGACAATAAAGCTAACTATAACATTAATATCAACTATTTGCCGAAGGTGGAAATTATATTATTACAAAAAAGACTTTCCTTCAAGTAGAACAAGCTTTTCAAATAAGCTGTCCCACAATCCATTTCGCCTCGGAGGATTAATATAGGTAACAAACAAATATAACAATAATTTGTTTAATGATTTGATAATCTTCTAACATAGCGATGTGCTGCCTTTTGTCATCCAGGAACTAAAATGTTTAATTCGTTTTTATTTTCTAAAGCAGTGTCTTCGGTTAACATCAGATCAGTTGCAGGTGCAATTATTGGCGTTAAGGGTGATTCGTTAGAGTCAAAGAAATCTGACATATGTTCCTTATGTTCAATCGTATCACTTCCTCTATCAATATGAATTTAAATTATTTTTGAAGCGATTTTAATAAGAGCTTTCTATACTATTTTGCCATCAACGTCTGGATTAGTTTCTCTAAAAACGGGTAAGCAACGAAGTGTAATTGAGGGAATTGTTACAGCTGCAACAGCAGCTTCTTCCGAATTTGTTTCTAAAGAAAATTAACTTTCAAATCGTTTTGACCACTGACGATAAAGCAAAGATAGACCATGCATCTCATTCATGTACGTAATTTTGCGCCGAGCCTACAACTCACTGTTTATAAGAGGACGATAGCATGGGCACGCTACTACGAGGTTGAATTAGCAGTGGCGTATCACTTTCAAAGCATTTTAAATGTTGTGTTAAAATTATCAATAATATCATTTCAATAACAATTATATAAAAATAGGTGACCATAATACAGGCCAAATCGTTTTCTAAAAACTGGCAAGAGCATTGCTGTATTTAGAACGAAAATAAAAATTGATATTTTGATAGACGATGACGACATGCGAATGAATTCGTGGCTTCCAAAAATTATAAAAATATGAGAAAAAAGTGCCTCAGGTTAACATTAAACATATAAATAATAACAATATTTTAAAATTACAATTTAGTTAAATAAGTACGTCGGAATTTGCTTTGTTACCTAAGTGTTAAATAATACTTCACCTGGGGCAAATTGACGTATAACTCGTAGGCTGGAGCCTGAGGGCTCAAACCTATATAGAGAGGTGGCAACCTTAATAGTATTACATACTGCCAAAGATTACATACAGGGTGTTATGGAAATGACTTATTATATTTTAAGGGGCCACTCCTGAGGTGGTCTAGAGTTACACTTGATAGTTTTTTTTTCTAAAATCGGAAGTATTTTGAATTTTGTAAAATACCTTAAAACCGGACTATGTGCGCCTTCCATGATAGTTCAATGCCCCTGAACACATGTGTTTTTGACAAGACAAACTGCTGGAATGGTAATTGTTTAGTTTAGTGCAATAAATGTTGAATTTTGTGCTAAAATTTCGTATATAGACTAATTGAGGGTAGCTGATCACAATTTTCCTTTTGCGTTTTTACGGCAAATGCACTGGTTTTGAGAAAAAAAAATGTTAAAGTTTTTCACTTACAGGTTAGGGTATTCTTTTGTAAGGATGTCTTTAAGAAATAATAAATTTGTAACGATTAAAACAAATTTATTAATTAGGTAATTTAAGGAAAACATAAAGCGATAAAATTAAATCAAAGGTGTACCGATAACCGACCATATGAACTCTAAAGTTCTTAGTCAACTACTTTTCTTTTCAACTTGCTTTCTTCAGCACCTCGACCAAATCTAACAAAAACAAACCGTCAGCGTATTTTGTCTGGAGCCGATCCGAGGTTTGTTTATTTCGATATCTTTGGGTGTCGCGTTTCACTTTCCTTTCAATTTCCTAGATTTTATGGTTTTCCCTTCAAAATATGTGATAAAACTTTCACCAAACTATCTGTTCATAAAATAAGAACAACATTTTAGCAAAAAAACAATGGAAAAGGCACAAATTTAATTAAATTCGTTGTTAATACGCCGACAAAGTAGAAGCGTCTCTTTTCAGATTCATTGCACTCACGTTGCCAGATTGTTCTTCTTTTTCTTGTAATTATTAATGGCTTCCATCCATGAGAATGATATGCTAGCTCGAGCCAATAGGATTCATTCAATTAATAAAAATGAATTGAAAAGTATAGGCAATTTATAATACACTAACAATCTGACAACATGGGTGCAGTGAACCTGCAAACAGGCTCCTTGTACCGTGCAGTTTGCTTCTGCTTTTTTGGCCAGCTGTCAGTGAGCTGTCTCCCGTCTTTTTCCAGATAACGTAGAGTTTTCTGTTCGCTTACAAGTTATCCCGTTTTTCAGAGTTTCCTTGTGGCATATTTCGTTTATTTCAACTCGGAAGTGTATACTATGACTCCGACAAGTAATATTTTATTGGAAATAGCAACATTTTAGGATTACATGCAAAATAACATACCGGTGAGTTAGAAAAACTTTAACATTTTTTTTCTCAAAACCAGTGCATTTGCCGCCTAAACGCAAAAGGAAAATTGTGATCAGCTACCCTTAATTAGCCTATATACGAAATTTTAGCGAAAAATTCAACATTTGCACTAAAGTAAACAATTACCCAAATCAGCTGTTTGGGTCATTGGCGCGTAGGTGTTTTGGACCTAAATTTTTGAAGGCATTTTTCTCGAATTTCTAGCTTCGAGCGCCATTTATAGCAATTTTTCCCCAATTCGTCTCGACCTATATATTTACGGGTTAAAAAATAATAAGTCATTTCCATAACACCCTGTATAATACTAAAGTGGAAGAAAGATTACAACAATAAAATTTGTTTTATTTCGTTTATAATACATTGTAACGAAATTTATATACACTATAACTATACAAACCGTTCTATGATGTCACTGCAGGTATTACAACCAAAAGTTATATGCGACTTAAACCCCATTCGGGTGTCTTTAATAACTTCAAGCCTTCCTAATTGACAATGCAATGAATGATCCCACTGTAATGATATTGCCATGTTTATAATATTTGCATAGCCTCCACTACCAATACTTTTAGGTCTATGGATTGACTCCCTAAAAAGAACCATTGAAATTTAATACAAACTTATTAATTGGGAAAAAATTAGATTTTTTAAAATAAATAGTGACTTTAATATTGGGTTACTGCTGAATTTTACAATAAAAATTTGATACCAAAGTAGTAAAAAAAACTGTTCTAGACAATTTGTAAGAAGGGTGCATTTTTGCTTATATTTCCATAGCCTCTGATGGCACATTGCCCTCTGCATCTGACTCTTTGTCTGTCTCTGAAGCAGTACCTTTTATAGGACGTGATAATTGTTCTAATAACTTTAACCTAAAAAACAAGATAGACTATAAAAAAAGTAGACTTAAAATAGAAACCTACTTTAAAAAAGCTCGAAAAGGCATTTACACAAATTAAAACATGCAAAGTTTTAAGAGGAAATATTTAGTAGTTTATTTAAAAGTCTTAATGGTTGTTCCTATTGAATTTTCCCACACAATACTCATTCATAGAATTTCACGTACCTTATATTAATTGACTGATTTCTCCCTACATAGAATGGCTTCGGGTTAACTCCACTTTTTAAGTACTTCACTCCGTTTTCTTTAATACAAAAATCGTCCTCATTAAAGTGCTTTGAACATACCAAAGATCTTTGTGGTAATGGTTTATCTTCTTCAAACCCGACTAAAGTAAACCACTTTTTTCTATATACGGGATCACTTGGAAAGCTTAAATATAATAATAATTGAAATCTATTTTATTGATTGAACATTTTTCTGTAACAATGTATAAATACTGAACAATTTGTACATTAGTATGTAATGTTTAAAATAATAGTAGGTAAATAACTTGTAATACAAGGACACTTATTTCATGCCCAGTGGTATCTCAGGAGAGGCCGGCGGCTCTTTTATAGCATAAAAAAAACTAAAATATGGAGTTTAATAAGATAATAAACATAAACCTAAACTTTTTACGCCGATTTTATAACAAGTACCTTACAAATTAATATTCTTCATTATTGTATTTTTAATTAATCATTCTACAATTTTTGCCAATCTAACCTATTTAAAACAATAGTGACTTTGTTGTTCAAAGGGCAATTATTTATAATAGCCCTGTTAAAATTAAATTAATATTCTGTTTGACATCGACATTAAAAAAATACCTTCATGCACCGCTACTGTTGGTCGAATTATCAATGAAATATTTATCTTATAAATACTTACTTATGAAAAGAAAATCCAGGCACTGAATCGGTTATTTTGCAAACCTGACACTGTCTCACCATATTGTAAAATTATAATTATCTCACAAAACTATAAATCACAATAATCTCACCACTAAATTAATTTATTAAGCCGAAAATGCTTTGAAATAATTATAGTGTCAAAATTGTGACATTTATTTTCTTATTTTCGCCTGCTACCGCTAGGAGGCAGACGTTGCCACATTTTGCGGACTCTACACCAGTGTCGAATAGTCCGAATTATATAGCTACCGTTCTAGCTGCAAAATTAATTTTTGATTGACTGCCACTACTGCCAGTCAACAGGTTTTCTTAAAACCCGCATTATGAGCGGCCATAGCACTAGTAAATACCAAATTGTTACAAATTGAGTCAATTTAAGCAGAAATAAAACCCAAAAGGGGTAAGTTTTGGACTCATCGGCAACAATGTACAAATATTTTTAGCGTGGAACTCGCATGGAACCTGCCGGTGTTTTGCATCTGACCTCTCGTCTGCTTGTTATGATAAAAGAGCATGCGGCGTCCATCTTTGCTTTATCGTCAGTGGTTTTGACAATGACTTACATTTTATTTTTTAGTACACCAGCTAGCATTTTTAATTTGTTCTCTGCTTGAAATTTATAAAACTTTACTTTAAGGGACATTATGCTGGGCAACACATAACCATAGTACGTATTATGTTGAACAATATTCTTAAAAATATTTAATATCGGTTTCTTTAAAAGCATCCTTCTTTAAATCTAATTTGTCAAATAATTCCTACTCAAAGTAGCTTAAGCTATCGAGAGTAGCTTAAGCTACCGAAAGTAGCTTAAGTAGCATTTTCGAGTAACTAGCTACTTTTAAAAATAGCTTCATGAATACACTAAAAAATAATGTAAAAGCTACAGCTACAAGCTACTTGATTTTAAACGTAGCTCGAATAAAGCTATTAGCTACCAAGAAAGTAGCTAGCTACTAGCTTAACTACTTAGTAGCTAGCTACTGCCCAGCTCTGCACCCATATAGTAGCTCGTGGGTCTTAAAATTCCATGGGTTGAGGTTAACCTACATAAATGTCAAAAGACAGCAAAAACGGCAAAATCGACCGAAACCCATCAACAAAACAAACTATCAACAAACCCCTAAAAATAAAAAAGATTCAAGAGTAGCTTACCTCTAAAAGGGGAGTGAGACCTCTTGGTCTTTTGATAAATTGGTGGCTCGACTTTTTCGATAGAAGGATCGGATCAAGGAAGAGACCAAAGACCACGAGAACTCCGAGAAAATCCCTTCTCATCCAACAACTAGCTGACTGAAGTGTGGCCAACTTAAGACAACCCAAAAAAACATAGAAGAGAACAAGGTAAAAAAATAATTCCAAATATCTTTGTTGGGTATTACATAAAATTGCCAAGAGTGAAAAATGGACGTTCTGCGACTTGACGGAGACCGGAACGGAACTACATGGTCAACCTACTTGCAGCACCTTGTGCAATTAACAAACAGAAAATCGAACGCAGTACTTCTAATCCCATTTTTTATAGATTGCAATATCCCCTTGGTAATCCAGGGTTTTTTGGCGTTAGTTGTAAAGATCTTTTTATAGGTGTACTTTTTTATGTGCTCATTAAGTATATTCAGAAAAGAGAGACAGATCCACTTTCGTTCATTATATCCAAGTATTCGTTTACATCAGCTGTCGCTTAGTCTATTAATATTTAAATCCCCTACAATAAACTCTGTTTCACTCTTATAATAATCCTGAATATATAATGTTATTGAAAAGTATTTGTTTTTCAGCTTTATTTTAATATTTATGAAATTAATTGAGTCAACTTTTAGTCATGGTAGCTTTTAATGTAGGTACACTACAGGTAGACTTTTGATGGACGCGGCTGCGACTAAGGCCCGGTATTTTCACGGTCTGTTAAATGGAGAAATATGTAACAGTGGATTATCATTTAACCGACATTATAACAGTAGAATAAGCAAAACTAGTATTTTGATTGCTTTTTAACAGACGGTTAGCTAACGCTAGATTTAATCGGAGTACGTTTGACAACGTTGCAATGCACTGGAATTGCAAGGTTATATGCTTCATTTTCTATCGTACGTATTGGAAAAGGATATAGAAAATCTTCCAGCGAATTATACACAGAAACGAGCAAGAGTTGCAATAGCAGGGCAGTCACCGCCAGCAGCTGATCAGCTAACCTCAAAGTTTTAGTGAAACCGGCAGAGGCGGCAAGGTACAAGCTGTTGAGCTCGTTGAAAAAATTCTGCATCATTCCAAGAATTGAAGTGGTCAATGCGTTCTTTTACATTATACTCCCTTATATGTTCCGCCACTTCTTCCTCTATTATATGACTAAATCAATATCATTAATAATATCAAAATATTCATCCACATCCATCCTACAAAATTTTATTTTATTACATGTAGTATAAAAAATTGAAAATTTTACGTTTATTGCATACAAATGGGTAGGTACCCACCCATCTATATACTATAATAAAATAAAAAGTTCTATGTTACTACCTACCTTATTTATTACACACAAAAATATATAAATAATGGCTATAACATTTCTATTTTTTAGGTTAGATACACACATTTATTCTCCTGTTAACACCTTAACCGCCCAATTTACTACGGGCTAAGTTACCAAAGAGTTAAGACACATTTAACGGACAATTAAATTTATTCAGTAGTGAAAATACCATATATTTCGTTTAACAAAGGATTATAGTTTAACTGACTTTTACCGGATGATGAAGAAACCGGGCATAAATGTGACTGCGGCTGACGACTAGTGATGGGAGTACTCGAGTACAGGAATCGAGTAATACTCGATTCTTAAAGGAATCGGTAGTATTCGAATACTGACCACAAGCGCCGGGATCGATTCCGATTCTTAATATTAGGCTGAGACGGAATCGGGCCGGGTTCGAGCGAGGTTCGAAGTTCGAGACCGAGACGCTGGAATCGCTGGAAATATTGGATCGGTATTCGGTGTCGGTGCTCGTCGTTTTACTCGGGTGATGCGATTGAAGGAATACGTGTTTTGTTAGGTTGGGCTTTGTTTGTTTGTTTCTAAACGTTTCGACGCGGTAAATTTTATGCTTATTTTAAAAGTTATTTCCCTTTTAGTTAGGAATGTAAAGTAAGTGTTATGTTGCGTGCTATTATTCTTTATTATTGATGTATGTTTTCTAAAGCATTAAATAAAAATAAGGGGGGTTTAAGACATTTAACCGGAATTCTTTTCAGAACGAGTATTTTCTAAAGGAGGACCATTAATAAATATACGTCGAAATCGCTTATTACCAAAGAACCTTACCAAATAATTTTTTTAAATAGTTTTTATAGTTTATATTAACAATTTGTTTAAAATGTTTTTGTGGTGGATGTTGCACTTCTTGATAATAATAATAATAATACACTTCGATAGCTTGAATTGAATCTATTTACAGGATTTTAACTTATAATGAGACGCCCAGCATACCGTCCGCGACCGGTTCAAATTGTGACTTTTTTGTTACTCACTTTTTAAAAAAATAAATCCGTTGCTAGGTATTTTTCTATAGGTATGCTGCGCACCTAACTTTATCAATTAACTCGTATATTAGCACAAAGGTGATAAACATAGCGCCCTCCTTGAAAGGACAAAGTCTTTCAACATAATCTTCATTGTTCATTCTCCATTGGTAATGGGCATATTTTGGCAACTGGCCGTTTTAGCTTATTATTCGCACATTGAACTGTTACAACGCGCACAATCCCGTCACTACCTGGATGGCACTCAGTGATACGTCCCAATTTCCAGCAAAGCGACGGTAAATTTTCATCCTTTATAAGGACTAACATTCCCGGTTGAGCACTGCTAGAAACGTCGGTCTTCCATTTTGTACGCACTTGCATATTTAAGATATAGTCTTTTGACCAACGATCCCAGAACATCTGGTACAGGCGCTGAAGTTTTTGGTAAGTTCTCAGTCGATTTTCAGGTTGACCTCGAACATCTTCATCAGGAATTGATGCTGCTGATCGTCCGATAAGGAAGTGGGAAGGAGTAATAGGATTAAGATCGGTGGGATCAGGGGACAAGGGATGTAAAGGACGTGAATTTAATACTGATTCGATTTGACTCAGAAATGTAGAAAGCTCTTCGAAGGATAATGCTGATGAACCGATAACTTTTCTCATATGAATTTTCATAGATTTGACACCAGCCTCCCATAAGCCTCCAAAATGAGGGGAGCTAGGAGGGATAAATTTCCAAACTATTTCCTGCTTCGATAAAAAGTTTGTAATTTCGTTTTGATTTTGATCTTTTTTTTAAGAAATTAAACATTTCGTTAAGTTTGGAATGAGCTCCAACAAAATTGGTTCCATTATCGGAACAAATAATGTTTGGTTTGCCCCTACGTGCGATAAATCTACGTAGAGCTAGTAAAAAAGCAGAGGTGGTTAGATCTGAAACAAGTTCTATGTGGATTGCCTTAGTTAACAAACATACAAATAGAGCAGCGTAACTTTTAATTTCCTTGTAAGGTCTAGTTTTTCTATCACGTGTAATGAAAGGACCAGCGTAATCGACACCTACATTTTGAAAAGGAAATGATGCATTAAATCTAGACTTTGGTAAAGATCCCATGACATAGGACAAACCCTTAGGGTTAGTTTTATGGCAAGTAATACAAGAATGTACCGTGTGTCTTACTAAGTCTCTACCAGAGATAGGCCAATATTTTTGGCGCAAGGATGACAGTAGTAACTGAGGGCCACAATGCAGTAAATTGATATGTTCTTGTCTAGCTATAAGTTTGGTTAATTTATGACCTCTAGGAAGTATTATAGGATGTATTTTATTATGTGTCAATCCGGACATCTCGATTCTGCCGCCGACCCGTAAGATACCATCTACTAAAATTGGACGAAGTGATAAAATTTTACTCTTGCTATGAATTTGTAAACCTTGTTTTAAATAATGAATTTCTTTAGCAAAATGTTCTTGTTGAGTGGACTGTATTAAGATGATTGAAGCTTTATTTAATTCTTGAACAGAAAGACATCCTAAAGCACGATCTTTCTTTGGAACCTTTGAGTTAGATATAAATCTGTGGCACCAAGCGGTAACCCGTTGTAATTTGGTATACGTTGAAAATAAAGATATTATATCAAAAGGTAGAGCTTGTGATGCTAAGGAAATTTCTTGGCACCTTATTTCGGGTAGGTTTACCTCGTCTAAAACCACCGTGTCAATATTGAAATTTAAGTCATGCTCAGAGAGCCAAGAAGGTCCGTTCCACCAAATATGCGAATTCAAGATTATTTTGGGAGTTGTTCCACGCGATATAAGATCCGCAGGATTGTCACCTGAAGTGACATGATGCCAGTCGGCAATATTTGATAAAGACTGTATTTCGGAGACGCGGTTCGCAACAAAGGTTTTCCATCTTTGTGGAGCTGCGCGTATCCAGCAAAGGGTGATAGTTGAATCTGTATAGTAATAAAATTTGGAAAAGTTTATTTTGATACATTTACGCACCTTTTCTACCAGGTTAGCCAGCAGAATAGCGGCGCATAATTCCAAGCGTGGTAACGAAACACTTTTTAGTGGAGCGACTCTTGACTTAGCACACAAAAGCTTAACGGATATTTCACGGTTGTAGTTTACTGATCGAATATATACGCAAGCACCGTACGCCTTCTCGGAAGAATCTGCAAATCCATGAAGTTCGATATTAGTTGGATTTTCTGAAAGAACACATCGTGGAATTTCAAGGGAATCAAGCTCCTGAATTTGATCCTTAAATTTTAACCAGCGCGTGTGCAAATTCAAAGGTATGGATTCATCCCAAGTTAGGTTAATTTGCCATAGTTCCTGTAATATCATTTTTGCAATAATAATGATCGGAGATAATAATCCTAGAGGATCAAAAATCTGTGCGGTTAAAGATAAAATTGATCTTTTTGATACGTGTGTTTCAGATTTAAGATCTAAGATAGAGTACTTAAATATGTCCAAATTATTATTCCAGCAAACACCCAGTGTTTTTGTTTGGGAATGGTCTGGGTTAAGATGAAGATCGAAGTTAGGGATATTTTCTAAACTTTCAGAGAGGGAAGGATCATTGGATAAGAATTTTCGAAGAATAAAACCACCATTTTTTAGAATAATAGTAACTTGCTGTTTTAATGCTGCTAGTGATTCTTTGGAAAATGTGCCTGTTAAAAGATCGTCCATATAAAAATCTTCGGCAACTGCCTGACTAGCTGCAGGATATTGTGATTTATATTCGTCAGAGAGTTGTTTAAGACATCTAGTTGAAAGAAAAGAGGCCGAAGCTGTACCATATGTCACAGTGTTTAGTTGAAAACAAGATATTTCGTCTGAAGGGCAGTTTCTCCACAAAATTCGGTGATATTTCTTATCATTATCATGCAGCAAAATTTGCCTATACATTTTTTCTATATCGCCCGTTAAAACATATGGAAACTTTCGAAATCTAAGCAACAGAGAAAACAAATCTCCTTGAATGGTTGGACCTACTGATTGCACATCATTTAATGATAATCCTGTGCCTGTTTTCGCTGAGGCGTCAAAAACAACACGGACTTTAGTTGTTGTACTCGATGGTTTCAGAACACAATGGTGGGGTAAGTAATATGTATTTTCTTCTAAAGGATCCTCTTTTATTTTAGTCATATGACCTAAGTTTTCATATTCAAATAAAAAATTATTATACTGAATACCAAGTTCGCGATTTTTTAAAAGTTTTTTCTCAAGGTTATAAAATCTATTTGAAGCTAAAGATCGAGATTCACCTAATTCCGAAACTTTTTCGTTAAAAGGAATCCTTACTATGAATCTGCCATCGAGATTTCTCTCCGTATTTTGCTGGAAGTGAGATTCAACTTCTAATTCCTGTGCTGAAAATTTAGGAGAGGTTTTGACTTCTTCCTGCTCCCAGAATCTTGCAACTTGTGCTTCCAAAGGTGTGCAGGAAAGATAGGATAAAGATGTTTGAATTTGTTGATTAAATTGTAAAATACAATCGCCGGACAAAATCCAGCCTAATTTCGTTTTTTGAAGTATGGGACAAGACTCACCTAGATGAATTTGACCAATGCATAAGATATTCCAGAAGATTGCGGCGCCCAACAAAATATCGATGTTGCCCCTAACATTATATGAAGGATCCGCTAGACGAATATTTGGTGGAATATTTAGTGTAGATTTGTCAAAAGTAAAAGAAGGTAGAGGCTCCGTTATATTTTTAAGAATTAAACAAGATATTATGTCCACCTCAAAGGCGTTATGATTGGATAAGATTTTAAGATTAGTTTTATAGCGAATATTTGATAAGTTTTTATTTATTCCGAGGATACGTGAGTTACTATCGATTTTTGGAAGATTAAGCCTTTCACATGCTTCCTCTGTGATAAAATTGGATTGTGACGCAGAGTCTAGTAGAACACGACAAGATTGTAGAATACCATTTGAATCAGGTACCTGAACAATTGCCGTAGCTAAAAGAACATTATTAAATTGTTTTTGATTCGCCGATACTAACAAAGATATTTGCTCAGATGGTTCTTGCCTTTTATTAGCGTTATTAGAAAGATTAGGATTTTTGTTGCTATTGTGTTCATTTGAATTACCTTGAGTTATATGGTCTGATTGCTTAGGATTAGTCTGATAATCCATATGAAGTAAAGTATGATGCTTTTTGTGGCACCTTCTACACGTTGACTGTGATTGGCAGTCTTTAAGGATATGATTTTTTCTAAGACAATTTAAACAAAAACGTAGTTTTTTAGCTTCATTTACTCGCTCATTTACCGATAGCTTTAAAAAATCAGTACAGTTGTAAATATTGTGAGTACCCTTACAAAAGTGGCAAGTAGACTGATTGGAACTAAAATATGAACCACCAACATTTGATGGTTTTTTATAATAAGGCCCTGTAGTAATATGAGATCTTTCAGGCTTAAAAGATTGAGTGCTCATAGTTTCTAAAACTTCACAGCGTCTTTTAAGAAAAGCAGATAACTCTTCAAAAGTTGCAAGATCACCAGTGATTTCATATTGCTCCCAGGCGCGTCTAGTTGCGTTGTCGAATTTTAAAACAATAATAAAAATAATTAGAGTGTCCCAGGTATTTACAGGAAGGCCTAAAGCACGTAGACACCTTATATTTTTGTTAACAGAATCGTATAAATTTCTTAAAGCGATATGCGACTCTTTCAAAATAGTAGGTATGTCAAATATTGCCTTTATGTAATTATTTGTTATAATCTTTTTGTTTTCAAAACGTTCACGCAGGAGTTGCCATGCTATAGGATAATTTACTGATGAAACTTCTAAGGAGTCAATAACGCTAGCTGCTTCATATTTTAAGCATGATTTAAGATAGTAAAATTTCTGTATGTTTGTTAATGAGATATCTGAATCGATCAGCGTATTAAAGGTATCATAAAATTGCCTCCACTCACTGTATTGGCCAGAAAAAGTAGGCATATTTATGTTTGGCAATTTAACCCCCCTAGAAGGAACCTTATTTGAAACTTCGCCTTCTATCTGTTGCGAAACACTGTTAGTAGAGCGAGCATCACTCTCAAAAGTAGCCATATAAGCTTTAACTTGGCTTAAGATATTAAAATATTTTTCTTCAAAGTCGTCTCGCTCAGAATCGCTTTTAACTAAAATTGCCTGCTGTTCTGCGGCAGCATTATCCCCCTCAGAAGATTTACTGATTAAGATATTATCAATTTCATCCTGAAGGGAAAGAAATTCACTTATAAGAGGTTCTATTAGGATAAGTCTTGAAGCTAGTTGATGATATATAAGATCATCGATAGATTTTGTTTTAATACGACCAAAAAAGGTGCAGAATCTGGTTAATTGACTCTTATAACTAGTGCGCTGAAGCGTTTTTGCTAATGTTTCAGTCATTATGCAAGAAAAAAGATATTAAAGATATATGTTAATCAAGAAAATAGGGTAATAAACAAGATATTTGATATTACTATGCTAAATAATAAGCAAAAGGTAGGATAAATAAGGTAGGGTTTAAGGTAAATAATATCTGGATAGGAATAGGATAGGATAAAGGAACGGACTCACTATTTTCTCTCCAAAGATTTGCGTCTTACGATCTGAAGTTTCAGATTCAGGTTTGACAGGATGACGTTAATTGTGCTGTACTACCTTGGCAGGTGAGCAGGGTGGCGATGCAGCACGTCACGGACGATATTTGACGGATTTTGACGGATTTTGGCTGGAACTTCACTTGAGCATTTGATTCAATCCGGTTCGTTTGGACCAATTATGTGGTGGATGTTGCACTTCTTGATAATAATAATAATAATACACTTCGATAGCTTGAATTGAATCTATTTACAGGATTTTAACTTATAATGAGACGCCCAGCATACCGTCCGCGACCGGTTCAAATTGTGACTTTTTTGTTACTCACTTTTTAAAAAAATAAATCCGTTGCTAGGTATTTTTCTATAGGTATGCTGCGCACCTAACTTTATCAATTAACTCGTATATTAGCACAAAGGTGATAAACAGTTTTAGTTTGTAAGGTTTTTATTTTATTTTTCCAAAATAATAATATGTTAAAAGAGAAAAACTTTTATTTATTTTTGTTATTTATTTATTTTAGAATGTTTTATTTTATTTAAAAAAATATAGTTAAACCTGAGGTTTCACCGTTTAAAAACCCGTAATTTGAACATGTAGGTAATTTTTATAAAAAAAATAATGTTTTGCTGTCTTTTTTCATTTACAGCGATTTTTTGCTGGAAAAATAAATGTAATTCTAAAATATCCTCGTAAAAATCTCACTCGCTTAAACCATGAAAACAAATCGCTAAGTACTCAGTACTCGGTATTCAATAAAATATCCGATTCCGCGAAGTACTCGATCCCTCAGTACTCGATTCTTGAAAATACCCGATTCTTCCCATCACTACTGACGACCAATGCGATCTATTGCATCTGTACGCCCTTTTCGAGATTAGGTCTTTGTGCGGCCACGACCGCATGATTCTGGTTTATCATCAGTGGTTTCGCGAGTTTCCAGGGTTGAAGGTTTATTCAAAGTGTATTATAATGAATTCTAAGAAGTTAAGGTACTAGAGAGGAACGAAATGATGACGAATTAATTTTACATCACTTATTGGGGACTAAAAAACAGAGAACAGCAATTAAGGTTCATATACCGTTCTAATCGAAGAACATTTAAAATGGGACAAGGAATTATTTCGAAAATACTGCCAACTAAATCATGATCAATTTAATTTTGTGCTTAGTTTGGCTAGTGTGGACTTAAAATCACAAAGGTACTGGAAGAAAAACAATAACTTCAGAGGAATTTTTTTTATTACTTAGGTAGTTTAGGTACTTAAGGCTTAACGAGACTAAATCTAGAATTATTATATTGTAATTTTAAGTTGTAATATGGAATGAAAATCTGTCAGTTGATCTTCAAATTCTTGCAGACAATCGGTATATTTTTGTAGTGATAAATTTACTGCTACAATAAAATGTCTATTTCACATTTGCATTTTTATCACTTTGACATCGATAAAAAAGGTGCATCCTTTTTTGTCGCGATAAAACCCTCGCTAGCTAAAAATTAAATGGTAAAAACCTCTCCAGCTCAAAATCGAGTAGCTTTTCTTTTTCATATCTCGGCAACCTGACATATTGTTACAAATTAATTTGATGCTATCAAACATTTTTTTAATGAAGTATTATTTTTTTTATTATCTATTCATGCCAAAATTCGTGAATTTCTCTAGCGAAAAATCACTAGATCTTTTTTTTAAGATCGGATAAACTTTTATTTTTTAAACTCAAACTAGATCACTTCTTAGCAATTTAAACTCGAACAAACTCGTTTGTTCTCGTTAAATTTCTAAGCAATCTAATTCTCGTAAAAAATAAAAGTTTATCCGATAAAAAAAATCTCTTGTGGTTTTACGTATGATAATAGGTTCTCTGATGACTGCCTATAGAGTAATGCGATGTAGAGATATTAGAAATAGGTTTTGATATCTCTGTATCCTGTAAGGGAATTCTCATTGCGAGAAAACGGACTGCTTCTAGATACATTTTACATAACAAAAATATATGAATAGTGCGAAAATACGTGCGACCAACACGATCTGACTGCTTCTAGAGCAGTTGAGTCGTACGGCCGCTGTTATAAAGTCAACTATGGTTCAGCCTTTACACTTATTTTATTATTACTGTGTATCCGTAGGCTGAATAGCTGGCTCGTGTGTAGATCTGTTGATTTAATAAAACACTGTATTTAATTCCAACAGCATTTTATTCGTAAGGTAGCACTAACGTATTATTTACAATATTCACTTTATAACTTCCCACTATCTGAGAATACACTACATCAAATTACTAGTTACACTTCAAATTGCATTCACACATACGTTTCCATAATACTCAATACTTTCACATTGTATTAACTTATTGAACTTTGTTTTTGTTAACTGTAACTACATAGTACAAGAAATGTGGACAATTTCCACTCGGTGACGTGCTTTACTTTTTAAAAGCAGTCGTGTGACATGCACCGCCGAACTTTCGGGGAACAGTCCCCTTGATAAACTTATATTTTATGCGTTTAGCCAAACTCTGCTTGGCGACCGTCTGGAGGCTGCGTTGCCTCATCCCTTCTCGCGTCTGTCTCCCTTCCTCACGCAGCTTGGTAGGTGATTATTTTTGGTGAAGCGCCTAATTACATATGACAACAATGCCGCGCTGTTACTATGTGGGTTTTATGCTGAATCTTGGATATTTACGTATACGTGAGGAAAAGAGATGAACTAATAAAAACGCAGACAGCACAGGGTTTGTTATTGCATCGTGCGATAGCTACATAAGCGTTATATATACACTATATACATCAATTAGACTTCCAAGAATGCCATCAGTGGCGTACTTTGCTTCAACACTCAGCGTGTTCTCAACATTCTCCCCCCCGTTGGAGCACTCGTGCTTCAACTACAACCTTAACAATCAATACGAACACATGGTTATCTACACAAACTACTGAACTCGAATGCATCCAGTTATTACTACCGTTATTCGACAATAAACCTTAAGTCCAAACACAGTTTTGAGCTCTTAACCTACTTAACTTACTTTAAACTATCTCTCGACATTTGATATTTCGTTTCACATTAATGACTTTCTGATAACTCGATGTTATCAACTTCGCACTAATTGATCTTTACGCAACGCGCACTGAATAGGTGTCACTCACCACGTGACTTTAGAGTAGCTAGCCTAATACATCATAAGATTTTACATTAGTTGAACCTTAAAACTAACATTTTACATCCAGTATATTCAGATGCCATAGCACAGACTGCATAATTTTTCATAAGTAACCCGATCATCAGATTAAATTTATGTAGCCGTTTTCCTGAACAGACGCAGAATAGTGCCCGTACTTTTTGATCATAGTTTGCTCATTGTCACATCGTTGCTGACAAAAAAGAACAACAGAAAATTAGAAAGTTTGTAACGTTCAATTTTCGCCAATAAAACTTGCAATTTTAGTGACTACCTACATACTGGCTTATAAGTGTCTACTTCTACCACAAGTTATTTTACCTGATAATTTATTAATTGCACACTTACCAGTGATCCTCAGCATTGCTTGTTCATGACGCTTAAATATGGTTGTATGGATTTTATCTTATTTCCTTGTCAATGCCCTGTTGCCTTGTAATTTTTAGTTTGATCGACTTAAGGGTTCTTTGGTAACAGACACTGCATACCTATAAATAGTTGGGAGTTACAGTCTTACGCTGTAGAATATCATTTATTGATGTTTTGTTCAGACTATACCTTTTGTTTGACGAGCTCTAAGCTTGCCTAGCATTTTATTCGCTGGATTTTGAGGTATCAAGGCTATTCTAGGTTTTCTGTACTAGAATTCACTTCCTATCGGGCCAGTGAATCTGTATGGTTCCTTAACTTAGGTTTGACTGAATTATTGAAGTACTACTGAAGGCGAAGATTCATATAACAGGTTTGCCACAACATTTACAAGTGAAGCGAGAAGCCAACTGAAGGTTAACAACTCAGATACCTATTGTAGTAAACCGCTGAGGGCCTGATTCACTACCAACGACACAAACCGGCTGAAGGCGATTGGTCTGTCTCCGTACTCTCGATATGATTTCTACTATCACGGGTACGCCGTGCGGAGTATTTCTAACCAACTACATTCGGCCTGTCAAGTTTCACGACCTCCAGCGGATGTGGAGTTCTGATGAAGTTCGGTTTTGTCTCGGCGTGAAACTTGACAGGCCGAATGTAGTTGGTTAGAAATACTCCGCACGGCGTACCCGTGATAGTAGAAATCATATCGAGAGTACGGAGACAGACCAATCGCCTTCAGCCGGTTTGTGTCGTTAGTAGTGAATCAGGCCCTCAGCGGTTTACTACAGTGGGTATCTGAGGAGTTAACCTTCAGTTGGCTTCTATTTATAGGTATGCAGTGTCTGTTACCAAAGAAGCCTTAAGTCGATCAAACTAAAAATTACAAGGCAACAGGGCATTGACAAGGAAATAAGATAAAATCCATAGAACCATATTTAAGCGTCATGAACAAGCAATGCTGAGGATCACTGGTAAGTGTGCAATTAATAAATTATCAGGTAAAATAACTTGTGGTAGAAGTAGACACTTATAAGCCAGTATGTAGGTAGTCACTAAAATGGCAAGTTTTATTGGCGAAAATTGAACGTTACAAGTTGACAAAGTATTACTTGTTTAGCTCCCCTTAAACCCAATATTTTTATTTCCCCGTAACTTGAAAATTCCATTTATACTCAAGTAACAATCAGTATAGATTGAACAAACACACCATAATACAGCTCCTCGAGCTGAGAGGACGCAGTTCAGCTCCCTAAGCTGAAAAGGTCGAAGATTGGCGCTCGGTTGAGGCACCCTACAATAGCTCCCTGGCGAACAGAATAAAATCACATGTCAGCTCCCTAAGCTGAGAAAACGCAGTTCAGCTCCCTAAGCTGAAAAGGTCGAAGATTGGCGCTCGGTTGAGGCACCCTACAATAGCTCCCTGGCGAGCAGAATAAAATCACATGTCAGCTCCCTAAGCTGAGAAAACGCAGTTCAGCTCCCTAAGCTGAAAAGGTCGAAGAACGAAAATCACCTATCTGGTCACGGCGTGACCTGAACTGTTGCCATCCACCACACGAATGCAACCTACCCCTAATGTACGCGTCGATGAGTTACCTGTTGGTTGGTACTCACCAATCCAACGCGCATTTGAACGCCCCCTTGTGGAAGTAACCCTTGCGTACTCAACATATGAGGCACAAGTCGTAAATTTGCACCCCAAATTTATAAGCATGGTGGTATAGAAACCACCCCTAACAATCGTAAGTCTAAACTAACCCTTGTGTCCACATAGACCGTTAAAAGAGATTGCCAAACGTTAGTTTGCGCGCTCTCGCTTCGATGCTTGGTTAGAGCAAAGGACCAACAAAAAAAAAACAAAAATTTGCAAAAGATCATTTACTTTTTTAGGCTGCCCAGGGATTAATTTGTTCCATTTCGCTCTAATTTTTTTTGTTATTATTGTACCACGTTTGTATTCGCGTAATGGCAGACTTTGCCACACCGCGATCCCTTTTTAACCCACTTATAGTCGCCGACTCTATTTCAGCATTTGCCATGATTGTAAATTAAAACTAACTCTCTTACAACGACTCAGCTAGGTGAACTCGAGAACAGTACCAAAAATATCTTTGAATTTCTTCGCAAGTACGAACGTAAACAGACTAATTTTGCCCCAAAAAAAATCCCAAATCTACAATTTAATTCTCTAATTGTCAAGCAATGTTGCAAACATAAATATTTTTACTAACAAATATCAACAAACCATGTTTACCTCACCAAATGTCAAAAATCAAAATACAATTTTATTTTTCTTTGTTTAGAAACTTATAACTCGAATTTTTTCACAAATTTCTACAATTTTTATCAAGTAAAAATCACTTACAGATGCTGTGCTCACTGCTGGACTGGTCAACTACCCAAATGCTGCTCCTGGATACTTTGATAGGCTATCAAAGCCCTGGACTAGATGCTGCTACCTTTTTGTAGCCCCTTTGTCGGGACACAACACTCACTTATTTGTACTTGTTACGATTTTACGCAATTTTACCCACCGATTTTATTAAATCAACAATCCGGCTTTCGAAGGACCATGTTTTAAAGTCAACTATGGTTCAGCCTTTACACTTATTTTATTATTACTGTGTATCCGTAGGCTGAATAGCTGGCTCGTGTGTAGATCTGTTGATTTAATAAAACACTGTATTTAATTCCAACAGCATTTTATTCGTAAGGTAGCACTAACATTTTATTTACAATATTCACTTTATAACTTCCCACTATCTGAGAATACACTACATCAAATTACTAGTTACACTTCAAATTGCATTCACACATACGTTTCCATAATACTCAATACTTTCACATTGTATTAACTTATTGAACTTTGTTTTTGTTAACTGTAACTACATAGTACAAGAAATGTGGACAATTTCCACTCGGTGACGTGCTTTACTTTTTAAAAGCAGTCGTGTGACATGCACCGCCGAACTTTCGGGGAACAGTCCCCTTGATAAACTTATATTTTATGCGTTTAGCCAAACTCTGCTTGGCGACCGTCTGGAGGCTGCGTTGCCTCATCCCTTCTCGCGTCTGTCTCCCTTCCTCACGCAGCTTGGTAGGTAATTATTTTTGGTGAAGCGCCTAATTACATATGACAACAATGCCGCGCTGTTACTATGTGGGTTTTATGCTGAATCTTGGATATTTACGTATACGTGAGGAAAAGAGATGAACTAATAAAAACGCAGACAGCACAGGGTTTGTTATTGCATCGTGCGATAGCTACATAAGCGTTATATATACACTATATACATCAATTAGACTTCCAAGAATGCCATCAGTGGCGTACTTTGCTTCAACACTCAGCGTGTTCTCAACAGCCGCGTTGGTCGTATTTGTCGCACTCGTCGCGGTCGGATGCCTTTAAAGGAGATATATGTAAACGCATTCAAGCGGTACAAACACGACCGGCCGCATAGCCGCATCATTCGCAATGGTCGCATGGGCCGCGACCATCGAAAGTCTACCTTAATACCAGAGCTGGGCAGTAGTTAGCTACTAAGTAGTTGAGCTACTAGCTAGCTACTTTCTTGGTAGCAAATAGCTTTATTCGAGCTACTTTTAAAATCAAGTAGCTTGTAGCTGTAGCTTTTACATTATTTTTTAGAGTATTCATGAAGCTACTTTTAAAAGTAGCTAGTTACTTGAAAAAGCTACTTAAGCTACTTTCGGTAGCTTAAGCTACTCTCGATAGCTTAAGCTACTTTCGGTAGGAATTATTTTTTCAAATTAGATTTAAAGCATGATGCTTTTAAGGAAACAGATATTCAGTATTTGGAAAAATATATAGGGTGAACATAATACGTACTTTGGTTATGTATTGCCCAGCATAATGTCCCTTAAAGTAAAGCGTTATAAATTGCAAGCAGGGAACAAAATAAAAATGCTAGCTGGTGTACTGGAAAAAATTTGTAAATCATTGTCAAAACGATTTGAAAGTTAATTTTCTTTAAATACAAATTCGGAAGAAGCTGTTGTTGCAGCTGTAACAATTCCCTCAATTAAACTTCGTTGGTTACCCGCTTTTAGAGAAACTAATCCAGACGTTGATGACAATATAGTACAGAAAGCTCTTAATAACATTGGTACGAAAATAATTTAAATCCATATTGATAGAGGAAGTGATACGATTGAACATAAGGAAAATATGTCAGATTTTTTTTGACTCTAACGAATCACTCTTAACGCCAATAATTGCACCTGCAACGGCTGCAACTGATTCTGATGTTAACCGAAGACACTTCTTTATCGAATTAAAATTTTAAAGTTTCTGGATGACAAAAGGCAGCACATCGCTATGTTAGAAAATTATCCAATCCTTAAACAAATTATTATTATTTTCGTTTCCTACCTATATTAATACTCCGAGGCGAAATGGATTGTCAGACAGCTTATTTGAAAAGCTCGTTCTACCTAAAGGAAACTCTTTTTTGTAATAATATAATTTCCACCTTCGGCAAATAGTTACAATTAATGTTATAGTTAGTTTTATTGTTATTATGTAATTCTGTTGGGTACATTATGAATATAAAATTAAAATAATTTAAAGGATATTGTATTTTATATATTTATTTATAAACTTAGCATCTTGCCTTTGTTCATGATCATTAGATTAAAATTTGAAAAACTAAAAAAATGTATAAAACTTTGACAGTCATGTCAGTCATATATCAAAAAATATCTATTACTTTTAAGCTGGATTTATAAGCTCTCGCCGGCGTCGGCGCCAGCGCTCGTCTTAAACATGACTACTGGCATAGCCCCCTACATTTCCAAGCCGTGAAGTGAGAAAGGCACCGTCGCAAATCCTGTCAGAGGTAGACCGACTTTTAATAAGTAACTAACGCAACTTCCGTGCAGATTCGCCCGTTTAGGCGATAAAAATTACGGTTTATTTCAAACTATTTATTGAACTTTTTGCATTTTACTTCAGTATAGATAATATGCCTAATAAGTAACAAGAATATAATAATATAATATATATATACGTGCATGCGTATCTCTTTTACCTCCGCATACGGGACAGGCGCCCAAGCCTCCACCAGAACGGACATGTTTATGCATGTGTATTTTTCACTTTTGGACTCCATAATTAAGCACAAATATGGCCACCATGAGAGGGGTAAGCAAAAAACAAAAAATTTATATCTAAATTTTTGCTACATTCTTAAACGTAATGGACCTCCAAATACAACATGGCCATATCCCTTCCCCGCTGTATATCAATACAGATCAATCGATCGCACATGCCACCAGCGATGTTGCCAATTGTAAACCATTACACTCCGCCTAAATTTGGCCTTGGTCTATTTTTAGCATAAGACGAATAATAGGCCAATATATGTTGGGGTTTGGTAGAAATTTAATATTTTAGTGAGCTTTTAAAAATATAAATAGATACCTTGTTATGCAGAGAAATACTGATATGCAGTTAGTAGCTTTTTTTCACCAGCCCTTTTAAAGAAAATAATTTAATATGGTGCACTAAATTGATTTTTTTGCCAACGTTTCGCTTTATTAGTTTAAAGCTTCTCCAGGGCTTGCATTCAAAAAAGAGTGGTGAGCCAATTCGATGCGTCGAGTCTATTTGTTTTGTAATTGTTTTTGAGGTTTTTACAAAAGTTTTAAAAGTTTGCGAAAGTTTAAATTATTGTTTTGGAAAATCACACTCAAGTTAATGTCTTCTCATCCTAAACAAGTTTTTTTTTTTTATTCTTAGTGTCGAATTGGCTCACCCCTCTTTTTTAAATGCAAAACACTGAAGAAGCTTTAAACCAATAAAGCGAAACGTTGGCAAGCATTTGTTAGCTACATTTTTTATTGTCCTCTCTAAACTATCTACCTGAATGAAATAACATGCGTAAAGCGAACTACCAATATTTACCGAAATCCTCGCAAGACGAACTGGGAAAACTATAAATTAGACCTTGATGCGAAGCTTGCAGGGATCAAAGATACGGTAAACAATACACTAGAAGTCGAGTTAATCACAGATCAAATAGAAGACGCGCTGCAATCGGCTTTTATAGCAAACTGCCCTCCAACCATAACAGATTCTACCAGGAACGTGCCCTGATGGAGCAAAGATTTGGAAGTGAGAAGAGGACAAGTAAGAAAAAACTTTAATGTAGCGAAAATTTCAGGTTATTGAGATGCATACAAGGCATCCCTGACTGAATACAAAAGGAAGCTAAGAAAGAACTAAGAGAACATCCTGAAGGAAGCACTGTGAGACTATCGAAATCACTCCAGAATGTGCCAGACTCAGGATAATACCCTCTAAGGATCCACAAAACTCCATCAATTCCCTAAAATGGGGAGTACACTAAATCCGAGAAAGAAACAATGACCGAACTTTTTCAAGTACACTTTCCCAATTCAAGAATTTTAGACTAATCATCGCAGACCTGGAAGCTAAGGGAGGAAAATAGGACTCCTAACAGAGCCCGCAGGGAAAATTGGCAGATTGCCAAATTAGTGGTGACAAAGGAAAAGATCAGATGGACAATAAACTCATTTGAACCATTCAAGTCACCGGGACCAGACGGAGTATACCCAGCAATGCTTCAGCAGGGAACGGTCCTGCTAATCGTTCGATTGAAGCTTTGCCTCATACTAAGATCCAGTTTGGCCACAGGACACATTCCGAAATCTTGGAAACTGACAAAGACGGTATTCATACCTAAACTGGGATGACCAGATTATTCGGTGGCAAAGGCATTTAGACCCATCAGTCTTATGTCGTTCGTACTTAAAACACTTCAAAAGCTGGTTGATAGGCATAAGGGATGACGTCTTGAAACACAGACCATTTTATCAAGACCAACATGCCTACAGAACAGGAAAATCAACGGAATCTGCCCTTCACCAAGTGATCAGCAGGGTGGAGAGGGCTTTAGAAAACAGTGAAGTCTTACTGGGAGCTTTTCTGGACATAGAAGGAGCATTCGACAACACATCCTTCGCATCAGTCACTAGTGCAACCAGTGCTATCGGACTGGAGGAAACCTGCTGCAGGTGGATAGAAGGTATGCTTCAGGGCAGAATTGTATATACGGATCTGCTTGGCGAGACTTTGTCAGCACGGTTGACAGGGGGAACCAGCAGGGGGGGGGGGGGTATTCTCCACTGCATTCTGGAACCTTGTCATGGATGGGCTGCTACGCTTACTTAGCAGAGAAGGATACCATATATATAGCTATAATGACCCAAGGCAAATACAACACGACAGTATGAGATAGAGTGCAAAGGGATTTCAATATCGTGGAAAGATGTGTAGGGCAGGAAGGACTTAACATCTGTCCCCAAAAGACTGTCATTATCCCCTTTACATAACGCAGGAAAAAGAAGGGCTTAGGACTCCTAACCCTGCAGGGAGTAAACATTCCACTGTCGGAAGAGGTCAAATACTTGGGAATAACTTTAGAACACAAACTCACCGAGAATAAACACGTGCAAAAAACAATCCGGAAGTCGAAAGTAACCCTGGTAGTTACTAGACGGATGTATGGAAAAACATGGGGACTCTTACCCAAGCTGGTGCACTGGCTGTACAGTACACCAGCAATTACGTATGCAGCACTGGTCTGATGGCCAAAGACACAGCAAAAAATCACAATATCAAAGCTAGGAAGCCTATAAGGGGGCCTGAGTTAGAAGTGAGATCAGACCACACAAACCCTACATATCGCTATGACATACCATTCAAGACCGTAATCGACGACCGGGATGTGTGGAACAATAAAACACCAGATACTCCTGGTACAATAATCTGGTACACCGACGGCTCAAAAACCAAAGACGGTACCGGAGCAGGGATACACGGAGTAAAACCGAAGAGAGATGCCTATTTCTCCCCGGGTAAGTCTTCCACGGTGTTCCAAGCGGAAATCTACGCCATCCTACAGTGTGCATATGAAAACAATAGGAGGACTTATCGAAATAAGTGGATCCACAAATAATCCGACAGCCAAGCAGCCCTTAGAGCGCTAACATGCAATAAAGTGGCATCTAGTCTGTTATGGGAATGCCAAGAGGAACTAGTGGCCTTGGTAAAAGCCAACAAAGTAATACTACAATGGGTACCAGGACATAAAGGTATTATAGGAAACGAAAGGGCCGATGAACTTGCAAAAAGTGGGTCAGAGAAAACATTCATTGGTCTAGTACGAGATGTCATAAAACGATGGACAAGGAGTCAACACAAAATCTACTGGAACAATAGACAGGGATTAAACCATAGCAAATCTTTCATTGGGAACCCAGACCAGAACCTAACAAACATACTTCTTATGAGCAGAAATCAGCTGAGAATTACCATAGGAATTCTGACAGGACACATGGTCGTCAAGAAGCACCTGCACCGTATGCAACTGTACAACGGAGACTTAAGCTGCAGGTTATGTGGGCGAGAAAGTGAAACGGTACAGCATATTATTTGCCACTGCGAGTCATTGGATCGGAAAAGGTAACAAGTACTCGGGCAACCAAGACTAGAACCGGAGGAAATTCCGACACTCTCCCCAGTTGACTTACACAAACTAGTGCATGGAACTGGAATCAATGAGTGGGTGTAAGAATAAACTAGGGTGAGCACAATGGGCCAAACCTGGCCAAAATGCATCCGGCACTTGGACGGACCCCTAGAAGACAAAAAAAACTATCTACCTGTTTAAGAAATACTATCATAGGACACAAGTACTTCTATACTAAATTGTTTTACAGTAAATATAGGTAAGACTATTGAGTAGCAATTTTAAAATGAAGCTATGCATAATTACTAGCTCCCTCCCCGTCAGTATGAGGTGAAAGTCACCAGCTACATGAAATAGCTATTTACATAACGAGAGCTAAAAGTGATACTTCTGCAAGAGACTGCAGTTGAACGACCGACGCGAGACGGAGTTCGGTCAACAGTGCGGAAAAGACACTTTTGGCACGTGCTATGTACATACAATATTTTTTCCACGAGAGCATGCGGAAAATGATCTAAATTTGCTATTATCAAAGTGAAAATAAAATTCAAAACTCAAACTTATTTTTATTTTTTATTAACAAACGGTATTAAAGAAGAGTAACTTGCATTCAATAAATTAATTTTCCAGTTCCTATACCCAAAAATTAGATAGGTACATATCGAGTAACCTTTGTAATTTCATTTGAACGTCTTTACTGACAATCAAAAAATTAGCGTATTCCACACGTCAGTATTGAAAAAATTCTTAGCCCTAGTAAACAATTTCCGCACGCTCGTAGAAAAAAATATGTTCTTTTCTTAGAAGCCAATAAAGTGCACTAGGTGTAATATAATTATTTTTTGATATGATGGTTATAGATAAGTTTTCTTAAAATGGGCCCTTTTAATCACATTCGGCTTATTTATTAGTTTGCCAGGGACGGACTAGCTCTTAACACAGTAATGCTATTTTTTACACCCCATACGATAAAGGAACAACAATAATATTTTTGGACAGCTTAAATCTTAAACTAGAAAAAGATACTCTTGATTGGCATCGATAAAATGAACTGATTAGAACAAAAAAAATAATTTTTTTCATGGTTTTCATTGAATCATTTGGTATGTCGATGTCGGTTCAATATGAGCTCCTTCTATTCTTATGCATTCCTAGCCTATCTCTAAGAATTGAAGATTGTTGGACCCTTCACAATGCCTTAACATTGGTCCTTATTTCGCCACAATAAAAATTAATAATTTCCAATAAGTTTTCTCGATTGTCTATTGGACTAACATAGACTAGTTTTAAATAAAAAACCATATTGAACAAAAATATTTTTTTTTGCCGTAAACAGTTCATTTATCGATGTCAATCAAAATAGTACCACCTTTTTTTTTGGTTTAAGGCTTAAGTTGTCCAAAGATATTGTAGTTGTGCCTTTATCGTACAGGGTGTAAAAAAATAGCATTACTTTGTTAGAGCTAGTCCGTCCCTGGCAAACTAAATAAGCCGAATATGATTAAAAGGGCTCATTTTAAGGAGACTTGCCTAGTAACCATCATATTAAAAAATTATTAAATTACACCTAGTACCTATTTCAAAAGTTATTTAAAAACAAACGATTTCCAGGGGTATCCGTTATGGGCCCGTATCTCCGTAAGCCTTTGGCAAAAAATATATAGGAACTTGTCAAATTATTTTTATGTCTTCTATCTAAATCAGGGAGATTGCCCACATATTCTGAGACACCCATCTTATTTAAAATAAGCAAATTGACGCCTACTTCCTGTTTAACCGGAAATGTCAGATTCTTGAAAATATTTTAGGCGAATAGCCCCCATCGATATTAGTAAGCTACCAAACTTTCACATTTTTCCTAATTATAGTTTTTCCATAATCGATCGATGGGTTTCCTGGTGGGACACCCTGGACATCCTACGGCATGTCGAATATAAGAAAATGATTGAAAAATATCAAAACTAACCGGTAAAATTAATTTCATTTATCAATGGAATAGATGAAGTGAATAACAAACACAAAATAAGTTGTCAAAATTGGAACAGAACTATATTTTGGCCATTTTCCTTCAAGAAACACCAGATCTGTATAAATTTGACGTCGCCTCCAAGTACAAATCGAAAAGCAAATCATTTGTATTTTATTTTTAAAATATGATAATTTAAATGTTTTACTAAATATTCTCGTCGCATGTATGCGCCTCCTAACAGTGTTGTCGATTTTCTGGAGGTACAATAGACCGAGCGATGGTCGGATGAATCGAAGCATTGCCCGTTAGTCGGCGGTATACAGTATAAAACAGCAGCGCCACGTGGTGGAATTACGCTGAACTCATTTGTGTAACTGTGCTTGTATACCGTACCGATATGCCTCCACCAAAAATTTTGCCAACAGACGTTTCTTGACCTTGATGATTGTTTGGAAAGGTTATACATAGGGATTCGTTTTCGCCTCCGGTTTTTCGCAAGCGCCTCCGATTTTGGAGGCGTCTGCGTCCACAGAGTATATGTTTTGGTGGTGTATAAGTCAAAATGCATGTATATATATATATAATATAATAATAGGAAATTTAAATTAACTTAAAAAAATTAGTGATTTTTAAACCTACTTTAAAGTGGAAAGCTTTCTTTTTTTTTGATGAAGTATTTTGGTGTTGAAGGTCATTTCTGTTTTTTTGTGTAATTGTTTAGTAATATATTGCTAAGAGTAAGTGCTACTTTATAAAACATTTTTCGATAGAGCTTTCTTCACAGGGACATGTCTCATTAAGCGGTATCAGAAAGCTACCACTTTCTAAACTAGCCAAAGCTAGTTTAGCTAAAAGAACTTGGTAATTTTGCCGATTCAAAAATTTAAGCTTAAGTTCTTTAGTAGCTATAATAAACTGAAAAGCTGCAAATATATGAAAGTATATAATATTTACTTCATAGGTAGCAAGACATAACCCCCCCCCCCCCTTTGCAAAGAATCAAAATATTCAACCCCCACATTTAAACCTATGACTCGAACAATAAGGTTTTCAAAGTTGAAAAAATAGTCCATACTTTCAATGAAGTCAATGTAATATAAATGAAACAATGCAATCTTCCTCCACAGTTTAATTATTATTAAACTGTGGAGGAAGACTGCATTGTTTTATTTATAATAAGGTTTTTGCAATCCATGCATTTTAATTTCCTATTTTTGTAGATAGAATGGGCTATATAATACATACAGGGTGGCTGATTAGTGCGAGGAAGTCCAATATCTCCGTTGTTCTTAAAAATATCGAAATTTATTAAATACAAAGGTTCTAGGATAAACAAAAGCGCACATTTTAAAAATATTTTTGGATATACAGGATGCTCCAAAAAAGTGGGGTTTAGCAAAGATGTATTTTTTCAAAAGGAACACCCTATATGTTATATTATTTTTGGATGCTACATAAAATTACAGTTGTTTTTCAATAAGTGCATTGTAGTTCTAAACTTAATAGTTTTAGAGTTATCGACTTTTCCAAAATGATATTTTTGAACTTTGACAGCTTCTAATTTTCTAACGGTACTTCTTAGAGCAAAACGGCTTACATGTCCCTATCTTACTTTTTAATTGTCTTCCCAAAAATATTAATTTCCGGTTAAACCGGAAGTACTATATTTCCGACTTTCAAGTTACATCCGGTTTAACCGGAAATTGATATTTTTTTGAAGACAATTAAAAAGTAAGATAGGGACATGTAAGCCGTTTTGCTCTAAGAAGTACCGTTAGAAAACTAGAAGCTGTCAAAGTTCAAAAATGTCATTTTGGAAAAGTCGATAACTCGGAAACTATTAAGTTTAGACCTATAATGCACTTATTAAAAAATTACTATAATTTTATGTAGAATCCAAAAATAATATAACATATAGGGTGTTCCATTTGAAAAAATACATTTTTGCTAAACCCCACTTTTTTGGCGCATCCTGTATATCCAAAAATATTTTTAAAATTTGCTCTCTTGTTTATCCTAGAACCTTTGCATTTAATAAATTTCGATATTTTAAAGAACAACGGAGATATTGGACTTTCTCGCACTAATCAGCCACCCTGTATACCTATACATTTAAACAGACTCATCCAACTGGTAATCCTTAAGATAATCCGATTGAAATATGTAAGGAAACTCTAATATTTCTGTACTTTCAATATCATGCTTAACAGAGTATTTGATTTTAGCACTGTCAAATTTTTTAACCCTGACTTTACAATACTTTGAAGTCTAATTTTTTTTTCTGATTCGAGGATCTGTTTTAATGATACATGACAGTTACAAGTTACAACCAGAAAGGTTCCTATATCGGCCAAATCTTTTTTCAAGGGTATCTATTTGAAATTTACCAGCTAAAATATATTTTTTTTTCAAAATGGATAAATGAGTATTCTATAATTTCTATTAGAACTGTGGTATTGGTACCTACTACGTTTAATAGCATCATAAGTGTCCGTAGTTAAATTGGTTAAACTCACCCCTTCTGGATCGTTATGCCATATATCAAGCCAAGTCACAAATTTCTTTAGCTAGTTTACCTTCAAATCATTTTTTAAATATATTATTGGGGTAGTTCAATCGTCCCTTTTTTAAACCTTGCCGTACGCAAATAAAAACATTTTGCCAGTTAAACAAACATTGGAACTAACCTTAAGATTTTCCTATAATGATAACATTGATAACTAAAACTCGGGAAAATAACAAACAACGTATACATCAAGGCTTGTCGATGCACTTCACAATCACAAGCACAAGAACACAAACAAAAATAGCGAATGATCGGTCTACCTGCAACGTTGCCAGACTTTGTCCTTCATAGCTTGGAAGTAAAAGAAGCTGTGCTACTGGGCATTTATAAACTTAGCGTTCGCGTTCGCAGTGTTGACAAACAAAAATATAATCTGACAGTTCTGACATTTTTAGTTTGTACTCTTGGTGGTGTGTGGCAGATGTCAAAGATGACTTGACAGAAATGCTAAAATGCCATTGGTTATGACGCGGCGCTACGGATTTTCTATGAACGCCGCGCGCCGGCGCTGGAAAGATAAAGATGGTTTAAAACCACTCTTATTACGATTCACTTGTTTAACTCCCAGCGCCCACGCCAGCGCGAGCGCCGACGCCGGCTTCGAGTTTATAAATCCAGCTATAATTCTTTGAAAGTATGGCAAAAATAATTTTTTACGATGAACCTCTCGTATTCTGCACTGTTAAAAAGATGCTCAATAATTTATTTATACTTAGGCATATAAATAAAACTTTAATATTTTTATTTTTATCAATATAATTATTAATAATAAACTCTTTTAATGCCGAAGAACGCAGTTTTTCAAAACTGCATTCACTGACATAAAGTAAAATACAGAGTAACTTATAGACGTAGCTTGTAGCTAAGCTACTTTTATTTAAAAGTAGCTTGATTATACGGTAGCTTAGCTACTTTAATTTTAAGTAGCTAGCTACTTTTTTCCAGTAGCTTGCCCAGCTCTGCTTAATACCCCATCATTTTGATTGTACTTAGCTTCATTATAAATTTTGTTGTATCCCTGTAGGTGAAACTGTTCGACATTATTGAGTTTCCACGTTTCAGTGAGTAGGCTAGCATTAAGTTCGCACGCAAAATCATATAAGACAGAGCGTCCACCACGGTGCCAAAGGTGTGCACTTCAAGTGAAGAGATATGAGGTGCGCATGAGGTTGCCGGTTGGTATGAAGTGCATAGTACCATGCTCTTATATGCAGTGACGCATACTGAAGCCGTGCGAAAGAAGTGAGTCGCCTCACTATGCAGTGCCGCACGGCACGCGTGCTAAGAAATAGGACGTGCGCCGAATTATAGCTTTTCAGGTTACATCTTGCAGTGTTCCGTATTGATTGACATTGACATTTCCAGGACGGTTTACCACTGGACAGTTATTTTAGTATCTACAATTTTAATATAAATATGTGATGATCAGAAATATTAAATTCGGGTAGCATGTAGAATCATATAGAATGCTAAAACATCTTCATCATCGGACGATGACATTTTAACAATGGCATTAACCTTTGCTCCTCTACGCACTGCATGCAATTCGTACACTCTTTTGATATGCATGCACTTCAAGCACACATAAAGTGCGTTTCAGGTGTGCTTCACGGAGACTTCACCTCAAGCAATTCACTGCTCTGGTGGACGCTCTCCCTAAGAGTAGTTTCTGACTGATGACATTTTTTTTCTATACTTCGTATATTGAAGTGATATATTAAGAAACCGTTACTGTTTTTTGTAGATGTGCGTTTAATGTGTCAGTGTTTTCGGCTTCTAACATGTCAACCCCAAAATCATCAAAATTTCTTACGTAATTTAGCATAATTCAATTTTGTTAGTCTTAAATTGGCAATTTCATAATTTATTAATTATCCTAGAAAACGGCTTATGTTTAAGACCGTTAATTATTTTTCGTAGCGTTTCTCGCATATCTTGGGCTGTACAATACCTTTTGTCTTTTTCTCTTGGACGTTTTGCCGAACTTTTGTTTTTGGGCCACTCATTTTTCAGGTTTGTTTGATCGTCCAAGGCTTTAGATCGAGTACGACATGAGGGACTATGACAGTGGCAACCTTTTGTCATGGATAATATTTCACTCTTTGCGTACGGTAGCTCTTATTGCGGAGGCACTAGGTCATGGTCCGTTACTTACTTTCGCCTTGCCTTCGTCGTGGCTTGCCTTGGGCGCCACCTGGTTCGATAGAAGTCCAAACCAGGAAAAATATAGCGAATGTCAGTACTTATTGGAAAGTTACACAATAAATACAACTAAAATCTTCCCACACAACAATAAGGTTTTTATTAAGAAAGAAATGAAAAGAAAAGGGGGTTTAGGCAGCTGTGTTACAAGTTAAAAAGATATTTAATATTATGGCTTATTTAAATTGTGAATGATTAAAACAAAACCTTTCTGGGCGCAAAGATTTTCTAAAATCTTATGAATCTTTCAAGGATGTTCGGTTATAAAAATGTTGTTACCTTTTGCCGAGATAGCCTTACATAAAAACAATGATTAATTTAAATTGATTATAAAAAAGATGTAAAATGAAATTATAAAACCAAAATATTCAAAAATTCAAGAGCAATTGTAGGTGTTTGGCTTTTTCCTACTGGGTAGACGCTGTTAACGTCGCTTTTTTGGATCTGGGTATGCAATGCGTTATTTAGTGTTTTTATTGTAATATTTATTAAGTTCTTGTTTTGTGGATCTAATTTAAGCCCATAAATGATAACATTATTTTTTCTAACTTTTCTTTCAAGAGCGATGCAGAGGGTTTTATGCGAAATTATGTCTTTTGGATAGTTATATGTCTTGGCAGAGTCACGTTGCGGCCATAGATAAAGCTGCTTCACAGTTTGTGTATTATTTTGTAATTGAACAAGATATTACTAATATATTTCAGAAACCATGACACCCAGTCGTTCAAAATACAGAATTATAAACCGAGTTTCCGCTTTTAAAGAAAATCAAACTGTTAATACAAGGTAAAAACGATATATTTCCTACTGATTTTGTTACCTTGTTTTTAAGTGAATCTATTACAAAGTTTGTGCGTGGCTCCAAAAAGTTGATGAGGCGGGTTTGCAGCCCACTGCGGCTCACCCCGCTTATTCGACAAAAATACATAAATTTGATGACATAAAAAATCAATAGAACACGTTGGATACATTTCACATCACTTTTATAACACTTCCGCATTTTTATAGCCAGTAACTGTACCCTAGAAAATGTCGATTAATAGTGTTAGAGTATCCAAAAATCATTAAAATCTATTTGATTCAAGAAGTTTAGGAAAACTAATAAAATTTCATACCTTTGACTAGTATTGGAAAATTCCTGTAATTTATTTTTCGTTACGAACGTTCGCCAACTTTCGTGAAATTTTGGGAATTTACGAGAATTTTGGGTAATTAACAACCAGCGCCATTGAAAGTTGCCACTTTTGTGGAGAATGAAATTCTAAGGAACTGGATGAGTGATAGCGTGATGCGTCAGGTTCAATAATAATAAAAATTAGAACATAAATATTTATTTAACATTACACAGCAGTACTAAAACATTTAAAATATTGTTAACAAAACCAACCATTTACTCATAGTGGTTTAAAAAAATAACTAAAAAAAACGTATTTTTTAAAGCAGGTTCCTACTGAGAAAACAAAAAAGGAGCTTCAGTTATGTAAAAACTATACAAGCATTAAAAGAACATAGTACATTAAAAACAAAAATTAAAAATTTTAATTTGGAATTTCCAAATCCGAAAAATCTTCAAGACCAACAGAACAATTGGTGTCATGAACAGAGTAGTCTTCATCCAGTTCAATATTAGAACTCTCACTACAAGATCTTCTGCTATCTTTTATAATATAGGTTGTATTGTTTAATTGTGGGTTAACACTTTGATTGACATTAGATAGACCAGCCTCAGCTATATCTTCGAATCTTGTGTGGTTTTTGCAACTGCTTCATTCATATTCAAAAGCTTCGAATTATGGGCAATAAATAAGATTTTGCCAGACCTTTCCGTGGTTAATCTATTTCGCTTTTTACAGTGAATAAAGGAGAACGCACTGAAAGATCGCTCGGTTGCTGCGCTTTTCGCAGGCATTCCCATAATGGCAGTGGCTATATCTTTTAAATCGGTTTTGCAACAAATCCCTGTCCACCAAGAAATACTGCCGGTTTTTTTGCTGCCTCCCAGACAAACGGTAACCGTCACAAATTACTTTTTGCCAAAAAGTGTGTCAATTCTGTAGAAATTATGTCCTTATTTTGTTGAAATTTTGGATATACCGATAATATTTGATCAAGAAATTCCATGGCACGAAAATGTCCATCATTACTTAATTGAGAGCCACAGTATTTGGGATCCAATAAATAAGCGGCCAAATGCAATGATTTAAAAATCACCTTTTTTCTATTTTCGAGAAGACTCAACAGTTCTTTTTCTTCTGTTGACTTAACAGGCAAACTTTTAACCTCATTGTTTAAACAATTTTCAATTTCCTTAACAGCAAGGAAAACCTTTGAAATTGTGTGCTGATCTCCTTCAAGAATAGTTATCAATTTTACAATTGGTTGTAGAATTTTTTTAATCTTTTCTAGTCTAATCCAAAATATATCGTTATCTAAAATATTGTCCCTTACGGTCCTGGAAAATTTATTGTTTTCATTCTCGCTAACAACAAAAATCTGTAGTGCTTCCTTAGACATGATCATAGAATTGAATCCTAACATCTCTTTACAGGCAGTTTTAGACTTTTTGTTACACCATACTTATTTTTTTGAACCATGCTAAAAGTAGCCAGATTCCTGTGTGAGCTAGCTATTTCTTTAATTATGTCTTTGCATGAATGTTCAACATTTTTGAGTGAACCCAACTTCATTATGTCTCCAACAAGTAGGTTTAAGGTATGGGCTGCGCAAGAGTACGGTGTTAAATGTTGAAACTCCTCAGCAATAATTTTCTTAGCTTTTTCCATTGTCCGAGATTACTCCAATTACTTTTGAGGGATCAATGTCATTAATAATATATTTTTTTAGTTCTGACGCAATATAGTCTCCAGTATGCTTTTCAACTCTTGTTGCCATAGTTTTTAGAATTACAGGTTCTGGGGTAGTTACCACAAAATTCAAAATCCCCTCGTTCCTGAAAAAAAAAATATATAACCCATTAGTTCTTAGTTCTCACAATAGTTGATACTTATATTTCATAAATATTTGTATGTTTATTATATCTTGCATCTCTATCTAAGGCACTTAAATAACCTAATCTATTTTTTAAATTAAGTATTTAAAAATGTTACCAATTTATATTACCGAATATTTGTCCAGTCATCGCACTGTATAGCTAAATTTGTTGACATCTGAATTTTGGATTGTATCTGGCCTTGAACTGAGTCATATTCATTATCCAACAGTCTGTGCTCTAGATCATACCTACTTGGCAGCTTGTATGATGGTCGTATTGCACTAAAAAAGGGCTTGCCAGCATCTGTTCTCAACTATTCTTAACGGAGGAATAAATGGCCTTTGCTAATAATCTATCCAATTGGATTTGTAAATTGTTAATTCATGACAAAAAAACATGCCTCTCATGATCATGATGAAAATAAATAAATACCTATTCGTTATTAGTGACTCTGTCTACAAAACTTCCAACTGTCGAAGTAAATGATTCGTCGACAAACCCGATAGTGGCGTTTTTGAAGAACTCTCCGAGTCGCTATTCGTCGTTCCAAGCTCCATTTCTAAAAGAATTAAAAGTTTTAGTCTACATATTCAAAAAAATAAAATTAACCTGGCAATCTTACCTTTGCTAAATTTAATTGTTTTCGAAAATTTTCCTCGAACGTTTGTTGGACATCGATTACACCTCTTCAGATGCAACGTCATGCGAGTTGCATTTTTGCAATATGTCTGATCACAAAACTTACAAGTGTACACAGTTTTATTGTTAATATTTTTTTGTCTAAAGTATTCCCAAACTAAACCTTTATAATTCGGCATATTTTACTCCGTTATATACAGGGTGTCCGAGATAAGAATGGTATAGCATTGGAATCTTGGAAACGGTAGGAATTAGAATGTTGGTTAAATTAGGAAAAAGTTGCACAATTTAAATACCTTTTACATGGTGTTTGCAAAATTAAACTATCTTTAACCGAATTCGATATTTTTTAAAAAAAACTTATTTTTTGCTGTATTATTTTTTATTTATTTGTTGCATTATTTTAACAGATATGAAAAAATGAAAAATACTTTTTTATTGTCACTTTTTAAGCTGAACAAGATAGCCTTTACAGATTTTCAGTACGACGTTTCGTTTTCGAAAAACCATCCTCAATATTCTTTTTTTAAATACAGTCCTGTATTTTTTTTTTAATCGAAGGCTATTTTGAACTCTAAAATAACTGATCTATCACTTGAACAAATTTTCAGCTTTTTCTCTATCATAGATTTTTATTATGTAACGAATAAAATCCTTATATCATAAGACCGTACAATAAACATAGTGGGCTTTGAAATAAACGTTCGTCTTTCTTGACAACTTACTTCTGTCATAAATACAAAATTTAATTAGGTACGAGGTCTTTCACTTCGTTTAAAAATGGTTGTACATTTCACTTTTGAGGAAAAGTTTGATATGTTAGAGTGTTACATTTTATGCCATAGAAATACTCGAGAAGCTGAGCAAATGTATTTAAATAATTACCCAGAGAAATTACAACCAAATAAAAAGATGTTTGGAAGAATTGTTGCCAATTTATTGCAGTATGGGTCATATAATAAAGCAGTTGTTACTAGAAACAAACCATTTAATGAGGAAATGAGGAAATTCAAAATAATGTGGCATTAGCTGTGACGGAAGACCCTACAACATCAGTTAGAAACATTGAGAAAGTAAGTGGAACGCCAAAATCTACGGCACATTTTATTTTGCGTAAGAACAAATATCACCCGTACAAATTTCGAATCTGCCAAGGACAAAAACCGGGAGACGACATAAGGCGAAGGGTATTTTGCGAATGGTACACTAGGCAATGTAAAAACGACGAAAATTTCGTCAATAAAATTTTATTTTCTGATGAAAATATGATAACCAACAACGGAATCTGTAACAGAAGAAATACGCATTATTGGTCCACAGAAAATCCACGGTTGTACAAAATGGCTAGACACCAAAATCGTTTTGATTTCAACATGTGGGTAGGAATTTTGGGAACAAAGATAATTGGGCCAATTTTTTACCACGGAACACTAAATTCGGAGCGGTATCGAAATTTACTGCAGCATAATTTGGAAGAATGGTTCGATAACAACTTACCACTAGCAGAAATCAATAACTTTTGGTTTCAACAAGATAGGGCCCCCGCTCATAATTCTAGAATTGTCCAAGAATATTTAACAGATAGATTTCCTGACAGATGGATAGGTGCGCGTTCAGCTGTTTCTTGGCCTGCACGATCGCCTGATCGAACTTATTTGGACTTTTATCTCTGGGGGTACATCAAAAACTATGTGCACCAACGTAATTTTCAAACGGAGGAAGAATTGCGTCAACTGGTTTTAGAAGCATTTCAAACGATTACCCCAGATGTACTTAACAATGTTTTGAATTCCACAGTTAGACGATGTTACCTATGCTTAGAAAATAATGGCCATTTGTTTGAACACTGTTTGTAATTAAGTTCTAATTTAGTATTATGTTAATAAATGTTTTTCGAGCATTCAGTGCCGAACTATGGAGATTTTTCTTGAATATTTTTAAACGACAGCTAAAAAGCTGAAAATATGTTTAAACCAATGCAAGTGGTACATCAGTTGTTTTAGAGTTCAAAATAGCCTTCGATTAAAAAAAAAACACAGGACCGTATTTAAAAAAAGAAAGTTGAGGATGTTTTTTCGAAAACGAAACGTCGTACTGAAAATCTGTAAACGCTATCTTGTTCAGCTTAAAAAGTGACAATGAAAAAGTATTTTTAATTTTTTTATATCTGTTAAAATAATGCAACAAATAAATAAAAAATAATAGAGCAAAAAATAATTTTTTTAAAAAATATCGAAATCGGTTAAAGATAGTTTAATTTTGCAAACGCCATGTAAAAGGTATTGAAATTGTGCAACTTTTTCCTAATTTAACCAACATTGTAATTCCTACCGTTTCCAAGATTCCAATGCTATCCCATTCTTATCTTGGACACACTGTATATAAGTACTTATGTCCTATTCTCTTACCCCCAACAAATCAACCAAAACTTTATCCAACATGAACGCGATGTTATCACAATATCACAAAAATGCCACTAAGAGCTCGAGATCTCACAAAGGTCAAACCAAACTGCGCTATTTTGCAAGTCTATGCGAGTTAAGACCTAAAGCGGAATGTAGAGGCGCGAAGAAGCGTACAGCGCACCAGTGCACCGAACAACGTTGTCATATCAAGCAAATTTGTTTGGTAACGTTCGCTTTATAAATTCTCAGTAACTTTCCGATAAATTTTCCTCAACATTCTTTTATAACTTCCCCAAATAGAAACTTTCGCTTTAACGAGAGCGAACTTTACCGTAAATTACGGAATTTATGCAAACGTTCGCTCGGTATAGTTCGCTACTCACAACACTACCTTTGGCGCTGTCTTATAGAGTAAATGAAACAATTTCGGATATAACTAAGTCGGCCTAAATCGATCTATCCTAATGTAAGGAGTTTGCCTAAGCTTGGTACATGTATTTTCCGGACACACTGTATAATGTATTTAACAGGAATAGAAAGGCCAAAGTAGAACAATTTACAAAATGGGAAGGTATTCGTATATTACTAAGGCTTTGTCGCATACAAAAATAAACAATGGTCGAATACGTAATATAATACTTACATAAAGTCACAGGATCAATGATTTCCAACGACAATTCAGGCGTTTCTTATAAAAAGAAGCCGTGTTAAAAAAAAAAACTGAAGTAGGTATATAACATCAATAGATACCCAGCTCAATTAATTTTAAGCCAGGCTACTGGCAAAAATATACAGGATCTCCAGTAGGGTTGCCACCTTTTTATTGTTGTTGACCTGGAGACTATGCCAGGCACGTAGCCAGGAGTTCCTCCCGGGGGCTCGCGCCAGAGGCGCGAAAAAAAATAGCGGCGCAGGCGAAAATTGTTTGGGAGCCACGCCCTTTTTTGAATTATAGTGCTTGGTTTTCAAGTGGAAAAAATAAAAATTCTTTTATTTTTATAAGTTTTATAAGTATGGTCTTGAAATATTATATTATAATAATAAATATAGAAAAAACTTTGATTCTTAAATCATATTAAAACTTTGGGTATTGGTAACTATATCATAAAATGTAACAAAAAACTGTAACTTTTAACAAAATTATACTAAACACTCGAATAAACATTAACAAAAATAAAATGTGTAAAAAAGTAATAAGTATCAATAAAGGATGCAATTGCCAGAAAATATAAAAGTACTGACAAGAAAAATGGAGCATTTGAAACTTTATAGGATACAAAAAATATAAATGTCATTTTATTTATTCAAGTTAAATTTGTATTTACTGTTGCTTTGACAAGAATGTAATAGTGCCTTTTGTTCTTTTTCTCCAAAAATTCCGCAAATTGTTGACAAGACATATTAAAGTTTATTTTCACGCATAATTCTGCCTTAACTAAGCCAACGTGCATTCTATTTCTCTCATCTGTCCAAAGATTTAACATTAACGAAAATATTCTTTCCGGAAATGCGTTACTAACCGGAATTGAAAGAATTTTTCCAACAATCTTGAGCAAATTAGGTAAATCAGATATTTGAAATATTTTACACCAAATTTCATTGTTTCCAAAACTCTTATGATCTTTTTCAAATTCCTGTAGCCAACTTTTAAGAATAACAATTTCATTGTATAATGCGTCATCGTCGACATTATTTATTTTTGCTGCATCTTTCGCTTCCAGTATTTTTTTAAAGCAAATATTTGCTTTATGCTTCTGTAAATTTAAACAGTCAAAATACTGAAAGGGGCTGTTTTGGAAATCGTAAAACTTGGATATGTAGTCAATTGTTTTTTGGTACCCTAGGTTTGCCTCTTTCACAAACATTTGTTTTTCTCTCGGTAGAAGGTACTTTAAGGCTGCAAGCACCTTGCTTCCAAAAAATTGATCATTTTGCCTTTGGGTTATTTGTTTCTTTCAATCGCACATGATGTCATGTAATTCAGTGCTTGTCAACTGATTACTTTCCAGTTTAACAATGTGGGTATTTAAAATGTTCATATAATGGTGAACAAAGTAAATGTAACACTCCGAAACTAGAATCTCAGAGCCAAGATCATCTTCTAGGCCATGTTCTTGTTTATTTATGAATTTCCAGATATTTTTATCGCAACTTTCTTTTCCTAAGTCAAGAAAATATTTTTTTACAGCTGGCCAACATCTTAACAGTCTATCCAGAGTGCCATATAAAGAAAGCCATCTTGTTATTACATGTCGCAACATTTTTTGGTAGTCCATTTGTATAGGTATTCAAAACACTCTTTTAGATCAGATTCTTTGCACTGTTGGAAAATTCTGCATATATTTTCAAAATCAAATTTTGCACGTCATATGAAAGAGCTTTGAAGGCATTTCTGCCAGCGTTATGTATCACATGGCAATTACAATTTGCTTTTAATAATCCTGCATTGATATCTAGAAGTTTTTTGCGAACGGAATTATGGACACCATAATTAACGGAAGCGTTGTCGGCACTATATGAACTTATATCCGAAATCTTAAGCGAACACTTTTCTAAAATAGTTAATATGCTTGTTGTTATCGATGCGGAAGATTCATCGTTATTTTCTATAAATTCCAAAAGTTTATTCTGGATTCCATTTTTTACGCTGAAATATCTAACCGCGACCGGAAATAGCTTTTGGTTTCCTTTGTTAGACGCATCAGATAAAATGGCAAATGGCAATGATGACTCTGAATGACTTTCATTTCAGCTAAGACATTCTCAATACTTTTAGGAGCAAGACAGTTCTCTACAATGGCTTCTGCTTTTGTTCTCCCACAGTGCACTTTTTTCGCCAGTGCAGAATCTCGATATAAGTAAGAGTTTAATTTTATGGCACAATCTGTACTTAAATAACTCTGGTGATGGGTGACCCCATGATATACCTGAGCAACTTCAATCATAGACACAACACTTTCCTCGTCACTATTTTTTTTGGAAAAAATGCAGTTAAAAATTTATTTTTAGCACTGCTGGTTACGGCAGTAGAATGTCCTTTGCTTTTTAGATGCGTTTTTAGAGCCTTCTCACCCTCATGTTTTATAGTGAATTTTACAATACAAATAAAACATTTTGCGGTAAAATTGTCCACTTTAACAAGCCAGTCTTTATAATTATTATTGTGCCTCCAAGAATCTTAAAAAGAAGTAAAATATTTACGTCTTTTCTTCGTAGGTATCGCATGCAAAGACGATGTACTTGGTCGATTTGATATCGCCTCATTTGAGTCGCTTTTGCTTGTTTCATCACTATCGCTCATGTTACCAAATCAAAAGATTACATTAACTAATTACAGAAAACAGATTTTCTGAATTTCAAACTAACATATCCTAACAAATCACAACTTAACCAGAAAACGTCGCCAACTAGCAAACAGTTCGCTCTTGTTCACCGACAGGAATAAAAAACGAATAAAGATAAAATGACGTTCAAATGCATTTTGCCCTGCCGCGACAAGGTGTTGCCATGTTGCCAAGAACCCTAAAATTACTAAAAATTGCCGAATATTGTAAAAATGCAATTTAATTAAATAAATTGCTTTCTTAAGTGTTAAATTATCCTTGACCTGGAGAAATTGATGCATAACCCGTAGCCTGGAGTAGCATGGCTCAAACCTGGAGACTCCAGGCCAAACCTGGAGGGGTGGCAACCCTAATCTCCAGTAAGTGTATGGCATACTCTGGGGAGCGTATAGGGGAGGTCAATATAACCCTAATTTGTCATAGAAAAAAATTCCTAACGTCCAAAAGGTTTACCCAACTTACCTTTCGGCTCTAGCTTTTGAACCGACATTTAATGAAACTTTAATATTTTATGTAGGCCATAAAGGCTTAACAAACCATACTACAGTAGATGTTTTACATCGTCAGGCAAGTCAGGAACATACTTGCCACCACACTCGTTGGGCCCAAAATTTTGACAGGTGTCATTTTACAGAACTGAAAGCTGATTTTGTAAATACTCTGGTCATTCCTCTCTAAAGAAGCTCCCTAAACGTTTCAAGTGCTTAAGCACTCATCATCAGGGGAGTAGCTAGAAATGGACAGAGCTGACTCAGTGGTGCTGGTGGTGCGTTTTACGATCTAACCCAGGTGGTGCAGGTGGTGCGTTTTACGATCTAACCCGGGTGGTTCGGTGGTGCGTTTTATGATCTAACCCGGGTGGTTCGGTGGTGCGTTTTATGACCTAACCCGGGTGGTTCGGTGGTGCTGTTTACAAAATAACCCGAAATTAAACCCGACTTTTTACGATCTAACCCAAGTGCTTTCATGAGGCGGCTTCTTATCTAACCCTAACTTGAACCTGAATATTTATGAACTGACCCGAGATAAAACCCGACTTTTTACGACCTAACCCGGATGCTTTCGCGAGGCGGCTTCTCATCTAACCCTGATTTGAACCTGAATATTTATGATCTGACCCGAGATAAAATCCGACTTTTTATGATTTAACCTTAGTGAAACGCCGCTGTTAAAGCGGGATAATTAAATCCCAATTTTTATAAGCCATCCTTAAACCCAACTTTTTACGATGCGACCTGAGCCATCCTTAAACCAGACTTTTTATTATTTTCCCTTAGTTGAAACGCCGCTGTTAAAGCGGTATAGTAAAAAACATTATTTATATTTTCTAACTTAGTGAAACGCCGCTGGCGGGTAGTAAAGCGAAATAAAACCCTAATTTATATGGTCTAACAAGATAAGTATAATAAAGCGGTACATTTGTCACCACAATAATTATTTATACCTAAATGATCCTCTCAAACCCTCTGCCGACTCGATTTAAAAAGAAAGGGACATAAACCTCTATTTATTATTCCGAAGGACCCTCATTAAAATTCAGTAGCATATCTAATAATTGTTTTCAATTTTTGCACCACTTATAGAAATACAATAAAATAATTACCATCTAGAACCATTAACTAGCGATTTCTTTGTACTGGAAATGGATAAATTATAGGACTATCTTGTAATGAAAACAGAGTAATAAAAAGTAAATAAAACTTAAATACGTATAAAATACCAAGCAGGTATAGGTACTATACAACTTGTGTTCGCCATCAGGTAAAAGCCCTCATAATGCTTTTATAAAAATTTCGGATAATATCATAATATAAGTAAATAGGCTACAATTTCAGGAAAAAAGTAAAAAAAATTAATTCACAGTGTAAAATTGTAGTTAAATGGATTGTAAATACGAAATAATATAAAAAGCTACCTTTTGTTTGCGATGATGTATGCACAATAACTCTATATTATTCGGTCCTTAAACTGAAAATACCCACTAGATAGGTATCATAAGCTGTATTTGTCATCAGGTAGAACCCCCAATAAAATTATGAATATCAGGCGTAGGCAACAATAAGCAAATCACGTTGGTTTTTTAATTTATTATTAATCTGGCTAACTTAAGAAACTCACAATATAACGACCATCCAAAAAAATCATAATACATTACTGGGTGTGAAAGCAATTGCGCTGCAAAATATAGTGTATACCGACTCTGAGGTAGTTAATTAAAATCCCAATTAGCGCTAAAAAAAAATCAATTAGATATTTACTTTAGATATTTTAATAAAAAAATTCAATATTATTAGCGTCACCTACGCATAGGGTTAAAAAGTATGAGAAACTTTGTGAATATCATTTCCCGTGATTCTCTCGACCACCACATCGATGTCACATTTCAATATTCTCATCAACATTTAACTTTTGAAATTAGCATAACAACAAATCCTTTACAATGAATTAAACAAACGCATACATAATTTTAAAATCACATAATAAGAATATAAGCTAAAATCTAACAAGTTCGGACTACTCGAATGACGTCAGTTTACATCTGTAGAGAATACCCAACTCTCGAATCATAAAAAATGGTCAAACTTTGTCGGCAAATACCCTTCTATGATGCAGGGGAAGGACAGGTAACTCGAGATGTTTATAAAGAAACGTTAAAGAACATTATTTGCTTATTTCTAGACTCTTAAAAATTAGATGCAATCGAACAATAAATGTTTTCATCATGTATATTTATGAGTAACACATTACCTTCGACATACATAAATTCAAATTGATAATTACTTGTCTTAGTACTTTTTTAGAAGCTTGAATCATTGCATATAACCGTCTGAGGATACCCAAACTTCCCCTAACATATTTCTCCGCAACCGGGGAAAAAGAGGTAGAAAAAGCAAAATAACAACTCCAAGTGTCTTTGCGAACAATCGGCAATAAAATAGAGTATTTCAGTTTTTAATTTTTCGTAAATAAAAGTTGGTTAGATTAATAGTCTCTGTGAATATAATAACATAAGCAAAGTGATATGCCGTAAATTTAGGAGTACAGTATAAATTATGCCTCTATTAAAATATACCGCAATAACTAACTACCAAAGGATTTTTGATATTTTGAATATATTTGATGCTCATAGCATTATCACATTTCCAAAGGCTCTAAATTTTAGAAAAATGTTCTAATAGAATATGTCTATCAATATAAAGTAAAGGTATTGTTAGGTTTTTTTAAAAAATACGACCTACAACAGTCTCTGCTACAGCATGGCTGACTCTGTAGAAACTTCTGTGAAACCATAATAATTATATCAATAATCGAGTTGTCCTTATGATAATATTTTCTTCCAATATCCGACTCCACTATCCATAAAAGTTATGTTAGAAAATTCATAATTGAGCGCATTGTAATTTTTTAAAAAGAAATTCACTTCACACACAAAGATGTAGCCATTCAATTGATGAAAATAATGCAAGCCAGTATGCGTATGTTATGGCTAACTGTTTAAATGTCTATTCCTTCCACGTTTGTCGGAAGAAATACTTTTTTTATACTAGTATTTTAGTTGAAAATAAGATCATAAATCATCTATACAAAACAAGCGTCCCTTATGGATTTGAACGAAAATCATAGATTCGACTATTTTCATGAAAAATAAATCTAAGTACGGAATAATGCAGGAAGATTATCTATTTTCTTGGTTTAGAAAGTGATGTAGTTAAGATTTATAACTTAGGAATAAATAAATTATTATTAATCTTTTCGACCTATTTCTCTTGCATATTTAATTTCTTTGATAGTAAGAACTAATCTTTTTTATTTTACAAAGTAAAAAAAAGCTAAAGATCGGCGTTGTCAGTCAGGTATAAGAACTGATTTAACACGATGGTTTTTGTACAAACGTTCACATACAATTGTATGCTTTTTAACCGATTGTGTCGGAAAAAATGACGATTTATAGATTAGATATTTAGACGAAGAGCTAACCTTCTCAATAAAGTATTGATTATTGTCCTGCTAGCTAGACAACACTTTTTATGTTAGTCAAAAAAAAATTTTTTTTCGGACGCTATTACAGATTTCATCGTTAACTAACAAACATTAAGACCAAAAAAATTAGCGTGCAAGATGAAATGTATAGGTTCACTTCATTTCTACATTATTTTACAACTCTCAATCGCATTAAAAACAAGATCGAATAAAAAATAACTTATGACATATGGACGAAAAATGTTTTTCGGGCTATTTAGGTTAGCGACCGCATTACGTCTGAAATACTACATTTTTCGAGCTTATAACATAATTTACTATTTTAACGTTAAAATAGGGGAAATGATGTATCGAAATGGGTACTTTTTTTTGTCGATCACGAGATTATAGTTTCTTTTAAAATGAACTCTAATATTTACAACACAAATTATCCTTTAAGCCACATTAGTTTAAAACTCGTCTGTCGCTTTCCCTCTATTGTGAGTTTGATTAAAGTATAGCGTAGTATATATTTAGATGAATTTCGTAAATGTTGAATACTTTCAAAACTGAAAAAGCCGCCCTTTGCAATAAATATCTCCGTAGAGTTAGGTACCCTGCAGATTAAGGATATTTCAGCGGATAATCATATACAAATTCAAAGATTTTGTCTATTTTAATGGATTAACAAACAATATCTATAGGATGACTTTACTGATAAAAAAAAAGAACAAAAATCCATAAAGTCTAGGCTCACATGAAATTCCATAAAGAGCAGCTGCATAGCCTTATCACATCAAACTATATTTTTATTTCGTTCTATTGTCAAAAGTCTGTGTTTAGGAGATTATCGTTCATTTTAAAATGAACTCTAATATGTACATCACCATAAACTACCTCTTAACCCGTCTTAAAAATACACTTTTCGATTTGCCTCTTTATTGATTTTCTAATATTAAATATCTACAATAGTCGAAATTCGCTCGCTAATACCTATGTATGCAAGGTTTCCTCAAAAAATGACAATTTTGTTGTTTAATGGCTTGAAAAAATGGAAAAAGGAGGTTTTTGCATTCATTTATTTGCAGATGAGTGTTAAAAATACTTATAAAACTCGGTATACCGAAGATGAAGCATTAATGAGAGGGTTGAGTCCTGTTTGCCAAATCCTGATTTTTAATTTGACGTTGGCAACGGTACAATTTTTTAACATTTATCATAAGAGGCGTATATTTTTGGGGCTTAGATCTACCAGTTTATCCACGCCCCATTTATTGTTAGTGCTTTAGTAATTTTACTTTCCAATTATTTTTTACCAAAACGCGTAGTTGAAACAGTGTCTATATCAGACGATATAATAAATTTTAAGGATTAATTTGCTTACAAATACACTTCAATTTATTTAGGCTAAAGCAGCCAGACATATACTGGAACTACGAAAACCCTATTACAATTTGGTTGCCTAGAGAAAATTTTGTAAAAAACATAGCTTTCTACACAAATGCTTGCACATTATGTACCTATCATTTTAAGATACCTGGCGACATCAATGTAAGCATTGACATAATGACGCAAGATATAGGTAGGTACTAGAATATTCAAGATTTCTATTAACGATACACTTCAGCATACATGCGAGATGTCATTAATGTCTACGGAAGGCAACAGACATACCAGCTATTTTTACATGGGATTCCATAGACTTGGACGCTTCTTGTTTAGAAATATTTGATGTCATCTTGAGGAGTTCCGTATTGAAGCATCAAACCTACCTGCCAAATAATTGACGAAATATGGGATATCATAAAATATGTCCCCCATCGAACTAAATGATCCTATAAACCAGCTTCACAGACCGTAATTTGTGATGCTAACACGATTAATACGCAATAGAACAAGATTAAGAAACAAAATTTAAAGTAGCTCTTTATCACACGAAAATAATTAAATAATTTACGGTTACAGAACAATAATTATTTTAAAAAGCTGTATAACTAAATATATTATGTTATTAGGAATATTCTGTCTAAAGTAACAGCTGATCTTAGTCGAAAATGAGATCGTATTATTGATTGTTGAATTCGTTAGGTATGAAATAAAATTAGAGATTTCGTCTATTTTTTCACGATTAAAAAAGAATACCTCTATTTAGCTAAAAATGAAACGATTACAGTGGTAGATTAATTCACTTTACCAAGCATGTAAACTACTAATTTTGCAATAAATATCTTCTATATTTCTAGGTAGGTTTACTCGAAAATGTTGGGCTATTTTCATCAAAAATCCCGATACGAAATTGAAAAATTTGCCTATTTTTGTCGGTTTACAAAGTGATAGTGGAATATTGGTTTGATCAAAGAACAATAATTATTTTAAAAATGTTGTATAATTAACTAAATGTCGGTGTTATCAGGCAGGCAAGAAGTTATTTATCTGAATCTTATTTGTACCATTAGCGTTTATATACAAATGTTAGTGGTTTTCAAAAATTGATATCTCGGAAATTATTAGGTTTAGACTTATAATACGCTTATTAAAAAATAATGACTACTTTATGCAAAATTCAAAAATATTATAAGATGTAGGGTATCCCAGTAACTTAACCAAAGATTTTCGGTCTTCGTAAAGCTTTATACGTTTCTTCAGCGTACCAAACATTCACTTTTTTTAAATATTGACATCGGGTTAGGATTCTGAACATAGGATTAACATCACTCCAATAGTGAACATGTTGCGTTGTCACAGTTCCATTCGTCGAAAAGTAAACAAAACCGTTTGAGCTACGTGGGGAATAAATAAAGTTGGCTTGTTGAAAAATTTTAATATTTATTAAGGTAAAAGACTATAAATATATCGATACAACACTTTGGCATTTCTAATACCACAAACATGAATATCTAAAATGTGGTATTTACAACCATCAACTCTCTCTCCCTTCTCTAATTTTGGTACACCAATGCTGTCTTCTAAGTTTATAATATATGGCGTCCTGCAGTTTAATTCCGAAAATGTTTTAACTAAAAATTCCTCTTTAACACGTCCTTTAACGTAAATAATGTCTGCGTCTATCAGATTGTTGGATATGATATTATGTAGTTCCTTGTAATCGGTATCACCATAATTATAAAGGATACCATGATGATTTCCAAATAGATATTTGACTTGTTTCTTGCAAGCCTTACTTAAGGTGTCGAATGGTTTAACTGGTTTAAAAAAGTAACTTTTCATACTATTCCCATCATAAATAGCCAATTCTTTCGCGCAAAATTCAGGTATGTTAAATCCTTGAATATCGACTACAACGAACTTCATTGTCTGAAGACTCAAATCAATCAAGTATATTTTCATATTTTTATCGCTCTTAAGTTCGATTTCAAAAGCACACCCCCACTTTTCGATAATTTCACAGTCTTAGCACATAGATCTTATATTTTTATTTACGATCAATTCATCTTTATTCGCCAATCGTCTCAAACGAGTCTGCTTTTGAAAGTAATATAGCCTTAGTATTCAGAAAATATTAATGATATCGGAGCCTAAAACATCCTTGACACTAAAAAATCATTGTGTTTCCTAACAAAACCCATCATCTTGTCTATTTAGCTTGCTTTCCTATTGTTTAGCAGGTTAAATAAAATTATTATTTCGCTCTTTTTGTCTGTACTGAATCGTTAGGGGAACACGTTTCTAGTTCTATAAGAGAGACAGTTAAAATTTATGTAAGCAATCAAAAATCCTACACTATGAGCTACTTAGTTAAAATTTCATATTTCCTTCCTGGCTCAGGCAAAATTTGTGATGTGTCGGGCAAAATTTATAAAAATACGAAAAAAATGCTGGATGCATTTTTAGCGTGACTTTCTATTTAATACCATCTTATTTCAAGGTATAATTCGGTTGTCAAAATGAGAATAAAATAATTTTCCCATGGTTTATGTCATCTTAAAAAAGTCAAAAGGTTATATTCTGTAGAGGGTCAGATACATTCAAATTTAAATATTTTCTCCAAGAAGAATTTTAAGATAGTATTATAGTAAATAAAAATTCTATACCTCCAATATTTCTTGGAAACATATCGTGTTCTAGCGACATAACCCAAAAGTACCTCTATTCAGAAACGCATCGTACTTTTCTTGTCAATAATTGTCTCATTGTCCCATCCATTACATTATTATAATCTTAAAGCACCTGTTACCAGCATTATCTGTTTTTATGGTTTTCATAAAACATAGCGATTACCGATGAAAATTAAACGAAAACTTAATAAATAATTTTTTTTTCAACTGAAATAGACTGATTTTCGATGGAAAAATGTTACTTATAACTAAAAATGAATATAAGACATATACGCAATGATATTTAGAATAAATCAATCTTTTCTAAAATTACTATGAAATATTCACAAAATCGTTTCGTTATAACCAAAGTAGCAAGGCTTGCAGATTTCGTATAGAGTTCAAACGCGATACTGAGATGATCTTTTTTTTTATATTTTTGTAGGATAATGCACCACTACGTTGTAAGTACTTGAGAGAGGACTTTCTTGAAAAATCCTCAAATTTCTCTGCAATTTTGTTCCTTCTAGAGTTAAATTCACACAGAAAACCCCGTATTCTTATCTTTCAGGTTGGTGTATTAAAAAGGGCTTATTAGTATGGTTTAGAAAACAAGCAATATTAATTAACGGATGTTTTTTCGTCGTATGAAGAGTTGAAAAAAATTTTTTTCCACTCCAATGGTTGCGATGCAGAGAGTCGGGTTTCATCATAATCTTTCAGGGTAGCTCAGGTTTGATTGCATGTAGAGAGTCGGGTTTCATCATAATCTTTCAGGGTAGCTCAGGTTTGATTGCATGTACTAAGGTTAGTGCTCCTTGCAATCGGTTTCAGGTTTGACGCGCCCCCCTCAGGTTTGTTCAGGTTTCTCAAGTGTTTGAGTTAACCTGAACTAACCATTGGAGTGGAAAAAAAATTTTTTCAACTCTTCATACGACGAAAAAACATCCGTTAATTAATATTGCTTGTTTTCTAAACCATACTAATAAGCCCTTTTTAATATACCAACCTGAAAGATAAGAATACGGGGTTTTCTGTGTGAATTTAACTCTAGAAGGAACAAAATTGCAGAGAAATTTGAGGATTTTTCAAGAAAGTCCTCTCTCAAGTACTTACAACGTAGTGGTGCATTATCCTACAAAAATATAAAAAAAAAGATCATCTCAGTATCGCGTTTGAACTCTATACGAAATCTGCAAGCCTTGCTACTTTGGTTATAACGAAACGATTTTGTGAATATTTCATAGTAATTTTAGAAAAGATTGATTTATTCTAAATATCATTGCGTATATGTCTTATATTCATTTTTAGTTATAAGTAACATTTTTCCATCGAAAATCAGTCTATTTCAGTTGAAAAAAAAATTATTTATTAGGTTTTCGTTTAATTTTCATCGGTAATCGCTATGTTTTATGAAAACCATAAAAACAGATAATGCTGGTAACAGGTGCTTTAAGATTATAATAATGTAATGGATGGGACAATGAGACAATTATTGACAAGAAAAGTACGATGCGTTTCTGAATAGAGGTACTTTTGGGTTATGTCGCTAGAACACGATATGTTTCCAAGAAATATTGGAGGTATAGAATTTTTATTTACTATAATACTATCTTAAAATTCTTCTTGGAGAAAATATTTAAATTTGAATGTATCTGACCCTCTACAGAATATAACCTTTTGACTTTTTTAAGATGACATAAACCATGGGAAAATTATTTTATTCTCATTTTGACAACCGAATTATACCTTGAAATAAGATGGTATTAAATAGAAAGTCACGCTAAAAATGCATCCAGCATTTTTTTCGTATTTTTATAAATTTTGCCCGACACATCACAAATTTTGCCTGAGCCAGGAAGGAAATATGAAATTTTAACTAAGTAGCTCATAGTGTAGGATTTTTGATTGCTTACATAAATTTTAACTGTCTCTCTTATAGAACTAGAAACGTGTTCCCCTAACGATTCAGTACAGACAAAAAGAGCGAAATAATAATTTTATTTAACCTGCTAAACAATAGGAAAGCAAGCTAAATAGACAAGATGATGGGTTTTGTTAGGAAACACAATGATTTTTTAGTGTCAAGGATGTTTTAGGCTCCGATATCATTAATATTTTCTGAATACTAAGGCTATATTACTTTCAAAAGCAGACTCGTTTGAGACGATTGGCGAATAAAGATGAATTGATCGTAAATAAAAATATAAGATCTATGTGCTAAGACTGTGAAATTATCGAAAAGTGGGGGTGTGCTTTTGAAATCGAACTTAAGAGCGATAAAAATATGAAAATATACTTGATTGATTTGAGTCTTCAGACAATGAAGTTCGTTGTAGTCGATATTCAAGGATTTAACATACCTGAATTTTGCGCGAAAGAATTGGCTATTTATGATGGGAATAGTATGAAAAGTTACTTTTTTAAACCAGTTAAACCATTCGACACCTTAAGTAAGGCTTGCAAGAAACAAGTCAAATATCTATTTGGAAATCATCATGGTATCCTTTATAATTATGGTGATACCGATTACAAGGAACTACATAATATCATATCCAACAATCTGATAGACGCAGACATTATTTACGTTAAAGGACGTGTTAAAGAGGAATTTTTAGTTAAAACATTTTCGGAATTAAACTGCAGGACGCCATATATTATAAACTTAGAAGACAGCATTGGTGTACCAAAATTAGAGAAGGGAGAGAGAGTTGATGGTTGTAAATACCACATTTTAGATATTCATGTTTGTGGTATTAGAAATGCCAAAGTGTTGTATCGATATATTTATAGTCTTTTACCTTAATAAATATTAAAATTTTTCAACAAGCCAACTTTATTTATTCCCCACGTAGCTCAAACGGTTTTGTTTACTTTTCGACGAATGGAACTGTGACAACGCAACATGTTCACTATTGGAGTGATGTTAATCCTATGTTCAGAATCCTAACCCGATGTCAATATTTAAAAAAAGTGAATGTTTGGTACGCTGAAGAAACGTATAAAGCTTTACGAAGACCGAAAATCTTTGGTTAAGTTACTGGGATACCCTACATCTTATAATATTTTTGAATTTTGCATAAAGTAGTCATTATTTTTTAATAAGCGTATTATAAGTCTAAACCTAATAATTTCCGAGATATCAATTTTTGAAAACCACTAACATTTGTATATAAACGCTAATGGTACAAATAAGATTCAGATAAATAACTTCTTGCCTGCCTGATAACACCGACATTTAGTTAATTATACAACATTTTTAAAATAATTATTGTTCTTTGATCAAACCAATATTCCACTATCACTTTGTAAACCGACAAAAATAGGCAAATTTTTCAATTTCGTATCGGGATTTTTGATGAAAATAGCCCAACATTTTCGAGTAAACCTACCTAGAAATATAGAAGATATTTATTGCAAAATTAGTAGTTTACATGCTTGGTAAAGTGAATTAATCTACCACTGTAATCGTTTCATTTTTAGCTAAATAGAGGTATTCTTTTTTAATCGTGAAAAAATAGACGAAATCTCTAATTTTATTTCATACCTAACGAATTCAACAATCAATAATACGATCTCATTTTCGACTAAGATCAGCTGTTACTTTAGACAGAATATTCCTAATAACATAATATATTTAGTTATACAGCTTTTTAAAATAATTATTGTTCTGTAACCGTAAATTATTTAATTATTTTCGTGTGATAAAGAGCTACTTTAAATTTTGTTTCTTAATCTTGTTCTATTGCGTATTAATCGTGTTAGCATCACAAATTACGGTCTGTGAAGCTGGTTTATAGGATCATTTAGTTCGATGGGGGACATATTTTATGATATCCCATATTTCGTCAATTATTTGGCAGGTAGGTTTGATGCTTCAATACGGAACTCCTCAAGATGACATCAAATATTTCTAAACAAGAAGCGTCCAAGTCTATGGAATCCCATGTAAAAATAGCTGGTATGTCTGTTGCCTTCCGTAGACATTAATGACATCTCGCATGTATGCTGAAGTGTATCGTTAATAGAAATCTTGAATATTCTAGTACCTACCTATATCTTGCGTCATTATGTCAATGCTTACATTGATGTCGCCAGGTATCTTAAAATGATAGGTACATAATGTGCAAGCATTTGTGTAGAAAGCTATGTTTTTTACAAAATTTTCTCTAGGCAACCAAATTGTAATAGGGTTTTCGTAGTTCCAGTATATGTCTGGCTGCTTTAGCCTAAATAAATTGAAGTGTATTTGTAAGCAAATTAATCCTTAAAATTTATTATATCGTCTGATATAGACACTGTTTCAACTACGCGTTTTGGTAAAAAATAATTGGAAAGTAAAATTACTAAAGCACTAACAATAAATGGGGCGTGGATAAACTGGTAGATCTAAGCCCCAAAAATATACGCCTCTTATGATAAATGTTAAAAAATTGTACCGTTGCCAACGTCAAATTAAAAATCAGGATTTGGCAAACAGGACTCAACCCTCTCATTAATGCTTCATCTTCGGTATACCGAGTTTTATAAGTATTTTTAACACTCATCTGCAAATAAATGAATGCAAAAACCTCCTTTTTCCATTTTTTCAAGCCATTAAACAACAAAATTGTCATTTTTTGAGGAAACCTTGCATACATAGGTATTAGCGAGCGAATTTCGACTATTGTAGATATTTAATATTAGAAAATCAATAAAGAGGCAAATCGAAAAGTGTATTTTTAAGACGGGTTAAGAGGTAGTTTATGGTGATGTACATATTAGAGTTCATTTTAAAATGAACGATAATCTCCTAAACACAGACTTTTGACAATAGAACGAAATAAAAATATAGTTTGATGTGATAAGGCTATGCAGCTGCTCTTTATGGAATTTCATGTGAGCCTAGACTTTATGGATTTTTGTTCTTTTTTTTTATCAGTAAAGTCATCCTATAGATATTGTTTGTTAATCCAATAAAATAGACAAAATCTTTGAATTTGTATATGATTATCCGCTGAAATATCCTTAATCTGCAGGGTACCTAACTCTACGGAGATATTTATTGCAAAGGGCGGCTTTTTCAGTTTTGAAAGTATTCAACATTTACGAAATTCATCTAAATATATACTACGCTATACTTTAATCAAACTCACAATAGAGGGAAAGCGACAGACGAGTTTTAAACTAATGTGGCTTAAAGGATAATTTGTGTTGTAAATATTAGAGTTCATTTTAAAAGAAACTATAATCTCGTGATCGACAAAAAAAAGTACCCATTTCGATACATCATTTCCCCTATTTTAACGTTAAAATAGTAAATTATGTTATAAGCTCGAAAAATGTAGTATTTCAGACGTAATGCGGTCGCTAACCTAAATAGCCCGAAAAACATTTTTCGTCCATATGTCATAAGTTATTTTTTATTCGATCTTGTTTTTAATGCGATTGAGAGTTGTAAAATAATGTAGAAATGAAGTGAACCTATACATTTCATCTTGCACGCTAATTTTTTTGGTCTTAATGTTTGTTAGTTAACGATGAAATCTGTAATAGCGTCCGAAAAAAAATTTTTTTTTGACTAACATAAAAAGTGTTGTCTAGCTAGCAGGACAATAATCAATACTTTATTGAGAAGGTTAGCTCTTCGTCTAAATATCTAATCTATAAATCGTCATTTTTTCCGACACAATCGGTTAAAAAGCATACAATTGTATGTGAACGTTTGTACAAAAACCATCGTGTTAAATCAGTTCTTATACCTGACTGACAACGCCGATCTTTAGCTTTTTTTTACTTTGTAAAATAAAAAAGATTAGTTCTTACTATCAAAGAAATTAAATATGCAAGAGAAATAGGTCGAAAAGATTAATAATAATTTATTTATTCCTAAGTTATAAATCTTAACTACATCACTTTCTAAACCAAGAAAATAGATAATCTTCCTGCATTATTCCGTACTTAGATTTATTTTTCATGAAAATAGTCGAATCTATGATTTTCGTTCAAATCCATAAGGGACGCTTGTTTTGTATAGATGATTTATGATCTTATTTTCAACTAAAATACTAGTATAAAAAAAGTATTTCTTCCGACAAACGTGGAAGGAATAGACATTTAAACAGTTAGCCATAACATACGCATACTGGCTTGCATTATTTTCATCAATTGAATGGCTACATCTTTGTGTGTGAAGTGAATTTCTCTTTAAAAAATTACAATGCGCTCAATTATGAATTTTCTAACATAACTTTTATGGATAGTGGAGTCGGATATTGGAAGAAAATATTATCATAAGGACAACTCGATTATTGATATAATTATTATGGTTTCACAGAAGTTTCTACAGAGTCAGCCATGCTGTAGCAGAGACTGTTGTAGGTCGTATTTTTTAAAAAAACCTAACAATACCTTTACTTTATATTGATAGACATATTCTATTAGAACATTTTTCTAAAATTTAGAGCCTTTGGAAATGTGATAATGCTATGAGCATCAAATATATTCAAAATATCAAAAATCCTTTGGTAGTTAGTTATTGCGGTATATTTTAATAGAGGCATAATTTATACTGTACTCCTAAATTTACGGCATATCACTTTGCTTATGTTATTATATTCACAGAGACTATTAATCTAACCAACTTTTATTTACGAAAAATTAAAAACTGAAATACTCTATTTTATTGCCGATTGTTCGCAAAGACACTTGGAGTTGTTATTTTGCTTTTTCTACCTCTTTTTCCCCGGTTGCGGAGAAATATGTTAGGGGAAGTTTGGGTATCCTCAGACGGTTATATGCAATGATTCAAGCTTCTAAAAAAGTACTAAGACAAGTAATTATCAATTTGAATTTATGTATGTCGAAGGTAATGTGTTACTCATAAATATACATGATGAAAACATTTATTGTTCGATTGCATCTAATTTTTAAGAGTCTAGAAATAAGCAAATAATGTTCTTTAACGTTTCTTTATAAACATCTCGAGTTACCTGTCCTTCCCCTGCATCATAGAAGGGTATTTGCCGACAAAGTTTGACCATTTTTTATGATTCGAGAGTTGGGTATTCTCTACAGATGTAAACTGACGTCATTCGAGTAGTCCGAACTTGTTAGATTTTAGCTTATATTCTTATTATGTGATTTTAAAATTATGTATGCGTTTGTTTAATTCATTGTAAAGGATTTGTTGTTATGCTAATTTCAAAAGTTAAATGTTGATGAGAATATTGAAATGTGACATCGATGTGGTGGTCGAGAGAATCACGGGAAATGATATTCACAAAGTTTCTCATACTTTTTAACCCTATGCGTAGGTGACGCTAATAATATTGAATTTTTTTATTAAAATATCTAAAGTAAATATCTAATTGATTTTTTTTTAGCGCTAATTGGGATTTTAATTAACTACCTCAGAGTCGGTATACACTATATTTTGCAGCGCAATTGCTTTCACACCCAGTAATGTATTATGATTTTTTTGGATGGTCGTTATATTGTGAGTTTCTTAAGTTAGCCAGATTAATAATAAATTAAAAAACCAACGTGATTTGCTTATTGTTGCCTACGCCTGATATTCATAATTTTATTGGGGGTTCTACCTGATGACAAATACAGCTTATGATACCTATCTAGTGGGTATTTTCAGTTTAAGGACCGAATAATATAGAGTTATTGTGCATACATCATCGCAAACAAAAGGTAGCTTTTTATATTATTTCGTATTTACAATCCATTTAACTACAATTTTACACTGTGAATTAATTTTTTTTACTTTTTTCCTGAAATTGTAGCCTATTTACTTATATTATGATATTATCCGAAATTTTTATAAAAGCATTATGAGGGCTTTTACCTGATGGCGAACACAAGTTGTATAGTACCTATACCTGCTTGGTATTTTATACGTATTTAAGTTTTATTTACTTTTTATTACTCTGTTTTCATTACAAGATAGTCCTATAATTTATCCATTTCCAGTACAAAGAAATCGCTAGTTAATGGTTCTAGATGGTAATTATTTTATTGTATTTCTATAAGTGGTGCAAAAATTGAAAACAATTATTAGATATGCTACTGAATTTTAATGAGGGTCCTTCGGAATAATAAATAGAGGTTTATGTCCCTTTCTTTTTAAATCGAGTCGGCAGAGGGTTTGAGAGGATCATTTAGGTATAAATAATTATTGTGGTGACAAATGTACCGCTTTATTATACTTATCTTGTTAGACCATATAAATTAGGGTTTTATTTCGCTTTACTACCCGCCAGCGGCGTTTCACTAAGTTAGAAAATATAAATAATGTTTTTTACTATACCGCTTTAACAGCGGCGTTTCAACTAAGGGAAAATAATAAAAAGTCTGGTTTAAGGATGGCTCAGGTCGCATCGTAAAAAGTTGGGTTTAAGGATGGCTTATAAAAATTGGGATTTAATTATCCCGCTTTAACAGCGGCGTTTCACTAAGGTTAAATCATAAAAAGTCGGATTTTATCTCGGGTCAGATCATAAATATTCAGGTTCAAATTAGGGTTAGATGAGAAGCCGCCTCGCGAAAGCATCCGGGTTAGGTCGTAAAAAGTCGGGTTTTATCTCGGGTCAGTTCATAAATATTCAGGTTCAAGTTAGGGTTAGATAAGAAGCCGCCTCATGAAAGCACTTGGGTTAGATCGTAAAAAGTCGGGTTTAATTTCGGGTTATTTTGTAAACAGCACCACCGAACCACCCGGGTTAGGTCATAAAACGCACCACCGAACCACCCGGGTTAGATCATAAAACGCACCACCGAACCACCCGGGTTAGATCGTAAAACGCACCACCTGCACCACCTGGGTTAGATCGTAAAACGCACCACCAGCACCACTGAGTCAGCTCTGTCCATTTCTAGCTACTCAGGGGATACTAAAAAGGATAGTACGAAGTTAGAAACGACCAATGAATATAAAACAAATTTTAAGAAGGACTTACCCAACATTAAGTTTAGCAAAAATGTAAGTTGTCTGAAACTAATGAGTACAACTCACAGGATAATACATGTAAAGGTTGAAGACATGGTGTACGAACTGATTATTTGTATTGAAATTGAGATGCACTACGATATGAAACTTCAGAGGGTGATACGTAAGGTCGTTTTAAGAAAAAAAGTTCCTATGAAGATATGTCCGGAGTTGCTTCGTTTCTGAGTTGAAGTTGAAAAAAAACGGTCATAAATATCCTTAAACCGATTTGGTTGAAATTTGGTTCAGTTATTTGAAGTAATAGAACGCTTATTTAGCCCTAACTAGATTAAAATTATTAGCTCCAGTGGCGTCTCAGTGGGCACCACAGCCAATTATTATTGAGAAGAAAAAGCACGCCACTGCTTTTTTTTAAATTTTTTTTATTGGTTCAGATTAAACAACTACAAATACAAATTTTACAAGTGTTTTTTTTTTCATATGTGGCTTCGTTTGCGAGAAAAGAAATAAAAATCACTTTAACTCATTCTAAAAGCTATCCATGGACAACATAAAATAACAACCAAAAATAAAAAATAAACAATTTCGACCTTACAGTAAATAAGCAAAATGTCCACCTTCTGAAAAAAATGCACAACTGGCTTCAATAGGTTTACTTTTATTATCACATTTTTGGCTTACCGCATCTGCTATTTATAACAAATTATTGCCAAGGCCAAATGAAGTACCTACCTACCTGCTTTGGAGAGCAGGTAACAGTGATATTATTGTCATATTATCAGTAAAATTCAGAGTTGGCAATTAGCAGTGATTCCATTATGAACTACTTTACTAACGCTGAAATGGCTGGCATGCACTTTACTACTTGGGATCTTCTCTGGGGTTTTTAAGTCAGGAACGCTCCTTTGACTTCTATTGGTTTGTCGAAAACTGTTTAGGTCTTGTCACTTCTAGAATTTTGAAATCGGTTCTTGCCTTGATTATTGTGGTTCGTGTGTATTGGATTTAAGAATTTTGTTCTGCATAATTTTGGCGCCTTTTCCATTAATTTTGTTATTGATAGCGCCTCTCTACTATTACTGCCTCACAACTATGGGTTTGGACCGACAGGGAGCCAGTCTTTCGGTAGTTTGTATGTAGCGTTTTGTCTAGATCTCGTGTGGGAATCTGTAATTAGTGGGTTTGTCGATACGTCCGTGCGTCTGTAATACTCTGTTATAATTTTTAAGAAAAATTCATTTATCGTTTGTATATAAAAGTCCTGATGAAGTATGCGGTTCATTATATATCTAGGGACGTCAGCAATAATTTTCAACGCTCTGTTTTGAATTAGTTGGAATTTATTAAGCTCCGTTTCGCTTATGTTGCACCACGAAGGTGCACCATAAGTAAGAACCGGCCTGACCAATACCTTATAGAGGTTAACCTTTGTCCTATTACCAAGTCTACTTTGCCTGTGAAGCAGGGGGTAGATAGAGCCTAATTGACGCAATGCAAGCTTTACCCTATTAATTGAATTGAGCCTCCAGTTTAGCCTTTGGTCAAATATAAGTCCCAGGTATTTCACTTCCTGGCACCAATTCACTTGGCATGCACTTTATTTATGGATTAGCAAATGGAGATGCGAAAGAAACAAGGCGAAATTACCAGGACAGATATCCTAACAGAGTAATCCCATGTGCTAAAACATTTAGAACGCTACATGCAAGATTATGTAAATCTGGGAGGTTTAATAAAAATACAGGCGTTGGAAGACCAGAAACTGTAACATTGCCTGACTAGAAGAAGCTATACATGATACGAGAGAAGAAGATCCTTCAAATAGTGTCAGGAAGATTGCACTGCAGCTTAAAGTCAGCCCAAAAACCGTTATGAAAGTTCTAAAAAGAAACCTCCAGTACCCATATCACAAACAGCAGGTCCAAGGTCATACGATGGTACACAATAATAATTTTTTACCAAATATTTTAGTTACGGACGAGGCAAATTTTTCACGAGATGCTATTATGAACTTTCACAATGACCATTTTTGGTCCGACGAAAATCCCCACGTTATAAGAGAAATTAATTTTCAGCAACAAATTTCGCTCAACGTTCGGGTAGGAATTATTGGTGACTACCCAATTGGCCCATTTTTTTTACCGCCAAGATTAACAGGTAAATCCTACACGGACTTTCTGCGACATCATTTACCCATTTTGTTAGAAGAAGTAGCCCTATATGTAAGAGTCAACATGTGGTTTATGCACGACGGGGCTCCAGCTCATTTTGGTGTTCTTGCTTGTCAGCATCTTGACATCACCTACCCTAATCGCTGAATTGAACGTGCAGGACCTCAAAATTGGCCAGCTCGCAGTCCTGATATTAATTGATTTTATAACAATAGATAATTTTATTGGCTTCTTTCTTAATACGGTTTAGGATATTCCAACGTAACCTTCCTAAGACAATATATTCATCCTCCTTGTTGTCCAAAGCAGGCATGGCTCACGAATTATTGGTCAATAGTGTAACTTGGGTGAGTGACGTCACGCACTTTAATTGGTTGCCCTATTTTCAGCAAGGGTAGAGGCGCTACCAAAGTACTTAATAGAATCTCGATAGAATTTTAAAATGGTCGGTAAAAGACAGTAAGTTAGTACTTGCATTCGGCAAGACCCTATACAGGTTTGTGTAAATTGCACTCGGCAAGACCCCGTAAAGTCATTGCATAACTTGCATCTCGGCAAGACCCCGTATTTTGTCCCGGCGAGTGAACAAAAAGAGACTCTGCATCTTGGGTAGCCTTAGCCCTAGAATAAGTTTCAAGTGCTTTGTCAACCTGTCAACTATTGTGTCAAAGTGGATTGTACGATTTAGGCTTGGTGTTAAGTGCTCAAACCAATGTGATCCCAAGCCGTTGTAGGGAATCTGCTTTAGTGCTATCTAAATATATTATAGAAGTCTTTTTATTCACTACCAACCTCCTATGTAGTAAAGGTGAAGAATAAAACATCTCACACTCCGTTGTGTACCGAGACAAGTACAATCTCCGTACGACATGTGGTATATGCACAACGGTGCACCGCCCCATTTTAGCAATTTAGATCGTAAACAACTATCAAATTTAAAGAGGCTTGTATATTCTACGCCAGTTCACACCAGGGAAGATCTGAATAGAAAGAATAACATACCATTTCAATAAAATTCAAGACAATCCTGGTATGTTGTTGTAAGTAGAACGAGAAAACATCAGTCGGCTAAGAAAATGTATAGAGGTACAGAGCCGCCCATTACGAAAATCTGCTAAAGTAAACAAGAAGAAGCAAATCTTTCACATTTTTAACATTTTTGCCTTAGTGATTTCCGAAATGTCAACACTTTCAATAGTTCCGGTTAGTTAGTACAGTGCCGTTCGAGGGACACTAAGCTGAACCACGTACTGGTGGGCTGCAGTGGCTCGTCGTGTATTTCTACCACGCACCGCTCTGATTGGTATCAAGCGGGCAACCTCAGTTAAGCACTTGCCATAAAAATATTTGTAAAATAAACTCAAGTCGCCAACCCGCCTTCAATGTTCAAGGCTTTCCAGGTTGTTTGTCAGACTATGGTCACCGATCAAGCGAATGGCTCTTCTTTGAATGGAATCTAGCAATCTAAGGATATGTTTAGGAGCAGAGCCCCAAATATGCGAAGCGTACTCCAGCGATGGTCGAATTTGGGTTTTATAGAGCACCAAAAGTTGTTGGGGTGTATAGAGGTTCTTAGTTCGGAAAAGTACTCCAAGCATCTGCGAGGCTGCCCTTAGCAATGGCCGCAACATGACTATGCCAAGACATATGACTATCCAAATTTACGCCCAATAAATGAATTGATGAAGCCAAGGAAACCGAGTGTCCCGCCACAACTATATCCGGTTCTTCAACATTAACTTTTTTAGAAAAAACTACCGCCTGTTTTTTTTTTACTACTTGATTAACTGTCACCTCAAGACAGAGTTTGTTAAGATATGAGACCTCTTGCTGCCTATAGAGATGTGCATTGGCAGCCGATGTCCGAGCATCCAAAGTAAAAGATGAAACAAGTGTGCTGTCATCAGCAAAGCTATATATAGGATTTTTAGTTTTCTCCAAAAGATCGTTAATGTATAGTTAGAAGAGGGTGGGCGACAATATAGAACCTTGAGAGACTCCGGCGTTGATGCTAAATATGTCTGAAAGAAATCCATCCATCGCCACTCGCAGAGAATGGTCTTTAAGAAAGCTTGACAGCCATGAACAAAATTGAACCGGCATTCCACGTGCTCTCACGTTAGATGGATGTGAGCGTTAATGAGACGTATTAATTGCAAATTTTATTATTTAATGCGAATTATTAGTAACGTTCTTATTCAATTGGTTACTGTGTTTAACTTTGCCCATAAACTTGATTATTAAATTAATTTCGAAAGTGTTGTTTAACAAAATTTATTTTCTTCGAAAATAGTTAATTTGTTGAAACAAATGTAAAGTACCTTTTTTAAAGACCAGAGTATTTAAAAAAATCAGTTTTCAGCTCTATAAAATTACACCTGTAAATATTTTGGCTTAAGTGTGGTGGAAAGTCCGTTGTTGACTTGTAATTTTGACAATGTGAAGCATCTACTTAACTGTAGTATGGTTTTATGAGTCTTTATGGCTAACATAAAGTATTAAAATTTCATTAAATTATACATGTCGGTTCAAAAGTTGGAGCCGAAAAGGTAAGTCGCTTGGTACTTCTTTGGGGCTCTGTATCTCCGTTAAGGGGCACTTTAGGATTTTTGGTTCTATGGCAATTAGGGTTATTTTGATCTTTCCTATACGCTCCCGAGAGTATGCCATATACTTCCCGGACACTGTATGTTAGACGGTACATTTAAAAAATTCGACTGAAAAGTACCGGGTGATCGCGTATAATGTACCCACCCTGTAATTTTTTTATTTGATATAATTAAAGAAAATAAAAATACAGCCGCGTGGGTGACTTGAACTATTATCTCTTCCGGTATAAAAGAAGTAATTAAATTCGATAGTACCTCGGATAGTACACAGGGAAAAACAAAAAGTTTAATTTTTTTTAATTGGAACACCCTGTATAAAATACATTTTTAGATTCTACTAACATTTCTAAATAACTTTTGTTAAATATACCCTATACCTAAATCCAATAGTTACCCCAATATTTGGATATAAACTCAATATCTACCGATTTGTAATAGTTGGCCATGCATAGAAAATAAAAATGATAAAAGTCAATTCTGCCATGTTTATTAATGAGTATTGACATAATATATGCTGTTGTAAGTAAGTTGATTTCTGTTTGTCGATAGTATGCCCTATTCCGAAATAGAAAAACAAAATATTTTTTCCACTACTAACCTATAACATCGCCATTATTGACCGATTATTAACGTTAGAAATCGTTTTTCTCTACCTTATAAGTTATTATTGACCATGGTCAATAATAAGGCATTGAAATCCATTATTGACCGATCTTCAAGAATCTATTTGAAGGCAGGTAACTTGATTTTTTGATTCTACAACATAAAGTCATAAACATGAATGTGGTTAGGCAACCAGATAATTATCAATACATATTAGATTACTTGATATTGTGAAATATCGATACAATCAACATTTTTTCTGCTTCCATCCTTAATTCTGGAGGTGTACACATAATAATATCACTAACATTTTCTTCGCTCAGTTTTTAAAAAAACGGAAAACTCGTGAAATCTGATGACATAAATTAACAAAAATTGACATTAATAAAGCCACTTGCTAAAACAACAAAATATTTTGCCAATTCCAAAGCGCAGGTAACTTGATTAAAAAATATACTTATACCTACCTATAATTTTTTATAATTATTAATACTATAAAGATAAATGTCTTAAAAAAGTTTGTAGTAGTGAAAAAAATATTATATTAACCACGGTTTAGACAGCTTATAGCCCTCGCGTCTTAAATCCCTCGTCGCTCCGCTCCTCGTGATTTAAACTTGCCGCTCGGGCAATAATGATGGCTGTCTAAACCTTGGTTAATAATATACTATTTTCCACTACTAACCTATAACATCGCCATTATTGACCGAATATTAACGTTAGAAATCGTTTTTCTCTACCTTATAAGCTATTATTGACCATGGTCAATAATAAGGCATTGAAATCCATTATTGACCGATCTTCAAGAATCTATTTGAACGCAGGTAACTTGATTTTTTAATTCTACAACATGAATTCATAAACATTTTAAACAGTTAGGCAACCAGATAATTATCAATACATATTAGATTATTTGACATACTTGATATTGTAAAATATCGATACAATCAACATTTTTTCTGCTTCCAACCTTAATTCTGGAGGTGTACAGGGTCTTTGATTATATTTACGTGAACTCTAGAGCCTTTATTATTAGAGATGGAAAAAAATCTTATATACAAAAGTTCTAGGGTCTAACTTCTATTATCTTTTGAAGTTATCAGAAAAATTAAAGTCGCATCGGAAAATGAAAAAATATAGGCAACTTTAAGTTTTTTAAATGGAACACCCTGTATATTATGCGCTAAAATGAAAGATCTTTTTTCCGTGATTCTAAATATATATATGTTGATGACATTTGGGTGAGCTATTTTTGACATATCTTAGCTTAAAATATAAATAAATTGAAAAGAAGGTTGATAAACTTGTCAAGCAAACCATGGAAACAATTCATAAAGCGTAATAAATAACTTAACAATTGTTTCCATGGTTTGCTTGACAAGTTTATCAACCTTCTTTTCGATTTATTTATATTTTAAGCTAAGATATGTCAAAAATAGCTCACCCAAATGTCATCAACATATATATATATTTAGAATCACGGAAAAAAGATCTTTCATTTTAGCGCATAATATACAGGGTGTTCCATTTAAAAAACTTGAAGTTGCCTATATTTTTTCATTTTCCGATGCGACTTTGTTTTTTCTGATAACTTCAAAAGATAATAAAAGAAAAACCCTAGAACTTTTGTATATAAGATTTTTTTCCATCTCTGATAATAAAGGCTCTAGAGTTCACGTAAATATAATCAAAGACCCTGTACACATAATAATATCACTAACATTTTCTTCGCTCATTTTTTAAAAAAACGGAAAACTCGTGAAATCTGATGACATAAATGAACAAAAATTGACATTAACAAAGCCACCTGACAAAACAACAAAATATTTTGCCAATTCCAAAGCGCAGGTAACTTGATTAAAAAATATATTTATACCTACCTATAATTTTTTATAATTAATAATACTATAAAGATAAATGTCTTATAAAAGTTTGTTGTAGCGGAAAAAATATTATATTAACCACGGTTTAGACAGCTTATAGCCCTCGCGTCTTAAATCCCTCGTCGCTTCGCTCCTCGTGATTTAAACTTGCCGCTCGGGCAATAATGATGGCTGTCTAAATCTTGGTTAATAATATACTATTAACTTACCTATTATATAAAAAACAATAATAATGCTTGATTTGGCCTTCGAAATAAAACTTCTTTTCTTCAATGTGGACTGTATAAAACTTATATTTTTATATTTTAAATAGGAATACATACAACGGCTGTGTTCAGTCTAACGGCATATTTTAAGAGAGAGAATGACATTAGTTTTCTAGTGTTGCCACTTAACATACCGCCCGCCTTGAAAGGACGTAGCGAGAACTTTCAAAATTCTAATATTTAACAGACACTGGCTTATATAAGATCAATCATTTTCTACAGTAATTTTTAACAATAGGTACAGTTACAAATTCGTGAGTAATAAAAGTAATTTGTTAACAATGCAATGGTGCAAAACATATCTAAAAAACATAATTCTAAAATAAACAAAACTTCGTTCAAAATTAATTGTCAATGTCTACAGGTAGCACACAGATTCTATTTAGAGCTCTTTTTATTGTAACAGAACGCACTTTAATCGTTACTACTCGTACGATGCCATCACTTCCTTTATGTAGCTCAGTCACACGTTCTAATTGCCAGAACAATACAGGCGCGTTATAGTCTTTTATCAAAACCAATGACCCAACTTTAACAATGTCCATGGAGCCTTTCGCCATTTAGTTCTGGTCTGCAACTCTCCCAAGTACTCCTTCTGCCATCTGGTCCAAAAGTGTTGTACCATTGCCTGGATATGTTGCCATTTTGACAGTCTGTTTTCTGCCAATTCTGTGAGATCATACTGAGGCAATACTGTCATAGTGCGGCCGGCTAATCAGGAAGTGAGCTTCAGTTAGAGCGGAGCAGTCCTGTGAATCTTCAGTTAACGGACATAACGGTCGAGAATTCAAAATACTCTCGATCTGCACCAACAGAGTGTCGAATTCCTCAACAGTCAAAGACTTTACTCCAAGAACCCGCTTTAAATGAAATTTAGTACTCTTTATTCCTGCCTCCCAGAGACCTCCGAAAGTTGGTGAGTTGGCAGGAATTAAATGCCATCATATCTTATTATCAGCTAGTTTATTCCCGATATACTGTAAACTACTATGAATAATTAACAAAAGTCCTTTTTCAAAATTAGACTATATTGTTACACAAAAATATGAAATAATCCAAAAATGCAAGTTTAGCGAAAGAAAGCGTCGACATCAATGTTTTCTCTACCCAAGTCCTTATACCATCGTTCGGCCGGGCGGGCGATGTGAGTCAGCACGCCGCAAATGAAAAAGCTCTCGTATACAGGGCAAAAGTTGCTTACAGTCGGCCTACCTGACAGACTTCACGACCTCGTGAAGGGCAGCTTACCTGAAAATTCATAATAAAACAATAATTAATATTTAACATAGGTAGACGAATATTATGACGAGAGACAAGTCACATTACTCATCTTCAACGTCATTGGTGTCGCTACTATCTGAAACCCTTGTAACAAAGAGTTTTAATCTTTCTGAAGGACAGACGCCAGTATAAGCAGTCCTACAGCGCTTCGAAGCTTGTATTTCGGTAATCACATACCGATCGTTATCAAGTACTTTTGAGACTACAAAAGGTCCTTTATACCGAGGTTCAAGTTTCCTACTTCTCCCGTCATTGGAGGTCTTGTTCGCTTGAACCAAAACATGTTGACCAACATTAAACCTCGTAACCTGGGCATGCCGCTTATCGTAATATTCTTTCTGCGAACGTTGTCGCTCTTGGGTCTCTTCGACCACCTCTTTCCTTACTTTTTCGATATCTCGCCATTCTTCGCATGCTACCTCTAAAGTAAGAAAAGAGTCGTTTACACCACGAGGCCGATAACCTAGGAAGACCTCGTAGGGTGTGTTTATGTACTTTATCTTACATAAATAAGTAGACGATTGAAATAAATGTGGACTGTATTTTTATTAAAAGAAATATAAAATTCTTAACGATGAATTGACGATGAATTGAAGTAGAAAAAGGTTTCTTACCGAATAGGACGGTTTATGACAATTATCCCGATTTTTACGAATGCACTTTTTGACGAAACGAAATATAACGAAATCCTTTACGGACGAACGAACGATACTTTCTTTCGTATCTCTCTTACGTATCTGACTTGTTTTTTCTCTTCGTTTTTTCTATGTTGCTAGGCAAAAACCAAACCCAGTGACGTGTCAAATAATTCTATACCCCTAATAGGAAACTGTATAAATAAATAAGTAACTGTTAAACGCAAGTTTGAACATATTCCCGGGCGTTGAAGTATTCCTACTTCAACAAAGACAACAATTTATTGCGTTAAATTTCAACAGGAAGAGGGCATATTTTCGATATGTTCCTCGTGAACGTACCCTTTTGGGTTTTAAGAATAGCCATACGTACTTTCCCATCTTTACCAGGCAAAACTTCCAGAATTCTACCTCTGGGCCATTTTAAAGGGGGAATGTTATCCTCCTTTAGTAAAACGAGATCATTTACCTTTAAATTCTCAGAAGATGTTAACCATTTCGGACGATTTTGTAATTGATTTAGGTAATCAATTGACCACCTTTTCCAAAAATGTTGTTGAAGTTTAGTACAATGTTGCCATTGAGAAAGTCGATTCATTGAAATTGAAGTTATATCTTTTTCGGGAAATGAAGTTAAATTAGTTCCGATTAAAAAATGTCCAGGAGTTAACACATTAAAATCTGAGGGATCAGTTGACAATGCGCATAGAGGTCTCGAATTAAGAATTGCCTCAATTCGAGTTAAACATGTGTATAACCTTTCAAATGTTAAATGAGCATTTCCTATTATACGATAAAGATGAAATTTAATACTTTTAACTGCCGCTTCCCAAAGACCTCCCCAGTGGGGCGATAAGGGAGGAATGTATTTCCACTGCGTTTCCCTTTCGGACAGAAATTCTTGAATTTCGTTTATATTTTGTGATTTTTTGAAGAAATCATAAAGTTCTTTAATTTGGTTTCGTGACCCTAAAAAATTTGTAGCATTATCCGAGTAGATTATTGCAGGATTACCTCGCCTTGCAATGAACCTTTTTAAAGTCGCAAGAAAAGCATCGGTGGTTAAATCCGACACTAGTTCAATGTGCACAGCTTTTGTAGCCATGCACACAAACACGGCAAAATAGCATTTTAAAATTTTAGCATTTTTTAAATTTGAGCTTTTTATTAGTAGTGGGCCACCGAAATCAACGCCTGTGGCGTGAAAAGGACGAGTTAGGGACACGCGATCTTTTGGTAAACTTGCCATGATTTGCTTTGCTGGTTGAGCTTGAAATCTATAACAAGTCACACAATTTCTTGTAATTTTCTTTATTTCTTTTAAGCCACTCAATGGCCAATATCTCAATCTAAAATTTGACAGAACTGTTTGCGGGCCGCCATGATATAATTTTAAATGTTCCTTTTTTAATAGTAATGATGTAATCTGATTTTTAGCAGGAAGTAATATCGGAAATTTTTGTTCGTACGCTACGTTCGCATTTGCAAGACGTCCTCCTACTCTTAATATTCCATTATCATCTAAAAATGGATTTAGTAGTAAAATATGTTTATTACTGATAGTTTTACCTGCCATCAGTTGTGCTACTTCTACCGAAAAAGCGATTAGTTGAACGTTTTTTATAATGGCATCTAATGCACTTTGTAATTCCTGAACGGATAAAGGGCCTGCTGTTTTTTCAGGAGACAATTTCAAATAGTTATTTAAAAATCTTAAACAATATGCCACTGTTCTTTGCAAACGAGAGAAACAAGAAAAATTTGATATCAATATATTCCAAAAATTATCCGTTCGATTATGAAGCGAAATACTTTTAACTGTATTTCTTTCCTCATTGATACCAACAGAATTTTCCATTGGCGAAAAATTTAACATGTTTAAATCAAGATTATAATCTTGTAAAAATATAGGACCTTCCCACCACAATTTACAAGCAGATATTTTGTCAGGTAAAACTCCACGCGACAGAAGATCAGCAGGATTATTTTCAGATATAACGTGTCGCCATATATAAGCTGCAGTTAGACTTTGAATCGTGGCTACTCTGTTGGATACGAATACTGACCAGCGTGAAGCGTGCGAGGCTAGCCAGCATAGAACAATTTCTGAGTCTGTCCACAGATTTACTGAAGAAATTGTTATTTTATTTTCGAAAATTTTGAAAATTCTATTTACCAACTTTGCCGCTAGAACAGCTCCACAAAGTTCTAATCGTGGTATTGTGATGGTTTTTAAAGGGCTGACTCTAGATTTTGAGCAAATTAATCGACAAGAAGTAGTTTTATTAGAGTATATAACACGAAGATACAAACAGGTTCCATACACCCTTGCGCTCGCATCACAAAAAGCGTGAATTTCAATTTTCTCAATGGGAAAACTTAGAAATAAATTTCTAGGAATTTTTACGTCCTTTAAATATACCATTTTTTCAAAAAAATTATTCCATTCGATATTTAATTCATTTGTTAAGTTATCGTCCCAATCAATTTTACTAATCCATATTTTTTGCATAATAATTTTTGCAACAACTACGACTACGCCTAAATATCCAATTGGATCAAACATAGATGCAATTTTGGACAGTACTTCTCTCTTTGTTAAACATCTTTCTTTAGGTGGTTCCGGAGGTAAAATTGAAAAATAATCTTCTTCCGAATTCCATGTTAAACCAAGCACTTTATTTGACGTATTTTCGACTTGAATGTTATAATATGTAGTATTTGAACTATCGATAAAAAAAATATTTACAAATTCTTCTGAATTGGCATGCCATTTATGTAATTGAAATCCTGCGGACCCTAGTAAATCTACTAACTCAGAACATGTCTTTATTAACTCAGTTTGTGAATTTGCACCTATCAGTAGGTCGTCGACGTAAGTTTGATTTAATAATATTTCTGATGCGAGAGGATAATTTTCTTTTTCTTTTTCGGCAAGATCTTTAAGACATCTAGTGGCTACAAATGGAGCAAAGTTTGTGCCATATGTTACACTTGAAAGCTCTATACATTGAAATGGTTCATCCGGAGTGTTGCGCCATAATATATTTTGTAAATACGTTTGATTTGGATTAATAGAAATTTGACGGTACATTTTTTGTATGTCCGCTATAGCGACGAATTTGTTTAGACGAAAACGACAGACTATGTCAAACAGTTCTGGTTGTACCGTAAATCCCTTTAATAATATATCGTTTAACGAATAACCTGTTGATGATTTCATAGACGCGTCGAAAACTACACGCAATTTAGTAGTTTCACTTTGCTCGCGAATTACCGCGTGATGTGGCAAAAAATATTTATTTTCGCCTCTTTCATTTTGCAAATGTAGCGGAAGAACCTTTGCGTGATTTAGCTTTAAGTATTCATTAATAAAATTGCTGTAATCTTGTTTTAATTTTAAATCTTTAGAGAATCGTTTTTCCAAACCAAGAAATCGCCTTCTTGCTTGGGAAAAAGAATCACCTAATTTAAGGTGTTCATCGGTATTTTTAAATGGCAAATTTACTTGAAATCGGCCATTTTCTAATCGAATTGTACTTTCTTGAAATATTTTTTCAGATTTTGCGTCGTCAGGACTTACGATACATTTACTTTCTACTTCTTCAAGCTCCCAAAACTTTTTGATAAGCTCGTCAGTATTATTCAATGCACATGTGAAGAAACTTACGCTGGAACTTTCATAATTTTGACAACATGAATTTTGAATCACGTTATCCTCAGCCTCGGTATTTATAAAGAAATTTGTTTGTTGATTTGACAATTTTCCACCAACAATATATCCCAAAATGGTGTTAACCAGTAGTGGTAAATTTTTTCCTAACTTTATAACGCCAGGAACTAGTAATTCGTAATAAACGTCCGCTCCCAATAAAATATCTATTTTTGACGAAATATTAAATTCTGGGTCAGCTAAACATATATTTTTTGGAATATTTAAGTGTGAAATATTTATATTTGTTTGCGGTAGGTTACACGTTATTCTTTCCAAAACAGCGCATGATACATTAAATTTTTTATTTGCATGTACCCTCGAATATATATTTAAATCAACCATTTCATTTGAGTACATATTTGCTTGCGAAATGCCTGAAATTTGTAAAGATTTACGATAAGTATTTATATTTAATTTTTGAATCAATTCTTTAGTACACATACTGATCTGACTTCCGCTGTCTAGTAAACATTTTACTTTTACAGACTTACCGCTCAAATTGAAGATCGTTACCACTGCAGTGGTTAATATTACCTGACAATTTTCATTAAAAGTAGTCGACGTGGAAGTAGACGAACACGACAAAGATTGTTCAGGTGTTATTTGGGTATCACTATTTCGCGAAATTGATTGGTTGCTTATAGCTGATTGATCATTATTGGTTATTAAACCATTATTTGATGAATTTAATCTTTTATTAAACGTATTATTATTATTTTGGTATGGATTTCTGGTAAATACACGACTTCCCTGTTGGTTGATTTGACCTGAACTAGAATTCTGGAAACCCTGGCCTGAATTTTGACGTTCATTCGCTGGTGAGTTATTCTCACTAGAATGATTTTGACCATGACGTGAAGTGTTAAAATTAATGTGTAAAAGCGTATTGTGTCTTTTTGCACACTGCATACAACCCTTTCCATTGCAAGAGGATGTTGCATGTTTTCGAATTAGACAAATTTTACATAATCCTTTATTTGTAATAAAATCATTTCTGATTTTTACGTTTAATTCTTTAAACGACGAACATTTATAAATTGTATGATGACCTGAGCAATAAATACATTTTAAACTTGATTGTAAAGGATATTGTGCCGATGAATTTTGATAATTCGAATTAGAATTTATGCTACTAAAATGTGTGACATTTTTTGTGCTGGCAGTTTTAGCATCTAGCTCCTCTAGAGCCTTACATTGTTTTTCCAAGAAATTTAAAAATTCATTTAAAGTTGGCAAGTTTTTAGTGTCTCGCTGTAGACAATATGACTTTTGCAAGTGAAAATCCAGTTTCTTGGAAAAAACATGAATTAAAATTAGATCCCAATGTTGCACAGGCACATTAAGATTTTTTAAACTCTCGATATTTTGATTAATTTTGGTTAAGAATTCTCGGAGATGATGAGCTCTTGGCTTGATTAATGTCGGTAAATTTTCGAATAAATTAGTGATGTGTGCTTCGATTATTGTGTATGCGTTTTTGTATCGATTTTCTAATAACTTTATCGCGGTATCTAAACTAGAACCCACTAGCGATAAATTTTGAACCAAGCTTAATGCTTCACCACGTAAATAACCTTTTAAATAGATTAATTTCTGAACATCCTCTAAATCCTGATTGTTTATAATCAATTTAACAAACAAATCATAGAAACTGTTCCATTCTGCGGCGTCGCCCGAAAAAATGGGTATTTTTATTTCCGGTAACTTAACTGTTTGAACAGATGCTCGATTTGACATAATATTTTGAGTTAAGCCCTGTACTAACTCTGTAGCAAAATCTCGATTCGACTGTTGAAAATTTTGCAATAAATCACGATAAGACGCATCTAAATCTACGTTTGATAGGTTATGACTCATTTGACTGGTCAGTTGTTCAATTTTACCCTCCAACATAGAAAAAGCGTTGCAAAACTTACTCTCTATATCCTCGGATTCGATTACTTCATCTTCATCTTGTGAAGCGATTTCCTTTTGTATATCTAAGTAATCCTGATAAGCTGCTAAAAGATTCTTTTTACGAATATCATACTGACTTTTATCATCCACCGAATCAATGTTTAATTTTGTCCAATTTTCAATTTTTGTCATTAAACCTTTCGCGTAAGACCTCTTTCTTTTCAATTTGTTTAAATCCATGATTCTAAAACTATACAAAATATATAATTAACAACAATAATGACAATTAGTAATAATTACAAAGGGTAGGTAGGTACTTACTTAGAATGGTACCTTAATTACGACAACTATTATGAGAGAAACACTTTTGCATTTTTTTTTTTTTTTTTTTTTTTTTATTGTCTCTGGATCAAGTCTGGAGTAGCGACGAAGTCTGGAACTCAATCTGAAATTCGCTCGGGAACTCGGCCGGAAACTCAATCTGGAACTCAGTCTGCAACTCGAACTGCAACTTAGTTTGTTCCTTGGTTTGGGACGTCTGAGGCTCAGTATTGATTTTTCCCACGTTTCTTGACAAATATCAAAGCGATGAAGTCTGCGAGGTTTTATTGCTCATTAACAAAAACCTTTCTAGGTTTCTTACGAATTGTTTATTGTGGACGAATTTATTCTTTGACACTTTTCTTTTTTGACGTTTTTGTTTTTCTTGTCAACAATGAATGTGTATTTCCTAGGTGACGTGTCTGCCAATGTCGAATTGATGGATCAAAATAATTTTGAATAAAATTTAATGATTTATTTAAATTTGTCCATAGGAACTGTTCGTTTTTAGATCCGGCTCGACTGGGACCAAATGTTTATGTACTTTATCTTACATAAATAAGTAGACGATTGAAATAAATGTGGACTGTATTTTTATTAAAAGAAATATAAAATTCTTAACGATGAATTGACGATGAATTGAAGTAGAAAAAGGTTTCTTACCGAATAGGACGGTTTATGACAATTATCCCGATTTTTACGAATGCACTTTTTGACGAAACGAAATATAACGAAATCCTTTACGGACGAACGAACGATACTTTCTTTCGTATCTCTCTTACGTATCTGACTTGTTTTTTCTCTTCGTTTTTTCTATGTTGCTAGGCAAAAACCAAACCCAGTGACGTGTCAAATAATTCTATACCCCTAATAGGAAACTGTATAAATAAATAAGTAACTGTTAAACGCAAGTTTGAACAGGGTGATTTACCAGTAGTGGAATTAACCGTCGAATTAATTCCCCACCTAACCTTATCGACAGACTCATCCCATTTGGATTCATCTTCTGTAGAGGCCAAAAGAGCAGAGAGAATTGAACGATTCATTCTCTCCACTTGCCCATTTGCCCTTGGAGTTGCCGTCGCGCATAAAACCCGTTTTACTTCTAGATTTTGGCAAAAATCCGTGAAACTTTTGCTAGTGAATGCCGCACCTCTGTCACAAATTAATCGCCGGGGAACTCCAAAAGTTCCTATTATGTCTTCTAGAAATCGTATATCAGGCGCAGTTTTCGTGCTCTGTACAGCTTTTAAAAAGACGAATTTCGTGAAAGCGTCCACAACGACTAACAAATAAACATTTTTTTTTTGTACTCCTAACAAATGACCCCAAATGATTAATGTGTACAGTGTCCATTGGTGTACTAAGCTTCTCTATTGGGTTAAGTCTACCAGGCTTCTTTCCAGAAGGTATTTTGTTGTATAAACAACCCAAGCACGAGTTAATATAATTCTTGATGTAATTTCTCATTGCTGGAAGTCAATATCGTGCACTAACAGCCTCCAGCGTTTTGTCTACTGCGAAATGCCCGGCTCCATCATGGTAATACATCAGGATTCTTCTCCTGGCAGATCTAGGTATCACCCATCTTTTACCGCCAGCTGTTCTTCTGTATAATCGTTTGTCTTTTAGGCGAAAATCTCTGTGAACTGCTTGCGACTTACTATCAGTTGGAGCTTGACATAACGTTTCTATCAACTTACGGCAATTTTCATCTTGAAGCTGGGCCGATAATACCCAATCTTCTTCAGATACGTTTACATTTAGAACGCCGATAGTGTCTATGGGACCTCTACTAAGGGCATCTACATGTACCATTTTGGTACCAGCACGATATTCAATATCAAAGTCATACTCTTGTATGGTAAGCCACCATCTAGCAATACGCGGAACAAGATCTCTTTTTAGCAAGGTATGGCGAAGTGAATTGCAGTCAGTAACAACCTTGAATTTAAACCCTATTAGGTAGATGCGAAACTTTCTTAACGCTTCAACTACTGCCAACGTCAAAAATATATTAATGTAGACGATAATTGCCACAAATATGCAAAACAAAATACGTGGGAAATTGAACCTTTCAGTTAGCGATGCTTCTCATTTCTGCCGTCCCTTGTTTCTTGTGAATGATTACCGGCCGACCTCAATGATTCACTCATCTCGTAACCAATATTTATTTGTTGGGTGATTATAGTCGGCTAACCTGACTAGTCTTCGCGTCCTCGTGAAGCGTACCCTGAAACACACAACAGAAATAGATTAGTTTAAAACTAAGGTTATGATCTGATGAAATTATTCGCTTGTAGTATCAGCTTCCTCTGAGGACACCACTGTAACAAATAATTTCATTCGATCGGAAGGGCATATGCCAGTATAAGCCTTTCGTGAACGGTTTGACCCTGGTAATTCCTCAACAACGTAACGATCCTTATCTAGGACTTTCGTAACGACAAAGGGACCTTTATAGCGCGGCTCAAGCTTTCTGCTCTGGCCTTCGTTACTTCCCTTTGCCTTCTGGACAAGAACGTGTTGTCCGACCTTAAATGTTTTTGGGCATGCATGTCTTTGATCGTAAATCTTCTTTTGGTACTCTTGGCGTGACCTAATTATCTCAGAGATCTCGTTTCGTAACTGTGCCAGATCTGGTCTTTCGTCATGGCAAACTTCACTCGACAAGAATGCATCGTTGACTCCACGTGGTCGGTAACCTAAAAATACCTCATATGGAGATTTTCCTATAGTGGAATTAACCGTAGTGTTAATTCCCCACTTGACTTGACTAACAGCTTCGTCCCAACGTCTCTCATCGTCAGTTGAAGCCATCAGTGCAGATAGGATAGAGCGATTCATCCGCTCGACTTGGCCGTTAGCTCTCGGAGTCGAAGTTGCACACAATACACGTTTGATGTTTAAATTCTTACTGTATTCTGTGAACTGCTTACTCGTAAAGGCAGTTCCACGATCGCATATCACTCTTCGTGGTAAAGATCCGTTGATCTTTTCGTTTTAGAGATCCGTTGATCTCTTCGTGGTAAAGATCCGTTGATCTTCTCGTTTTAGAGATCCGTTGATCTTTTCGTTTAAGAGATCCGTTGATCTCTTCGTGGTAAAGATCCGTTGATCTTTTCGTTTTAGAGATCCGTCGATCTCCTTGTGTTTAAGATATGTTGATCTTTTCGTTTCAGAGATCCGTTGATCTTTTCGTTTAAGAGTTCCGTTGATCTCTTCGTGTTAAAGATCCGTTAATCTTTTCGTTTAAGAGATCCGTTGATCTCTTCGTGTTAAAGATCCGTTGATCTTTTCGTTTTAGAGATCCGTCAATCTCCTTGTGTTTAAGATCCGTTGATCTTTTCGTTTCAGAGATCCGTTGATCTCTTCGTGTTAAAGACCCGTTGATCTTTTCGTTTTAGAGATCCGTCGATCTCCTTGTGTTTAAGATTTGTTGATCTTTTCGTTTCAGAGATCCGTTCTAATCAGCTCCATTTTATTAAAGTAATACGCAGCCATTGATTCATCCGGCCTTTTACTTCTTTCTAACATCCTGCGTAACGATTTTGCATAGTTAACATGGTCAGGGAATGTTTTAATGACAAGGGCTTTCCATTCGCTCCATGTATAACTTAAAGATGTTAGGCTATGGTACCATGTTTTTGTCATTCCAGCTAAACGAGATTGCATATGATAAATCGTGGTTGCGTCATCCCATCCATTTATGTTCTTCAGCTGCTCGATTTTCTTTAGCCAGCTTGCAGCGGTTATATTTTCGTTTTCCGGAGAAAATTCCGGTATACACTCTGTGCGAATAGTAAGTCTGTGGTGATCTGTACCGTGATTTTGCCTTGCCATGCTTTCTATCATATTTTCTAACCTTTCAATGCGAGCTTCGTATGCAGATTTGTCAAACAGCTCAGCACTGCGCTGGGAAATCGATGGAGTGTGCGTAACATCTTCTGTGCTCTCCAATTGGTCGTTCGCTACATGCACCAAAACTCTTTCTGTACGTAACTGTCGTGGTTTACTTGATGACTGAGTCTCTGTAGATCTTTTTCTTGCCTCATGTGCGAGTGACTTACTAGTATGGTTTTTATTGCGCTGTTCTTTGCCAATGTTTCTTTCGGAAGCAGTCTTTCTGTACCTAGTATCTGACGAACTAGAGCTAGAGCTACTACTTGACCTATTTCGGCGGCTCATAGTTTTTCCCATTTTTAAATCTGTCTTAGTTTTCGTAACACCGGTATACAATACACAAACTTACGTAATATTAAACAAACAACAACTTCGTAAAAGTCGGTGTATCTAAACCAATACCTCGTAAAAGCAATATTTTTCACACAAAAACACTATATCTAATTTTATTTCTAAATAACTAAAGGCAAGACTTCGTAAAAGTTCGGCCCAATACACTATGATTAAAAAAAAAATAAACACACTCGATGCACAGCAAACAAAATTGCAATTATTTTTAGGGGATACGCTGGAATGCACCCCGCACCTGAACTGTAAACTACTATGAATAATTAACAAAAGTCCTTTTTCAAAATTAGACTATATTGTTACACAAAAATATGAAATAATCCAAAAATGCAAGTTTAGCGAAAGAAAGCGTCGACATCAATGTTTTCTCTACCCAAGTCCTTATATCATCGTTCGGCCGGGCGGGCGATGTGAGTCAGCACGCCGCAAATGAAAAAGCTCTCGTATACAGGGCAAAAGTTGCTTACAATAATCAGTATTTTTTTGCAAAAAATTATAAATTTGGCAAAGTTCGTTATTCGCACCTACATAATTTAGGCCATTGTCTGAATATACATTTTTTGGAATACCGCGTCTACTTGTGAATCTACTAAAAGCTGCTAAAAAACACTCCGTGGTTAGCTCAGAGGCAAGTTCAAGGTGCACTGCTTTAGTGCTCATACAGATAAATAAGCAAATATAACCTTTAGAAAGAGTTGCACCGCGACCTTTTTTATTTTTAATATAAAATGAACCACCATAATAAGTACCGACATTTTCAAAAACACCAAAGGTATTTACTCGCACTTTAGGGAGATTTCCCATTAAATAATTATTACCTTTCGGGTTTGCCTTAAAGCATATTAAACAATTTTTGACTACTTGTCGACACGCATTACGACCAGAGAACGGCCAATATCGCTCTCTAATCGAATACAATAACGCTTGCGCCCCACAATGCAAAAGCCTTTTATGTTCAGATTCTAGAATAAGCCTTGTTAAAGGATGGCCATTTGGCAAAATTATAGGATATTTCTTCGCATCTAATTGATTTGCATTTTTTAATCACCCACCTACACAAATAAGTTCATCCTTTAAAAATGGATTTAAGCTTAATATTTTGCTTTTAACCGGAATAGGTTTTCCCGCCTTTAAATTATGATATTCGTGGGGAAACGCCATTGTTTGTGCATTTTTAATCAATATCTTTTGTGCTCGTTCAATTTCTTCTGGTAATAATGCACCAGTTAATTTTTTTATTCTCTTCAGAGTTCTCTTTTTTTAGGTTATAAATAAATCTACAGGCATAAGATATGATATGTACACTTTCTAAAAAAGAAGAAGCTTGTCGTGATAAGTTATCTAACAAACTACACGATTCAAAACTAATGCAAGACACAGTTTTTTGATCAGGGATTTCACATGGGATTGAAAAATCAAAAACATCCCAAAAAGATTGTTCATTTAAAAGAAATTGAGGACCGTGCCACCATAAATCACTGCCCACAAGAAATTTTGCCGAGGTTCCGCGTGAAAATAGGTCAGCAGGATTTTGGGACGAAATTACGTGATACCAATCATTTTTACTCGTCAGGGATTGAATTTCACTTACTCTGTTCGCGACAAAAGTTTTCTATGTAGATGACTCGCCGCGAATCCAACATAGAGTAATCGTCGAATCGGACCAGTAATAAAACTTGTTATATGTTATTTCTAAACACTCTGTTACTTTTTTACTTTTTTTTTTTTGCCAATAATTGTGCGGCACACAGTTCAAGCCTAGGTAACGTGACATGTTTTAAAGGAGCTACACGACTTTTTGCTCATTACAAATTACAAACATATTTACCAGCTGCTAGAGAGCAACGCAAATAAATACACGCTCCGTATGCTCGAGTTGAAGCGTCGCTAAAACCATGTAACTCAATAGTAATATACTGAGAACATACAGCATACCTAGGTATTTTTACATAACTTATTAAAATCATATTACTTTGAAAATCCTTCCAAACCTTTAATAGACCTTCTGGCAACTCATCGTCCCATTCTAACTTATTTTTCCAAAGCTCTTGTATTAACAGTTTGGCTATATTAATTATAGGACCTAATAAAGACAACGGATCAAATATCTAAGAGATAACTGATAAAATGGTTCTTTTGGAAATTGTTTTTAATGATAAATTATCTAAATCTATCTTATAATTTATTGAATCACCTCCTGGTTCCCAAAATATGCCAAGCGTTTTATTTGCCTCATTTTCTCCAATATTTAATGTACTAACATCTAAATTATTATTTACGACAAATTTCTCCAAAATATTTTTGTCTTTACACAACCACTTTCGTAGCTCAAATCCTGTCTGAGCCAATATATTTGAAATGTTTCCTTGAATATATAACATTTCATCTTCTGAATTATAGGTATTATTATCATGTTCAGACATGTGATTCAATATAATATATTTATTCATACATTTCACGTAGTCATGCCTTAAACTAGGATTATTAATAAGTTTCCTTTCTAATGAATAGAATTGTTGCAAAGCGTTCTCTCAAGACTTACCCAAATTAGTAACCGAGTCTTTAAAAGGAATACTGACCACGTACCTACCCTCTTCATTTTTTGTCGTGGAATTTTCAAAATATTCTTCACAATATTTCTCAGATTCAGAAAAAATCGTTTTTTTATTAGAAATTTCCTCTAATTCAAAAAATTTTATAATTTGATTATCAACCAAATTGTCTTGTATAGACTTACTAAAACAATTAATTGATTCATTGTTAACATAAGAATGTATTGGCATATTACCTGCCACTACCCAGCCAAATACTGTATTCTGAAGTACAGGTAAGTTTGGCCCAAGTGATCTTTGACCTTGATTAATTACTGACCAAAATATCTCCGATCCCAATAAAAGATCAATCTCTTTCGGTATATTAAATTCAGGATCCGCAAGCTCCAAATTTACTGCTATATTTAATTGGTTTTTATTTAAAGCAAAGCTAGGTAATTTTTCTGTTATTTTATTCAACACAAGACAATTAGTATCTCTTTTAAAATGTTCATTAACACACGATCCTATTTTAACCTTTGCTTGTTTGCTTATATTTGACAAGGTTTGTCATATTCCCTTAACTGCATGATTTATTTGTTCGGTCTTTAATTTTAATTTATGACACAACGATTCCGATATAAAATTACTTTGAGATCCGCTGTCTAACGGTGCCCGACATCTCACTACTTATTATCATTACTGATTTGAACAATAACTGTAGACAGTAAAATATGGGATAATTCGCAACTAGCGGCAACAGCGCTTTCATTCGCAAGCGTTGCTACGCTAGAATCACAAAATTGTAAACAATCCTGTGCTAGAATCTCTCGGTGGCGTGACAGAAGTTGGCTCTCTAACAGCCGACTTGGGTAGGGCATTATCCGCACCAACGTAATTTTGCTGATGGGCATTATGATGTAGAATGTCTGAGTGGAGCAAACTATTGTGAGGTTTTTGACATTTGGAACATTTATTTAGCTTACACTTCCATGATGGGTGCGTATGTCGCAAGCAATTCAAACATAATTTCCTACTTTTTACCGCTTCAATCCTTTTTATCGTTATGTAGTAACATTAATATTTTATTTTTTCGTTTATTGCAGGAAGACCGTGAGTACCTGGCCTTCTAGGCCTTTGCATTGTGGATCTATCTTGTTTTGTTATTTTCAACTTTTCTAATATATCGCATTTATTTTTAAGAAATTTGCTCATATCTTTTAAATCTGGCAATTCAGCCTGGTAAGTATAATTTTCCCAATCACGACGCGTTACCGAATCAAATTTATTTGCTATAATATAAATAATTAGTCTGTCCCATGAGTCAGTCTCTTCGCCCAAACTTTTTAGTGATCTCAGATGACTCGTAATTGAATCGAACAAACTTCTCAAGCCAATATGTGACTCGCCAGTCAAATTTGGGTGCTCAAAGATTCCCTGAATGTGATTATGAATCATTAATGCTTTGTTTTCAAATCTCTCGACTAAAAATTGCCAAACCACAGTATAATTAGCAGCAGATACTTCTATTGATTGAATAACTTTTAGCACATTCTTGTCTACTGAAGATCTTAAATAGTAAAACTTTTGAATATTACTTAATGATTCATTCTCATCAACCAGGCTTATAAAAACATCCTTAAATTCCAACCAAGAACAATATTTTTCGTTAAATGTCGGTAACGTTATGGGTGGTAACCTAACATTCGATTGGGGTTGATTAAAAACTACACTGTTATGGCTTGCATTCGATCCAGCCGTGAATCTTGTTTCAGTATCAGCATTATTAAATAGTTTACACAATAACCTAGCCCGACTTATCAATTTAAAATATTTATCTTCAAAATCTTCCTCCTCAGCGAGTATTGTCTCTTTATGAGTATTTTCCAAATTTAATATTTGTATAACTAAATCATTAAACTCACCCAGAATAGGTTCTACTACTTCTAACCTAGACTCTATCTCTACTACAGTTTCATCAGTTAAATTATCTCTATCATATTTTATTAAAAATTTATCAAATTTTGTTAACTTACTTTTAAGCGTTCTCTTTTTTGTCTTTAACTGTGATTCCTCAGACATCCTATTGGTTCAGACCGAACAATACCCTTTAACGTATGAATTCTCTTACCGTAGAGGTCCGGAAACCCGTCGTGGAACGTCAAATTTTTCTCAAATTTTCTTACGATTTCCAGCACTATTACCCCGATATCTTGCTAATTTTCATGCGGCTCGTAATGACCAATGATTTGGCCTTCGAAATAAAACTTCTTTTCTTCAATGTGGACTGTATAAAACTTATATTTTTATATTTTAAATAGGAATACATACAACGGCTGTGTTCAGTCTAACGCCATATTTTAAGAGAGAGAATGACATTAGTTTTCTAGTGTTGCCACTTAACAATGCTCGTGCTGCTATAAAAGAAATGAGGCGAGAAAATCCAGGGGTGCATCTACCAACTCGAAGAACATTTAGGATGATATATAGGAAATTCCAAGAGACGTCCAGTTTACATAGAAAGAAGAAAGTAAGTGCTACGAATGAAAATCGGGTAACTTTTTGTCAGCTAATGTTACAGCGTATAAACAATAGATAATAATCTCTTAAGAAAAGTACTGTGGACCGATGAATCAACATTTGTGACAAGTGGTATGATTAATAGGCAAAACACGAGGCATTGGGCAGTACAAAATCCACATTCGTACAGAGAGTTTCAATTTGAGGGCCGCAAATCCGTTAATGTGTGGTGCGGTATCCTCGACAACACCGTTATCGGACCTCATTTTTTTGGGGAAACTTTAAATGGGGAGAGATACTTACACTTCCTAGAAAATGATTTGAAGGAATATTCAGACGGGTTGCCCCAAAGACATTAGAACTACTAGACCAAATTGTTTACATTTTGATGTGGCAAATCATCATTCCCTCTTTATTATTCATCTCTGTCGCTCAAAATTTGACCTTAGCCGGCTTTATCTGCCTGTTAGAAATATTAGGGAAAAACTGTTTTTAAAAGATTGAGTTAGTAATTGCAGTAACGCCCAGAACCTAAAATACAAAAAAGTTAAGGTGTGCGTATCAAATTATGCATTCATGCTTGCAATGTTATGCGAATATTTTATCGAAAACTGTTAAAAACCTTAAAAGTATTGAAATTATTATTATATATATCAGGCACTACGGCAACATTGTACTACGATTTTACAACCGGAGAGATTCTTGAATGACTGTAGCGATTGCGATGTTGCCAGTGAGTCACAGCAGCTAGCTTGTGTTTTTGTGCCTTTATTGCAGTTTATTTTTGATTTCCTTGTGTATTTGCCTAAACATTAGTGTAGAAATAAACAATCATGGTTCGTGCCTGTGTAGTGTGTAAAAAGTGGATCATTTTAATCCAAATTTATCATTTCATCGGTAAGTATGGTTAGGTTATTGTTTTATAGAAAGCATTGGTGTAGCGTATGGGTTTGTTTACTAATGCTGTGGTAGCACCATTGTTGTTAAAACTTTTATGCACAATGAAAAAGTTTTGTTATACTTAGAAACAATTAAGAGTAGATATTGATAAATAACTCATGGTAGCTACTTAATAGTAAACGAGTAAAAAGATATCGACTAGTAAAATACTGTAAAATTGAAATCCTATTTCTAAATTTAATTAGGTACCTATTTATTGAGATGTTTTATATATTATAACATATAAACATTCTGTTTAGGTTTCCTCAAGATGCTGAAAAAAGAAAACTTTGGTTTTCTTTAGTAGGATTCTGGATAACCAACCTTTACGAAACAATCCAGAGTTGTGCTCGGATCACTTTTTTCCTGCAGATATTTTAGTAAGGGTGAATGGTGCTAAATATGTTAGAAAGGGAGTAAACCCTCGTTACTGTGAAGGCTTGTTATTTCTAGACGACCTCTCTAACAGGTAAGATTGGGAGGTGTCAAGTTTTGGTTTGCCTAATAGAATTATTTAAAATATTTTAATATCCTTGTTTGTTTTTTAGTTCTGAGTCAACTGTTATTGGAACACCACCTGCCGCAAAAAACAACATTGGCGTAAGTTATATCTATTAATAATAAAATTAGTACTTAATGTTATATTTATGACAAATAAAACTTTGGTTTATAATAAGTGTAATAGGTATGTGGCGACCGCAGCCTAGTGGTTAGTGTGTCCGACTACTAAGCCGAAGGTCCCCGGTTCGATCCCGGGACCATGCATCGATCTTTATTTATTCGGTCGTCACCTCGTGGAAGGCAATGGCAAACCACCACGTAGTAATTTGCCTAGTACAACCTCTCAAATAATGCCGTTCGGAACCGGCGATAAACTGTAGGTCCCATATACCTGTGAAAAATCTGAAAAAGGCACACATCACAGGTATATGCGAGAGGTCGCCTACGCTCGAATGAGCATGGCACATAAAGAAGTAATAGGTATACCTATTATTCATTATGAAACCCTTTTAATATTAATTAGAAGTTCATTTTATTCATTTTTAGGATGTCTAAGCTATGCTTTGATGATATATTGGTTAAATCAGATGATGCTGATCGAGTTGCTGATAAACCTTACAAGATTATTTAAAACTGCTTCGGAAGTAGGATAATTTCAACCTATTGAAAATTATGCAGCTATAGAAAATGCTACATCTAGGAAAAGGTATATCAAATTAGTACTCATACAGGAGGGTGTTTATTTACAAAACACTGTTAAAAATTTGTTTTCTTTTTGTTTCAGTACGTATAGTCATTCAGGTTAAGTGGGGTCATTAAGGGGCACATTTAATTTTTTTTACAGCAGGTGTTCAGTACAGAATATGATTTAAGATATTCAGTTTAGTTGCTTGAAGCACACAGGTCATTTAAATACACCATAAGAGTACCTAATATACAGGATATTTCATTTAGAAATTTGCAACTTTGGTGTACGTATAACTTTTTTTTGAGCCACCCAGTATATTCCAAAATAATTTTGAAATGTGTTCCCAATATAAACCTACATATTAGGTACTAGAACAAAAATAATTTCAAATTTTTTTAACGTTTTCCGTACATGTTTCGTATGTGCGCCACCCTGTATAATATACATTTTTTCATTGCATAAAGGAGTAAAGCTACTTAAAGTGTATTTTTTACATTTTTTAGAAAAGGGCATTATATTGGAGACATGGCCAGTAGCGATTTTTCCACCCCAGGGAAATGGAGGAAAAACGTTACAATTATAAAAAACACAATTACTGAATAGAGAAAACAAATTTATAATTTAAAAAAACAAGTCCGACACCTTAAAGATCGGGTAAGGACATTAACAGGACTATTAAAAGTGTTGAAGGATAAATTTTCTATAACAGAAGCAGCACAATCATGTATTAGGGTATGTTTTATTAATGATGTATGATTAAGTAGTTATTTTTTTGGAATACATTATTCTGTTCGTGAAGCCATCTTCTTTTGTTGTTTTTAAACATTATTGCAAATAAAGATTATTATTAATATTATACATACACCTTAGTTTATCTTTGTTTATCTAAGAATATCTTCTATCATAACTTCCAGCTTATAACAGGAAGTAACAAAATATGACATCTGGTTAAACCCGAGGCTGATATTTGTTGACTTCAAGAACCGTAATTTTTTAATTAACAATATCTCAACAACCATTCAGTTTAGACATATACATATAGTACATACAATGGTGTTAAGTCGATGAGTACATATTACAAAGTTTAGGACAACCTGTATATTTAAGTATATGCTTGTTGAAGGCAGTTTTTGAAATAAGAAATGTTTGTATTCATTGTTTTTTTTTTATATACAGGAGCTAAGAAATTTCATGTCCAAATAAGAATTGGGACACTCGTATAATGTCCTATAGATTTTAATAAGAATTGTTTAATAAGAAAATGTAGTCTACCTCATAATTACAATTTTTACAAAGGTTTTTATAATGTTTTCAATTCTAATAATGAAATAAAGTTTAGCAACTTTTTTGCAATAGTAGCAGTGTTTTATTTTACATTTACGTACCTACCCATATTTTGTGATAAATTTCCAACTGAAACTAATTCAAAATAGGAATTTTCCAAATAACCTCTTTCTTTCATACTGGGATTCAGAAATTTCGGAATCTTATAACTATTAAAGGTAAATTTGTGATTCTAAAATTCAAGATTCGGAATTAATCCAATATGTTAAAAGGATTTCAGACGAAAAACAATTAAATCACAAGCAATGTGATTATTTTTTTTTATTGTAGTATATTTCTTGTAGCCTATTATTTCCATTCTTAGGAAAAAATTCTGATACAAATAAATTTATTGTATTATTTTCATACATTGTTGTTAGGTTTTAACCTCTACACCACTGGCGAGCAAAACCAAGGGACGGTTTACAATGTTGCCGATCGGGCCAAGGAGATCTGCCTTTCTCTCTCGCACTCGCCAATTATTTTAAAACAATAATAGTCGATACTTTTATGGGAATTATGAATGAATCGTTTCGTCTAATAGTTCTTAGACCAAATTGTTTACATTTTGATGTGGCAAATCATCATTCCCTCTTTATTATTCATCTCTGTCGCTCAAAATTTGACCTTAGCCGGCTTTATCTGTCTGTTAGAAATATTAGGGAAAAACTGTTTTTAAAAGATTGAGTTAGTAATTGCAGTAACGCCCAGAACCTAACATACAAAAAAGTTAAGGTGTGCGTATCAAATTATGCATTCATGCTTGCAATGTTATGCGAATATTTTATCGAAAACTGTTAAAAACCTTAAAAGTATTGAAATTATTATTATATATATCAGGCACTACGGCAACATTGTACTACGATTTTACAACCGGAGAGATTCTTTGAATGACTGTAGCGATTGCGATGTTGCCAGTGAGTCACAGCAGCTAGCTTGTGTTTTTGTGCCTTTATTGCAGTTTATTTTTGATTTCCTTGTGTATTTGCCTAAACATTAGTGTAGAAATAAACAATTATGGTTCGTGCCTCTGTAGTGTGTAAAAAGTGGATCATTTTAATCCAAATTTATCATCTCATGGGTAAGTATGGTTAGGTTATTGTTTTATAGAAAGCATTGGTGTAGCGTATGGGTTTGTTTACTAATGCTGTGGTAGCACCATTGTTGTTAAAACTTTTATGCACAATGAAAAAGTGTTGTTATACTTAGAAACAATTAAGAGTAGATATTGATAAATAACTCATGGTAGCTACTTAATAGTAAACGAGTAAAAAGATATCGACTAGTAAAATACTGTAAAATTGAAATCCTATTCCTAAATTTAATTAGTTACCTATTTATTGAGATGTTTTATATATAACATATAAACATTCTGTTTAGGTTTCCTCAAGATGCTGAGAAAAGAAAACTTTGGTTTTCTTTAGTAGGATTCTGGATAACCAACCTTTACGAAACAATCCAGAGTTGTGCTCGGATTACTTTTTTCCTGCAGATATTTTAGTAAGGGTGAATGGTGCTAAATATGTTAGAAAGGGAGTAAACCCTCGTTACTGTGAAGGCTTGTTATTTCTAGACGACCTCTCTAACAGGTAAGATTGGGAGCTGTCAAGTTTTGGTTCGCCTAATAGAATTATTTAAAATATTTTAATATCCTTGTTTGTTTTTTAGTTCTAAGTCAACTGTTATTGGAACACCACCTGCCGCAAAAAACAACATTGGCGTAAGTAATATCTATTAATAATAAAATTAGTAATGTTATATTTTATGACAAATAAAACTTTTGGTTTATAATAAGTGTAATAAGTATACCTATTATTCATTATGAAACCCTTTTAATATTAATTACAAGTTCATTTTATTCATTTTCAGGATGTCTAAGCTATGCTTTGATGATATATTGGTTAAATCAGATGATGCTGATCGAGTTGCTGATGAACCTTACAAGATTATTTATAATTCTCCTAATATTCAAAGGTACGTAGGCCCTATGCAAACAAAAGTTGTTCAAAAAATGTTAATCATGAAGAAAAATGCTATTTGGGCTTTTTCTTTTATTTTTTTGTTGATTCTAGAAAAAAGTTCTATGTCCATCTCTTCGTTTTATTTTAGGCCTACAAATATTGTTCCAAATATAATGTCAGTTCCTGGTCCTTCTGGAATTGGGTAAGCATATTTTCTTTTTAGGTAACTTTACATCTTTATCAATTTTAATTAACACAATTTTTATAAGTAGGATAATTTCAACCTATTGAAAATTATGCAGCTATAGAAAATGCTACATCTGGGAAAAGGTATATGAAATTAGTACTCATACAGGAGGGTGTTCCTTTACAACACATTGTTAAAATTTTTTTTCTTTTTGTTTCAGTACGTATAGTCATTCAGGTTAAGTGGGGTCATTAAGGGGCACATTTAAATTTTTTTTTTATACAGCAGGTGTTCAATACTGAATATGATTTAAGATATGCAGTTTAGTTGCTTGAAGCACACAGGTCATTTAAATACACCATAAGAGTACCTAATATACAGGATATTTCATTTAGAAATTTGCAACTTTGGTGTACGTATAACTTTTTTTTGAGCCACCCAGTATATTCCAAAATAATTTTGAAATGCTCCCAATATAAACCTACATATTAGGTACTAGAACAAAAATAATTTTAAATTTTTTTAACGTTTTCCGTACATGTTTCCTATGTGCGCCACCCTGTATAATATACATTTTTTTAATTGCATAAAGGAGTAAAGCTACTTAAAGTGTATTTTTTACATTTTTTAGAAAACGGCATTATATTGGAGACATGGCCAGTAGCGATTTTTCCACCCCAGGGAAATGGAGGAAAAACGTTACAATTATAAAAAACACAATTACTGAACAGAGAAAACAAATTTATAATTTAAAAAAACAAGTCCGACACCTTAAAGATCGGGTAAGGACATTAACAGGACTATTAAAAGTGTTGAAGGATAAATTTTCTATAACAGAAGCAGCACAATCATGTATTAGGGTATGTTTTATTTATGATGTATGATTAAGTAGTTATTTTTTTGGAATACATTATTCTGTTTGTGAAGCCATCTTCTTTTGTTGTTTTTAAACATTATTGCAAATAAAGATTATTATTAATATTATACATACACCTTAGTTTTTCATTGTTTATCTAAGAATATCTTCTATTATAACTTCCAGCTTTTAACAGGAAGTAACAAAATATGACATCTGGTTAAACCCGAGGTTGATATTAGTTGACTTCAAGAACTGTAATTTTTCAATTAACAATATCTCAACATTCTCAACAACCATTCAGTTTAGACATATATAGTACCTACATACAATGGTGTTAAGTCGATGAGTACATATTACAAAGTTTAGGACAAACTGTATATTTAAGTATATGCTTGTTGAAGGCAGTTTTTGAAATAAGAAATGTTTGTATTCATTGTTTTTTTTATATACAGCAGCTAAGTCCAAATAGAATTGGGACACTCGTATAATGTCGTATAGATTTTAATAAGAATAAATGTAGTCTACCTCGTAATTACAATTTTTACAAAGGTTTTTATAATGTTTTCAATTCTAATAATGAAATAAAGTTTAGCTACTTTTTTGCCATAGTAGCAGTGTTTTATTTTGCATTTACGTACCTACCCATATTTTGTGATAAATTTCCAACTGAAACTAATTCAAAATAGGAATTTTCCAAATAACCTCTTTCTTTCATACTGAGATTCAGAAATTTCGGAATCTTATAAGTATTAAAGGTAAATTTGTGATTCTAAAATTTAAGATTCGGAATTAATCCAATATGTTAAAAGGATTTCAGACGAAAAACAATTAAATCAAACAAGCAATGTGATTAATTTTTTTTTATTGTAGTATATTTCTTGTGACCTATTATTTCCATTCTTAGGAAAAAATTATGATACAAAAAAATTTATTGTATTATTTTCATACATTGTTGTTAGGTTTTAACCTCTACACCACTGGCGATCAAAACCAAGGGACGGTTTACAATGTTGCCGATCGGGGCAAGGAGATCTGCCTTTCTCTCTCGCACTCGCCAATATTTTAAAACAATAATAGTCGATACTTTTATGGGAATTATGAATGAATCGTTTCGTCTAATAGTTCTAATGGAAAGGAAGCAGGGGCCTGGCAGCCAAACTCGAAACGTGCTACGGGCGTGAAAATCCTGGTTATGGATATGATTTGCAAGACTTGGTTAGGTTAGGTTTGTTGTTGTTGCGCCACTGCCTGCGCTAATTTGTGTGATGTAGAGAATAGAATATGATAAGAGAAATGATTAATTAAGTATATTTGTATAATAATTAAAACATGACATAAACAGATGGTAATTGCTTGATTAAATAGGCCTGACAGAAAAAATATTATACGGTGGGGTTTTGTAAAGCACAACAATAAAGGTATGCATTTGTTAAACATTTTAGAACATGCGAGCGTTGCCGGGAAAAAAGTGGTGAAAGGGACAAACGATAATTTTCAAAAGTTTCAATGTTCACACAAAAATGATTCTCATGCTTTGGATTTCTTTTACACGTATTCTGTTAACATTTCAGTTCATCTGTGTGGGTGGTCTAAACTTGTTCTGTTGTAGCATTAGAATCTTATTTTTTGTAAGTCGTGGATATCTTCACTGTTTTTTTTTTATCGAATTCAGCAATAGGGTGGTCCTTATTTTGACATTATCGTCTCGGCATTTTTATGTCCCAGGGCTCATAGGGCTCGAAATAGAAAAAATTATACATCAAGTTCCTACCTTAATAGTAACCCGTGCTGAGTTGCACTGGAAGTTTCCTATCTGGATAACATGGAGTTTTCGGCATTGCAAAATCAATTTTTTAATCCGGCCAAACTTACTGTTTAAAAAGTTTGAAACTTGGCAGACTTCAACCTCATAAGATTAGCTAGCTAGAGCTTTAGCTATTATAATTTTAGAGTTTCAGTTAAATAAACAATTTTTTTTTTATTGTTCCCAAAATTTATTTACAAGTTAATAATAAATTATTCTTCAGTAGGGGAGAGTGCCCGACAGTGAGACGCTTTTTTTTCTAGTCAGGGTATTTGACTTTTCTTTTAGATTTTTTTTTTGGCAAACTGAAATGAAGAAATAGGTTTGTGCTTTGTTTAAATATTTCCGGCCTAATTTTCAGAAATGTTGAAAGCTGCCATTTTTTATTTTTGAAAATAGTGACAGATCCATTTGTCTCGGTGTTGGTTAAGAGTGTCCAATAGTGGGACATAGTTTATCCAACAGTGAGACAAACAAAAACAAGAATTCAATGCTTTTCGTGAAAAATGTTTATTGAATATTTATTAAACTAAAATCTATTTCAAAAGTGAAGGAAGACTTCTGACGGCTTGTATGTCCGCAGGGAATTGGAGGCGGCATAATAAGTTTAATATCTGTTGCAGAAATTACAGACTCATCAGCAATCCTTTAAAACATTTTTATTATTATGGCACATGACTACCGGTAATGGTGAGGTACTGGGGGTAACGATTTCCGTTATATTATTTTGGGACATTGCATCTACTGATAGAGAGGTACTAGGGCTAACCATTTCAATTGTATTATCTTCATATTCTTTGTGAAGCATGCGGTCAGAAACAGGACTTGGCATAAAATCCACATCACACATTTGCATTAAATTGGTAGATGCCATATTTTTTAAAGGCATTTAAAATATTACTTGGAGTAACGCAATACCAACGCATTCAGCTAACTCGTATATTGATAGTGGTTTACCTGGATGTTGCATCATCTAGCTGTCGACGGATGCATTATATGCCGTTGAAAAGGGCTTATAAATGCCAACATCCAACGGCTACATCTTGTTGGTAGAGTGTGGAGGAACTGTCAAAACGGTTACCCCATTAACATTGGCTAAGTTACGAACAGCAATACTAAAGGCTTGTTCCAACCCGACCAAAAACCGTACTAGGACCGTACCCGAACGGTCGCTCAACTAATTTACCATTGCAACAATCGATTGCCAAATTCAAGATTTAATTGACAGATTGGAACTAATCGTTCGGGGACGGTAATTTGGTTGTGTTGGAACAAACCTTAAGATGACTTTCCTGGTTGTCATAAATTAAAACTGATTGATTTTCTTTGCAACTATTGTAGTATTTAATAAAGTGTTTTATAACTTCTAAGAATAGCTCTGCATTCATCCACCCACTAGGAGCAGCAAGTCCCAACGTACCGGGCGGGGCCTCGCGAAGCATATGATCTTTAAAGTGTGTTCTAGGGAACATCATTGCTGGAGGTAAGTATTGGCCTGTAGCGTTGATTATGGAACAAGTGGTAACAAGTGTGCCCCTCTCTCCACTTGTTTCCTTGTTCACTTGCTTCACTCCCTTTCCTGCTAAAACTTTTTGATTTTCAAGTAACTTTAACCATCAAAGATTCGCAGAATTTCACAATTGTTGATTTCCTTTTTTTCTTTTCTTGCTTTGTAGGTAGTACTGATGATGGCGTAACTGCCGAAAGCGCTCTACGGATATGATTTTATTCAATAAACTTGCACTAAGTACAAAAATTAAAAAAATTCTTTCTTAATCTTTGATGGTGCACTCAGCCCCTTTCCTAATTTGTAAAATTTTTTTGTGACTTTTAAACGGTCACAGTTGCGGTCTCATCTAAATTGAAAACGCGTATTCTATCAGCAAAACAGGAACTTCTTGAGTAAACGACTTTTAAATTTTTGTAAAAAATGGACACATTGTGCCGATTGAAAGATGTTGCACGAGATAAGCTGCAGCCCTCCGGCGTTCTGAGTGAAAGTCGACCATGCCGTTTATAAAAACCTCGAAACCATTTTAAACCTGCCATCTTATCGTTATGCCAGTTGATAGGAAATTTTTCTTGTTTTCGTAAGCCATTTTTCTACAATCCGTAATTGCCAGCCCATAAAACATTCGTGAACAGTCTATTATGTATTTTTCCAGGGAAGCTTCCTCTGCTTCGGTGAATATTTTATTTACACTATAGTTTGGAGTCATACTTATTTTTTTGTTTCCATCATTTTGCTTAGCTTTTTTAACGTACGGTAAGGTTTGAAATGCGACACCTTTTAAAGCAGCTACTTTTCGTAGAGTTCCGCCATCCATTACAAGATTTACTGCTTTCCTCATAGTTACCTCGGAACAATTACCAATTTTCCTCTTCTTCTTCATTTTAACCTACAAAAACAACAACCAAAGTTTACCTAAGGGAACATGGAAGACTACAAAACAGGTAGGTAAACGCGTTTTACATTGTCTTGCCCGTCAGTAGGACATGTCTTACTGTGGGGCAAGGCATTTTGTCTCACTGTTGGGCATGTAGGCTTAATCGCAATTTTGCGACACAGTTCATGTAAACAAAAACATTTATCAAAAAACAAGATTGAAGAGTAGTCTAGATAAATAAACATACCTTGGTTTTAATTTGGAATAAAAAACACTGTATATTGTCGTATAATCACAAAACTTTAGAAAATTTACTTTTACACCTTAAAATTATATGCGGCTCGTTAGTAGATAAGCTACATATGTTTCAACTCAAAACTCCATAAGAAATAACATTGTCCTGAAATCTGCAGTTTTATCGCCATTTTAGGGTGTGGCACTTTTCCTGGAAGTCGCCACCCTCTCTTAACCCGAGCGGAACCCAACTACTATAGCCATCTAGTGTCTGACGTCATAACTACTCGCAGTAGATACAGGATCCGTATTAACCTAAGTGGCCCCCCCCCGGTATTACCAGGGGGCCCCATTATTTGAAGATTCTAACCTAACAGCATTCCCCATGGAACCCAAGTACCCGCGGAGGCGCGAGCCCCAGACCCGCGGCGGAGGAAGCCTCCACAACAGGCGTTGAGCGCGCATGATGATCGAAGGCGATACCGCGAGACCCTATGCATAATTCGCGAGGCTAGCTCAGACAGGTCAGCGACCCCGAGCGGTGGTGACCCGATGGTTACCCGATGATCGCCCGAGGGTATCCGATGCCGGTAATATAGGGCCCTATTGACCTGTGTGGAAGCCTCCACTGCTGTCAACTAACCCCCCACACATTATTCTAACCTAACTTTTGTCCCAACGGAACCCAGATCACGTGTTACCCCGATTATATAGTAATATCATTGTAGGGGTGCCACCGAACGGGGAGAGATGTACGTACCTGTTATCTTGAGACCTGTAGCGCCACCTGCTTTTCATATAAGGCATCTTGTTTACCGCGATGGTAGGTATGACGTTGTAAATCAGTTAAAATATTTTAAAATATAATAATAACAGAAAAAAAGTTTTTGTCCTCGGTGGGATTTGAACCATAATCCTCTGGGGTCAAACCTCAAAGCCTTGCAAAATACGCTACGAGAGCATATAGATTAAAACTGCTAAACAATGTTAGACAACGTGAAACCACGGGGGCACATCTGATTAGATTGCTGGAACAAAAGGTCCTTAGTGGGGTTATGGTGGTGTTTTATAATGTACAAAATTAGGGTAAACCAGGCTGGGAACTCCAATGTTAATTTTCGGAGGGATTTTTATGGCTCATATCTCCGGAACCAATGGGCCTAGGATATTGCGCATGCGAAGTTGGGGTCTATGAAATGGGTTCTTGCGCGTGACCCGAAAATGACACCGGTCACCTGTCAATTAAGAACTGTCACCTGTCAGATGTCACCTGTCAAATGTCAAAATCGACAGCTGATGTATGTCACGTGTTTAGGGTGACGTCATGAGTCGTTTAAAAAAAGAACCGGGTTGATCGGGCCAATAGGGCCAAAGTTGGTATAGCTAATGCCCTAACGGCAGGAGGGCGAAAGATTGCAAATACATATCGCGGGTTTAGGGTGATGAAATAAGTTGTTTAAAAAAGGACGGGGTTGATCGGGCCAATAGGGCCAAAGTTAGTATAGCTAATGCCCTAACGGCAGGGGGGTGAAAGATTGTAAATACATGTCGCATGTTTAGGGTGACGTCATGAGTCGTTTACAAAATGTCGACCCGAGTAAAGTTGTTTTATACCAAATAAAAGACTAGTTATACTTTAATATATTTATTGATTTTAGCTGTTCTTGTTGCGTTTTTAATAAACATGCTTTGTTTTTAAATCATAGTTTCATTTATTACAAAAAGATTCAAGTATATTAATCTTTAAAGCAAACACAATTTATCTTATATAAATTCTCAATGTGTTTAGAGAATAAATCTATAAGACTTTCATCCCAACAAAACAAGTATTGCTCATTTTCTTCAAATGTTAAACATCGGCTGCCGAAGTATGTATGGAAACGCAAATTGTAGTTGTCAATTATAATAGTAGTTTCAGGCCAGTATCCATGAACACCGCTGTAGGTAGTTATAAACTCCTCAAAATCATAATTGGAAAAATATAGCTCTCCTTCAGCAATCTCAACGATAACTCGCTCGTCTGCAGTAGAAAATGTTACTGTAACGTCATCTCCAACTTCATATCTGATTTGAACACTCATCTTGAATATTAAGTCTTGACAGTAACTTAACCAAAGATTTTCGGTCTTCGTAAAGCTTTATACGTTTCTTCAGCGCACGAATATTACTTAAATGATCTTTGATCTTCTCTTCAACTACCTTCGTCATAGGTTCGAGAACAACTGACAGTTTCGAAACAGAGCCTAATTCTAAATAGATCCGTTGTGAACGGACTTTGTTCAACAGACCCTGTTCAACGGACCCTGTTCAACGGACCCTGTTCAACGGACCCTGTTTAACAGACCCAGTTCAACGGACCCTGTTCAACGGACCCTGTTCAACGGACTCTGTTCAACAGACCCTGTTCAACGGACCCTGTTGACCTGAACAGCCCTGTTCAACAGACCCTGTTCAACGGACCCTGTTCAACAGACCCTGTTCAACGGACCCTGTTCAACGGACCCTGTTCAACGGACCCTGTTCAACGGACCCTGTTTAACAGACCCTGTTCAACGGACCCTGTTCAACGGACCCTGTTCAACGGACCCTGTTTAACAGACCCTGTTTAACAGACCCTGTTGACCTCTCTGTTACAGAACACAACCCCGATAAAGAAACAAAAACGTTTGAGCTACGTGGGAAATAAATAAAAGCTGGCTTGTTGAAAAATTTAAATATTTATTAAGGTAAAAGACTATAAATATATTGATACAACACTTTGGCATTTCTAATACTACAAACATGAATATCTAAAATGTGATATTTACAACCATCAACTCTCTCTCCCTTCTCCAATTTTGGTACATCAATGCTGTCTTCTAGGTTTATAATATATGGCATCCTGCAGTTGAATTCCGAAAATGTTTTATCTAAAAATTCCTCTTTAACACGTCCTTTAACGTAAATAATGTCTGCGTCTATCAGATTGTTGGATATGATATTATGTAGTTCCTTGTAATCGGTATCACCATAATTATAAAGGATACCATGATGATTTCCAAATAGATATTTGACTTGTTTCTTGCAAGCCTTACTTAAGGTGTCGAATGGTTTAACTGGTTTAAAAAAGTAACTTTTCATACTATTCCCATCGTAAATAGCCAATTCTTTGGCGTAAAATTCAGGTATGTTAAATCCTTGAATATCGACTACAACGAACTTCATTGTCTGAAGACTCAAATCAAACTGATTACATAAGGTCTCTTACTTGTCCAGTTAAAGCTTGATACTCGAGAATACGATCGTGAACAATGATACAGAAGGCACGCGCATTATTCGAAAAGTTTTCAGAACTTTGAAATTCTAACTTGACATCAACTGTTGCACTCTTGATGCTCTCGTTTTGTTTAGAACAATCAATTACAAAAAGAGTCCTTTTGGCAAACGCCGCAAAATCCATTAGTGGTTCACTAGTCGGCTTGCCTAGATATGATTTTTGAAATTCCGTGTACATCCTGTAAGCTTCCGTAAACTGTCTATTGTTAAAGTTTAAGTTTAACGATTCATATGGATACACTTCGGAATTTAGAAACAATTTAACATCTGTGATATTCAAATTATCTAAATATGTACAGTCGGACTGAAAATTATCCTTACGATTGTCCATAAAAAATACAATGACATATCGAGCACGTTCAGACATTGTTTTAACGGTCCAAATATCTTTCTTAGTTGTTTTTAATGCGGGTAATTCGTGTATTTCCCAATTTCGAAAAGGGATAAAAATCGGTTTATTTTCAGCAATGTCATCTAAAAGTCTCAATTTTATTGCGTCGCTCGGATATATGTGTCTAACTTTCAACTCGATAGACTTTAAAGTTATGGTAGCCTTTTTATCGCCATTAGCAGTAACATTTCTATAGCAGTTATCATCATGTCGAGCACGTACAAGCTTAATTTTTTGTTTTCCCATAATTACATTCTTATAATCAGCAAAAACACCTAGCAAGAAAGAGAGAGGAATACGTATATTAAACTCGTTTGTAGTGCCCTCTAACGTTTTTAGTACACCACTGGGCCAATTCCATCCTGCAATCTCTAAAGCACGACTTTCTTGGTCATTTAAACATAGCAAACTTTTAACCATACTAACGATACCAGGATCTCTAATTTTTTCAATCTCCTTGCCATTGACTTCATAAGATATGGACTCGAAAAGAAATGCACCAGCATTATTTGTTAAAGAACAATTGCCGGTTTTTCCAGCAGTTGTTTCTTCCTTAAATTCACCCTCAATGTAGAGTTGGGCTTCGCTCATATCCAAAAATACATCTTGTTGATTGATGACAATCTCAATTACGTCATTGTTGTTGAAAGAAGTGGTAAACGGATGGTATGTATGCCATTCTTCTCGAAT